>CM053604.1:103845946-103892541 GCA_028646535.1 Procyon lotor
ATAAGCTTAGGTTCTGAGATGCTGTCACATGCCAGATATGCCATCAATCTAACAACTTTTCAAGGGGGAAAACTCTCATATTTAATATACATACTAACTGTATGATAAATCCTGATATTAGAATTTTTTTCAAGTGGCAGGGAGCAAGAGGGAGATGTGTCTCACAAAATTGAGGTAGAAAGGTGAGAACTTGAAGAGAATTTGTTCTTACCAAGTTGGTTCACCTAAAAAAAAAAAAAAAAAAATATATATATATATATATATATATATATATATATATATGGCATTTATTTGAAGGACACAGAAAGATCTCTAGGTGCAGTATGCAGGAAGCCCAGGAAGACCTCACAAGAACCATACACCAGGATTTCTAGGGTGAGCATTGTCTTCTCTCTGGGTGTCTCTCCACTTCATCTACTTGCAGATTTTCCCACTTGTCCCTCAACTTCTGCTACCCCATAGTTTCACCTTTGACTTTTCAGGGAGCCAAATTTGAACTCAATTTGGCTATTAGGCATTGCTCAGACTTATTCTTAAAGGGTTCCAATTACAAACTTTGGTAGGAGAAATCTGATTGGCTCAGCTGGGCTCAGGCATTTCCTTTGTGTCCAGTCAGATTTGTCCATATTGTTTGGGTCGCTTAAATAAAACATAGACACACAGACTCTCTTCATTAGGGTAGGAGTGGAGCTGTGGTCTTACGAATATGGGGGGTGAGGTGGGGGAGTGGAGATAATGCTTGTCATTGTATGAAAATCATGGATGTGTGGGGAATTTTTCAGATCTATAGATTTTGGAGTTAAATGAAAGGTGGTCATAAGAACCTTGGCTTGTATGTGAAGATAATCAAAATAGTTAGGTTTACTGTTTGCCTAAGTTATTCCTATTGTTTTACGTTGTGAGGGTCTGCGCTCTAGGCTATAAACTAGATACTCTAGCACCTAAAATATTAGGGATTTAAAGCCACAGAACATTGGGTTTATGCAATATACTGCTTGTGTGACATCCTTTTTACTTGAAGGTTTTATTTTACTGCAACACATACGGTGAAACAGGGACTTCCTCACATTGCTTGTAGGAGTGCTGAGCGACAAAATCCTTTTAGAAGGCAATTTGGACATGTGTATCAAGACCTTTAATGTGTCCATAACTTCATTCTGAATTTGGTTTGAGGCTTATTTGAACTGGTTACATAGTTGGTGCTCAGTGAAAGCTTGTTGAGAGATTAGCTTACATTTAATTTGCTTTTTACATCATGTCCTTTCATGCCTTTCTGTTGAACTCACTTTACTGTGTATGGCATATCAAGCTTATGTTTGAACGAATAGAACAACATTCTTGAAAGCAGGTTTACATGTGTGCCTGCAATTTGTACAATGGATTATAGACTGCATGAAAGTGGAGCTTTGTGTCCAAGTTGGCCTGTGAGTACAGGTTTATAATGTGAGCTTTAGGATGTGATGACTGAGGGTAAACGTGGGGAAAGGGCGCTGATGAGAGGTTGAGGTTTTATTATGTCCACTCTTGAGTGAAATTTCACCATCCCAGAGTTTTCTTGGTCTGGCTCACCTCAGTTTCATTGGCAGCCAGAACTCATCACCTTACCCAGCGTGCAAGAGGCCCATCTCTTTCCTTCAACACTGGCTCTTTGTTAGCAGCTGGCGAGAAGGCTGTGTAGTGTGATAGATCCTTAAAGCTATAGGCTTGAGAACTCCTCCCCGTTTCCCATTCCTACTCCCACATATGTTATGGTATCTATGTAAACCAAGCTGTGCCTATGGAATTTTTCTTTATAAAGTCGTCCAGGAGTGAGACCATAGGTTGGTCCTTCCAGGGCTGGTATAGCAGGAGATCTTTCTTTCCCTCCGTTTTTTTCCTGAGATGGAATTAATATAGAACGTATCAGTTTTAGGTATAAAACATCAAGTGGAGATTTGACATATGTATACGTTGCGAAATGAGCATCGCCATAAATTTAGTGAACATCTCTCACCTCACCCAGTTACAAATTTGTTTTCTCACCATGAGAACTTCTGAGACTTAGTCTCAGGAGCGTTAACAGCAGTCGCCTTGCTGTCCATCATATCCCCAGGACTTCTTTATCTTATGCCTGGAAGTTTTTACCTTTTCACTAGCTGCACCCATTTTACCCGGCCCTCTCCCCCACCTCCTGCTTCTGGCAACCACCAATCTGTTAGCAGAAGTTCTTCTCACCTGGTTCTGGGTGTCATTTAGCAGGATTGCCCAAAGGTGGTCCCTGATCTTGGAGAGAATGCATCATAACACATTCTGTTGCACGCTCCAAGGTATAGATCACTCCTTGTTTACTTTCTGACTGTTGTTTCTAGGATGGTGGTGGGTCTTGGAGAGTGCCAAGTTTCTGCTTCCTTCTTGGAGACAAGCTCAGGTAGACTGCCACCTTTCCCTGTTAGATGGCAAATCTCACTTGAAATCCTCATACTTCAAGGGCGTGCGCGCACATACATATGCCTGGTAATAGCGTCTTTTATGTGACATGTGGAATTTAGATATTTTTAATGCCATGTGGAAATTCATCACGGAATAGGAGAACTCAGCATTTGGCTGTGAAATTACTTAAATAACTTAAAAATTCAGCATTAACTCAACTCAGAGTTTTTCTTATTAGGTTTCTGAGATTCCAGTGAAATTGCTAACAACATCTGTCATGAGAAGTGCCAGCTGCTTCTGGCAGGTTTGCGTGATCTATACTAAAGACGATTTTACTAAAGGCTGCTGCGGATTTCATACGTGTACTTCTTATTCATCAAGATTCCCATACCAGGACTTAACAAAAAACCAGGATAGATTGAATTTTGAGGGTGCGGGAGAGTTTGTGAGGAGTGGGGAAAAGCTGACAATGATTTTGCCAGTATTGGCTGTGAAGTAGAAGTTTTGAGGAGACCTGTGCTAATAATCAGCGTAAAGGCGAGTTGTTGCAGATCAATTTATTATCAGTCTTTCAATTGTATTTCTAACTCACTTCCTAGGATTTCCTACTAAAATGTGTATTTTCCTTTTTTCTTTTTTTTCAAGATTTTTATTTTTTTTTAAGTTATCTCTAGACCTAACACGGGGCTTGAACTCACAGCCCCGAGATCAAGAGTCACATGCTCCACCGACTGAGCCAGCCAGGCACCCCTAAAATTTGTGTTTTCCAAGAATTGATGATATAGTGACAGGATGAGTCTCCCAGTATCCAGTTAGTTCTAGACCTTAGTGTGCAAAGGCCTTTTCTCCCAAGGCTAAGGGGGAATTGCAGGCTTATCTCCCCATTCCAGACTCTTTAGGGTTCCGGGAAGCCTTGGCCTTGTGTCCCTTTGTCCATGAGCTCCCACAGAACTGAGGACAAATCTGGCCACTGGGTCATGATGCAGAATTCTGGCCTGCCAGGATGGCAGGGAGACTTCCTATTACCTACCTGCTTTTGTTGTCAATTCCTAAGTTCAACAACAAAGGGGACCTTTCCGCTCTGTCCCTGGACCTCATTCCTTCCCGGAAGTGAGAAAGCTGTTGGCAATAGTACACACATTCAGAACAAGGGCAGCCCGCTCTCCTTGAGTCTTGCGATAACCGAAGGTCTAAAAGGTAGTCCCAGAACTTTTCCTGGGAATCACTCTGAGGCACCGAGGCAGATTTGAAATTAGACCCTTGTTGTTCAAGGTCAGGATGATGAAAGATCTCAGACGCTAATACCCAGCTACACATGTAAGTACTGTCACTCTACATTGTGCATTAAGAGTTGTGCAGAAACAAATTGGAATCTCGAATTTCATATGCCACATTTTAAGTCTTGCTAAAAAGAATAAAATGTTTTCAGAGAAGGTAAATGTTTTCACTCTTTCTGCCAAGGGCAAGGTGTTTCAGTTTTTCCTTTGTGATAAGTGCAGCGAGAGACAAAGGAAGGGCCAGGGTTCAGCCTGGACAGTTGGTAACACGTCTGTACTTAAAGCCATTACCCTGTCATCATGCGAAGTCATAACAATGAACATTGGACTTTTTATCTTAACTGCTTGATAAGCCACAGAAATAATTAAAATTCATATAAAGATATATTGATGTATACAGCGCTGTGTTTATTTGTTTGCTCGTTTGATTTTAACCATTATCTTATATAACATCTTATGTGTGGAAATAAAACAGCCCTTTCGTAAGTGAAAGTGATTATCCCCTGGAAGAATTTTAAATTAATGCTTTCCTGAGTATTATATTTAAACAGCTTTTTTAGCTTTATATTTTATTTTGCAGAGGAAAGCTCACCCAAGTTCTGCAAAGCATTTCTTTAACTTGCAATTGGCTGTGATAATTCAAAACTTACTTATTTTTAAGTTAAATGCATTAAATACTATTGTTTCAGTGGCCCTTGCTGTGTCAAACTGTTATTTCTGGCATTTCAATATAAGCATCAGGTCAAGAAGAATAGAGAACACCAAATAAATTTCTCAGCAGGAATCCCAGCTTCCTCTCTTCTATATTCATACTCTGATTCCCAGTAGAAAAAAAAAGAAACCTTATAGGGTTTAAAAAAATTGCCTGAATTCGGCTATCATTTCTACTCATAGCTTTAGGAACACTAAATGTATAGTATTCTGTACTGTAGTGGATAGGTCTGTGTAGTAGACGCTGACTATAAATCTTCTTGGTTCATATTAAAGAATAATCTTCAAAGAAAATATGTTTTAAGTCCTGAACTTACATACTCTTGAGTCCTTCCTTATATAATTTTTCTCCAGGAGAATAAACCACTATGACATCTCATTTCCAGAACTTTTATTGACTAGTGCTTTCCAAACTTTGATGTCTGGATGTCTTTAAAAATGCTTAATCATCATAATGCATAAAACAACGTGGAGCAGTCTGACATTGTTTGTCTTTGTGTGGTTGAAAAAAATGCAAAAATAAATTGTTTGTATAGTGCTGAAAATGGAGGTTGGGATTAAATTGACCTAAGGTTAATGATAGGATGAAGATCAACTGTCAAGTAGCAAGAAAATGCTATAGCCTTGGCAATAATTAATGTTGAACAATGACTGGAGTTCAGATTATTGTAACGAGAGATGATATGCTGTTCTAACTGTCCAGAGGTCAGTGTTACTTGGTTTCCTATGGTTAGGGGTAAATAAGGAGGACTTCCTAGTAAAAACAATGTAACTGGATACAATGAGCCTGCAGTGACCCCAGGTTCATGGGAGACATTGTTAGTATGTATAAAGAGTTTATAAAATATGTAGCAACCAATGTTTTATGGAATTTAGTGCCTGAATGGAAGGGGCAGGGAACCTCTGGAACAAGGGGGCTGTTTATCTAACCAGTAGAAAACAGACCCAGATTGCAGTTTCCAGAGTCCCATATGTTGGCTATTATCCTGTAATTCTCATGAATCTTTTCTTGAATCCTTCATTTTCTGAATGGCACCATTACTTCCCATAATATATCATCAGTTGTCCTTGCTCTGATAATGTATTACATTAATATATCATTAAAGCAACAGATGTACGAGAGTGATACATTATCAGAACAAAGCGCTCTGGTGGTGATGTATTTCACAAAAGATGGCTCCACCTTGGACAGAGCAGATCCAGAAGCGGAGTCTGTTCAACAATATCAAAGGTAAGCCCATGGTGCGTACTCAGTGGCACCTAACCTTTGGCTCTAGCTGCAGGTTGTGACCCCGAGTAGAATGTGTATTTCTCTCTCGACTGAATCGTTGAGCTTCAGAAAAATCCTTGGATATGGTGAATCTCCTTTCTGAAAAAGAAACAGAACTGAATGAAAGTCTTCTATGAGAGACGATCATTTGTAGGCGATGAGTTGTCCAATTCTGCTTTATTGCTGGGAAGTCAAGTTCATCCAGGAGGGCAAACCTGCGTCTCACTGGTCAGGGCGGCATGTGTGCCGCTTGCTGGCTCAGAATGGCAGCTGTATTTGCTTTCCCCGGGCACCTCACCACAAGCATCATTTTCCCTCAACACTTTATCAAGTCCGTTAACCTGGGACAGGTGCTTTTTAAATCAAACATTTGATTTATAGGTAAGGAGAACAAGTTCTAAAGATGCTTGATACTTCCAGAAAAACCAAAATAGAAAAAAAAAAATGTAAAGAGAGGAAGCAGTACACTTCATCTAGGATGGGCATCTGTTAGTCCTGGCTAATAGCCAGAGCAATGGAGCCCAGATAGGAGCAAACATGGAGTACTTCACCTGTGTTTAGTGCCCTTTCAGATGGGGTAGATTTTTGTTTTAATGGTTTCTCTATCATCAACTTCAATCGCTCTATAATTGATTAGGAATTCAGGATGCGAGGGGGGTGGGTCTGCAGGGTGTTCAGATCACATGTGGGTGTGTTGACATATTTATATGCAGAGAGGACTCTGGCTAGTGCCATGATCGGGGCTGGGATTTTTATGACAAAACCCCAATCACATTATTGCTTTCACTGTGCAGAAATTAAATTTCTTGTTCACTGTCACCCTTTGCAGCTACTGGGCTTGACCTGCAAAAAGTCCACGGAAAGGAACAGAATATTTATAATAACTCAAAGGCAAACTGGCTAGAAGCCACAATTGGTGGGAAGATTTCCATCAAATATGGTGTGAGTGAGGAGGGGGTAATTCTTTCTAGGTATCCACCTCTTCCATTTGAATGAGCCTGAGAGAAAGGGTTAATCACTTAAATTCTTTTCCTTTCCTGTCACAGCTGTGAAGTTCTCAGTCCCTCCATCCCTCCCACCTAGGAGAAAGCAATAATCACCTCCCAAGAGCCTGGGGCAGCAGCCAACACCTTGAGAAAATAGCCCCAGTGTCGAGAATGGCATCCCATAAAGGTTTTCCTTTGGCACTTGAAGGAAGAATTTGGACATGTCTAAAGGGAGCAGCAAATATACTTGCTAATGTGATTTTATAGGAATTGTTGTGACTCTTTGCTACAAGACTTTATCCTAGACTCCTGGTAGGAGATATTCATTAAATAACTGGCCATTTTCTAAGTGGACGACTTAGATGAACAGATGGATCTATCCCTTAATGGATTGACTATCTCTTAACAGAACGCCAGATATCCCAGGAGAGGAGGTGGAGGGAGAGAAGAACCGTTGTTGTCTTGCTAATTCTAGTTCCTTGCCTGGAAGCCACAGGGCAAAATGCAAGTGAGTAATATGCCTGAAAGGGAAAAGAAGTTGGAGTGAAACTCTTACAAAATGCGATCAACCTTAACTAGAAGATACAGCAACGGGCTATCAAAAGAGACAATTACTCCAACATGAACTTGGGTCTGGTTGTGTGTGTATTTACCATGACCTTGCCACTGTCACTTAGTACTGAAGGATATGAGAAATAATTGAGTGCCTTTTTTTTTTTTTTTAACATTTCACCAGAATAGACTTAGTTCCCATAAAGGGAGTTATACATCCAATCCCTGAGACACCATAGATTAATTCATTGATTTTAAATATTTTATAAAATACACCCATCAAAAGGCTAGGAGCATATATCCATCAATTAAAAATCAAACAATCAAGGCAAAACAATACACACACACACACACACACACACACACACACACACACACACAAATTCAATCATGCTATCCATTTCTATAAATAAGCCATCAACAGGAGACTGAGGAAAGACAAATAACTTACATCAGGCCTGCAAGTGAAATACATTTATCAGCCCACTTAATAAATGCTTTTTGACGTTTAAGAGCCTGTTTCTATGTGGTCCTGAACCAAGAAAGATTTATGCATACGTAATCTGTGCATTCTCAGAGCTTCTGGTCTAAGAAAGACAACAGATCAGAGTCCGTTGATGCGTGCTATACCAAAAGGAAGTAATTTTTTAAACATAAAAAGTGAACATGGGTCTCTTTTGTGGGTTTTCTCATATCACACTCTGAAAGAGGCAGGTAGATGAATAAGAAGGCTCCCATCAGATAAGTATGTGGGGACTCACAGCCATCACTGAGGGGAGTACAGATTGTTTCCAACTTCCTAGGGCAGTTTGGCAGTGGGTATTTAAAGCTTTGAGATTTTTCACTTTTTGGTCCAAGGATTTGTTCTTTAAAAAATAGTCATGGGGATTGCAAAGATTTAGCAACAAGAATACTCATTTCGGCATTGGTCACAAAAGCTCACATTTGTAAACAGTCTAAGTGCTCAAAAACACAGCATTATTTCAATCTATTATGGAACACTTACTTACATCATGGAACCCTATCAAGTTTTAAACAAAATAAGGAAAACTAGTGGATTACATCATAAGATGAAAGAAATATGCTCCAGAGTAATATTTACCCAATCATCCTGTTTTGGCCAAAAAAAATTAAGCACATGATATGCATACACACATATTCTTATTTCTGTGTACCTGTAAATAGCACCAGACCGCACAGAAACACATCCAAATATGAATAATGACTACCTCTGTGTGATGAAATTATGGGTGATTTTTTTTTTAATGTTTGCTTATTGGTATTATCTTCATTTCTTTCTTTCTTTCTTTCTTTCTTTCTTTCTTTCTTTCTTTCTTTCTTTCTTTCTTTCTTTCTTTCTTTTTTTTAAGATTTTATTTATTTATTTGACACAGAGAGAGAGAGAGATCACAAGTAGGCAGAGAGGCAGGCAGAGAGAGAGGGGGAAGCAGGCTCCCCGCTGAGCAGAGAGCCCGATGCGGGGCTCCATCCCAGGACCCTGAGATCATGACCTGAGCCGAAGGCAGAAGCTTTAACCCACGGAGCCACAGGCGCCCCGGTATTATCTTCATTTCTAAACAGAACTCTTTGAAACTAATGCAGATGTAACGAAGGGCGTGAAAATGAGTGAAAATGAGCGTCAGAGCGGCTGGGGATGAGAGCGGCAAGGAGAGAAAGTTGGAGATGTAGGTAGGACCCAGAAGTCTTGAACGCCGAGTTACGAAACAAGACATTTTCTCCACGTGTGGGGCATTTTACAGAACGGATGTAAAATGGAACCAGTACTGTATAAAATATTAACAATCTCACTTTATGTTCCAAATTGAAAGTAACTTAAACTTCCCCTCCTGCCCCCCCCAAATGAAAAACCTTCCTCAAGAATCACACACTGTCCTGCTTGGCGGGCCGAGCAGTCGGGAGCCACGTTTGCTCTGTGGCCACACAGCTGCCCATCCCGGCCACCGCCATCCTTTGTAAATAAACGCACCACAGCTATTTACCTGCGTGGGAACCCCTAGGAGAGACCTGAGGGCTTCTCCTCTGTTCTTTGAACGTTTGCTGCCATTATAATTTAAAATCTTCTTTATACCCTACCTATAATCCCGTAACAAGGTCACCCAAGAGTTCATTAAGCGGGAGAGCTGTAAAACACTCAGGCAAGTCTGGGACTTTGGAACAGAACCTAGATGTGCTAAATCTCCACCGAGAAGGCCAAACACCACGATACTCTGTAGCGTTAATTTAAGAGAGAGCACTTCAAAATATTAGAGAAAATACAGGGAAAATAAAAAGCCGTCTTAAAGCAAATCTACATCACCACGTCTGCAGATTTATGCACTCCAAGACTGCGTTCCCCTCTTCTGCATACGCTTTATATTCAGTTCTGTGGGGAAAGCGGGATTGAATTATGGAAGTTTTGAATTATAGGAGGCCTCCAGGAATACATTCTTTGCATAAAATGTACAGTGGGGACGGGGTGCGGTGAGGCCGGTGATAGCGGAATGGAGGGCAGACAAGATATTGAAAAGAGGGCAAGAGGAGCACAGGGTTTTCAAAATCTACTCAGGCTTCAGCTCAGCGAGGGGGAGGAATTGGAGGGAAGGTGAAGAAGGGACCTGGGAAACAACGGGAAAGGGACGAGAAGGAATTACCAGTGGCTCATTCAAGGTGCTGGTGGAATTGATTTACATAGATCATGTCACTTAACTTTTACTGCCTGCAAGACCTTATTTCTTCCTGACAAGAGAATATAAAAACAAAACAATGGAGACCCCAAAGAGGCTTGCATGGAAAGGCTCCTTTATTTCTCCATCAATTGGTTTTTATTCTTTTGCTTTTTCTAAAATGAGAATTTTAATTATAAAAGCAATGCATGCTCTTAAAAAAAAAAAAAGCCATTCTAATAATGAAAGGTATTTAAAATAGAAAGTGGGAATCCACCATCCAACAACTTCCCTGCTTCCCCGCCATCGGAGAGAACCTCTGTTAACGGTTGAGCTATGACCTTCCAGAACTTTTTTTAAATTACTAAACTTCATTTTTATTACTTATTACTAAACTTCAACTCAGAGGAGTTTTTGTTTCATAGCAAAATCGAGCAGAAAGTACAGAGAGTTCCCCTACTGCCCCTGTCCCCACACAGGTGCAATTCCCCTCAGCACAGACATGCTGAAGCACAGTGGGTCATGGCCATCATCGATGAACCTACATTGGCACATCATTATCACCTATAGTCTGAAGATTGCATTAGGGTTCACTCTTGGTGTGGTACGTTCTGTGGGTTTGGACAAATGTCTAATGACATGTCTCCACCCTTCTATATCATGCAGAATAGATTCACTGCTCTAAAAAATCCTCTGCGCTCTGCCTACTCATTCCCCAGCTCCTGGCAAGCACTCATCTTTTTACTGTCTCCATAGTTTTGCTTTTCCAGAATGTCATATAGTTGGAATCACACAGTGTAGATAGCCTTTTTAAGATTGCCTTCTTTCACTTAGTAATATGCATATAGGGTTCCTCATGTCTTTTCAAGGCTTGATAGCTCATTTCTCTTTAGCGCAGAAAAATATTCCATTGTCCGGATGTACCATGGTTTATTTATCCATTCACCTACTCAAGTTGCTTCCAAGTTTTGGCAAGTCTGAATAAAGCTGGGGAGACTTCTGGTTTCTGGTTCCACATAGAAGGAGCTTGGAAATTGCCAGTCCGACCCAATAAGTAAAAAGCTGAATAGACTAAAATATCAACTCCTCTTGGCTGTGTAAGAGAGAGGAGGACACCAGGCAAACTCCTACAACTGGAGAGTCAGACGAGCGACTGCAGCTCGCCAGAGAAGAGGTTCACCAGTGAGTGGGAACCTCAGCAGTAACCAGTGCCATGGTCATAAAACCCAAGTTGTAACTGCCAACTGCTGAAAGCACCAGAGTTAAAATACTCCAAGGGTACCCAGTCATGAGGAGGCCTCCATAATACTGTGAGTTTTACCTCCAAGAGCCTGACCAAATTCTCATGGGAAGTATTGGGGAAACGGAAACCTGGGTGGTTCAATCACTTAAATGTCTGCTTTGGGCTCAGGTCATGATCCCAGGGTCCTGGGATCGAGCCCCACGTCGGGCTCCCTGTTCAGTGGGGAGTTTGCTTCTCCCTCTGTCTCTGCCCCGCCCCCTGCTTGTGCTCTCTCTCGATCTCTCTCTCAAATAAATAAATAAAATCTTTAAAAAAAAAAAAAGAAAACAAAGTAACGGGGGTTCGGGGGAATTCCCTCATCCTTCCTGCAGAGGGAAGGTAAAAGCAATGATTTTGAAATAATGCCAGACATTCTGTTTTTGTTAGCCATATCTGCCCTCAGGAGAAACTGGTTAACTGATTTGCTGGGTATGGTCAGACCCTAACTGACCTGGGGAAGGGAAATGCCCCAATCCAGCCCACTGTGGGTGTCCATTTAGCCCTTAAGCAAGGGGCGGGGGGGAAAGAAACACTCGTGATGTTCACTGCCCAGAGACACAGGCTCACTAAAAGATCGAGACCTAATCATGGGATTTTAGAACACTTCCATGCGTATCTTTATATTTAAAGTGTGTTTCTTATAGATAATACACACTTGGGTCTTGTTTTTCCATCTGCATTAACAATGTCTGTCTTTTAATTGGTGCATTTAAACCACTGACGTTTTAAGTGATTATTTATAAAGTTGGACTACTGTCTACCGTGTCGTTACTGTTTTCTATTTTTTTGCCTTTTTCTTTTGTTCTTATTTTTTCCACACTTTTTCTGTCTTTCATGGTTTTTATGGAACATTTTATGATTTCATTTCTCTCCCTTCTTAGCGTATTAATTATATCTTTATAAAAAAGGTTTTTTAGCGGTTGCCCTAGAGATTGCAAGACACATGTACAACTAATCCAAGTCCACTTTCAAATAATATTACACCACCTCACAAGTAGTATAAGTACCTTGTAATACAAT
Organism: Procyon lotor; assembly: GCA_028646535.1. Classification (NCBI taxonomy): domain Eukaryota; kingdom Metazoa; phylum Chordata; class Mammalia; order Carnivora; family Procyonidae; genus Procyon; species Procyon lotor. Next base: position 103,858,117 of record CM053604.1, read on the forward strand.
AATGTGAATTCCTCCGTTGTGCCTTATATTATTTGTCATTCATCTTATTTATAAACATACATAAGCACATTTATATACATGACATACTGTAAACCTACATAATCAAATACATTGTTGCTGCTATTATTTTGATCAAATTATCTGTTAGATCAATTAAGAATAAAAAAATAAAAGACTTACTGTACCTTTACTGATTTATTCTCCAGTGCTCGTCCTATGTTTCTGTAGACGCAAGTTTCTGACCTATGTTATCTTCCTTCTGTCTGAGGAACTTCTAACATTTTTTGCAAGCATGTCTACTTCCAACAAATTCTCTCAATTTTTGTCTATCTGAGAAAGTCCTTATTTCCCCCTCACTTTTTTTAAAAAAGATTTTATTTATTTATTTATTTGACAGAGAAAGAGAGATCACAAGTAGGCAGAGAGGCAGGCGGAGAGAGAGGTGGGGGGAGCAGGCTCCCCACTGAGCAGAGAGCCCGATGAGGGGCTCGATCCCAGGACCCTGAGATCATGACCTGAACCAAAGGCAGAGGCTTTAACCCACTGAGCCACCCAGCCGCCCCTCTCCCTCACTTTTTAAGGATAATTTTTTAGGGTACAGAATTCTAGGTCGGTAGATTTTTTTTCCCTCTTAACATTTAAAATATTTCATTTAACTCCCTGTGGCTTCTGAGGAGAAGTTGGATATAACTCTTATTTTTGCTTCTCTTTAGGTAAGGTATTTTTTTCCTTCTGTTTATTTCAAGATTTTTCCTTTACCTTTGAATTTCTGTAGTTTTGAATATGGTATGTGTAGGTGTACCTTTTAAAAGTTGTTTATCTGTTTGGTTTTGTTTGTTTGTATATCCTTCTCTGTTCGCTAAGCTTCGTGAATCTGTGGTTTGGTGGCTAACATTAATTTGTGGGGAAATTCTCAGTCATTATTGCTTCAAATGTTACTTCTTTTCCTTTCTTTCTTTTCCATCTGGTATTCTGACTACACATATGCTACATCTTTTCTCATTATCTCACAGCTCTTAGATATTGTGTCTTGGGGTCTTTTCCCTCAGTGCTTTCTCTTCTTGCTTTTCTTTTCTTTTAAGATTTTATTTATTTGTTTGACAGAGAGAGAGATTACAGTAGGCAGAGAGGCAGGCAGAGAGAGAGGGGGAAGCAGGCTCCTTGCTGAGCAGAGAGCTTGATGTAGGGCTCGATCCCAGGACCCTGAGATCATGACCTGAGCCGAAGGCAGAGGCCTTAACCACTGATTCTCTCAGGCGCCCCCTCTCCTTACTTTTCAACTGTGGGAGCTTCTGTTGTCAGATCAAGTTCTGCTGTCATATTAAGTCATATCAAGTTCCTTAGCTATGTCCAGTCTATTAATGAGCCTTCAAAGTCATTCTACATTTATATTACGGTGTTTATTGCTACCATTCCTTTTCCATTCTTTCTTAGAATTTCCATAACTCTGCTTACATTACCTCCTGGTCTTGTGTATGTCTACTTTCCCCAATAAAGCCCTTGGCATATTAATCACAGGTTTAAAAAAAAAATTCCGTTATTATAATTCCAAGTTTCTGCCATATCTTACTTTGGTTGTGATGATTGTCCAGTCTCTTCAAACTGGGCTTTTCGACTTCTAGCATGATGTTAGTAATTTTTTTGTGTAGAGGTGGGCGTGAGATACTAGTTTAAAGGAATTGTGCTAATTTCTGGCTACCCAGCTTCCACGGCACCTTGCTCTCCTTGTATTTAGTCTTGGTGGGTCTTAAATCCTGTGTCTGCCTCTCACTAAGGAAGTCAGAGGGGTCGGTCTTTCCTCTCTTTGCCCTAGATACAGACAGAGAGTTCACCCAATGAAATGCTCTCTGCTGGGACTTTGACCTGAGGAAAAACACTGGAATAAGCCGGAGGACATCCTTCCTCCAGGCAAGCGTGTCCTGATTAAAGCATTCCTGCTATTGGCTGTTGGCCGTGGTCCCTGCTTCCACGGGCCTCAGAACCACCTGGGTTTTCAAGCAGGTACCTCAGGCCACTGTTGATCTTTAAGTCTCTGAGAGCCTCTAATAAGTTGGCCAGACCTGATTTCTGTTCTTTCTACCTGAGAACCTTAACCTGTGCTCCCGCCTTTTCATGTCATGCCCCACACAAAAATTTATATGAAAAGTATACTTTTATGGCTCACTTGGATAAACCTTAGACCCCTGCTAGCTGTCCTGTGAGCTGAAGTAACCAGTCTTCACTCAGCTGCCCCCCTCCTCAGCTCACCGATGGACAAAGCCCATCAGGTGGCAGTTCTGCCCTCACTTACACAGCTGCTGATGTATATTGGGATTTTTCCCCCTATTTTGCACTACAAAAAATTATATTAAATAGGTGTCCAACAATGTTCTTTTAGTTCTCAACTAACTTAGGTCATTTAAAACATCCCCTCCATTTAAGCCACAGTGGATTTTTAGAAATGCACTTAGTAGAAAGAAAGAAAGAAAGAAAGAAAGAAAGAAAGAAAGAAAGAAAGAAAGGAAAAGAAAAGAAAAGAAAAGGAAAGGAAAGGAAAGGAAAGAAAAGAAAAGAAAAGAAAAGAAAAGAAAAGAAAAGAAAAGAAAAGAAAAGAAAAGAAAAGAAAAGAAAAAAGAAAAGAAAGAAATGCACTTATTATAAACCAAAATGGTATCTGTACTTTCTCCTTGGCTCACAAAGAATATTCTTACTAGCTATAGGCAGGGGGCCTGTACCCCGCTGGATGATGAGAAATGTTTTGCTATCCCTTGTGAAAAGGGTGGACCACAGAGGACTCAGTTGCAAGTTTGCTCTGGCTTAACAGTCAAAATTCTGCTTTTTGTCTGGCTGTTACAGGCATCTATCAGATCGTCACAGACTCCGGTGTCCTGTCCCAGTTGTGAGGCCTTCGTGGAACTGTGGCAGACAAGTAAGGGCCACAACAACATTTATCAAGGACTTACTATTTGCGGTATGGTCTCCTTTAGTTGCTGTATCTGTCACATCAGCCCTCTGAGGAAGAGTCCGGTATCAGCCTTCATTTACATATGAAACATGAAGCTAAGAGAAATGAAATAACTTTCCCAGGGTTCCCTGGATAAGAGGTAGTAGAGCCCAGAGTTGAACCCAGAAGTGTTCCACAGCCCTCAGGAACAAGTAGTGTAAAACTGATAGCTTTAGTTTAGCATTTTAGGATCTATTTTACCCATTTTATATGTCTCAGACAACCAGTATTTGTATCTGTTTTTGTTTCTTGATGAATACATAGCAGTTGTTATAAAGATAGAACAATGTCATTATTTAAAAAAACTGTAAAAAAAAATTACAGGCAAGTACTAACAGGAAAGAAAGGAAGAAAAATATGTCACAGTAATCCCATTGTTCCAAGATAACCATCTTTAAGATTTTGATGAGAGTCTTGTTTGTACTTATACTAGAAATAGAATTACTTATTTTATAGAGTTAGGACATACTCTATATGCAGTTTTATATCATCCGTTATGCAAATTTTTATTATAAACTTGTATTTTATTTTAAATTTTTTACTATGTTTTACAATAATGTTTAAAGCTTGATTTTTAATGATTACATATGATCCCACAGACTTGAGTGTTCTGTCATTTATCTAGCACTACCCTTTTGTTGACATTTAGGTCAATATGGATTCTTTGCAGAAATAACTATTGCTATGATGAACGTCCTTTGTGTTTTCAATCCTGATTTTCTGAAACTCTGGTCAACTTAGAAAATCCTGAGCACCTGGGCTCATGCCAGTCCATGCTGATGACAAATTCTGGAGCTGGGTACACGTAGCATATCAGGCCCATTCCCCTACCTCTCTGATGAAAATAGAAGCCATAAGAAAGTGAATTGGGAGACAGATCAAACAGAGGGTCACACTTAAACCCTAGACATGGCATTCAATGCCTTCTCATTACTACCCTTCTGCAGCTGAATTGGGCAGGGTGAGTCCAGGGGATCATACATGAATTCAAAGAAATGCATCAATTGTAGATACAGTTCATAATCACTGGTTATCATCCTTTTACTGCTTTGCTCCATTTTAAATCTTAGAACTTTCATCATCATTATCATCTTCTTCTCATCTTCCTCTTTATCATCATCATTGTCCCTTAATGTACTCTCATATGACTAGTCTGACATGCCCTATTTTTAAGTGACATTTGAATTGTGTTTTGGAATAATTCATAATGTATCAGTTCAAGTTTCCAAGAAATATGGCTGAAATATTTTAATTATTATTTTTATTTTATAGTCTTTGGAACTCAAAGGCCCAAAGTCTGTTTCTTGTGATTGAAAACTATAATTTTCCAGACTAATCATTGTATCCTGCTCGACATGGTTTACTTATTGATAGACCATTCATTGGACCCTGGTCATTGAACTCTGGTTCACTGGTATTGGATCACAAACAGTTTTCATCCCTCAAAGAAGTTTCTACAAAGGAACATGGAGAACAGCCTCCTCCATCTTCATTCACTGTGTCTTTTTATTGACCCATTTGTAATAGAAATTCCTTGAATCAGTGTTTCCTGAAGTGTGTTCATGGAATACTTTGTTTGTTTGTTTGTTTACAAGCAATGAGGCTCCAAAGTCATGGTGCCCTGTAGTGGTAGGGTTCGCACAGGCATCGGAACCAGACTTTCCTGGTCTGCACACTTGCTCTGCCTCTCACAAGTGTCAGTGTCCACATCCTTCAAGTGAGAATAATTGATTTACCTCTTCCCATTGTCATGGGGACTAAAGGAGGTAGCGTGTGTGTGTGTGTGTGTGTGTGTGTGTGTGTGTGTGTGTGATGCTTAACACCACGCCTGGCATGTTGTATGTGCTAAGTTTGGGAAACTCTGGTTTGTACATTGCAAGAATTCTCAGAACCTGTTGATGGGCCAATATGCTTGTTGAATCTCTAAGAAGAGTTCCCCTCAAACCAGAAAACCCCCTTCAAGGAATGTTTCCCAGGACTACTGTTGCAGAAAACCTTTCTGGGAAGCACAGCCCCAACCAAACACTGCGATGTTGGTCAGTACTCTTGACTTCTACACCCAGGATGCATAACTTAAGATTACTTTTAAGTGTTCTGACTACAACACAACCTGTTGTTTGGCTCCTTCAATGCAGTTCACATCTTTGAGGAAGCATGTGGGGATGAAGGGAAAATAGTTGACCCACAAATGAGTCAACATAAGTGCCTGTGTTCACACATCAGCACGTTCAGATGGGACCATCCGTGCAGGGATAGTGTTGGTAAGAGGGGACAAAATTTTTAATATTGTTTTAATTTATTTCATGGTTCTCCGAGAGGTTCTATGTTTAGAACCAAATATAAGTCCTTATAAATATTTTACTGGGACCAGAATCTCCTTAATAATCAGTCATATATGGCCTTTGTGACCTTAAGTGTACGTGATTCTCCAAACACCATTTCAATTACTTCTATTTTTAAAAACTTTAGGTTGAGTTTACATATCATAAAATTCACCCATTTCAAGTACACAATTTAATTTTTTTGTTGTTGTTAGTAAATGTACTGAGTTGTGCAACTACCAGCATAATCTAGCTTTCATCATTGCAGTACGGTCTCTCATGTCCATCTAGATGCCCATTCAGTCCCCAGCCCTGGGCAGCCACTCATTGACTTCCTGGTTCCATAGATTTGCCTTTTCTGGACATTTCATATAGATGGAATCATACAGTATGTGGCCTTTTGTGTCCAGCTTCTTTCAGTTAAACCCAACACTTTTGAGGTTCATTCATTCTATAGCATATGTCAATAGCTTGTTTCTTTTTGCTGTGTAACAGTATTCTATTGTATGACTATACCGTATTTTGTTTATCCATCCGTCAGTTCATGGACCTTTGAGTTGTTTCCACATTTTGGCTATTATGAACAATACTACTATGAACATTTGCAAGCAAGTCTTTGTGTGTATGTAAGCTCTCAATTCCCTTGGCAGATATCTAAGAGGGGAATTGCTGAGTCTCAGTTACTTATTTGACTTTGCAAAGTAAGAGCACGATGAACAAAGAAATCCAGGAAAAATAGATCCATTTCTACCTGATCTACCAAATGAGAAGAAATGTTAATGAGGACAAGGAAGATAAAATTAGGCATGAAAGGATGCTGATTTCCTTAGGAAATGTATGTTGCCACATGTGACTTGTTATAAATCTCTTAGCCTCAAAGTGAATATTCAAAGCTGGCCTTTGACCAAACTAGTAGGTATGGTGACTGCCCCACAGCATGTGTTCCAATGCCCGCTTCTCGTGACTTCAAGAACCACAGAGGCCAGAACACAAAAATATGTCCCAGACTCCCCTAACGTTGGGTTTCTGGTTGTGAGTTAGGGTCTTCTGATTAGATCCTGAGACCTGGAGAGTAGAAAGGTGGCAGAGCCATATTCTGGTTATTTGGTTATTTGGTAATTGTTCTTGACGAACATAGGGCACGTTGTATCTTTCTACAGCAGTGTTCCTGTGTCCAGGCTCCAGTTTTATAAATGTGGAGGAGGACAGCAGGAATAGTGGCTTTCTGGCCCTCTGAATACAGCCAGGGTGTTCTTATAGTCGACAGTTCTATCCAGTTCCATCGTCAGGATTACAGGAAGCACCCCTTCCTATGGGCTAGTCTAGTGATGTACAGGGAGTCAGTCTTGTGGGCCCAGTTGAGAAATAACTTTTGAATGATTTGTAAGAGCCTCATTCCTGGTTTGAAATATTTCTGCTCAACACAAGTAGGGTAGTTTCTGTTTCCAGTGACCAAATCCTACTAATTCCCAAACCTCTAAAATATTACTTGGTCATACAAGATAGGGTGTTTGATTCCAATTCCCCAGGAACAATTTTTTCATGAGATAAGAATTCATTAGAAAGGGATTTATTAAGAAAGTTCTTCCAGGAAAGATTAGTAAGGGTACAGGAGAAGCAAATGCGGGGAAAGAAGAGGCCAAGAGGAGGAGGAGATCTCAGGAATGCCCTGCAGAGGGTAGGTTTCCAGGCAATCCCACCAGGGAAGTGATGGTAGTAAGTACAGGGTCAGTGACACCTCAGATTTGTCCTGATCTAGGGCAGGAGACCTGGGGCTTCTGTTCTCCCACTGGCCAATCATTGGTTAGGAGCTTCCCCAGGGAGTGGAAGTTTACAGGATCCTCCAGCTCTCAGCACTCTTGAGCAATGTGGTTCTGGTGGCAATGATGGTCCTCCAAAGAAGAACTACGGTGCTGGCTGTTGGAAGTGACAGCCCTTCAGAGATGAGAAGGGGACACAAAAATAGTAGGAAGGGAGCTAAGGGAGTCTGGGCATTGCTCAGGGCTACACTGGGCTTGTTGCTAGCACAGGGTTGAGATTCTAAAACTCGGGCAATCCTCTGGTACAGCTGGTTCCCTTTCATCTTGGAGCAATTTGAGGTTAATCAGAAAAACAAAATTGACATCAAGGGGACAACGCTCGCCATCCACCACCAGAGAGTTGATGGAATCTTCACTTTATAATTAGTTAAGATTTTCTTAAGAACGAAGGTTTGTTTGTCTTTCTGTTTTGGTCTCAGTTACTATTAATGCTGATTGGGTTTCTGCTTTTATGAAGGCACTGTTAGGTGTAGGCGTATGAAGAGATGTAGACCCCAAGTCATCAGTCAGGCCACAGAGATCATCATCCTTCAATCCTGCCTTCTTCTCCCACTGTTTCCCATTTCCCTGCTCACCTCTGAGGCTCCAGCCATGTAGAATGTTTGTCAACAATTAGAATCTGTGTTTCTCTTCCTCCCCTCCTGCCTTTCCATATGTTGTTTCTTTAGCTTGCATGCATGCCCTTCATTGTTTCTTTGGCCATTCGCTGCCTGTTCACCAAGACCCAGCTTGTGGTAGACAGTGCAGAATGGACTTGACCGTGTTCCTAGCACCTTCACTTCACCTGTCAAGGAGACAGATGATCACTTTTGCAATCTCCTCTGCTGCCAGAGTTGACCATGTACTCAGTTCTAGCCAACAAAGCAAAGGGGATATCTATGTTCTTGGGGCTTGTGGGTAAGTGTTTGCTTTTTAATAAAAGGGGCAAGCACAAGAGGAGAGCAGCTGGGGCTGCTTTTCCCCATTCTTCCTTTCTTGAATGTGAACAGACCTGATGCTGGAGCTAATCAAGTCATTTTGTGCCATGAGAAAGCAGACATGAAGGCAGGCAAAGCAGACAGATGGAAAGAGCCTACTGATAGCCAAGAAGAGTTCCTGAGCCAGATTCCATAACCACTCATCTCTGAGTTCCTTGTTATATGTAAGATAAGTGGACTTCTATTCGTTTAAACCAGGGACTGGCAAATTATGGCCCTGGAATTGGTTGCCTGTTTTTAATTTTTTTATTATTTATTATTTTATTTGTATATATATATTTTGTATTGTTATTATATTATATTATTTATTTATTATTATCTTCAGCCAAAGCATTCTTTTTTTTTTCAAAGATTTTATTTATTTATTTGACAGAGAGATTGAGATCACAAGTAGGCAGAGAGGCAGGCAGAGAGAGAGGGGGAAGCAGGTTCCCTGCTGAGCAGGGAGCCTGATGCGGGGCTCAATCCCAGGACCTTGAGATCATGAACTGAGCCGAAGGCAGAGGCTTTAATCCACTGAGCCACCCAGGTGCCCCCAGTCAAAGCATTCTTAATTGAAACACAACTGGAGGATCGCCTCTTCGGATCTTCCCTCCACTCCTCCTTGGTACTAATGTATAATATGTATTTGGAGATCATTTTATTGCACTTATCCCACAGTGCTAGAAGAGCTGCCTTCTCTCCTATTCTATAGGCTGTGAGCCTGTGAGGGGGAGGCCTTTGTGTTACTCATGCTAAATTTTTAGCACCATTCCAGCCCGGGGCTCGAGTCCCAAAAGATGTTTGTTGAATGAAGGAATGCCATAGTCTCCCCTCTGCAACAGATGCTGAGAATTGCCTCCCCAACTCCCGAGTCATCCTGCAGCTGCAGTGTTTTTTCCAGGCTGCTGACTGCCTGGTGTGGCCACTCTCCCCACTCCTTTGCTCCCCGAAGCACCACCACCATCAGGCGGTTGGAGACAGCTACTTACAGTGAAAATTTGAGGGTAATGGATAAAAATTTTAGCGCAGCCCAGGACACGAGCCAACTTAAAATGAAGTTTAATATTGGACATTATTGCCTAAAGTTCTTCAGTACCATGTACTGTGGAGAATCTGGGAAAATCTCTACCTTGGTCGTCTTTGTACCCTGGCCCTGGCCTGCCGCCATTTTGCTTGCTCTCTTTATTTATCCTGAGACTTTTCTTTTTTCTGCCCCCTTTACCCCATTCCAGGGCTTGCTACCTGTATTTCCTGACCTCATTACACAAATACGTTAACCATTTTAACTCTCAAGGGTTTTCCAAACGGAGTGGACACTTACTTTTGAAGATCAATGGTAACTTGCTAAAAAAAAAGCATGATCTATCTCTCATGACACTTGGCAGAAGGTTTGCGATTCATTTTTCTTCTACTGCCGCAGCATCAATTTCTTACGCAAGGTTTACGGCACCCTATAATCTGTGGACTAGGGGTGGAATGGAGGTGGAGTGGTTCTTATTCTTGCTGCAGATGGGGAAAAATGAGATGATTTATCCTAGAAAAGAGTAAGCTAAGAAACAATTTAATAGTCTTCAAATAAAAATGTTATTAGTATCTTGAGGAAGAGAGTGGTAGCTCTGATAATCTCAAAATTTTGAACAGCATTGAAATGTACATGTTTGCACACCTGACTTAGCTAATTTATAATGAGTTCTCACCTTTTGAGAATATACTCGCTGAGTCACAAAAGGAGATAGTGCCATGGTAATGTGTCAGATGTCAGGTAACGTAACCTAGGATTTAAAAAAATGTCATGAAGTGGGCAATGAAGAGCCACCTATCCATGAAGAGATATTCTGTAATAATTCTGCAGCCCCAGGAAAGACAGAAGTGGGATGAGGGAGGGGAAAGGGGTGAGAAAGTAGAGGGGATGAGCCAATTGCTCTTTCTCTTCAATGCACAGTACCAACATTTTCTATCATCTCTACTGAGCGTCCTTCCTGTCCCTTTAAGTAAGAGTCACCTAGACTTTCCATGCCAGCTTGTGACAATCTTAGTTCATTCTGCTGAAACTATGGGTCTAGAAGCTGGTAGTATAGTCTAGGTACGCATAGCCTATGTCAGCCAATGCCAGTGTTCCTTGGGATAGTTCCTACCTAGCATCTGGAAATTAAGCAGAGACTTTTACCCATATGTTGTTTTCCTGAGGATGGCATAGAACGACACATAGCTGGAGGGAGAAGGAAAGGAAGACCATTCTGTTACCTCACAAGAAGAGCGATATTGAAAATCCCAGGTTGCAGAGCCATTCAGAACCCCATTCCCTGCAACATACTCACTGCCTCTACCCCCCATGTCTACCTGACTTAGGATGAGTGATCCAGGGCATATCCCAAGTTCATCTTAGCATGGGCCTGAGCTCCATCCAAGACAGCAGATTTTCTAGATTTCACTCCATCCTTATAAAGAGTCTGTGGATTTGGTGTTTTTGGTATTAAAATTTGGATTTGGTATTAACATGGATTTGGTATTAACGCCCATTTTGCAGAGGGGAGAACGGAAGCTCCAAGAAATTAGATGGTGTGCTCAAGGTCATGGAGTTAGAAAATGGAGTCATCAAGTCTGTAACCTGGGCAGGGCTCCCAAAGTCTGAGCTGTGTCTGGGTTATACCACGCAGCTGGCCAGTGGGCTTGTGGAGAGGAAGAGCTGGGTGAGCTGGGGAATGATGGCCCCTCGCTCACCTGTCCCACTCTGGTGCCAGGTCTATGGATAGTGGTTGTGCTTTTATAAAGATGCTTTGATAGAGTGAAGCACAACTTCAAGCGTGATCCCACTCTGTACCGCAGAAAGCCTCAACACACATTTCCCAGAAATCTTGTTTTGAATAATAAAAATGCTTTTCCTAGGAACCAGGTTTTATAAGTTTCTACTACTAAGCAATATTAAAACCATGCTGGATGATCCTCTGTCAACCAAAATGCCAACAATAACAACAACAACAAAAATAACAGCAAAGTCCCACAGTAGGCATAAGGCACTCTCAGGACTTGCAGGAAGAAAATACGGTGACAAACAGGGCTGGGGACACAGCCCAAGGTTGTGTGACCTCTCTGCACAGGACTCACAATAGTGTCCTTTAAAATCAGCCAGTCTTGAGTCATTTCTGCATTTTGAATCAATTTGGTAGATCTCAGCCACTATTTAAAAAAATAATAATAGGATATAGAGTTCATCTATATAGTAAGGGTGAGTATTGTTTTATGAAGCTTTGTTTCAGTTACATAGGTGTATGTGTGTTTGCTCCTGTGGGCATGTGTACAAGTACATGTGCTGAGTTGCCGACCTCTTCCTGTGGGTAGTGGTTAAAAAGCTTGATGGCCCTTCTGTATGACCAGAGTGTTGATGGGCGCTTGTAGGTGTTAATGCAAAGGCAGCTGAGAATGGACCCTGATATGGGTGCACATGGGGAACACAGGCAGGCTCACACACAAGACTTAAATCCATGACCAGTGCTTCACAGGGTTAGAATTAGATATTGAAGCAAATCACGAATGTGTGCCATTTTCAAGATGGCACCCGGGTATAATTTGGAACTTGAATGGTTGGCTAGAGAGTTGGGATGGACATGGCCATTTGGACCAGGTAATTGAATGAATTATAAGATGGTAGAGAATTGCAAGCCCTTAAGAAGTATTGTGGCCTGACTGCTACCTCACTGCCTTTAGGTAGATTGGGAAAGAATTTCTCCCATTTATTATAGATGGCGGTGGTCATTTATGGTTTCTTTTAAGAGGAATTTGAGACATGTATAATTATCTTCAAAATACAAGTAATAATAACAATAGCAATAACTCCCATGTTTGTTGTCTACTAGGTGCCAGTCACCCATGGGTGCTCTGCTTGCATTGTCTTCAATCCTCGCAAAGACCTTACGAGGTGTTCCTATAGAAGCATTACGTATAAAAGGACAGCAGCTCTCTGTGGCTCCCAGTTGTTAGCAGGAAGCTGGTTGCCCAAGCACAGAGCTCCCAGGACGCCATTAATTTGGTGGCTTTATTTAGCCCAGTCCTCAGCTCTGTGCACTCAGATGCCTGCTTCCGCCAGCAAACTGAGTAGGTCTCTGAGACATGAGTCATGCCATCCAAGCTCACAGTAGAGGTGTGGACATCTGGAATGCCTATCAATTAACGTACAGTGAGAGATATGGCACAGCCTGGATCCCTGGAGGTAAGCCTGAGCAGGATTTAATGTTATCAGGTCAGGAAGTCCTGAAGCCTTTGGAGATGAGCGTCAGAGGTGAGGGTTGCCAATCCTCCCCTTTGCCCAGGTGGAGTTCTCAGTGTGGAGGAGAACACACTCAGGAAACTATTTAGGGATTGGAGTAAGTAGCCTGCGACCCTGAAGCTCCCATGACCTGAGCAAGAGACCTCAGCTTGGTCTTGAAGCCAAAGTGCCGATCTTTGACAACCCACCCAAACTGGAGGTGGATCGAGCCACCCCGATGCACCCTGAGAGGCTGGAGCAGAGAGAAGACAAAAGGCAGCTTCCTAAAGACGGGAGGCTCAAGTGTCCCCAGTGCTGGGCAGGCTGATGGAAGAAAGCAAAAGGCATACCGTGCATGAGCAGTGGCCCTGACTCCACGGCCCTGTCTCCCACAACAGGAGATCCAGCTGTTGACAGGCTGTCCCCAGTCTGATTAGCCCCTCCTCCTTTGGGGAGGAAAAATGAAAGAGAGGGCAAAGATGGTGTCTGTTCTCTACCATAGGGTCTGCAAGTTGGGTGGGGGAAGTTTCCCTCATCTATGAGCCCAAGAGGGGAATATGGGGAGGGAAATAATATTCATGGCCACAAAGGGGCTAGCACTGCCTTTGGCCTGGAATACTGGATGTCCTTGGCCAAGTTGGTTTTTCCCCCTGAGTTGTTCTGTGACTGTGGATTTGCCTTGGAACTGGACGAAGGCAGTGTAAGTGGGATTTGCTCACTCACTCAGTGCTTAGCAGACTCCAAATGTGGATGGAGTGCATGGATTTGCTCTCTCTGCTCCTTCCTTTCCCTTCTCCCATAGTTTCCAAGCCCACTCCAGATTGGCCACTAGCTCTCAAGCTGTGTTAATATCTTCAATCAGTTTATTGTGCTCGACATGATGACTCTGCACATCTCTGCTCCATACGATCTATATCAATTTTGTTGTTTAGCTCTTGGAGGACAATCTCCTTTTTCTTCATTGCTGATAGCAAGTTCTCGAGGGGGACATTTCCCTGTAGATGTCAAGTGCTTGCCCTCTCATTCCATTCTCTGGTCACTTGAGAGCAGAGTCAAAGTTAAGATCCAAGGTCAAAGAGAAAAGAAGTTCCTGGTCCTGTTTGAACCACTCCTGTTAGGCATTAGTGTCTCAAGAGAACTTAGCAGAGAAATCCAAGTCTTCCCCAAATTCTATATGTGTTTCTACCTCCCACCATGGTCATCCCACTCAAGAGAGAAAACTGCTTCCAATTTATACACGGGAAAGCTCACCTTTTGAAAATTTTCCTTTGGGACCCAGAGTTTAATCTTGCCCATGGCCGGACACTTTTTTTGAGGTGGCTCTTTTGTTTAAGTAAGGAAGAAATACTTCCACCATCACTTTCTTCATCGCTGTGAAAAGTTCTGCTGGGGTTGTTGCAGAGACAGCCTGCGAAACCCAGTTAGATGCTGCTGCTGGGAAACAGAGGCGCCCAGTCCAGGTCCACCACTCCAGCCCGGACCCCCCAGATCTGTCACAGAGCACAGCCTAGGTCAAAAAGCAGAGTTCTCGAAGCTCTTTCTTCCACTTCCCGTCCTTCTACTGCTTCCGTGGCCTTCCCACAACTAATCCGGGCTTTCCCCTTCCTTTTGTCTTCTCTTTTAGGTTCTCAAATAGCAGGATAACTTTCAAAGCCTTTCTTTCTTTCCTCACTCCCTCCCCCACCCCCTCAGCTACTCAAAGGCACCAAGTTCAGCCTCAGGGAAGGAATCATCGAAGGAGTGGGTGAGACTTTCCCAGCCCAGAAGGCAGACTTCCTGGGACTGGCTCCCAGCTGCCCGAGAGAGTCATTTCATCCTTTGGTCCCTGTGTTTCTGCATCTGTAAAATGGGGGTGATTCGAATAGTACTTAGTTCATACAGTTATTACGAGAATCATGAGTTAATGCACGTGCAAAGCTTAGAAATGTTGCTTGTCACACATAATAGTGTTTGTTGGAGGACAAGAGAAAACCCCAAATATGTCACAGGTGGGTAAGAAAGAACAAGAACGTGAAAATGAGCCTTAGGACGTGGGTCATATTCTACACCCTGCTCCTCTGATTGAGGATGGGGATTTGACTGCGTTTGTTGTTTCTTTTCTTAGAACACCCATCTATTTCACCCTGAATCTGTTCTTTTCATGGAAATTGAGCCGAGTCCAGAAGTGTTTGCTCATCTCCTTTTTTTTTTTCATTTGTTCATATTTGCTATCATTTACTTTTTGCAGAGTGAACAGCCCGGCCCCTTTTGTGAAGAGATATCTCTGGGCAATTTTTAAATAGTGTTCATATTAATGACTATTTATTTATGCTCCTGTGATGTAAAAGCTCAAGGGCTGCTTGTGCGTTATATAATTCAAGTCCCAAGGTACAGGGAGAAAAATATCAGGAGAGCATGGAGCAGGAAGAAAGCACACATCGCCAACCCACCAGTAAGCCCCCCCTTCCCCATTCACTCTTTAATTACAGAACTGTATTTATGTACACATTTAGATAATTACATGTTTACATGTCTTGTCTTCCCTAGATCATAAGCTCGTGTCTGTTCCATATTACGGACTCAGTGCTCACATCAGTGCTATACTTACCTATGGGTGTAGAAGTACAGTTTGCTGACAAACTGAGGTTGTTTACGCAAATCAATATAAATATACCATATATTCAGCTGGTACTAAAAATACAGAGCCCATCAAATTTAAGAGCCTTGAATGACAAAAATTAAAGGAAAGAATGAAAGAAAATAGCAATCGTTTGCATTTTTCTGATCACATTTTCTGCAGAAAGATCTCAGAGCCTATCTTAAGCACCCCTTTGCTCTCACATGCACATGGAAGGGATGCATATGAGGTATGTATTTGTATACACATAGAGACCCACATCTATACACACACACCTACCTAACATATGCATTAAGATTTTTGTTCTGCTGTGTGGATTTTTGACATGCCTGAGGCTTGTAGCTTTTCCACGTGGACAGAGTTAGGGCTGTGTGTGTGTGTCGTGGAGTCTATATAAAGCAGCCGGACTGCCTGGGAAGAGGACTTCTGGTCTCAGTCTCATTGGCACCACACCTTAACCAAGTCACTTTACTTGCCTATGTTGAGGGTCACAGTGGGAGCTTGCAAAGTAGGGCTTTGGCTGGCTCAGTTCAACCCATTTCTTATCTCTGAAGAACGACTCTAAGCTCAAAGCCTATAGCTGGAAGGCGATTGGGTTATATTCATACAGGGGCAGCCCAATTTCCTTTTCTGTTATCATTTCTTTACAAAGCCAAAAAATAAGGTGCTATGCATCATTACCAAGCATGGGCAAATTGGTACCAAAGTTATAAAAGAACATAACTCTTTAGTGAGACTCGTCTCCCACTTATTTTTTATAATTTAGTAATTTTTCATGATATTTCGTAATTTAGTAGGGCAGAAATTGCCCCAAAATTACTATCAAATAATCACTGACTTTCTTGCAAAGGCAAAAGGAAAATTTTTAATTTTCACTAGATATGGGGTTACAAGTTGAGAAATTACTGAGGAACCAAGGTACCTGTTTCAAGCCGAGAGATTATATTAAAATAATTTTGACATTAAAAAAGAGAATCAGGGTGCCTGGGTGCCTCCATTGGTTAAGTGTCTGCCTTCAGTTCAGGTGGTGATCCCGGGGTCTTAGGATGAGTCCTGGGTCGAGCTCCCTGCTCAGTGGGGAGTCTGCTTCTCCATCTCCCTCTGCCTCTCCTCCTTGCTTGTACTCTCTCTCTCTCAAATAAATAAATAAGATCTTAAGAAAAAGAGAGAGAAAGAATCAGTTACATGGCTGAATCGGATACGTGGCTAAAATCGAATAAGACATCCCCCTGTCAGCACATAAAGCAAGATTTCACCTAGTTCCTACTCTCAAGGAGTCCATTAGAACTTACTGCATATTTTATAAGCGATGGAGCTATTAGTTTTATTTTGAACAGTAAGGTTATCTGCCATTGCTTATTAAAAAATCTATATCTACATATAAATGAGCTTAATATGATATTAAATTTGGTTTCTAGGAACAAAATGTAAGCATCAAGCTGAGAACGACATGGAACATTGTGCCTGACTCATTTAATACAGAAACACACAGGAAGGAGTTAGGTACCTCCAAGCCGCAAACAGTAGCTGAAGATATTACTGATTTATTTCTGAGCAGAAATGAGTATTCTTTTGCATAAAAAATGACCTATAAGATCAGAGAATGAGAAAAATCACCTCTTATGGAAAGAGCATTCACTCTGGGCAAGCCTCAGTGCTGAGTGGTTTACCTCAATGACTGGCCAAATAATGAAATTGCTGTGGGTTATCCATCCTAAAGGCCTGTTAGACACTTACTCATTTTCTCTTAACTTCCAAATAAATTTTTGTTCAGCATCTCCTGGGTGCTAAGTCTATGGGAGATAGTTAAATGGACAATGACTCAAACCCTCATCTTGTCCCCAGTGAACTTTCTCTCAAGTTAATAGGAGGACCACACATCTACTCAAGTAATTATAATTCAAGAAGAGTGCTAAGTGTAACTAGTAGAAGCTCTAGTACAGTTATCTTTAAGTTTCACTGCTGTGGGTGTTTGGAAGGAAAGATCATAATTTCATTGGGTTAAAGCATTAATTAAGTCATCTAGGACTTACCAGATTGACAGAGACTAGTTCTTTTTTGAGTAAATCCCTCTCACTTTCCTTTATCTTCAGCAATAATTTTCTAAACATTTTTTATTCTTGGGCCAATAACAAATAACATTTTGAGTAGCAAATCCCAAGTATGTATATTTATATTTTGTTCTGTATGTGGACTGCTAGGTTAATATATTAACACAAAATATACACGTTTAAAGGATGAGTTCAATTTGAAATACTCAGAATATTTAAAAAATATTTATTTTTAGTCATGGCATAAAATTTTCCCCCCAAATTCTAAATTTAATCCATACAATGTGGTTAAACATGCTTCATTATTTTTGAAAATTGTAGTTTAATGTTTTGTGATACAGAGAGTTGAAGGTCTGCTTCTAAGTTCTGTTTGCTTTGTCACTGGTTTGAATGGCTATGATAGTTGAAAAAGGCATTTTGCAGACACAACGTAAACAAGGTAGATACATCCAGTGTGAGTGGGGTGTGTGATAGGAGATATGCAGCTGTATAGCCAGTAATCTTGATATCTTCTGTTTGGTGGAAACACCGTCTTATGAGATCTGATCAGACCATCCTTGCTTTGACTGGGTGATGCGGTTGCAGGAGTCCTGTCCCAGCGACACCAATGTCAGCTCTGCCATTATCGTTTGATTTTCTTGCCTTAGGAAGATCTGCAATTAGAAGACCTTTTTTTTTTTTTTTTTAAGAATCCTTTTTAAGTCATTTGTATATTTTGTGAGGGCTAGTTTACAAAAAATTAGATACTATGAGGTATAAATTCAGTAAACCTGGCATAAAGAAATGGCCATGTGTTTCAACAGACACATGAAAAAGTGCTCAACATCACTCGGCATCAGAGAAATATAAACCAAAACCACAGTGAGATACCACCTCACACCAGTCAGAATGGCTAAAATTAGCAAGTCAGGAAAGGACAGATGTTGGCGAGGATGCGGAGAAAGGGGAACCCTCCTACACTGTTGGTGGGAATGCAAGCTGGTACAGCCACTCTGGAGAACAGTATGGAGGTTCCTCAAAAAGTTGAAAATAGAGCTACCCTACAACCCAGCAATTGCACTACTGGGTATTTACCCTAAAGATACAAATGTACTGATCTGAAGGGGCACGTGCACCTGAATGTTTATAGCAGCAATGTCCACAATAGCCAAACTATGGAAAGAACCTAGATGTCCATCAACAGATGAATGAATAAAGAAGATGTATATATATACAATGGAATACTATGCAGCCATCGAGAGAAACAAAATCTTGCTATTTACAACTACGTGGATGGAACTAGAGGGTATTATGCTAAGTGAAATAAGTCAGTCAGAGAAAGACAATTATCATATGCTCTTTCTGATATGAAGAATTTGAGAGGCAGGGTGGGGGGTCGTGGAGGGGATGGGGAAAGAGACAAACCATAAGAGACTCCTAGACTCACGAAACGAACTAAGGGTGGCTGGGAGGCGGGGGGGTAAGGATAGGGTGGCTGGGTTGTGGACATTGGGGAGGGTATGTGCTATGGTAAGTGCTGAGAAATGTGTAAGCCTGACGATTCACAGACATGTACCCTGGGGCAAATAATACATTATATGTTAATAAAAATAAAATTAAATTAAAGAAATAAAAATGGCAAAAAAAAAAAAAAGAAAAAGAAATGGCCATGTGTTGCCAGATGCTGGAATAGCAGTCAGGGTGGGATGCCAGAGCAGATCCTGCCACCAACCCCCCCAACCGGGAAGCCCCTGTCTTCCCATAGAAATGTCCCTGATGGGTAAGTGAGGCCTGGCCATCTGACACAGCTACCTAGTGCTGGGGCTTCTGTCAATCCATATATTGAATTTGGAAATGCTTATTACCCTTATTTTTAAGATAATCAATCTTTAAATTGTTCCAATATTTTCTTCTCATACCCCAACAATTACTGGGACTCCTGTTCGGTGCACCTTCACACCCTGCTTTGGAGACCTGCAGATGGTCTCTCCCCTCTGCAAGAAAGGCGGGGGTTGGGGGACGGGCTCGACATCCCCAGGATGGGGCCTTGAAGAGGCATCCTTGTCCTAGCAAATAGAATCCCACCTGTTTACAGAGACAGAGAATCATTATGTTCCAACTAGACCACTTTTTTTTTTCTTTTGGGTCCCTTTTGGCAAAATAATCATTTACTCTCTTCTATTTTCCAAGTCTCTGCAACCCGTGCTGGTAGATTCATTACACTAATAGATTAGAGCCCTCCTCCCCCCTTCCCCCCATATATCAATAATACAACACAGAACATGAGGATCCTGTTTGTAAATCATCAGCACTGGGAGCTTGATAAACAGTTTTAATACTAAATGCCAAATAACTGTGTTTGTCGATGTGTCAAACAGATGGTCCAGTGTTGTTCTTTTCTTACTTCTCAGACACCAATGAAACAGTGCCCTCTCTAGGATCTCGCTTCTTCCACGGACAGCCCCTGTGGCTCAGTCCCTGAGGGACGTCCGTTCCGTTCTTCCAGAGGCCAGAGAGCTGCTGCCTTTCATTATTTCCTGCTTGCCTTGGACCAGCCTCTGGACTCCAGCCACGTCCCCCAGCTCTCTTGACTCCATTGGGTAGTGTCTCACATCTGGAATTCCTCTTGGCCTGTGCATAGTTGTAGGACACTGAAACCCCCAATTCAGCTCTGAGTTCCGTTGGGTTGGTTGCCTGGCATCTTCCAAATGGGCTCCACACCTAGGTCCATGGTTAATAACTTTTTTGGGGGGAAAGAGGCATCAACCCCTTTGAGGATCTATGTAATGTTTAATCAGAAAAATACTCAAACACACAAATGATGGATAGAATTTCAAAGGAAGGGGTAGCTTATATCCCTTCTGAGGTTCATCTTAAACTAGAACTCTTTAGAGAACTAAATTTTTATTGAACTGCTGTCTTATAAACCAGTTCCTAGTGGAATTGATTGTTTTAGTTTTTACATTTTCATTGCAGATTTTTTCAATGGGTTTGCTTTGAAGAGTTATAAAATGTTTATGGCGTGCCTATTTATTTATATGGCCTTGAACAGTGAAGGACTGTTCATTATGGCATAATGTTTATCCTTAAAGACATAGTTACAAAGGGCCCGGCATTATAATTTGCTTGTCACTGAAGCCTGTACACAGGCTGCTAGTTCTTTACCCAAAATCCAGCTCTCTCCTTCTTCCTCACCGAGAGAATGCTGATTTTATTGGGGGAGGCAATGTGCCCAGCTGAAAATCTACATTTTCTAGCCTCCCTTGTGGACAGAGGTGGCCATGTAGCTAGATTATTGCCAATGCCTAACTAAGGAATGTTCCATAAAAGGGCCAACTCAGCTGGAATTGCTCTTTTGCCTCCCCTTCCCCACCCTATTCTTTCTTTTTCTTGCCCAGAATACAGATGTTATGGCTGGAGTTCCTGCAGCCATCTGAAGGCCATGAAGAAACTTTGGGAATGAAAGTCATACCCTCTGCAGGTGGCAGAACAGAGTTAGAAGGAGACTGAGAAATGTATAATCTCGTATATATTTATACAATGTATACATTATATCTTGTACACAAGATGTAATCTTGTGTAATCTTGAAGCCTCTAACTAGCCTTGGGCTTCCTTGCTTTGGACCTCTGGTCTTCAAGTTACATGAGAGAAAAAAATCCTGACCCCGGTCAAATAAGTAAATAAATAAATAGTTATGTACGTATACACACACATGCATACACGTACATACACACACATACATGCATCCATATAGCTTACACATTTCTTAACTAATACAATCTCTTATAGATTTATTTTTTTACTTTTATGAGTGTTAAGTAGCAAATTATCCCTCATAGAAAACTGATAATTTCAACAAATTCAGCAAAATCTTCTCAAAATGAGTTATCAAACAACCTACTTGCAAAGCATCACCAAAAATATATATAGTGGTGTATAGCATACAAATAATAGACTTTTGCAAAAGTTCCCAGTTTAGAAGTATTAATGTCTCTTAATGTCTCCTTCCACCTCCTTTCCCCCCAAAACCTACTTCCCAAGAATAACCACTCATATTGCTTTCTCACTGCTGTTCTAATGAATTACCACAAACTCAGTGGCTTAAAAAAGAACCCCACAAATTTATTGTCTTACATTTCTGGAAGGTTGGAAATCCAAAATGGGTCTCACTGGGCTAACATCAAGCTTCTGCCTGGGCTGAGTTCCTTTCTGGAGATTCCAGGGGAGAATGAGTTTCCTTGGCTTTTCCAGCTCCTAGAGGCTGCCTGCATCCCTTGGCTCCTGAGTTCCTCCCATCGTTAGAGCCAGCAGGGGCAGGCTGAGCCCTTCTCACATCACATCACATCACATCACGGACATTGACTCTTCTCTGTCACTTATAAAGACACCTATTATTCCATTGGTACCACCCAGATAATCCAGGAGCATCGCTTCACCTCAAATCCTTAATTTAATCATAACTACAAAATTCCTTTTGTCATGGGGTTCAGGGAATTAAAATGTGGGTATATTTGAGGGCCATTATTCTACCTATCCCATCATTATTACAGGTTTGGTACATCTCCACGAGCACTTTTAGGGAATGTATTCAGTTATACTTGTATTTTAATGTATGTTATCGAAATGAGACTTCTTACTATCCAGCAAGTAGTTGCTTGTTTGCTTGTTTCACTTAAAGACATGTAAAATACAACTTTCCACACCAGAATCCATAGATCCAGTAAGGTGTCACTTTAAAGGAAAACTTCCTTTTGAAATTTTGGGTAAGTATTTGTTTTTCTGTCGAAAAAATAAAAAGAAGGAAAAAAGAAATTTCTAAGAATCTTCCCTAAGGCTCAGTGAAGGAAAAAATGAACATCGGGGTGGGAAGGGACACCTGGCTGGCTTAGTCCGTAGAGCATGCGGGTCATGACCCTTGAACTCAGGGTCATGAGTTCGAGCCCCACACTGGGGACAGGGAACACTTAAAAAGCAAACAAAAGTAGGAATTTCAAGAGAAACATTCTCATCTATTTACAAATCGCAGGTGAATGTGATATTTCGGGAGGCAGTCGAAACCCAATTTCGTTCGGCTTAGGTCTGTTGAAACGTGGAAAGATGTCTGCTCTTGGCATTTTATTGCTTAGCTCCCGCTCCTCTTACAAAGGCATCTGAATTCCCTTGCAGAACTACCATTTCCCAGTGGATAGTTTGTTGGAATTAAAATAGGCGCCCCACCCACCTCTCAGCAACAGTGGCCCCGTGACCACAACCAAGACAGTCAAATGCACCCTCTTCAAAATCTAAATTTTGATTAGAGCATTACAGACTAAATTCGTATGTTGAAGCCCTAAACCCCGATGCAATGGCATTTGGAGATTGGGGGCCTTTGGGAGGTGATTAGGTTTAGATGAGGTCATGAGGTCCTCACAGTGTATTGGTGACCCTTATAGAAAGAGGAAGAGAGAGAGAGCCCAAGGCTACTGAGGGGCCAGCAAGAAGCAGGAAGAAAGTTCTCCTCAGGAACCAAATCTGCCAGCGCCTTGATCTTGAAGCATGAAAAATAACTCTGTTGTTTCAACTACCCAGGCTACCATATTTTGTTGTGGCAGCCCAAGCAGACGAGGACAGAGAATGACAATTAAACTGAAAATGGCTGACATTCATGCACCACTCAGAGACTGTAAAAAAATGAAAAACGGGCAGTACTCGGTGAAACAGAAAACAAAACCTCTAAAAACAACACTGAATCAGGTCTCCAGAATTGTGGCAAAGAATGATGTTAGGAATTGTCACTCCTGCTGTGTGGCAGACAAGGGCTATTTACTGAGATCTCTTGTTTTTGTCATTGGGGTAAAAAGGTCAGGGTAGTCCTCGGAATTGCTTAGGTCCTCCTGAGAATGCTGAGTGCCTTAGCTTCGGTAACCTGATATTATAATTTAGGGAGGTATGTTCCCTACAGCACCTGAGGGGTGGTGCCCACCTGCTTCTGTGTTCTGTGGCCGGGTCAGCAGCATTTCACAGGTAGTCAGTATCTGAGCTGGGGGGGTCTGGGGGGGAGGGGACAACAGGTGAGAAAACCACTGGAACGGAGCACATATTCCTTGGAAATTAATGCTTCGGAAACCAAAAAGGAAAAGCAGCAGAATGCAAAATTGCATTTTGCAGAGTGATTTTATAGCTATTTGATAAAACAGCACAAAGAGTAAATAAATGCATTATGGTCATCAGAGCTCTTGGCTGTAAATACTGGAAACCCCACTTGACTTACTTTGAGCAGGAGAGAGGGATAATAGGAAAGATATTAGAGCTCGTAGGATAGAGAAAACAGGGGGAGGACGAACCCCCCAGAGGCAGGGGAGGCCAAAGAGGGCTTTGGGGCCCTCAGGACTCCACCCTTTGAATCACCTTGTTCTGCTGCTTGGCTTCATCCCTTCAGACCAGCTCTCTTCTGTGTGCTGGAGCTACACGTCTGTTTCAGGCATCATCCCTGGCAAAGAAAGGGCTCTGCCTCCACTCCCAGCTCCCCTTTGAAAATCCTGGGGAGGGCTTCTAACCGGTTTAGCTTCCATAGCCTCTTGGAGCCATCACAAAAGCCAGCGCATAATACATGATGATTAACCACATTCCTGCCCTGGTGACAGGAATAGAGATGTCGCACTCTATAATTAGCAGTTCGCACCAGAACCCCACGGTTGCAGTGGAGAAAGAGCAGTTCCCTCTGAAAAGTGAGGGAGCTGTTATCGGGAAGAGCGATAGGCAGGACTGGATAGATAGAGAGTCAACTAAATCTGTATATGGGGTTTAGAAGTACAGCTGAGTGTTCAACAGGCCTGTGGGAAGAAAGGAGCTCTGTCTCATTTGGTTTTAGAAACTGACATTCCCTCCAAAGAGAAGACAAAATAGAATTTATTCAACAAACATTTATATAGTTTAAAATGAGCAAAGATTGTTTGTTCCGGAGTCTTGATCACTGACTGGTTTTCTCAGGGCAGTGCTGATGTTTTCTTCCTCTGCACTGAATACGGAGCCTCTTTGGAATTTGGCTTAGCAAGATCACTTCTGGAGGGTTTCATACTATGTGCAGGAGAGAGAGGAAAAGCCACTCCACAATTGCCCCCAGTGTGGATTTCTTTGTAAATTGCATTCTAGAGGGACTACTGCATGCAATACCAAAGTAAAACGTGCGAGTCTATAGAGCCACACTTTGAAGAATGCTTAAAATACCAAGAGGAGTGTGTGTGTGTATGTGTGTGTATTTGTATGCATGTATGTGAAAACTCTTCCATACAGTGAAAGGTAAAGGGGATTAATAACCTAATAGCTCAACAACTTTTAAAGGAAGAAAGAATACCTATTAAGTTGACTTATAACATTTATTTCTCCTGCCTCATGAAAATGTTGATTTCATTCATCATAGTCTTTGGCCAATGATAGCAATTTCAAAATAATCCCTTGACAGTTGACAACCCTGCCAACTATTTCTATAGCTATTAAAATATTCCTCTTCTTACAGTGTAAGTATGTATTACTGCATTTTTTCAAAGTTCAATTTTCACGTTCTTTATAAACTAGTGAAAATAACTTTCTTTTTCCTGTTCTTCCCATTTTTCCTATTATTACCAATATGTATTGCTTAGGCCTATGAACTAAAATTTTATTATTTTTCTCCACAAAGTTATTTTTGTAACAAGTGACAAAATAAGCATAGGTGGACAAACTTTTTTTTTTTTTAAAGATTTTATTTATTTATTTGGAAGAGATTGCAGAGAGAGAAAGAGCATGAGTGGGGGTTGGGGATGGGCAGGGGGCAGAGAGCGGGGAGAAGCAGGATCCCCACTGAGCAGGGAGCCTGATGCAGGGCTCCATCCCAGGATCCTGGGATCATGACCTGAACTGAAGGCAGACGCTTAACTGACTGGACCACCCAAGTGCCTCAGTACATGAACTTATAATGAAAACTTATCACCTTTGTTTGGGCTCCCCAAAGAGCAGACTCTGAAATAAGGACTGGACTGCATGTGATCTCAGGAGCTCACCAGATGGAGCGGGCTAAAAAAGAGAAGGAAAAGAGAAAAGTCAAAAATGCATGTGTTAATGAGCAAGCTACCACTCTGGGCACCTGGGGCTCACCACCACGGGGGTCCTCTGTGAAACTATGTAGAACATGTTTCTGAACCAATCCTACTGAAGAGTTGGGGAAGTTGGAGTTTTTACCTTCTGATTCTGGAAGCTCAGTGGTTAAAAGTTCACTTTGAAGGCATTAGGTGAAGGCATTCCAAGGTACCCCAAGTGTGGGCTGAGAGGGGCCTCTGGCAGAGAAGAGGTAGGAGGCTCTCTGGTGCATGGAAATGTTCGCTCCAGTTGCAGGGGAACAAAGAGGTGGGCCAGCGACATGAGCGTGTGTCAGTAGTGATTACCTTGTTCGCTCCTTGCTCTGATCAGAGACCTGACACACACCTCGAGTTTACTGTGTTACTGACATTTCAAGGTTGTACCTGGCTGCAATTTCCAAAAAATACTGGAAAGAACAGAATTAGTGGGACCCTCCACAATCTTCACTGCTGTACTTGGTCCCATGGCCATGTTCCATACTCATCATCTCTCTAGTCTCCCACCTATTCTAGATTTCCCTGACCTTGAGCTAGCAGTCACTAGATTAAGTTGCTTGCTCTGTAGGATGACCAGACTTTTATCTCTGGGCAATTGAGGCCTGGTGTCCTTGCTGTTGTCAGGCTCTCGTTGCCTCCATCACCCTTCTACTTTTATCACCAGGCATTGAAGTGCTATGTGGTACCACAGTGAATCCCTGACGTTCCAGACATCTTCCTGCCCCCTTTGATTTGCAGCAGCTCCAACTCTTCAAGATAGCGTCAGATATCTCCACAGTAGGGTAATTCCAGTTTTACTTGCTGACCTATCCACGTGAGGATCCCCAAATCAACCAATGGCAGTCAGTAGTTTAGATGCAGTGGGGCATCTGGGTGGCTCGGTTGGTTGAATGTGTGCCTTCAGCTCAGGTCATGGTCCCAGGGTTCTGGGATTGAGCCCCGAATTTGACTCCATGCTCAGTGGGGAGTCTGCTTGTCTCCCTCTGCTCCTCCCCCTGCTTGCACTCTCTCTTTTGCTCTCTCTCTCAGATGAATAAATGAAGTCTTTTTTTTTTTTTTTGAAAAATGAAGTCTTTAAAAAATAGTTTAGATGCAGTGAAGCCAACACTGAATCCCCATGGGAAATGTTCTCCTCTACACATATGTCCTGAGGTCAAGGTCTCTGATCAGGAAGAGCCTGAAGTTATAAGGATTAGAACCACAAATTTTCACTAATGGGTCATTGGGAGTATGGTGAATGGGGTCATTCCTACTTGGATCCTTTACTTACTATTCCTGTGTATTCTAGGTATTGAGGACACAAAACCTATAGTGACTACTATATCTATCTATCTATCTATCTATCTATCTATCTATCTATCTATCTATCATCTATCTATCTATCTTTTATCTTTTATCTTTCTATGTAAACCAACTAGATATTTCTATATATATATCTATGTATATAAACCAACTAGTTCATTGGTTTAACATATGCTACCTCTTTGAGAGCGACCCAATCATGGGAGGTGTCATCCCTAGGCTGATGGTTATGCTGAGTCTTTAAGAAGCTATTTAAATACTCTCTTAGGTCCCCTCAAAACCAACAGTGTTCTCATAAATGGGTCAGAGTAGTATTTTCTAGAATAGTCATTTTTGCCTCAAATATCCAAAGTAGCTCCCCAAATGCCTTGCCTCTTTCTTGGTGGTAAGAAATGCCATGTATCCTTTTAGATGATATGTCCTAGACCTTTGGACCCCTAAAGCCTTCCTTGTTGTGACAGTCCTCGGAAACTTTGTAGGGTTTCACTTTCAACCTCTGGCATGAAGTATTTTACTAAAGCAACCAGCATACTTGCTCCTTCCTAAAAACCAAGTCCAATTCTCATGCCATCATTCATATAATGGGGCAGTATGATGTTGTGCAGAATGTGAAGGTGATCGAGGTCCCTGTAGACAATATATAAGAGGAAGGAGGAAAGTTAGCCTGTCCCTAGGACCAGGCAGCAAATGATGAATAGGATGCATCCATAAACAACCGCCTTTGGCATTTAGCAGAAGGCTATTGCTAAAGCATTGTGCATTCATAAGGGAAAGACAGCGGTGCTCATTCACTGTCAGCATGAGTCTCCCACTAAAACAGTGTTCCTGCTCTTCATGGGCCTTGGCTTTCTTACAGCATGGTGGACTCAGGGTAGTTGGTCTTCTTACCTGGTGGCTCCAGCTCACAAAGGCAAATGTCTTCATGAACAAGGCAGAAGCTGCATCCCCTTTTATGACTCAACCTGGTCACACAGCATGACTTCTGCTGCACATTGTGGGTTAAAGCAAGTAAAGTCCGGCTCAGCTTCAAGGGGAGGGGAATTAGACTGGATCTCTTGGTAGGGGAAGGGCAAGTTTGCATGGTAAAAGAGCCATTGGGATGAGGGATATTGTTGCAGCCCTCTTTAGAAAATAAAATCTATCACGTCTCTCACAGTGTGACTCAGGCCATGCTGAGACCTGTCCTTTGTTTTTGGCATAGAGGCAGTGAGGGGACAGAAGAGCAGACGTTGAGGTAGATAAGCATAATCGGCGAGGCATCTGCTTCTTCTGCTTCAGAGGACTTTCTAGGGTCTTTAGGCAATGGGAAGCTGTTCTCTTCAAATACCAGGGTTAAGGATACTAGCCTGGCAGGTTCAAGGACACCTCAGGGTTTTAGGGTCTCTAGCGCATCTACCCACATGCCTTCATCTCAGGTCTCAGGGCTCATTTCCTCTCTCCCTGGGCTCTGACTTTTGCCTGAGAGGCCCTTCTGTCCCCGGTCTTCAATCTCCTTCGCAGTTTGGTAGTCCTTACAATTAGACCCGGGTTTTCAAAAGTCTGCCCTCTGCAGGAAATGGGGATCTCCAAGGAGGCTTTTTTGGCTTTCATTCCCATGTTCTGTGTTAGATAGTTGGATGATGTAAACCTATCATTCTCTTTCCTCAATGCTTCTGGCCCATGTACAAAAAGCCAGACACCATCTATGATTACCACAATCCCATATCTTTCAAGCATAGCACTACTGCACAATCCCAGCTTCTCCTTTATCTCATCCTGGGACACAGCAGGTGAAAGCTTTGGTAATTGTGATTTTATGAAGTGCCAGGGTTTGTCACTACCTAACTTACCACTGCCAATGGAGGCTTTGTTGTCTCCATACCATTGAGAATGTGATTTCTGGGGGCACTTCCAATACTAGTTGTCTTCATTTCAGTTCTTGCAAAATCAGACTTTGAGATAAGGTTTAGACACAAGGAATTTATTTTGGAGAGAATCCCAGGAAGCATAACAGAGAGTGTGGAAAGTGAGAGAGAAAAGGAAGAAAATCCAATTGGTGATTAGGTTACTCCTCTGGGGAATTTAGAGTCAGTGCCTCTGGAGACTTCTGAGGAATTAAGCAGAATGCCTCAGAAAAGTCCCACCAAGGTATGGGAAAGTTGGCTGTAAACCAATTATTTCTATTCTTCGTTATTTGGGGTGTTAAATCCCCAGGAATCCTAGGATACCTTAGTTGAAGGCTGAGCAAACTTTTGTGGTTCTGGAGAAAATCTTCGGTCAGAGAAATGGAATGATGCAAGGGCTTGAGTGGGAAGCTGTTAGCATGCTTAGAGGATGCTGTTTCCTGCAGCTGCAGAAGTGAGTCAAAGGGAGACGGCACAGGGTGTCAAGAGTGTCTGCTGTACTTACTTTTCAGTAATTCAGATGAGAAAATCAAAAGGAGGTCTCTGTTGAATGCATGCGTTCATCACACCTCTGTCCTGGAGCCTCTCTAAAATGACTGATGATAAACAGGACCGAAGAAGCAACAGAGACAAGAACTAGCTACAAAATGTTGGAAGACAGAAGGCAGATGGATGAGTGGTAACAAAGTTAACAGAGTAGCAAGAAAGTTTGCTTTGCTGTAGAAACCATCAAAAAGCAAATGCATCCCTACTATAAAACGCGGTAAAGGCTCAGAAACTGGAGTTAGCTCTGTAGGCAGGGGTATAGGGTAGAGATGGGAAAAAAAAAAAGACTATAGTTGGACCCTCAAAATTCCTGTCCTCTCCTGTGCAGGCAAGGGCCAACACCACCACCAACCAAACTGGCAACAGAACGTTTAATATCTGGAGAAATGGAGGCAGAGAGTTTTCAGACTGAATGATTCCAAGTGTGGTAGAGGATGGGAATAAGACTGAAAAAGGAGGATTAAGTAAGGTCAACATACAATATACTGAATAGTGAGACTCCTCCCCTTCCCCCCCCACCAGTCCTCTTTCCTTCATAGTGCTGGGCACTGGCAGCTAGATTCCTTCCTTCCTTCCTTCCTTCCTTCCCTCCTTCCTTCCTTCCTTCCTTCCTTCCTTCCTTTCTTCCTTCCTTCCAAACTCCCGTCACCCCCTTACCACCTTCCCTTCCTCCCTTCCTTCTTTCTTTCTCTTTCTTTATTTATTTCTTTCAGATTTTTTATTTTTATTTGAGAGAAAGAGACAGAGATAGTGAGAGAGAGAGAGAGAGAGAGAGAGAGAGAGAGAGAGAGAGAGCGGGAAGGAGAGGAAGAAGCAGGCTCGCCACTGATCAGGGAGCCCAATTCAGGGCTGTATTGCAGGACCCTGGAATCACGACCTGAAGTGAAGGCAGACACTTAACTGAGCCACCCAGGTGCCCCAGCAGGTAGATTTCTTTTTGCCAGATAGGAGATTGGAAGATTCATCTCTGATGAAACCAGCTGGTTAGAAAAAAGACTTTATATACTTTTGGAAGTCCCCCAGTGAAAAGACCAGATAGATATCTGACTGGTAATTCTACAGTAAATAGTAGCAATTGACAAGCACTGCAAATATACAGAGTTTTCAGTCCACTGATTTCAGTGTGTCATTCTTAAATATGAAGTCAGTCAAGTATGACCTGACCATGTGAGGAAAGTCTCTAATGCTAATTATAGAGAAAAAAAACTAGTAAGAAAACAAACAAATGAACAAAGGTAACAGAACAAACAAATACAATACAGTAAAAAGAACATTTAAACACCTTGTTCATAATGACCTTAGAAATGTAAGATAAAATAATTGTATCAATGAAATAAGAACATGATAAATGAAAAAAAGGAACATTTAGAGAATAAGAAATAGCTCTTGGAAAACAAAAATAGAATTTCAAAAAAAACTAGATTCGGTAACAGGACTGCAAGATAAAGTCTTAGGAAACTAAGCCAAAGGACTAACGGATAGAAAAATAGGTGGTCAAGTCAATTAGAGGATCAAACCAGGGAATCCATCATTTAGTAATAGGAGTTTAAGAAAGACAAAATATAGAAAATAGGGAAGAAATTATCAAAGAAATGACTCAAGAAACTTTCTCAGAACTGAAGGATATGAGTCTCCAAGCTGATACACTCATGATATGAGTACAAGGAATGAAAGATCAACTTCTGGCTTATAGTTGCTCTCTCCAGTATTAATATCCTCATAGAATTCTTAGCAATTCAGTATCTACATAGATATTTCTTCTAGAATCCTAGCCTCTCAGCTCCTTCACCTCCTTTCCTTCAATTATTTAATTACCTTCCACCATTTTTCAGCTATCTTTTTCTCTCTCATCAGACCCTAGGTTTATCAATACTAATGACTGCATTGATATTAACTTAATCTCAACTTCAAACTTCCAGTGTTCTGACCATCACAGCCTGTTTTTCCAGTTCACTTTCACTAGCATCCCAACTCCAAAAATATTTCAAGTCTTTTGGGACCTAAATTCAGTGAATCCAATTCTATCCTCTTTTCACCATCTCTCATACACCTCATATCCTCCCTTGGCTTAGAGTCTGGTCTCCATCATTATAAATATTCTTTTGCATATTTTTAACACTCTTGCTCCTCTCTCCTTTCATTGTGTTTTCTTTCGTTTTTTTTTTTAAATATATTATTTTTAAATAATCTCTATACCCAAAGTGGGGCTCAAACTTAGCCCCAAGATCAAGAGTTTCGTGCTCTACCGACTGAGCCAGCCAGGTACCACCCCCAATCCTTGTATCTTCTTGATAATGACCCAATCCTAGTTTAATAGTTTAATCCTACATTCATCTCTTACGTTCTCACATATGCATGCAGCTTAAATAACATGAGTGGAGGAGAATCCATACCTGTACTACGTGGTCCCATTCATTATCATTTACCTCTAGTGAGCCTTTCATGCTACTCAGAAATCCAACCATATTTTCCTACTCTGTTCATTGCCCACTCTCCTCATTATTCCTCTCCCACTCTCCTAAATGACTGTTAACATCCCTCCTGCTCTTATGTAAAAGTAATGAGCTTACTTCTTAATCAATGAAAAAATGAAAGCTATCTTTCGGGTACTTTTCAAGTATCTCTGCTCATTCCCACCACCATATTCACTTGCATCTGTTGATATACTCTGTATATAGACTATCCATTGTTTGACCTAAGATAAGCTCTCTGTGTGCATTCTAGATTCTGTTCACTTGCTTGCAAGTTCTAGCAATTGCTCCTTTTCTCTTCTGCATCATCAATTCTGTACCCCTCCCCCCATATAGTTCTCACCAGCCAGCAAATGCACTATATTATCTTCTTTTAAAAAAATCAAAACCCCTTCCTTATATCATATCTCTGTTTCCCTTCAGGACAAAATTTAAAGAGTTGTCTAGGTTTACTGTCTCTGCTTCCTGTCTTCTGCTTCCTCTTGAACCCACTCTAATGTATTAACTCTTGCACATAAATCTAATCAAAATTACTGATGACCTCTATGTTGCTAAATCCAAAGGTTAATTCCCAGTCTTTATCATTATCAGCTAGCCATTGAAAGAAAGAAAGAAAGAAAGAAAGAAAGAAAGAAAGAAAGAAAGAAAGAAAGAAAGAAAGAAAGAAAGAAGCCCTTTCTTCTTGAAACTTTCTCCTGGTTTTCTTTCTACCTCCCTGGCTACTCTCCATCTCAGTCTCCTTGCTGGGTTCTTCTTCTGAAACCTGGTCTTAATGTATTGACATGCCCCAAATCTCAGTCCTCGGACATCTTGTCTTTTCTGAATTCCCTTATGCCTTTGCTGATCTCATTGGTTTTGTCATTATTCATATGCCAATGACTTTAAAGCTTATATATCCAGCCTAGACCTCTTCCCTTAACTCCAGATTCCTACTCCCAGCTGTCTTGGTCTCCACTTGAGAACTCCATTCAGATGTCTACTAGGTACCTCAAACAGAGATGTCCAAAGCTGAGCTCTTGCTCTTCGTGGAGACTTTCCATTTTAATAAACATCAATTCCCTCCTTCCATTTGTTCAGGATAAAAACATTGGTGTCATATTTGACTCTACTCTTCCTTTATTCTGCATATAGTCATTAGCATATCTTGTTGACTATGCACTCAAAACATAACCAGAAACTGAACACTTTTCAGCACTTCACGCTGCTAACGGAACAGCCCAGCTGGGTACCAGCTCATTAGTACTTGTCTGGTTTACTGCAGTCACCTCCCCTCTGGTCTCCCCACTTCTGCCCTTAGCCCATTCAGTCTATTCTCAACCCAACAGCCAGGATGATCCTTTAAACATATAATTCAGATCATGACATTTCTCTGCTCAAAACCCTTCATTGCCTCCCTAGCTTATTCAGGATAAAAGCCAAATCCTTATAGAAAACTCCTAAGCCTGATATGATCTGGCCAGTGACTACCTCTCTACTTCTTACCTCTCGCTTGCTCACGAATTCTGTCCCAGCCCGGGTCCTTTTTGTTTCTGCCACTCACCACACAGATTATTCACACTGGATGTCTAGTGTCTGTCTAATACTCTTTCCTCAGTGGCCCATTCCCCCACTTCCTTGAGCTCTTTTTTTACATTTCAAGAAAAAACAAAACAAACAAAAAAAACCAATGCCTTTGAAAATTTTACTGGAAAAGATTTCCAATCTACAATTCTCTATCTATCTAGATTACCAATCAAGTTTGAGGTTAGAAATGATATTTGAAGGCATGCAAAGTCTCAACAAATTTCTCTCCCATTTCTTTTTCAGGAAGCTCTTAGAGGATGTGCTCCACCAACATGACATAATAATGCAAGTAAGAGGAAATAGCATCCAACACTGAAGAGCGGCACCGGGAATTCCCAGAATGATGGTGAGGGGAAGTTCTGCGCACTAGCTGTGCAGCCAGCCTGGGAAAAGAAGAGAGGGTTCTGGCAGGAAAGTACCAGTGGGGGACAAAACAGAGCCAACTGCAAGACTGCCTGCTGTATTTGATCATAGTAAGGAGAGGGGTGCAGTTCTGGAGTTTGAGGATCACTCATGTGAATTACATAGGAAGACACAGTTTTCAACATGTCTCCACTGTTAACCATATTTTTGTAGTCTTGAGAATGAATTAACCAAAAATTATGTAATAACTACTTTGGGAGGACGTAAGAAGAGAATGTGGAAAAGAAGGGGTGGAAAAGAGCTCGAGCCTCAACTTCCAGATTTAGAAGCTAATACATTATGTCTAAAAGTTTAAAAATTAAGATAGAGCAAGAATGTGGAGGTGTATACTAGAAATGATAGCTGAAAGATTTGAAAATGTTTCCCTCCGGGAGCAAAAATCAGGATAGAGAGGGGAGGGGCTTTCATTCTAAAATTAGAAGCCTTATAATAATAGATTTTTTAAAACTAAGTTGTGATAGTCAATTTTATGTGTAAACTTGACTGGTTATGGGGTGCCCAGATTACACATTACTTCTGGATGTGTCTGTAAGGGTGTTTCTGGATGACATTAGTATTTAAATCAGTGGACTTGGTCAAGTAGATTGTCCTCCCCAGTTTGGGTGAGTGTCATCCAATCCCTTTAGGGCCTGAATAGAACAAAAGGCAGGAGAAGGAAGAATGTGCCCCTTTTCCTGCTTAACCGCTTGAGCTGGGATATCTCATCTCCTGCTCGCAGACTGGGATTTACACTCTCAGCAACTCTGGTTCTTAGGACTCCAGACCTGGACCAAATCACACCACTGGCTCTCCTAGGTCTCACCCTTGCCGAGAGTAGATTGTGGAACTCCTCTGTCTCCATGCCAGCATGCACCAATTCCCCATGACAAATCTATATATATGGCCTCTATAGGTCTCCTGTTGGTTCTGTTTCTTTGGAGAAACCTGATTCATATGTAAGCATAGTCATTTTTCTGTAAAAATTAAAATAAAATAAAAATTAAGTAAAATAAATAAATAAACCCTCTCCCAACACCCCCTCCCACACAAATCATGAGTTATATAGATTATACTTAATAAACTTGATATATAAGTAGTGTAAATTTCTCATAGAAGAAAACAGGAAATTATTTCTGTGTACTATAACCCTGTGAATATCTAGTCAGCTAATATTCCTTCTTCTTTTTTTTTTTT
>CM053604.1:103892641-103913213 GCA_028646535.1 Procyon lotor
ACAGGGTCAGGCAAATGACTGAGTCAGGACCTTCTGAGTCCTGTCCAGGAAGTTTTTGAATTGAATAGAGAAAGGGAGAAAGGGAGCTTCATAAGTGCAGCCTCAGAGCTGCCAGAGAGCACGTCTTCTTCTGTGGGAACAATCCTGTCTAGTTTTTCTGCTTTATGGTAATGCGTGTAAGGAGCTTGGATGTCACCACTCCTCCTAACAACGGGTAAAAAGCTGAATAGATCACAAAATCAACAACTCTCCCTGGATCTGTAAGAGAGGGGAGGGCACAGGGCATAAGGCAAACCACTGCCCTCAAGGTTAGACAGTCAGACAAGAGATTATAGGGAGTCACAGCTTACCAGAGCAGAGACCCATGAGTGAAAACCAGTGTGGGAATCAGTGCCAACATCAGAAACCCCGAACTGTGATTAACGAACTTTCTGGAGGCTCAGTGTGGACAGTGCTGAGAACTAAAAATGTCAGCATGCCCAGTCATAGTGGGCCTCCCATACTTCTGTGAGTTTTCCCTCTGGGAGTTCAACCAGCTTCTTATAGTAAATACTGGAGAACAATCCCTTCACGGTATCAGCATGGGGAGGAGAAAAGAAACCATTTTCGAATATGTTTCATAACTCTATTCTTTTAATAAGGTTTGATCTCAGGAGAAACTAGGTAGCCAGAGCCAACCCACAGGGGTATTATCTGAGCTTAATTGATCTGGGAGAATGGAAACACACAACTGTTACTCCCTATAGTTATCCTGTTGCACCCAAGGGGGAGAAAAAAACTGAAAAAACAATTGTGAAATTCACAGTATAGAGCACAGGCTCATCACTACAAGACTGAAACCTAATCATACGAGTACAAATCATTTCCTCTCCCCACATCTCACCACCACAGTGCTAAAGTCCTATTTATGGTAGTTTTTTTCACCTGGTATATCATGTTAGACTATCAAGAAGAAGTAACAAGACATACTAAAAAACAAAAAACACAATTTGAAAAGAAAGAGCATGCATCAGAACTGGACATGGAAAGGATGTTGGAATGATCAGGACAGGAATGTAAAACTACTATGATTAATATGCTAAGGGCTCTCTCAGTAGAGTAGACAGCATGCAAGAACAGATGGACAGTGTAAGAAGTGAGAATGAAATTCCAAGAAAGAAATCAAAAAGTGCTAGAAATTAGAAACTCTACAACTGAATACAGAAAGCCTTTCATGAGCTTATTAGTAGACTGGACATGGCTGAGAAAAGAATTTCTGAGCTGGAGGATTTCTCAATAGAAACATCAAAACTGAAAAGCAAAGAGAACAGAGACAAAAAAATGGAACAGAATATTCAAGGACTATGGGACAACCACAAAAGGTGTAACATACACATAATGGGAATACCAGAAAAAGAAGGAAAAGAGAAATAAACAGAAGAAATATCTGAAACAAAAATCACTCAGAATTTCCACCAGATTAATGTTAGATATCAAACCACAAATCCAGGAAGCTCAGGGACTACCAAACAGGAAAATACAGAAACAAACAAAAATTACAGCTAGGAATATCATTTCCAAGCTACAAAAAAATCAAAGATTAAAAAAATCCTGAAAAAAAAATCCTGAAATAAGCTAGTTTAGGGGGCACCTGGGTGGCTCAGTCATTAAGTGTCTGTCTTCAGCTCACTCAGGTCAAGATCCCAGAGCCCTGGGATTGAGTCTTACATTGGGCTCCTAGCTCAGCGAGGAGTCTGCTTCTCTCTCTCCCTCTGCCCCACCCCCTGCCCATGCTTGCTCTCTCTCGCCTTCTCTCTCTGTCAAATAAATAAATAAAATCTTAAAAAAAAAAAGCTAGTTTGTGGGGAAGGAATCTTACCAACACAGAAACAAAGAATTACATTCAATTCTCAGAAGCCATGCAAGCAAGAAGAGTGTGGAGTGAAATATTTAAAGTGTTGAAAGAAAACAGTACCAACCTAGAATTTCCACCCTGTGGAAATTACTATTTAAGAATGAAGGAGTAATAATGACTTTTTCAGATAAACAAAACCTGAGGAAATTTGTTGCCAGTAGATCTGCTTTGCAAGAAATGTTAAACATCTGATAAAGGACTGTTATCTAAAACATACAAAAAACTCTTAAAACTTGACAATAAGAAAACAAGTAACCTGATTAAACAATGGGGGAAAAATATGAACAAACAACTCGCCAAAAAAGATAAACAGAAGGCAAATAAACATATGAAAAGATGCTCTACACCACTGTCATCAGGGAAATGCAAATTAAAACAATAGTGAGATACCACTACACACCTACTAGAAGGGCCAAAACTAACAGAAAACTGACAACGCTAAATGCTGGTGGAGATGCAGAGCAACAGGAACTCTCATTCACTGTTGGTGGAAATGCAAATGGTAAAGTCACTTGGGAAGATAGTTTGGCTGTTTCTTACAAAACAAAACATACTCTTATCATACAATCTAGCAACTGTGCTGCTTTGTATTTACAAAAGAACTGAAAATTTATGCCTGTGCAAAAAACCTACACAGATGTTAATTCATGATTAACATGATTCCAAAATAAATATATAAATAAATAAATATATATATATAAATATTCTAAATAAATAAATATATAAATATATAAATAAAATAATTCATGATTCCAAAACTTGGAAACAACCAAGATGTCCTTCAGTGGATGAATGGGTAAATAAACTGTGGTACATCCAGACAATGGAATCTTTCTTACTCAGGGCTAGAAAGAGGAGACCCAACAGGCCACGAAAAGACTTGGAGGAACCTTAAATGCATATTGTACAGTGAAAGGAACCAATCGGAAAATGCTACATACTGCATGATTCCAACTTGCTGACATTCTGAAAAATGCAAAATTATGGAAACAGCAAAAAGTTCAATGTTTGCTGGGGGTTGGAGGCTGGGGGGTGATGAATAGGCAGAGCACAGAAAATTTTTAGGGTAGAGAATACTTTATTTTATACTATAATGGTAGACGTGTGTCGTTATATATGTGTCTCAACTCACAGAATGTACAACACCAAGATTGAACCCACATGTAAGCTATGGACTTGGGGTGGTTATGGTGTGTCAATGAGCATAATCATTTGAAACAGATATTCTACCCTGGTGGGGGACGCTGACAGTAGGGAAAGCTATGCATGTCTGGAGACAGAGAGGATATGGGAAATGTCTATACCTTGCTCTTGATTTTTGCTGTGAACATAAAACTAGTCTTAATAAATAGTCTTTCTGCCACAAGTAGTAGGCAACAATGACTGAGACATGCAGAGAAATCTGGGAAAGAGATGAAGAAAGAGCCAGAGGGCGGGAGAGAAAAAGAAGCCCAATAGCATTCAAGTTCCTGGTTCCAGAAGTCCTAGCAACTTCCCTGCATTCCTAATTCACAGTCCAAAAGCCTCCCTTCTGCTCTTGGGCTGTTACAGGTTGGATTTATAGCAACCTCCAAAAGCACGCACAAGTAATATACATGTTACTCAGGTGGATGTAGCACCACCAACCAACATTTATAGTTCCCCGGCTAACTGTGGGGCACTGTGCTTGACACTGGGTCCACTCTCAAGGAATTAATACGGTCGGGACACCAAGACAAATTGAATCCTGCAGAACCTCAGCCGCAAGAGAATCTGTGTAGGTAGCAGGTGCCTGCAGAGGGAGGGACAGCAATCCAGGAGTAGAGGACCAGACCAGGAAAGGAAGTAGCTCTGGAAGGAAGAGGAAAAGAGTGGGAAGTAAATTCTGGGCAGGCGGGCAGTGAGAGCTGGGATTGCAAACTCAAATGCTCACCAGGGCCAGACATAAAATGAGTCAGGTTGGAGGGGATGGTGAGGGACCTCAATGCTCCATCTGCAAAGGGCTTCATCTCCAACAGATGAATGCTGTCAGAGGACACCCCCGTGCTACCCGAGCTTCCAGTTTTTCAGGAAAAGTGAGGAATCTAAATTTTGTTGTGAAATGTATTACTTTTAAACGTCAACAACAGTTTTTAAAAATTAAAACAGTATGTGAGCCCAACATAACACGTGTGTTGGCTGACAATGGTTGTGGGTCTCCTATGAGAGACTGATGCTGTCAGCAAAGGCAACACGGGGGAGGTGAGATTGTGAAAAAGAGACGTGGAGCAGACGGTTGCCTAGAAGAATAGTAGGAGGGTTTGGGGAGTTCAATGGGGCCTTAAGCCCTGTTAACAGGTTATTCAAGAGGAACGTGTGCAGAACAATATTTTAGGAAGCTTTATTTGGTAGCTGGGTGAAGGATGAGTCAGACATGGAAAGACTAGAATACTGTTTTATTTAAAGATTCGATTTCTGTGGTTTTTTTTATTGTAAACTGAGGTCCAAGTTATTTCCATATGAAACAGTAAGGTTTTTGTCCTGCGAGTCCGCAGTAGAACCCATCTCTTTGTTACCTCCTGACAGCAATACTGAAATGATAGGTGATTTCGTGAGGAGGTGGAGGGGAAGATTTACATTGTCCAAAGTCTTGGAGTACAGTCTAGTAAAATTCCCATCAGGTATTTCTGTACTTCCCCCAAAGCCCTTCTTTGATCCCCAGCCACTGGGTCATTCTCCTTCTCTCTCAACTCCACCCCCTCCCATCCCTACCTGTACATTCCTCCTCGAAGACAGAGATGCACTAGCCCTAGGATTGTGCTACCCAGATCTTCCATCCAAAGAGAATCTGCCATGAGGTGAGTGAGCCCACAGTATCTCTGGGGTCCGCCCCTGGCACTTGCTGACGTCATGCTCTCCACAGGCTGCTCTCAGCCACTAACTGAAAGTGAGACCCTGCTAGTCGCCAGTACTTACTCTGGGGTTCCCTGTGCACTGGCTGAGATTTTCTCGGAGCTAGACTTCAGCTGACACCTCTTTCTACCTGAGCTCCTTTCCTTCCTTCCCCATTTCCTCTCACAGAGTCAGACATGCATCTCCATCTGAAAGTTTTCCCTTGCCTACACCAGCTCCCTCATCTCTCTATGGTTTACCGTCTTTCCCCCCAATAAATCTTTTGTGTTTCCAATTCCATCTTGGCACTGGCTTTCCAGAAGAGTGAACTGACACAGTTGGAACAAGAATTAGTCCAAGAAGGAGGTCAGTAAGAGGGTTTGGGGACCAGATCTCTCACTGCCTGGCTGGCAAGGAAGATCCCATCTTGTATGGAGTGTGGGGCATGGGTCATCTCAGGCACAGATGGTAAAGAAGTCGCAAAAACTTTCACTGGTAAATGAAATCTGAGAAATCAGACCTGTGAAAGCTATGAGGGCAATAGTGAATACAAAGACACTGGACTTGTGGGATTTTATAAAGTTTTCCTATGCCCTGCTAAGAAATTATGCAAAATAAACAGGTAGAAACTACATGTGAAAAACAAAAACAAACATTTTTTTTTAAATTGGGAGGAGATACAGATACTTCTCCAGAGAAGAGAAATGAATGGCAAGTAGGCCCATAGAAAGATGTTCAATAGCATGGGTTATTGGGGTAATGCAAATTGAAACCAGGATGAAATGTAACTATATACCTATTAGAATGGCTAAAATTAAAAATATAGATAAAGTTCTAGCAAAGATGTATAACAACTGTAGCTTTTATTGATGACTGATAGGGATGCAAAGTGGTACAGCCACTTTGTTAAAGTTTGGCAGTTTCTTTTGTGAACTTCTTTGGGGATGATGATAATGGCGTGTATCTCGGTTGTGTTGGCTGCTACATAAATATATCCATTTGTCAAGATCAATCAAAGAATTCACCTAAATTTTACTGTATGTAAATTTTACCTAAATAAACCCAAATTAAAAAAAAAGCCTACATATGAAAACCAAAGACCCTTTTTGGTAACAAAGCAGCCCTTGTCTTCAGCAGTAGAAAGTGGACCGAGCTGAAGAGTAAAGTCAGCACTTCGCAGCGTTGCAGAAACACAAAGATAACTGAATGGTCAGGCAAAGCAGGTCTGTTATGCTGAGATCAGGGCTCTGGTGGAGAAAACTAGGAACCCTAAATCATGGAATGGGGACATTTGGTGAATGTCTACCAAGATCATGGCTTGGCAAATTCCCCCAACTTTCAGAGCTGCCAATGTGTCCCATCCCTCCATATTGAGAGCTAGCACTTTCCCCGGAAAGGTGGGAAGACACTGGAGAGGCCTTTTTCCCTTAATACAACAAGTGACCCCTCAGGGGACAACCTGTTCTCCTGGTGCCAGGAGGAGAAATAGGGTCAAGTTCCAGCATCACCCTGCTGAGTCATGCTGAACCTGAGATGAGAAGAAAGATAGTATATTCCAAAGGGGCTGGGAGCATTAGCTAGCATGAACTGGCAGGAGCCAGGAGGATACTCACAACATTTGATGACAAGGATATGCTATCAAAGAAGCCAGAATGTCAGACCGGATAAGCAAGAATTCACTATCTTGGAGACACTTGAATATCCTGGCAAGGACCATGGGAGGAACAGTGAATTTATGACTGGGTAGTTCTTTGAAACATGGATAAAGTCATGAACCTCCCAGAAAGTATTTACCATGGAAGAGGTAAATTTGCTCTGAATAAGCAAATAGACAAAAGGACTTGATTAGTTGATGTGGCCAGAATTGGCATGACTGGCACATGAATGGAGGGGCCATCGAAGCAGAAATGGCAGCCACATATGGGCCCTAGGGCATGAATTTCCCACAATCTAGATGTTGCTGTCTCTGAATGCCCAGTCTCCCAGCAAAAGGCACCAAGGCTAAGCCTTCAATAAGGAGTATCTCTTAAGAGGACCAAATTGCCGGGGCGCCTGGGTAGCTCAGTCGTTAAGCGTCTGCCTTCAGCTCAGGTCATGATCCCAGGGTCCTGGGATCGAGCCCCGCATCGGGATCCCTGCTCAGCGGGAAGCCTGCTTCTCCCGCTACCATTCCCTCTGCTTGTGTTCCCTCTCTCGCTGTGTTTCTCTGTCAAATAAATAAAATCTTAAAAAAAAAAAGAGGACCAAATTGCCACTTGGAAGCAAGTTGACTACATGGGATCCCTTTGGGGACAAGATCTGATTCAGTCTCCCTGTTAGAGATAGCTATTCCAGTACGAGTTTGCATTTCCTGTCCCCAGAGCCTCAGCCTGCACCACTACTTGGGAGCTTACGGAATGCCTGATTCACAGGCATACAATCTGTCACAACATTGCATCTAACAGGAGACCCACTTCACATTAAGGGAAGCCCATGACAATGGGTCACCTGGTCGTACCACTGCCACACCAGCCAGAAGCAGCCACCCCTAAAGAGCATTGGAACAACCTTCTAATGGTCCTACTTCAGTGTCAGGGCAGATATAACACTGTGTCAGAGTGGGTGTCATCCCTTAGGATGCAGAGTCTGCATTGACTCAGAAACTGTTTTATGGAGCTGTGTCCCTAACAGGAAACGTAGATGGACCCAAGAAGCAAAGGGTGGAAGCAAGAGGACTTTCATTTCTACTGTAGTTTCTTAATATTGTATCATCCTTTCTAATATAATAACTCACAAGAGACATTTTATTTCCTGGCCACTCCACTGTGGGCTCCATGGAGTTAGAATTCCCAGTCCCCAAAGGGGGTGCATTCTTGTCTGGGAGGGAGCCAGAATTCCACTGAACACAAATGAAGGCTGTTTCCAAAGCACCTGTGCTCTTGGTCTCTAGGGACCAGCAAGTGAGAAGGGAAGTCACCTTCTTGACCAGGGTAATCGATCTTGATGAATGAAGGGAGGTAAAACCAGGAGACATGATGGGCTTGGGGAGAATATACTTGGTAGTCAGGAGATCTACTTGGGTGCCTCCAAGTACTGCCTTGCTTGGTTGTACTGCGAAAGGAGATGTACAGCAGCCCTGGCCAGAGAAATGTAGGCTTACCCAGGGCTCAGACCAGGGTAATGTGGTCCAGGTCCATCCCCAGGTAAGTCTCCAAGACTTGC
The DNA here is from genome assembly GCA_028646535.1 of Procyon lotor. Taxonomy (NCBI): domain Eukaryota; kingdom Metazoa; phylum Chordata; class Mammalia; order Carnivora; family Procyonidae; genus Procyon; species Procyon lotor. Next base: position 103,900,587 of record CM053604.1, read on the forward strand.
AGAGGCATTAGCTGAGGGGGAAGGGTATTTACAATGGGTAATGGAGGAGGGAACAAAATGAGTACCACTTGCAACCCCATGACCAGCTGCTGTGATGGGGGCTGAGGTTCATCATGCTAACCTCCCTCCTCCGAGTTTCTTCTCGGGAAGCATAGCCCACAGCAACTGTACAAGAGCTGCCCCCTCCCCCCCGCCCCCCAACCTTGACCTTGAGTGTGGAAGCGGATTACATGGGTGAACTGCGGTGGTCACGGATTTGTGCCGCTTGGTGCTCTCCCTCTGAGAGAGCCTGCCGCAAGAACGGTAGTTATTTGGCAGCCTCTAGCTGCAGAACTTTCTGGATCCTGTGCAAGATTTACACACACTGAAATCATGTTCTCTGGAACGACTGAGCGTGGCAGGGGTACTACAGCCTGGCCATTTCTGCCCGAGGCAGGACACTTCTCACAGGGCAGTCTCTGCTCTGAGCTTCTCAGCTGGGGGCGGGGTGGGGGGTTTGGGGGGTGGGGTTGGGGGTGGAGGGGTGGAGACTTTCTGAGAGCTCTACCACAGTCGGAGGCTCTTCTCAGCCAGCACCCCTTCCTTCTCTCCTTCCTCTCAGAGTGGAGGTCTGAAGGCTCTCCCTGTCTTCACAGAAAGCCTACTCCCTCTGTCCTTGCAGTAGCATCAGCAGAACCCTCGTTGAGAGAGAAGTCGTCCGGCAAATGCTTGCATAGAAGCTGGACTTCTTTCCCCCCCCCCCAAATATGTTTATTTTATTTTTTTCAGTGTCCAATATTAATTGATCATGCACCACACCCAGTGCTCCATGCAATACGTGCCCTCCTCAATACCCACCACCAGGCTCGCCCAACCCCCCACCCCCTCCCCTCCAAAACCCTCAGTTTGTTGCTCATAGTCCACAGTCTCTCATGGTTCATCTCCCCCCTCTGATTTCCCCCCATTCACCTTAGAAGCTGGACTTCTTAATGGAACCGAGCACAAGAAAGGTGGTCTCCCCCCAACAAATCTCTTGTATTTCTAATACTGCCTTGGCATGTTTCTCAGATGGGGAACTGACAACCACTCTTTCTTATGCTACTAAAGTGAAGAACAAAAATCAAATATTTTGCCAGTTTAGCATTCAGAACATCGAGTCATTAAAATTGAGGGAAAGATTTCATTTACAGAAATATAACCACTTGAGGCACCTGGGTGATTCAGTCAGTTAAGCATCAGACTTCGGCTCAGGTCATGATCCCAGAGTCCTGGGATGAGAACCCACATCTGGCCCCCTGCTCAGCTAGGAGCCTGTTTCTCTCTGCCTCTCTCTCTCTGTGTCAAATATATAAATGAAGTATTAAAAAAAGAAATATAATCATTTATATTTCAGCAAAGCACCACCCCAAAATTACTGAATCTGCTTGAGAAATTTCCAAAAGCTCTTCAGTCTTTTTTCTTTTAGAACTCATCAAAGTTTTGTTAATTCCACACTCTTTGTCTTAAAACATACAAGTCGGTTTTTCTGTTCCATAACAGGTTAAGAAAAATTCAAATTTCCATTGGTTGAAAGGGAAACTGCTGGTATTAAAAACAAACACACAAACAAAAAAAACCCTGATGGCTTTAGTGGGACTTACTCTATTATGCCTGTTTTTGTTTTAAGATTTATTTATTTATTTATTTGAGAGAGAGAGAGAGAAAGAGATCACAAGTAGGCAGAGAGGCAGGCAGAGGGAGGAGAGGGAAGCAGGCTCCCCGCCGAGCAGAGAGCCCGATGCAGGGCTCAATCCCAGGACTCTCAGATCAGGACCTGAGCTGAAAGCAGAGGCTTAACCCCCTGAGCCACCCAAGCGCCCATGCCTACCTGGTTTTGAGTGTTTTTCTTTTCCCAGTATGCCTAAATATTTAGAATTCTTATTTCTTGTTATAAAAACAAATATGCTAATTGAAAAAGTGAAATATATCCAACTATATATAATGAAAACATTAATAGAGTCTTCCAACCTTTTCCATTTCTCCCCAAGGATAAGCAATGGTAACAGTTTGGTGTTACCAACTGTTGGTGTAACCAAGATGTTACCTTGGTCCACATCTTTTTTCATGCTTATACAGACATGTGAAAACAGGTGTAGTAATGTGCTGTTCGTTTTTGCTTAACAACAACAACAAAAAACAATCACACTTAAGCAACTTGTTTTTCTCATTTCTCTATCTCAGTAAGTGAGACTGTGGCTCATTTTTAAAGAAACTATATCATTTTCCAAATTATTGGTAAAACCACAATTTATTCAGTTTGCTTATTCTGGGTTCTAATGGCATCAAGCATGTTTTCATAATTGTTAGAAAACATGCATTTATTTTTCTTCTATGAATTCTATGTTCATATTCTTTATTCCTGATGTTTAAATTTCTAAGCATCAGAATCCTATTTTTGTGTATGGTGTGAGACAGGGGATTTACATTTGTGTTCTTCCAGATTGATGGCCAGTCTGTAGTACCATGGAAAAAAATCTCAGATATGTATAGAAGTATAGAAAATGATTTTCAAAGCAAACATGCCCTCTCTCACACTTTTTAGATTTTAACATTTTGACATATTTAAGATTTCCTTATTGAATCTATAAAGAAATAGAGAATGTGGTGACATTCTTCCATCTACCCTCTTTCCGGAGATGCACTCACACTTCAGAAGTTAGTGTGCATGATTGCCACACATGTCAACTTTTGTTCCCTCTGCATGTATCCCTAAATAAGTACAATCTTTTTACGTGTTGCCGTAAGTGAGATTTTAGAAGTCAATTTCTAATCATGACTAGTTACTGCTAGTATTGAGAAAGGATTTTGATGTATTTCACTTGATTTGAGATACTTCATCAAACTATTTTAATTCTAGTAGTTTTATTGGCTTCTTAGGTTTTCTTTTTTGTCTTTTACGATTTTATTTATGTATTTGTCAGAGAGAGAGCAGAAGCATGGCGAGCTGTAGGCAGAACAGGCAGAGCAGGCAGAGGGGGATGCAGGCTCCCTGCTGAGCAAGGAGCAAGATGTGGGGCTCGATCCCAAGACCCTGGGATCATGACCTGAGCTGAAGGCAGCTGCTTAACCAACTAAGCCACCCAGGCGTCTCTGACATCTTAGGTTTTCTTTGTTTACAATCATATCACAGGCAAATAAATATGCTTTTGTCTTTTTTTTTACATGATATGCATACCAATTGTTTTATCTTCTTTTCTGTTTAGTTAGCTAAATGTTCTAAATAATATTGAGTAATACTATTTACATTATGTGCAGGGCACAGTCTGGATGTTTCACAGAGTGTGGTCCCTGGAGTAGCAGTATCCATTGTCTCCTGGGAATTTGCTTGAAATATGACTTCTTGGGTCTCACCCCAGCTTACCGAATTAGAAATTCTGGGGATGGGACCCAGCACTTTGTTTCTCATAAGCCCTCTGACACATAAAAATTTGAGAAACACACTGGTCTGGAGAATAGGCAGAGCTCAAACAAGGCTGTTTTATTTTTTAAATCTCATCTTTTTTTTTTTTTTAATTTTTAAAATCTTCTTTTGATCACAATACTGCCACCAGCTATCACCCCATTTCCCTTTTCTTTTCAGAAAAAAAAAAAAAAACTTCTTAAAAAAGTTGTCTATGTTCACAGTCTCCACATCTTCTCATCCCCATTCATTTTTTAAACCACCTGGGAAGTGTTTTTTTGCCCATACTCATTGAAACTGCTCTTCGGGTCTCTATGATCTCCATGCTGCTAAATCCAAGGGTCATTTTCCGATTTTCAACTCAACTGACCCCTTAGTAAGTAGCATTTGACAGTGTTGACCACTCTTTCCTTTTTTGACATACTTTCTTTTTTTAGAACATCATATTTTCTAGGATTTTTCTCCTGCTTCCTGGCTCCTCCATATCAGTGTTGTTGTCATTGGCTTCTTTTTTGCTACCTAGCCTTCATTAATTTATTTAGTAATCTCTATATCCAAGGTCAGGCTTAAATTCACGACCCCGAGATCTGGAGTCATACACTCTTCAGACGGAGACAGCCAGGTGTCCCACTATACCCTCTTTAATGTTGGAGTGATCAAGGCCTGAATAACTCATCCTTTTCTATTCTCTTTCTCACTCACTTCCTTGGTAATCACCATTTGAATCATTTGAAGCAATCTGCTCATTGCTTCAAATACCATCTTTGTTAGAGCTGCCCAATTTAGCAAAAATAAATACGGGATGGACGGTGAAATGTGAATTTCAGATAAATGACAAATAATTTTTTAATATAAATATGTTCCAAATATTGCATGGGGCATGGAGTTTTTATTATATTAATTATGTTAATATTATTGTTAACAATAGTGGTAATTATTCATAATAGTTATGTTAGGGGATTAATTTCATGTCCCAAGTAATATTTAGGACGTACTTATACTAAAAAATTGTTTGCTGTTTATCTGAAATTCAAATCTCATGAGATGCCTATATTTTATCTGTAAATACCAATCCATGGGCCAAGAAACTCCAAAATTATCTCTCCAGCCCAGATCTTTCTCCAAAACTCCAGAAATGGACAATTGTCTACTTGACATCTTGGATAGCCAATAGGCACTTCCAACTCAACACGACCCAGAATGTACTCTTGATATTCCCCATCTCCAGATCTGCTCTAACCGTAGCCTTATCTTATCCCAATTGGTGGCAAAGCCTTCCTTACAGTTTACCTGGAAATACACTTGGAACCATCATTTTCTTTTTCTCCTTCTCTTGCAACCCTCATCCAATCAGTCAAGAAGCCCTATTGGTTCTGCCTACAAAAGGTATCCAGATTCCAACCATTTCTCACCATCTTCACTCCACTACTATCCTGGTTCAGGCCACCATCATTTCTTTCTTCCCACAGCCTCCTATCTGATCTCCATTCTTTTTCCTTTTTCCTGCTACAGTCTGTTCCTATTACAGACTATGAGGATTCTTTTATTTTATTTGTTTCTGCCTTTTTATGTATGTGTGTGTGTATGTATGTATGTATTTAAATTTCTTTTTTTGTTTAATTTAATTTTATTTTTTCAGTGTTCCAAGAATCATTGTTCATGCACCACACCCAGTGCTCAATGCAGTGTGTGTCTTCCTCAATACCCACCACCAGGCTCCCCCAACCCCCACCCCCTTCCCTTCCCAAACCCTCAGTTTGTTTTTTTTAAAATGTAAGTCGGATGTTTGTCTTCTGCTCGGCCTCCTCTGATAGCTCCCTCTCCGGAAGAATAGAAGCCAAACTCTTCGCAATGGCCTGCAAGGTCCTACATAATCCAGCCCTGGTTACTTCTCTGCTGTCATCTCCTATTGCCTTCACTTTCATTCACAGTCTTTCAGCCACAGTGGCCTTCTTACTATTGTTTGCCTGGGGTATGTTTCCCCCTGAGGACTTTTGCACTGGGTGTTCTCTCTGCCTGGAGCCCTTTATGAGGATAATTCCCTTACCTCCTTCAAGTCTTTGCTCAAGTGCCACATTTTCAGTGAAGCTCAAACACATCACTTTATTTAAGTTTGTGATTCTTAATATGAATAGGACCATTTAACTTAGCTTGGCCTCCTTTTCCAGCAAGATAATGCAATTCATTCAAAGAAATAAGGTGCCGACAGGTTTTTCTCTCAGGTGAGTACTCGGCATCTCCAAGGACCTCAAGATTAGGTGGTGCCCAATACATTTGGCTCCAGCCAAACTAGCATGATTCCTACAGACATTTCTTCACAGAAACTTATATATAAAATAATATATGTTCCCCTGCAGAATTTGCTTCCAATTTTAAAAGACCCTAAATGCCTAACTACGGGGTTTGTGTTAATAAATTATTTCAGCAAATTAAATATTATGAGGCAATGCTTTATAGAGTCCATGGCACATGGTAGGTACTTAAATAACTATGTTTAGACACTCTTACATTCTCTCTTCCTTAAAATGTACTACTTATTTAATCTAACGTCTTTCTTCTAAGAGCTCTTGGAGCAGCATGGCTCAGGTGAGTTTATAACTATGACTCCATTAATTCAACTCGTGAAGTAGAGAGTTACCAGCTGTAACTGGTACATTTTGTACCAGTTTTGTGGAATGGGAAATGGAGTTACCTGGAAGTCATAGTGATTTGCCGTAACTTTTATGTGTCATTGTCACTGGTGTTCTTTTCATCAATTCTTGGTACCTTAAAGCCAATATTTGGTTGCAGTTTCATGAGAGCCTTTAAGTGAAACTAGCTGTAAGAAATCAGCCTAGCAAAAATACTTTATATTTATTGCACTTCCCTAGGACCCTTGAGTATTCAGCATCTCAGTACTCAAGAAACGAGCAGTAAATTCCAAGGTCCATTTCATGCTGAGTGAAGTGATTGAAGTCATCAGTCATTAAAGGTGATGAAAGTGATAAATTCTGCTCCATATTTCAACTGTTTATCCTCACTGCCTCTGCTCATTAATCAGCAAATTAGAAGATAGTGCCTATATTGATACTGGTATTCATTCAAATCATTTATTTAACCACTTTCATAGAGTTTTAATATAATAAGAGGGAGGTTTTAAAAAAATTCCACTAAACTTATATAAGAAAAGATAAATATAAATCCAATTCAACACATTAGCCACTCACAAAATTACATTTCTTTTTTTTTAAAGATTACTTATTTATTTATTTGTCAGAGAGAGAGAGAACACAAGCAGTCAGAGAGGCAGGCAGAGGCAGAGGGTGAAGCAGGCTCCCTGCTGAGCAAGGAGCCCAATGCGGGACTTGATCTCAGGACCCTGGGATCATGACCTGAGCCGAAGGCAGCTGCTTAACCAACTGAGCCACCCAGGTGTCCCACAAAATTACACTTCTAAGAACTCTAAATGGAAGCTATGAATATCAGTTCCATCAGGAGTTCCCAAGCCTGACCACATCTGAGTCATCTGGAAGACTAAATTAAAAAAAAAAAAAAATTAAATTAAAAAAATTAAAAGGCATGTACCCAGTCCTCAAACATTTTGGATTCAGGAGGTTTGAGTTAATGGCTCAGGAATCAGCATTTGAAAAAACATCTCCCCACTGAATCAGGTACAAGCACGTTTGTACTTAACTCCCTTTTTGTATTTAAGTCACTGAGTTAAATAAATAGCATTAGGATGAAAAGAGAGTCAGCCTGGAACTTCTCACCAACTGGCTGGTTATTAATGGGCCCAAGCCGGACAAACCAATTTCACTGGAAATTCTTCATTCAGGTTGTCAGACAGATAACTGAGCATATTACATTTCCCTTACAGACTGCTGACCCTGCCATGTAAGGCCAGTGTGGCAACTTTCGTAAATATGTAGAAGGGCTGTGTAAGAACTCTCTCTTTGGATACAACCACCTTTCAGCTCCCTCCCTGTGAGCTCGCAGGTGCCCTGTATTGTGCTTTTCCTTCCTAGTTGTCTTTCTCTCTCCCCAAACCCCCCATCTCCCTGCTCCTCAACTCCCTGCCCCACGCTCTGGCCCCAGAGCCTCGTCCCACTTCTCCGAGTGAACCGAGCCCAAGTCTGAACTGAGAAGGTATGTGTGTGAAGTCACAGGCCTCAAGTAAACAAAGAGCTCATGCAGGCCCGGAGCGCCCAATTTATTTTAATAGAGTCTTTTTAAATAATCACCCCACCAAAGACCATATTTTTCTTTGTTGTATTACTCCTTAATCCTTTCCCTCTACTTAATTCGTACATTGAATCATTACTGTCTTCTGATAGCTATTCTATATTTATCATTATTAAACTCATTTTATTGATCTCATCCTCTGCTCCAATTTGTCATGATTTTATGAATTTTAATTCAATTCCTTCCACATTTGTGATCCCTCCAGCATTATACCATCTTCACATTTTTATTAATACGGTCTCCAGTCTATCTTCTAAGCTGCTAGTTATTATTATTATGTGATGTTTATGAGACTATTTAAAAATATTATGCCACCGCAGGACCTTATTGGAAAGAAAAAGTCTTACCTCGACACAAAGCCATTAATATGAACTTTTATGTTTAATTTTTTTTTGCCAATTTGGCATTCATTTTACGGCAGGGTTCCTTGATTCACTTGTCTCTGGTTTTCCTCAGAGTGCTGTGTACAGGCAAATGCTTTTTGAACACAGTGAAATAACACCACGAAATGCTCACTTTGAGACTGCATTTCCTTCTCAGTCCATCAACTAGATAAATTCTCCACCTTCTTCACCTCCATTAGTTAATGTAAAAAACAAAATTCAAGGCAAAGTTAAAATAATATAAAGCCCTTGACGTAAAACTACAAATTCTAGACATTTATAGGTAAGGCTCAAGCCGCCTCCTAAATTCATTCCGTGGAAGCTAACTTCTAGGCAATGCAGGTTTGCAAGTTTCCCCCGAAGACCTGCTTATCATGGATACAGAAGGTACATAAAGGAGGTGGGTTAAGAGAAACTAGTGGATTAAGATATAGATACCTCAGGACTTTCTGGCAATTTTAGTCAAAATATTATATATCCGCGTAAAGGTGACAAACCTAGGGAGTGACACTGTGAATTGTGCGCACCTCGCAGTCACAAATTTCAGCTCTTTCTAGAATCATGAAACCTCGGAACACGGGAGCGGCCAAGTTAAACGAGGTTATTCTCGATTTCCATATTAAGAAGCAGACGCGCGAGGAGTGGTTACGCACCCCAGGGGTTTTGAACCTAGGGATCCAGCCCGCCCCTGTCTCTGGCCCTGTGTATACTTCTTTCTGTCCTGCTCTCTCCTGGCGGTCACAGGACTGGCTTCCAACTGGCCTTTTGATATGGTGACCGCTTTTCAGGCTGAGGGCTTCATCTTTCCCACTTGCCCAAGTTTGACCTTTTAATTCCCAGTGGCCTAAAATTTATGATTTAGAATTTCCCTCCAACTGGGCTTGTCAACTACTTCTGGTAATTGCATTTCTGGGTCCAGCCCCTAAGGCGTTCATCTCAGCAGGACCTGGGGTCTGGCACCTGGCTGTGTTTACCCTGGATCCTTCTGGCAAATCCAGATGGCATCCATGCAATCACAGCCTAATTGGCCTGAAATGAAAAATGTGGTTATTTCAAATCAATAAGTTTTGTCTGTACAGCTGAACCATGCGGTGCTGCCTCTAATGATTCTAAGACCTTAAAGACATACTCTACCACACCTGTGAATGTGAGACAGTGGCATTTTATGGTATATGTTTGATTTTCTTTTTCTTTCCTTCTTTCTTTCTTTTTTTAAGATTGTATTTATTTGAGAGAGCAAGAGAGGGAGAGAGAGGGAGAGGCTGAGCAGGGGGAGGAGAGAGACTAAGGGAGAAGTAGAGTCCCTGCTGAACAGGGAGCTCCACGATGGGCTCAATCTCTAAATCCCAGGGCAGGCGCCCAACTGACTGAGCCACCCAGGCAACCCTGTTTGATTTTCTGGGGGCAGAAAAGGCCTAAACTGTCACTGAACTAAAAGGAACTTCAAAAGGTAATCTGTCTAAGGCTATCAGTCACTGGATAGGCCGCATGATGCAGGCTTCTAAAAATGGTTTCCTAAATTCCTTGTGGTCTCATCAGATATTAGGGGCAGGAGGGAGGGACCACAAAGAACATGTAATTGACTTTCTCATTCTAAGTCACAGAGAACCTAGGAAAGTTTTCTAGAGCTCAAACTAAAACTCCAGTCTTGGTCTAATCCCTTTCTCACTCTGCTTGACCTTAGTATGAACATCTTACTACTTCTCCAAAGATGAGTAAAATGAGACCATGCACATTAGTATTAACAAAATACAGGCACTATAAGGGAAATAATCTAGCACATGTTAGAAAGTTCTGGAATTCTTTATGAATTGTACCCAAGTGAAGTAGGACCATGGCATTTTATTTTACTTTTAAAAATTTTATTTATGCATTTATTTGAGAGAGGTGGGGGAAGGGCAGAGGGAGAGAGAATCTCAAGCAGACCTCTGCTGAGTGGGGAGCCAGATGAGGGGCTCGATCTCATGACCCTGAGATCAGGGTCTGAGCTGAAACCAAGACTCAGACACTTAACTGACTGAGCCACAGGACCATGGCGTTTCCAAACTGGGAAGAATGCATCACCCTCTCCACTCTAGCCTGCATAAGAAGGCAGTGGCTTGTGCCTATATTAGCTCACTAACAGCTCCTTGTTCTTAATTCTATATTAGCTCACTAACAGCTCCTTGTTCTTAATTCTATCCAAAGAAGTCACCACAGTTGAAGGTCTCATGAGGATGTAACTGAAACAACTGAATGGAAAAGACTGTTTTGAAAATTCTCAAGTTCACCCACTGGAATTGTATCTTCATGGTTCCAGAAAGTTTCGTTCAACACCTTAAGCCAGAGAAATCTTATCTATAAGGTATAATAACCAGTCCAAATTCATTTGAGATTTTTAGGCAAAGAGGATGAATCTTCACAGTACAGAAAAGAAGATGAAAGCAGTAAACACATAAATGTGGCTCTTTTGCAAATGGTCAAGACCGGAGTTTGGTTTCTGATTACAGATTAAGTGACAACATGCCGGCATTAGGACAACTACTACTATACATTTGCCATCCCTCAGACACCTGCGTCCAGTCCTCCATGCTCCTTGGCAGTTTCATCAGATTGCTTCTCAAACAGCTCTACTCAGCCTTGCTTTTACACTAATAAAACCTCAGGGACCTCAGTGATAGCATAGGAATCATTGTCTTCACCCAAAATGACCAGTTTGCAACCATTTGCCGGTTTGAGCATCCTTGGGAGGAAACTGAGGAGGTCTTTGTGGAGCCCCGAAATTGAGTAGCTAGAGGGTTATGCTAGACCAGTGCTGTCCAAAAGAAATATGAGAGCCCCTTCCATAATCTAAAATTTTCTAGTAGTAATACTCTACAAAAAAGTAAAAAAAAAAAAAAAAAAAAAGAAAGAAAAGAAACACATGAAGTTAATATTAATGATCTATTTTATTTAACACAGTATATTCAAAATATTAATCATTTCAACATGTGGCAGAGCCACGTGTGACTAGTGGCAACCATACTGGAGAAAGCAGTGCTAGATAGTTCTCTTAGCAAATCATTTCCTTCAGTTAATCCTAGTAAGTTCCCACCCTTTACAATGAGCTTTCCACGTTGGAAAAATCATGGCAAATGAGGACTTCTTGGCTATTAATTAGGGTTCTCCAGAAAAGCAGAACCAGTAGGACGTGCATATATATTTGTAAGGAATAGGTTCACACAGTTCCTGAGGCTGGCAAGTCTGATGTGTGCAGGGCAGGCCAGCAGGCTGGAGACCACAAGGGAGGGTTGACATTGTCCCTGGAGTCCAAAAGCAGTCTGGAGGCAAGAATTTGTTCTTCTTCTGGCACCTCAGTCTTTTTCTCTTAAGGTCTTCAACTAATTGAACCCATTGAACTCACAGTAAGGAGGGTAATCTGCTTTACTCAAAGCTTCCTGATTTAAATGTTAATCGCATCTAGAAATAAAAACAAAACCAACACATAAAACCTTCACAGGAATATCCAGACTGGTGTTTGACCAAACATCTGGGAATTATGGATGTTTGGCCAAGTTGGCCAACTGCTGGCCAAGCTGACATATAAAATTAACCATCACATCATGTATAAAACACATATGTAATTCTCATGACATCATGGGAGTGTACAGAAGATGGTTATGAATCTTTTTTCATGCTTTCTTTTGTACAGGACTGATAAACACAGAAACCACATACTCTAATCATTTTATTGGCCCTGCTGGCCTTTGTAAGTTAAGATTTGGATAGTAACTATTGTGGGGGTAAACCATGGAAGGTGGGAGGCAGGCCATCTCCTCCCACTTTGTAACCAGAAGGGAGCAGATGTTTCCTTTGCCAGCTCCCTGGCCCCTGGGTAAGGACATGGCAATGAGGTTCAACCAATCAGGTGTTCTGCCCAGGTGCTGACTGCGGTGCAGGAAGATGGGAGGTTAGTGGAGTCCAGAGGCCAATGGGTGGGAGGGAATATGTGGGGGCAGAGCAGCAGCTCACAAGTCCAGCAATGTAGCGTCTTGAACAGTCCATTCCTGTGACCAAGACTAGGTCTTGGCTGCGCCTTATATTCCTGGCTTCTGCTCACCATCTCACGCTATGGGCTAGCAAGTATCCTTCCAACAGTTTCTTTTTTCTTCCAAATTAGCCAGAGTTAATTTCTGTTGCTTACTACCAAGAGCTTGGACCTAGTGTCCTTAGCTACAGGAACTGAGACGGATGTGATACTTCAGATCAGAAATGAACTGTAAGGATCTCTGTAGGGCTTAACAGAATGGTTCTCAATTTATGTGGTCTTAGGACCCTTTTCCGCTTTCAAAAATTATTAAGGACACCAAACAGCTTTTGTTTATTTGCATTATGTCTATTGCTCTTTATTCTATTGGAAATTAAAACTGAAAGTTTAAAATTATCTGTTAATCCAAGTAAGAATAGAATGATAAGCCTAATTGCTTGTTATATAATACTTTTAATGAAAAGTATAATTTTTTTCCCTAAAACAAAAATAAATTTTTAAGAATGCCATTGTTTCAGATTTTCGCAAATTTCTGGCATAATTGAGGACAACAGCATTCTCAGATACACTTCTGCATTCCTTCTTTTTTTTTTTTTTTT
>CM053604.1:103913313-103926889 GCA_028646535.1 Procyon lotor
TTTAGAAAATGTTGGTTTACCGAAGTATGAAGATCTTCTAGGTGTTGACACAACTCACTATATGATACCGCAACCACGTTCATTAATGTCGCCACCAAACTCGTTTAGAAGATTAAGTGTTAGGAAGGTGTCAGGCTGACAGTGGCAAATATAGATTTTCAAAAATTCTAATTTTCACTTGAAAGCTCAAATTTTATCATTGATAGCAAAAACTCTCAGTTTTTTGTGACAGGATCATTTCATTCACTTTTTAAAAAAGGAATGTCTAGGGACGCCTGGGTGGCTCAGTCAGTTAAGCGTCTGCTTTCAGCTCCGGTCATGATCTTGGGGTCCTGGGATTGAGCCCTGAATCAGGCTCCTTGCCCAGTGGGGAGCCTGCTCTCTCTTTCAAATAAATAATTTTTTTTTAAAGGATGTCTAAAAAAAAAAATAGGAATGTCTACCAAAGACATCATTAGGAAAAATTATAGTTTGAGAATAATTTTTTCAAGTAAAAATGATATTTTATGAAAAAAGTGACCCGTTCAGGTGTGTTTGAACATTTTGATCGTTTTTTGTTTTGAGACCATCATGGTACTTTAGAATGCAGAAGTGCTTTAGGGTACTTGGCAGTTCTTCACGAAGAATATTTTCAAGACCTGTATAAAAGGGTCTAGACGTACTAAAATCAATCATTTTTGCTGTTTCCTCAAGGACATTTTTAAGTGAAACTGGTGTGTTCCGCCCCGGCAAGGGAGGAGCAGTGCAGAATCAGTGACAGCCAGGGTGGTCTGGAGTCTCAGCCTTGACGTGCGCGGGCCCTGGCGCAGGTCCACCTTCCATCGCCTGAGCGCCCTTAGTGCTGATGCCAACACAGGGACAAAGGCAAATAACGCTGGGCTCTTATAAGAGGAGTTCTGACTTCATAAGGTCCCTGGAGGTTCCCCAAGGGCGGGGAGGGTGGGGTGGGGGTGGGGCAGGACTCCACCGACCACCCTGGGAGAACCGCCGTGCCAACGCGCTAATGAGTGCCCAGGCCAACCAAATGAGAGGCTTTGTGAGCCTGTGTCATCGCAGAGACAGGTGAAAATAAGACCTGTCTTCTTAGTTTACACTCTTTTGTTGTTATTGTGTCTAAATGGAGAGCAACCTGTCCTGCTTTCCTGCAAGATCCTTTTCTATCATCCTCTAAGTCTAGTAGGCCAAATAGGATTTTATAAGCCGGGTCCTTAGCACCTTGTGACCAGACTGGTTATTTTGCCACTGTAACCCCTCGGACTATAGCGGGTTGTGCCATCAAGTATCACTAAACTCGTTTTAAGGAGTGCGGCTGGAGTGGCAGGCAAGGTTAATTGACTTGAGCTCCTCTAAGGATCTGCGGCATTGCTGGGTTAGGTATCACAGATTCCAGGACATGGTATCAGGGATACCTCTCCAGGAATCCAGCCTGTGTGGGTTTTGGCCCTGGGATTAAAGGCTTTTAATGTGCAGTTAAATAAGGGGCAATTGTAAAGGCAGAGATGAAGGTTGTACATGAACTATCTTGAAATGGGAGCGCAGAAAGGACCCTGGTTAGTGTGCGGGCTAGATTGGATAGGATTGGTAAGAACCAGGAGGAGCCCTAGGAAAAGTTCTTTTTTTTTTTTTTTTTTAAAGATTTTATTTATTTATTTGACAGAGAGAGAGAGATCACAAGTAGGCAGAGAGGCAGACAGAGAGAGAGGGGGAAACAGGCTCCCCGCCGAGCAGAGAGCCCAATGTGGGGCTCAATCCCAGGACCCTGAGATCATGACCTGAGCCGAAGGCAGAGGCTTTAACCCACTGAGCCACCTAGGCGCCCCCTGGGAAAGGTTCTTGTTTCAGTAATGACGTGTTCGAACAGAAGGCCAGTTACAAACCCTCCCTCAGGCTTAGGGCGTTTTTCTTCTTGGTCATTTTGAGTATTCTAATGACTGAGTATTGGAGAACCTCCCGTTTCCTCCAGAGAAAATATGTCCAAGTTGCTTTTGCAGACCATATCTGAGAAAGACGAGAGTGAAAAAAAAAAACAACCCTGCTTGACTGGAAAAGTTAATTAGATAACAAATAGAGATACATGTAGTTTTAAACATCCCCAGTTAAAAATGTATGATCGCAATTCTATAAAGAGATATGTCCGGTTGCCAAATGCCTATCAAGTTATGTGATTTGTGTTTTTTATTTTAAAAGAGTTCAAATGAGAAGGATTGGTGTATCTGAAAGGCTAGAAACACAAATCCTTCAAAATACCTCTCACAGGTGTGTGAGCTGAGTAATTTTATGTAGTAAAATTCATGTGTATCTTGACTTGGGGATGTCCTTCAAGGAATTAGAGCTGTTGGCCTGGCACAAGGTCAAGGGCATGGATGGGTCAAATGCTGGTGAGGTTTGGAAGTCATGAGAACTACCTTTGCTGCTGGTGAGATACAAGTCAGTCCAATATGGGATACAACTTGGGAATATTAAAAATCTGATGTTGCACATTTCCTAAGACCCAGAAATTTCACTTCTAGACACATTTCCTAGAAAAGGCTTCACACGTGTGCACAAGGGAATATATAGAAAGAACAATCACTGCTATTATTTTAAATATTATATATATAACTATATATTATTTATAATAGTAACATTTAGAAAAATCTAAATAGCCACCATTAAGAAATGGAGACATGAAATGTTGAATAACCAAGTAATAAAATAATAAATAGTTAAAAAGAGTAAACAAGAACTACATGCTGTGGGTCTATCAACATAAATCAATTTTATAAATATAACTGTGAGTATAAAAACCAAGCTACAAAAGGTACACATACATCATAATACCATTAATGTAAGAAGGTAAGCTAAGCAGCATATCATATTTTCTTATGGATTTATTTATAAGATTAGCTACATATAAAAAATATGACAGTGTGGATGGGGAGGATGCACCCCAGTTTTAGGCTCGTGGCTGATTTTAAAGAGGGAGGAAGCAGGAATTGCAGAGGTGACTTAATTTTGTCTACAACATTTTATTCTTAAATGAATTAGAGGTAAATATGGTAAAATAATAACATTTATTAAATGGGTAATGGGTATATGGTAATTTGATATAGTATCTCCATTTTTATGTTTATAATTTTCATAATGATACCACAAACAAGTATTTAAAAAAGGGGGAATGGGCCTGAGGGTTAGAGAGATCTAGGTTTCAATTTACTTCCCATTATACACTAGCTCTAGGTCTGTGGGCCTGTCATTGAATCTCACTAAACTGCTCCCCTCCCCTATATACATGCCCACCTCTTGGGAATATTGTGAAGTTTAATGGAGTTCACTTAAAGGACCTGGCACGCAGTACACAAAACAAATGCTAGGTCCCTTTCTTGCAAAGTACTGTTTGGTATATATTGGTTCAAACTCCATGTTTTCGTGTAAGTTAGAAAAAGGCTCGGTGGGGACAGGGATGCAAAGGGACAGCATGATCTTGCTATTTACCTTTTCCTGGCCTGCCTTTCTCTGAACCCCTGCCTTGTCTCTGGTGTTAAAATGTGTACGTACATACATACACCCAGGAGCAATGTTTCACAAGTGCTTTAGAATAGAGGCTAAGTTTTGGAAGGTGGGAAATCTGTTTAATTTCATGTAATCATGAAGCATCTCTTGACTTATGGGCTCCAAAGACTTATATCACAGTGAAACTGGAAATCAGTTAAACTTTTCATGTTAAGAAAAGTGCTTGCCCGTTGAATTCTTGTGGTGTATGCGTTCATTTTTATGTAGGCTTTCACAGCAATATAATGAGGACAGTTTTGTATGGTCAGCTTTCAATTATCCTTGCTATGGAGATCTATCAGAGAGCTCAGGCAAATCCAGAAACTTTATCGGAATCAATAGTTTCCATTTTTTTCAATTGCCATTTGAACTAGCAGAAAAGATAATAGATTCAAGTGCATATTCCTTTTTGTTCTTTTTTTTCATGCTAGAGAATTTATTAAAGAAAAATGTGGATGTCAAAATAGTAGCAGCAATAAGAGTTATAAAGAAGTGATTGAACAATTAACAGGTCCCTGTTACTTTGGGGAATCTTATAAAATGTCTACTGAAAATCAAGTGACCGCAATGGTTGCCTTCAGTTCTACATTGTGTATCTCCAGACCAAAGCTCACAGCTTCTTTTTTTTTTTTTTCTCACAGCTTCTTAACTAAAGTGAGTCCATAGAGGAGGAAGGGGTAGAGAGAACTGGGGAAGGAGGGCAGATCACCAAGGACTGCCACGTATATTGTCACTGCACAAAAGAGTGCCATTCATGTGAATAGCCATGTGTGCCTGCAGGCCCTGAAAGAGGATGTCAAAGTAAGGGACAGAAAAGAGCCCTAATGGCACAGAAGAGTCCCTAGTCTCTACAAATGCCCCACAATCCAACTCCAGTTATGAAGAATCAAAGTCCACAGTGTAGATCACATACAGGCTTATTTCAGTAGGCTACCTCGCAAGAACGTGGGAATAAAGAGAATGTAACTAATCACTCAAAAGATTGAAATTGAGTCGCAGATAGTGTGATAAACCGCCAAATCTAATTTTAAAAGTGGATCAATCAGCCCTTGATGTGTGTTGAGCAGTTTCCTATATTTATAAAGATAAGGCAACAGGAATTTGTATTGGGATGAAAACACGTATCTCCTGAAGAAGCCCGTCTTTCCGTTAGTAGACACATCTGAAGAGTGCAGTTTGCAGTTTTTGCCGCTCTGAGAATGAGCTTACGAAGTGGGTGGAGAAGAAGAAATATAGGACACTTTCGAAGAGCTCCTTGAATCTCCTTGCTTTGGTTGGAAGTGTAAAGTGGGTGAACCCCCAAGGGTCTTCTCTTTATGCATTAAATCAAAGGTGAATTCATGAGTTGTTTTTGGCTTTAAGGTCCTGTGATTTTTTAGCAAGGATGGGTAATACACAAGAAATAGGAACAGAAAAAAAACATTCCTTTCCATGGATTAGTGTTCTTCTCCTTTGTCTCGTATTTGGGTGTGATGAAATTCTTTAATTTTGGTAGAACAAAATATTATTCCAAATGCTTTGCTTCAAATCTGTAAGCAATGCAGGGCAGTTGTTTAAAAATGTGATTAGGAGATCAAGTTCTTGACCTAATATGGTCAAGGTCTATTTTGAACTCCCTCATTTGAAAGTAGCAACAACAAATTAAGGACAAATTAAGTTTACACTACGAATTGAAAGTAGAATGTCTTTTGACCAATATTTAATGCTTTCCTCTTTAAGATTTAAATTTGGTTAGGTCTTTAAAGGTTGAGTATTAAGATAATATTGCTGCCTTGTGCAGAAAAATTATTCTAGACTATATAACAGCATAGTGAGCACTCAGAGAGGTTCACTGCTTGTTTTCATGGCACATTGATGGCTATTGGCTTGTGACCCATTAGTAGGTCAAGTTCATTGTCAGTAACCACCATGTTATCCTAACCTCTGCTAATGACCACAGACAAATGAACCAGAAGATAAGGTTCTTTCCTAGATCATTAAATTTTCCCATTTGTGAAAACTTATATCTTTCTGGATATAGCAAAGTAGCATTAAGCATTGTAATTTTGAAAGCTGAAGTAGAAGTGTTATAGGAAGAAGCCTGACGGGTACCAGCGCAGTGCTGGTGTCACGGTGAAGTCCATTGTTCCAAAAGTGCACTCAGATTTTCAGATCTCGAATTGGGTCTATTTACACATTCAGATTTGAATGGGCTCAGGGGAACAGCAAATAAACAAACGCACAAGGGACTGATACAAAAACCAACATTCCAATTTCTTAATTATTACTATAACATAAAGAGGTTATTTGTGCTCCATATTCAGGGACCCCTCTTTCAAAGAATTTCCGTTTCTGGAAAGTTAAGTGAATGCTTGCTTAAGATGCTTGCTCTATCAGGGAGGGTCCAATCAAGAGAGAGAGAGAGAGAGAGAGAGAGAGAACTCACAATAATTCAATCAGGGAACATTTAACTTAAAGAAGTATTAACTGTAACAGAGAATTGGAATGATAAGGAATAAGCTCATAAAGAATATAAATAACTCTAAGGCATATCGGAGGAACAGCAGGCGTGAGGAGAAGCCACTAGCCCTTATGGGGTAGAGATAGAGCACCCAGGAAGAAATAGACCTTACTGGAAAGGAGCAGCCACGGCTCACTGGATGGCTGAGAAGTCACTGAGATGTCCTGCAAGTGGAACTTGCTGGAAACACTCTCTGGGGTGTTGGGGAAGCCATCCACAGGGAGGCACCACACATTGAAAGTGGCTGTGAAGTCACTCAGGGAGAGGCAGGAAGAAGCTATTGGCCAACTGGGTGCTGTCGGCGGCTGCCGAAGCTCCGCCACGCAGAGGGAAGGAACGTGGGGCAGGGAGCTTATCAGAACCTGCGAGAGAAACCCTTTCCTTCTCTGGTGTTTCTCCTGTTCCTTCTTCAGACTTACGTAACATCATGCCAGAGGGAAAAGGAGAAATATTGCTAGGGTCCCTCTCTATTCTCATAGAGTAGGTAATTAAGGGTAGATTTAGAACGGAGAGGCGGTAATTTGATAAGTGGCACACTTGCCAAGTCAGTCAGCATGAAATGAGTGCAAAGAAAGGTAGACAGCTTTGAAAAATATGTCATTCAGGCCACAAAAAATCCAATAAATCCTCCCTGTCCCGAAACAGTGCATAGCTTTCTGTCTGAGAAAAATGTCTATGGGTTCCAGATTCAAAACTCTTGGGTAGTTCTGATTAAACAGGATCTAACCATTGTCCTGTTTTCCACGTTCTGTGATGGCATCTTCTTGCTTCGGGTAGGGTGTAACACGGTCAATCTGGTTTACGTTTTCTCAGGTTTCTATCACTTTCATGGCCTATCTCCCACATAGTATATAATCTTATGACTATGGTTAATCTCGGTTGTTCCCTCATTTCTTAAGCCGTACATTACGATCTTTGGATGACAGCTACGGATCGATAACTCGTCCAGGCCAGAGTCTCAGATCAGAGATAACTTTAGTTCCAAGTCATGAAATATCTCTCAGGCCTATAGAAGAAATTCTCATTCTCTGCAGGCTGACCCGAGAGGAGTAACATAACATCATGTATCTTTCTAGGCCAATAGTGTTTAAGAAGTACTAAAAAACAGTAGGCTTCCCGTCAAACCTCTCTTAGTCCTTGGAAATAAGCTTTGCAAAAGAGTATGAATAAAATATGGGGCGCCTGGGTGGCTCAGTCTTTAAGCGTCTGCCTTCGGCTCAGGTCATGATCTCAGGGTCCTGGGATCGAGCCCCGCATCGGGCTCCTTGCTCGGCAGGAAGCCTGCTTCTCCTGCTACCATTCCCTCTGCTTGTGTTCCCTCTCTCGCTGTGTTTCTCTCTGTCAAATAAATAAAAAAAAAAATTTTTAAAAAATAGAGTATGAATAAAATAAAAGGAACTCGTAAGTATTTACTAGCTGTGTAACTTTAGGCACTCTTGGTGCCTTATCTTTTTCACAATGCAAAATGTGGATATTAATACCAGCCATTTCTTACAGTCATTGTGAAAAATCAATAGACATGTGCTAAAGCACTGAGGCCAGTGCCTGGTACCCTTTTAAGTGACGTGTATGCTTTGATGTGAAAACTACAAAATATCTGAAATTATGCTCATTTCGGGAGAAAAAGATACGTAAGAATAGAGAATTTTGTTTATTTATTTTTAAAGATTTTATTTATTTATTTGCCAGAAAGAGAGCTCGTGCGCACGCGCAAGAGAGGGTGAAAGAGAGCACAAGCAGGGGAGCATCAGGCAGAGGGAGGATCAGGCTCCCCACTGAGCAAGGAGCCCAATGTGGGACTCGATCCCAGGACCCTGGGATCATGACCTGAGCCCAAGGCAGAAGCTTAACCGACAGAGCCACCGAGGCACCCCAAGAATGAAGAATTTTAATAAATTTTTGAAATAAAAAGTACTGTTGGTATGAGACTAAGTTTAGTTCCTTTGATTGCAGTCAGATGTGCTCTATTTATTATGCATAGTGGGAACTTGTGAAAATGTATAAGATCTGTCCATTTAGGACCTAAAATCCTTGAGGGAAACACTGTCTAATGGGATAACGATGAATGGCCATGGGTGGTGCAACGTTCAGAGTCACTAGATGGCACTGTAGAGCAATGAAGCTCTGTTTTGTTAAATGTGATTTTAAACATTATTTTAAAACTAGATTAGCCTTAAACAAACATTTTGCACAGGCATAGGTAGTTAAGTGAACGGAAAATAGCATTGCTATGTTCACAGGTTTGTTATTTTTTTTATTCTCCAGTAGCTGGTCTGGCAAGACGGAGACCTGGAGAGCAAGTGGACCAGCAGGACTAGCGGACATTTAATAAGGTCATGGAACACAAACCAAGGTCAGACCAAGTCAATCGCTGGGATCACTAAATGATGACAGAGCAACCGTGGTTCAAGGTCAGATCACCAAAGCTAGGGTGGGTGTCCCCAAAATGAAACCGTGAGCCAAGTAGATACTTGAGAAATAGAGCATCGGAAGAGTAGGATTTGATACTGTTATTTATATGAGAGATCCCCACACTCTACCTGTTGTTTTACTACCCGGCTCCCACAAACAATGCTAAGTTGAAACTACAGTTTTTTTTCTAGTGTTCCTTCAGAATCATATTTCCACTCTGAAAAGGGCATGTTTTAAGGGATGTAAGCCATGAGAGAAAAAGTCGTGTTTAGGATACAGCAGAACATTTATAAGGAGGTAGTAAGTGAAGTAGTGAGGCATAAAGTCAAGCAAGATAGGAGGTGGTTTTATGTACAGATGCTAAGGAAGGCTATAAAGAAGGGAGAGAAGGTGCGGGCCATGCTTAGACATTTGACTCACACTACAGTGCAGTAAAACTAGTCGATTCAGCTCATTGCCTTCAATCTCCTCAATCAGTACAGCCTTGCCAATTTTTAAACCAGCCAGCGGAGAGCAAGAATGACTGGATAGCTGTGCTGCGATCCATTTATTGTACTACACAGAGCTATAGCTGGATTCCAAGTATGCCATAACACCGGCAAGGAGCAGATTGCACTTAACCTGTAGATTAATGGCTTCTGGTGGGGACTCAGTCGGAGAGCACGGAAGTGGGCGGCTCGGGCTCAAATGTGAGCAATGGCGGGAAAGGAAATATTCCAGGACAGCTGAACAGAGCGGAAAGATATCAGGAGGGGAAAAAGAATCATTTTAATGACACCCAGTTACAATTAAATAATACAGAGCTAAAACCGAGCATTTTTTGTTACGCCTTCTATGAGTAATGTTTGTACTTTGAAACGTTTAAAATATTTAAGGCGAAAAGAAATGAAACGCATGGCAACCAGTTAAGGTCATACATTTAGGACAAAAATGATAAAATATTAAAATGAAGGAAATAAATGTTCTCGCTGAAATACTGAGATTCTGTGGGGATGAATTATTCAGAGTTGGAAACGCATGTGACCTCCAATCTATTATATAACAGGGGGGAGAGGGTAGTAAAGATCAAGTGTAGAGCAGAGCAGAGAAATGAGGGAATGACAGCAGGTGCTGCTTAATAATAGTCTAACTTGATGCTTAGATTCGGGGGGAGGGATTTCACAGAAAGAAGAGATATGGCTGGATAGAGCGGAAGGGAGTTGGGAGTGTAGATCCTGGGGGCTTGAGAATGGTATTTGTAGTCAGGGCACCTCAGAGGTTGGGAAAGAGCAGATTATGTGTCAGTAACAAAGAACTCCTCATCTCAAGGGCCAGAACAACACCGCTTTCTTTCTTGCTTGAGGGAGATGTCTACCATGAGTTGGTAGAGATCTCCTCTGTTCACCAGTTCCTTAGGGAATGATGTTCGAGGTTGCCAGCAGTACTATCACTATACTATCTTGAACTTTGGCTGATTTCTGTTCTAAAGGAAGTAAGAGCCCCGGGTTTCCGATCATATGAAATGCTAAGGTCCAGAGGAGACTCATGTCACTTGTGCTCACAACTTCCTGGCTAGGACTACGTCTAGGGATCAGAAAGTACAATCTTACCCTGTTGTTAGGAGTGAAGAAGGAACAAAAAGATTTGGAGAACCACTCTGGTGATTCCCATGAGGCTGGACGTGGCTCTTGTTACAAGAAAAACTTGTTTGCTTGGCTGGGCAGTTTCACATACCTCCTTCATCCATAAGAAAAATAGCTCTTGACCCCAGCACTTACCACGAGCAGAATGGTTGCGTGTAGGATGTTCTTAAACCCAGGGTGACTTTAAGGAAAGGATTTTAGCTTTATTTTAGTACTAATTGCCATAAATGTAATGGAAATCCAATAGACTGTGGGAATAGGCAGGGGCCTCAACAATTCTTTAGTCTCAGGGTCTTGAACTCAAATGGTTACAGGATCAAGGCGGGTAAAGTGCAGAACAGAGAGGGTCAGGAGTCATGAGAGAGCGTGATGGGGACAGGGTGACAGAGGGGACATGTTTTGTCTGAAGGGAGCAGCTGCTTCTCAGCACCAGCTCGTTGTCGCCAGAATGGACCAGGGGGTGAATGTTGCCAAATTCTTTGATTTTTTAAGAGGAGCTTGAGACACATTTTTTAATGGGAAATTTTATGATTTTTAAACATTGATTTTAAATTTCAAAAATTTACAACACCATTTGGCACCAGCAAAGCATGGCTAGAGCTCACGGCCTACCAGTGTGTGACAACTCTTTAGCCAATGTTTTTTCATCCCTTCCACATCCCCGCTGCAAAGCAGCAGCAGCAGAAAGCTCTGTTGGGTCAAAATGAAACTCAGAAATCCCATCTGTAGACGGATGTATCTGGGGAAGTAGAAACAGAGTGAGGGTCTGGACCCTAAAATTCACAGTTCTTTTCATTCTTCTCCCAGGACCCAAGAAGCCCAGGTTGAAAACCAGAAAATGAGTGGAAACCTCTCCTTCTGCAGGTGAGGCTTCAGACCAGGGATGGACCAGTCAGGGGACTTTCAGTCCAGTTCCCCTTCGAGTGAATCAACAGCCCGTGCAGAGTACTCATCAAATGTGCTGACCAAAAGTGCCCATTGGAGGTCTCCATTTATTTAGAAATTCACTGGGGTCTTTGTTAGACATTATTTCAATTGGCAAGGTCATCAGCATCCTTACCATCATAAAATATGCCCTGAAAATACTCTTGTGTAGGACACTCTGCGGGTAACAGGTGAGGTGCACGGGGCCACCGTTGCCTTCTCCAAGGGACCGTGTCCTTCTTGATAAGTTCAGAGGCAAACACCCAGGTGCTGTCCTCCGGAGAAGTTAAATTAACAAATCAAGTGGAGTAACAGCTTGGGGAGTGTTAGTGCAGGTGTTCTTCGTGTAGTAGGAAATGGAAAGCGGAAGCCCTACGACAGACTTAGTGGCAGGAGTGGGAAGGAGTTACGTGGAATCATGCGTGTAGGAGAGTTGGAATAACTTAATCATCATCATTACTTTGTAAAGAATTTCATGTATCTGTACCCAGACTTTCAGATCTGTATGTATATACATATATATATATATAGAGAGAGAGAGAGAGAGAGAACCTAAATATATACACACACGTGCCCACACATATATACATACACATATATAATTTTTCCAGTGAGATTTATTTATTTATTTGTTTTTAATGAGTTTTATTTTAAAATAGAAGATATACAAACTATTTTTTAAATTCAAATATGAATATGTGCATAGGAAGAAAAAACAAACCACTTCACAGGGTGCCTGGGTGGCTCAGTCAGATAGATGATAGACTCTTGGTTTTAGTTCAGGTCATGATCTCAAGGTTGTGCGGTGGGATTGAGCCAGAGGCAGGCTCCGGGCTCAGCACAAATCTGCTTGGGGTTCTCTCCCTCTGCCCTCCACCTCACCTTGTGTGCACACACACACTCTCTATCTAAAATAAATAAATAAATATTTTAAAAAATTAAGAAGAAAAGAAAGAAAAACAACTTCTCAATCATCTGGTCCAGCAGTCAGCCAGTAATGGCCTGGGGTCCAAATTCAGTCTATGACCTGTTTTTGTGTATGAGGTTTTGTTGAAACAGAGTGATGTCCATTCACTTACGTTCTGTCAGTGGTTGCTTTCTGGGTATAACGGCAGAGCGGAGTACCAGTACCACTGACTATATGACCCACCAAGTCCAAATATTTACTGTCCAACCCTTACAGAACAAGTTTGCCTACCTCTTATCTCATCCCACCAACTGAAGATCATCATAATTATGATTAGGCCTAATTTCTTCTAAGTTTCTTTATGTACACACATACATTGGAAAGAAAATAAAACATACTCTTATTAGTGCCTTCCATTCTGTGCAGAACTTTCTGCAAATGATGGAACTGTTCTATATCTGCACTGTCCACAATGATAGCTATTAAATACTTGAAATATGCCTCATGCAACTGAGGAACTAGATTTTGAATTTTATTTAATTATAACTAATTAAAATTTAAATGGCCTTGTGTGACTAGAAGATATTACATTGAACAAAACTTTTTTGAAATACTTTCATTTGCTTAATATTTCATTATCATTACTTCAAACCATTAAATATTCTTTATAGAACTCCTTGTTATGACTGCATAATAGTATAATGTGTAGATGTGTCATCATTTGCTTAACCAAACCTCTATCACTGAACCCTAGATTAATCTCAATTTTCACTATTATAATCCAGTTCTCCAATGAACATTTCTGTGCATTCAAATGTTTACACGTCTATGATTATTGATTTAAGATAAATTTCTAAATACAAAACTGCTTGTTATTGACAGTGTATAAGTGATGAAACATAAATATTGTTCGGATTTTTTTTTCAATGTTCCAAGATTCATTGTTCATGCACCACACCCAGGGGTCCTCAATACCCACCACCAGGCTCACCCAACTCCTCACCCCACTTCCCCTCCAAAACCCTCAGTTCATTGTTCAGAGTCCATAGTCTCTCTTGGTTCATCTCCTCCGCCCCCCGATTTCCCCCAATTCACCCTACCTTTCCTTCTTGAAGCATATCTCCAAATTGCTAGAGAGATCCTTCCACTCTCTATATTGTTGTGTCTATAGTAAAGAATTGTCTGGAAACCGCTCTCTTCCTTGTATGTTCTGTCTGGACCAAAGCATCCCTTTGAATATCAAGGGAAGAGTTGAGTAGGACACCTTATGAGGGCCCATCATGTGCCGAGAGAGGTAGGGGCACAGGGCAAACAGAGCATTTTCTCCCATACTTTTCTACACAGTCAAGGCTTTGGGCATCTTGATTAATGTGGGTAATCACTTCTGAATTTAGTGCTGTGGACAAAGTCCTTATTCGGTGGCAGATCGTGACATTGAAATATTCTTGCTTGGGAGAGAAATGAAATCTTGCCATTTGCAATGACGTGGATGGAACTGGAGGGTATTATGCTAAGCGAAATAAGTCAGTCAGAGAAAGATAAGTATCACATGATCTCTCTGATATGAAGAATTGGAGAGGCAAGGTGGCAATTTGGGGGGTTGGGGGTGAGAAATGAAACAGGAAGGGATGGGGAGGGAGACAAACCATAAGAGACTCCTAGACTCAAGAAACAAACTAA
>CM053604.1:103926989-103972916 GCA_028646535.1 Procyon lotor
AATTAAAAAAAAAAAAACCTTCAAAAAAAAAAAAGCAAGAATATTTTTGCTTGGGGGTGATTAAGACCTAAATGAACTTGTATGTGGGAAAGCCAGATAGGTACACAAATGGGGAGGAGGGAACCAGCTCCTCTCCTTCCTCTACCCCTCATCCTTCAGGGCAGAAGTTTTAAGAAATAGGTGACAGAGAAATAGAAGGACAGAGAGATAAGGAAATTAGAGGTAAATAAGAGGCTCAGACACCAACTGCAAGTAGTGTAAATGAAGGTCAAATGCTGTGAGGAAGAGCAGGGTGTTCTGGTTAGAAAACCATGGGATTGAAAAAAAAAAGAAAAAAAAACCATGGGATTGAATTTTACTCTGTTTTCTCATCATGTAACATGAGTAAGTGACTTTAGCTCTCCGAGCCTCCATTTTCTCATGAGAATAATAATAGTACTTTACGTCTAAGGATTATTAAAAATAATCTGTTTGAACAATTCAGTGCAGGGCTTGGCTCATATTTATAGCACCTACAAGGACAGGGGAAGCCAGCAATGGGGTGGGACTTCCTCTCACACCTAAAGCCAGGGGCCGCCTCCTGCTGGGGTTGGTCCACCCAGCCCTTCACTGCAAGACTTCTCATTAGGCTTAGGCCTGCAGGGCGTCTATGGTATGTGTATTGCTCAAAGAGAGGGGCACTTCCTGCAACGTGCTTTACCCAGGCGTTCCTGACAATCCAATACCTTGCCTTTAGGATGGCCTGGGTTTCGCACTGCCATCAGGATCTGGAGTACAAGTGGCTGTCCCCTTCCCCACCTTCATAAATAGTTTCTTCCTGACAACTGATTAAAATGGGTGGGATCAGATTTGCCTGGGGCCTGCCTACGTGTGTAGGTGTTTTCCCACCAGGTTTGTTCTTTGTTTTTAAAAGGTGCCTGGGCTTTTTGTTTGCTTTTGTTTTTGTTTTTGGTAATGCAGGGGCTCTCATCCCTACCAACGAACACCAACAAAACCCAACAGTCCTATTGTAAAACAGAGAGAAAGAAAGCATATTCATTCCATTTGTGGGCAACTATATTTCTCTTTTGCTCTTATAGATTTTCCTTGCCTCCTTTAAAATAAACAAAGGCCAAAAGTGACTGGGAAAATGCCCAAAGGAAGGAATAAAGCCAGTATGAAAAACAGTCAAAAGCAGGCTCACCAGAATGCTAATGGCCAGCTCCCGCCCCCCAACCTGCCACCACAGGCACACACTCTTTGCTTAGCCAATCTCTTAGCACAGGACTAACTTTTCAGGAAAGGCCTCGGGGATTTTTCTTTAGGAAATAATGGCCAAGGCTATTCATAATCTAGAGAAGCTCTAGCTGTCCCTGGACTTGGTAATACACTGTGTTGGCAAAGATGAGATTACATAACCCAGACAACCTTGCTGTGGCCACAGAAAATCTACTTCTCTGTTCAAGGGTCAGAATTTGAAGAAGTAGTGTCGATATTTTCCCAGCTTCTCAGTGGTTGCTGAAAGCACCAGCCAGATGTTTGAAGCTAAAAGAGGACAGCCATGCAGCTCACATGAAAACAACTGCAACTCAATCTGAGTATTACAACAGTTGGTTGAATTACTAACAGGAGAAAAGTGGACTTCTTCCATGTGGGGGAGCCCAGAAAGTGAGTGAAAAGGTTACATTTTCATAAAGATGCATGTGGGTAGGGCATGCAAAACCAGTTCTTGCTTGCTTAAGAACAGACAGAAATCCTGGCTATAGACGTACTTTCAAGTTCAAGTATGGAGACCAGTGATCGGGTTTGCCTCAGACTGTCTGTGTTCATGAAGCTGCTCCTCGGTCTACACTGAGGAACAGCCACTGAACTGCAGGGAGATTCTTCTGTCGTCCTTAGCCACCATGTCCCCTTCCTCTATTTACCTAATCTAGTTCCCAGAGAAACAATTAGTTAATACATTCACACACGAAACTAATTATGATAGAATTAAAGCTTCGCCTGCTCCTTTCTGCAAATTGAATCACTGAGACTCAGATTGAATTCTAAAAAATCTATTCTTGAGTCATTCTAGGAGGAAAATGAATCACACGTGTTGTGAAGCTTGAGCATCGCAGTCTCCTTATGTTGCCCCACGCTCCTGGAAGGGTGGGTGAACCCGCATGACAGTAGTCAGAAAACTGGGAGTGGGACCCTCCACTGGATCTTCAGAAGAGGCTCCAGGGAGCCCCAGAACTCAAGAATATGACACGATTGGTCTTGAAGCTGAGAGTTCGAGAATCTTCAGCCCGCCATTTGTAAGCTGAGAGTCTGAGACTCTTCAGCCCGCCATTTGTAAACTTGTGGAGCTATGACTCCCCTGAGAAATTGTCATGTCTATCATGTCTTAAGCGTTTTGTGGGCTTCACATCATAAAATAGGATGTCCGGAATATTTTGAGTGGCTGTTTGTATCATCCCTTTTAACTGACATGTCCACATACATGTTGCTGAAGGAGTCACTTTGGGAACTATTGCTCTGAATACAAATCGATGATGGAATGCACCAACCCAATAGCATGGTGTGGCGGAAAATTTGATACTTTTTTCAAAAACTATATGCAAACTGTATGTGTATGTGTGCCATGTGCTGGTAAACATTAATAAATTGGCATTGGGCAACACAATTAAAAAGTCAGTTTATTAGAAGCACACATTACAATAGGATTTTTTTCCCAATGGTGTTTTATAGCAGGACACTTTTATCCAAAACACAGTAAAACAGCGACAACGGAATTCTACAGTTCTTCACTTGTTTGTAGTCCTTAGTAGGTCTGAGGCACCACGGGAGACACATTATAATCAACCCCACACCCCACTTTCAGGGCATTTACAGCCCATTAAGAAAAACCATTTTCCCCAATAACAGAACAAAAATACAGCCAATTCCCCTATTTGCTGTCAAAAATAGAAAGAAAACTTATACTGTTGGAACACAGTGTTATTAGCTTAAAAAAAAAGCTAATTTTTAAAATTTTATAATATTTAATTTAATATAATATTTAATAACATTGTATTTATTTATTTAAAATAATTTGAATATTTATTTATTTATTAGCTTAAAAAAGCATATATATATGTGTGTGTGTATATATATGCAATACACACACACACACACACACACACACACACACACACAGATACTGGCATAGTAAACTTAATTCAGAGTATCATAAAATTGGAAGTCCCTTGTTTATATCAACCAATAAACTGAGATCGAAAACTATGACTTGCCCAGGGTCACACAGCTATTTAATGGCTCAGATGACATCAGAAACCAGTTTTTTGACTCTCCAGATGGAGACTTCCATGTATATGAGGGTAACAGAGTTTTAGCAAAGCCTTTCCTGACTCTAAGATTCGATGACCTTCCGGGGACCCTGTGACCATGCCACTACACCCCTGTTATTCCTTTTAATGGATAACATCACTCAGTTGAACGACAACAATTATTTCATTAAGATGGAGGAAATGCCGCATTTAATCACAAAAAATGACATAACAAGACAAATTTTTCTATCTAGGGACACTTTTATATTTAAATCTTAATATAGAGGGATTTTAGAGAATTGCCTATCAAAGAAAGGCAAATAGTCTATTATTACATAGTATTTATTGTCTATTCACTTTGATCACACCGCTGAACACACATACAAACTGTTCTGTTGGCTTCCTTGCACTAAAGCATGTGTAGAAACTGCCCTATTTTTACTCTGCCGTTCGAGTTGTTTCTAGGACTTATTTCTTTTTACTTGGGGTGATGTTTTAAACTGAACATTTGATGTCAATATTGTCACCCACTGAGAAACCACTAAGTTCTCTCTGAAGAATGCCAGGCAAAGTGAACCCTTTCAAATCAGTCCATGAGACTTTGTTAGTATTTGCTATGTGTCCAGCCTCAAGTTAGGCTTGTGAGGTAAAAAGAAGAAGGAGGAGGTGGTGGTGGTGGTGGAGGAGGAAGAGGAGAAGGAAGAGGAGAAAGACAAGGAAAAGAAGAAGGAGAAGAAGAAAAAGAAAAGAAAGTTTTTGCCCATATTTACCACATGTGGCCAGTTTCCTTTGCCTCAGCCTGGGTCCCTCCCAGCCCTGCTTGCCGAGCCAGGGGAAGTAAGTAATTGTGTTAGAAGACAGGCGTAATAGTGATAAAATGTGACATTTGTACAGATAGTCCTCTGAAACTTTGTTTCAGTGCACTTTCCTACACAGTATCTCAATAACCCTGAGGTAGACAGAAAACAAATACTATTATGAGAAAACTGAGCCTTGGAAAATCTAAGTGACCTGCCTGAATTTGACAGGGGGCCGACCCAGGACGAAAATCGAGGTTATTGGAAGCCTAGTCTGGGGCTATTCCTCCCTGTCAAGGAAGTACACACAGAGACTGCTCAGTTTCAAGCTACCTCAGGCATGGGAAATGTTTGTGTATCTGTCCCCCCAATGACACTGGGAGTGGATCTCTGGTTTCCGGGTATCCCCAGCTGCTGGCATCTTACCTGACATGGATCTTGGTTACATCTTACCCTACAACCCTCATGTACTTCCTTATGCTCCAGTCGGTCTTGTTGGTGCTTTGATATGTCAATCATGGGCTACCAATGGTCATCAGTTTTTTGGATAAATTAGAGAAAGTGGTTAGAAAACTTTGGACTCCAGGATTTTGAGCCTGACCCTCACATTCTCAATCCCAAGCTATGCCTACATTTCTAAAAAGCTCTCACTGGAGTAGGAAAACATTAATTAACATTTATTGGGCACCTAAAATGCTAGGCATTATTCTAAAAACATTGAACATTCCCAGCATCCTAAGGGGATGGAGACTGTAGGCAGTCTAGGTCCGGAGCTCACACTTTTAGATGTGCTGGCACTGTTGTCCCCCATGGTACTGTACTTGTGAGTTTTGTGTAACACTGGCATTTAGAAATTTCTTCAATATTCTGGGATTCTGGGTTTTCTTTCCCTCCTGTGGCATAAACACAAACTGAGAACATACCTAATGAACAGCTGCAATGGATATTTTGATCTTAACCGGGGATTAAATATCAAAGAAATTGTTCTATTTAGCTTAATTTATGATGTTTTAACTTTTCCAGTAGTTCATTTCAAACAGATTTTTTAAATAGTGGGAGAAAACAATACCACAGTAGTTTTTAAAAGTATATGTGGGAAATTAACTGCAAATATTAAAAAGATCCCTCACTCACTGTTAGCATTTATTTTTAACCCCCAAACAACAACAATTTGAGCAAATGTGACTATTTTTTTTGTCTATTATCTTTGCTGTACTTTCCTTTTTGAAAATAAGCCCATTAATAAGGAGGTAGTAAAGGAAAGCTTAGGTGTCTCAATACAAATCATACTAAAAGTTTTTTTTAAGAAACAATTTTATCAAGACAAGTTTGCATATTAAAAAAAAACCTACCAAATGAACATATTAGGAGATTGTAGCCATTAGGCATGTTTTTATTATGCAATAATTTATCCATGGACAGTTTATATTTCACATTTATATTACAGTATTTCTTCCCTGTCACTAGGAGTACTTAAGCAGAATTGAATGAATACTCATCCATCTGGAAAGATCCAGAAGGGATTTTGCAGTGGGTAGGAAATTGAGTTAGGTTGGACTACAAGGTCCCTTCTAATTTGAAGATTCTGTAATTTCCAACTTAGACAACTGAAATAAGGTCAACACTCTCATGGACCTCATTTGATAATGATCTAAAAGTCCCGGGTGCTGGGCTGCCAAGGGCTCTGGAGACAGCCTCCCTGGTTTTGCCATTTGACTCCACCACTGACAAGCTCTGTGACCCCAGGGCAAGTTACTCACCCTGCTTGTACCTCAGTTTCCTCATTTGTAGAATCAGGGTAATAGTACCTACCTTACAGGATTGTTGTTAGGAATAAATGAGTGAAGGAAGCAAAGGGCTTAGAACAGTTCCTGGCACATGGTAAACATTATATAATTTTAGTTATGCTATTATTTTCAAAGAACAATGGGGCTAGGCTGTTAATTTTGAATGAACAATATTGGCTGGCCCTCCTTATTGTTTCCAACATGAAACAAATGGCAGTGTATTCAGAGTTTAATTAAAGTGGGGTTAGGGCTCATGTCTCATGTGAAGTCAAGGAAATAAGGAAGAGAGAGCAACAGGTCCAACGAGGGGCTTTATTTAAAGGAGACTGGGACATGTCTGATGTTTAAGGAGAGAAATGAAAATTCCATGGGTCTCGTGATACTGAGATTGAAAGTATGATGGGAGGAGAGGGCACTCGGGGTACATGCTGTCATCACCCACACATACACACGTGCTCACACATTCACGCACACACATGCGCACTCTCATACACATACACACACTCTTTAGCGAACAATTTGGGAATCACTGGTCTACTGTACCTTAAGGTTTCCACTTTAGCACAAGTATTCACTTCTAATATTGACCTAAGGCTTCAGTGTGGCAGCTCACATCCACGAATTTGGAGCCCCTGCTATGGGACCAAACACTCTGTGAGGTGCTGTGGAAGCTAAGATGATGTTGCCCATGGTGCTCCGTCTAGAAGGAGAAGATGGGAGTCAAGCACCCATAGATTTCACTCAAGTGTGGTAAGTGCTACAATCAACTTCTGTGAAGGACACTATAGGAGCTCAGAAGGACAGGGAAGACTGCCAGGAGGTGAAAACCTATCAGGCTGATGAAGAAACTAAATCAAACCAAACTAGGCAAAACAAAATAAAACCCCAAGAAAATTAGACCTGTGAAGTGTTTTAATTCCCTCCATCAATTCTGAAATCTGACAGACTTGGTTCTGCTACTTACTAGTTTAGTGACTTTAGGCAAGCCACTTAAACTCCCTGAACTTGAGTCATCTGTGAGACAAAGTCTCTAGCCCATTGGGTTGTTCTAGAAATTAGGGAAACAATGTATACGAAGCTCATATCTCTGTGCCCAACACCAGGAGTGTGCACAGGCTTATTTGAAATATTGATGGCATTAAACTACTCACATTACAATGTAACAAAAGAGGAAGTAATGACTTGTTAAATTTAGACTTGGAAATAATGTCAAAGAAAGCAAAAGCAGCACAATCAGCTCAGCGTTAAGGCTTATGTGTCAAGTCTAGCCCAAGCCACTGAAAGAGTCCGGATAGAGAAGAGCTGGTTGAAGTCAGCCCCATTCCATCTAGTGATATACCCACGGGGGTGGTGGAAGGCTATTGGCAACCTACCTCACCTATTATCCTCTTGTACTGCAAAGATCCAGCCCAAAGAAAAAATTTAGAACAATCATAGGAATCCATCTTCTCAAGCGTCCACAAGAATTAAATGCAAAATATCGATCTGTTTCATTGGCACTGTCTGTAATTTCACCCTAACATGAAGATGTAGCCAAACTTCCAAGCCCCTGGAAATCAGTTTATAACAACAGCTACCATTTATTACAGGTCTGCTGTGACTTGGGTACCCTCCAGATGCTGGTTCTAAGGCACACTGCAACTTCTAAGAAGGTCTGCTCATGTACAAATGAAGAACTCAAGGCACAATCAGTTACTTGACAAACGTCACCTTTCTTCCATGTGGGAAACCAGCGGAAGGCAGATCTGTCTGATGACACCGCTGCTGTCTTCATCACCTTTCACTCAGATCAGGGAAGAGGCGCCATGAAAGCTCAAGGACTGGCCATGTCCATGCTGAGGAGTCTAAGAAGGCTGGGCTTCCTGCTTGTGCCTCTGTGATGTTGTTAACGACGTGATACTAAGTATCGTGTTCTGTGTTTGTAAGTCGGGCATTTTCCCAGAGAAGAGAAAGGATTACCCAAAATGGGAGAGGAAAGACTAATTAGAATTTTTCATGATGTGAGTGGAGTTAATTAAGAACATGGTCCTGCACATGGAAAGATGTCCATCATCACTTACCATCAGGGAAATGCAAATGAAAACTACAATGAAATATTGCCTCACACTTGTCTGAATGGTTAACATCAACAGCTGAAGAAACAACAGGTGTTGATGAGGATGTGAAGAAGGGGGGACCCCATCCCACTGCTGGTGGGAATGCAAAATGGTGCAGCCACTCTGGAAAACAGTATGGAGGTTCCGCAAAAAGTTAAAAATAGAATTACCATATAATCCAGAAATCACAGTACTGGGTATTTATCCAAAGAATGCAAGAATACCAATTCAAAGTGATACATGCACCCCTATGTATATAGAAGCATTATCTCGGTAGCCGAGTTATGGAAATAGCTGTAGTGTCCACCGGGTGATATAAAGAAGATGGGTAAAGACATAGAGATGGGTAAAGAAGGCATGATATATGGAGTGTGTGTAAATGTATATGTGTGTGTAAATATATATGGAATAGTACCCAGCCATCAAAAAGAATGAAATCTTGCCATTTGCAATGACATGGATGGAGCTAGAGAGTATAACCCTCAGTAAAATAAGTCAGTCAGAGAAAAATACCACATGATCTCATTCATATGTGGAATTTAAGAAACAAAGCAAATGAGCAAAGGGGGAGAAAAAGAGAGAGGCAAACCAGGAAACAGACTCAACTACGGAGACAAACTGATGGTTACCAGAGGGAAAGGGGTGGGGGAGGGGCTTGGTAGGTGATGAGGAATAAGGGAAAAAAAAGGAAGCAAACCTAAGGTGTATTCCCTTCTCAATTAAAAGGGGAGGGGAAAGAACGTGGTCCTGAATGGTGCTGTCCTAACCCAACAGTGTTCTTAGTCTTATCACATCTCTGCCTTGTGAATGATCCGAGATGTGACCTCTTCAGGAAAAGAGTTCTCTGGTTGTGAAGAGGTGTATTCACTTCTTGGGGGAGTGGAAAACTTTTTTTTTTTTTTAAGTGGATTTTAAAAATCAATACTTTGGCTCAAATCCTGTCTTTGCCAGTTAATAACTGTGTGATTTAACCTCTCTAAGCCTCATTTACTCACCTGCTAAGTGAAATTAATAGTATTGACTTCACTTTTCTTATCTCTAAAATGGTGACAATAAGGCCTGCCTCTTCGGATAGTTGTGAGGGTTCAAGGAGAATAAAACCTGGTGTGTGGGAAATGTCCCTCAAATATCTATTTTTTTTTGTATATTATTATTTTCACTACAATTCTTAAATAAAGTGCCCGGGTGTGGTAAATGATCAATAAATGGCAGCTATTTGTAGTAATAGGCAACATTATTGTATTGGTGCTGGCCTGTTGGTGGAATAGAGTAGGATGGAATGAGCAAAAGCCCAAATCCATATGCAAAAATAAAAACAAAACAACAATATAAAAGCAGAACTGGAAGGAAAAAAATCCTAGCCCGGTCAACCAATTTGTTATCAGAATGTAGTTGTCAGAAAACTTTACATTATAAATTTAGTCTTTGGATATATATATTTTTTAAGATTTTAAAATTTATTTGAGAGAGAGAGGGGAAGAACGTGATCAGGGATGGGGGCAGAGGGAGAGAATCTCAAGCAGACGCCCTGCTGAGCGTGAAGCCCAATGAGGGGCTCGATCCCACAACCCATGAGATCATGACCTGAGCCAAAACCAAGAGTTAGACACTCAACTAACTGAGTGACCTGGGTGTCTTGGCCTTTAAATATTTTTAAATTTATGTCCTTTACTGTTTTCTTTTGTTTTTTTTACCAAAGTATATTAGAAGAATCCAGTGTTCCCTAGGCCAAGGAAGAAAGGGAAAGGGATTTAAGTTTCTATTTATTTAGTTAGTTTGCTTTGTGAAAGAAAAGAACAGCCCTATTCAGGTCAAGTTCTCTACTCACCTCTGAAGAATTTTAATTCGTCTTTTCTTCCGCTTTGTGGATGGTGCTTTGTCTATGTCTGTGGTAGGGGAGATGGACCAGGGGTGATGAGGGCAGAAAGTAAAGTATCCTAAATAAAGTGGGGAAGATTCAATGGAGAGGGCCAAAGGCTCCTGTGCAGTTGTCTTCCCCCTAACCCACTGGGAGTGGTTTGTCTCTGAAAGCTACCTGAATGTCCCCTCAGTGGTTTTTATGCCCTATTTGGTGAAGCTCGATTCATGATATGGTCAAACACACAACCACTGCTGTCTGATGAGATGATTGGAACTAAAGAGGGTCAACTGGAGGAACAGTGTGAGGCCTCCTAAAACACCACATCCCTGTGATGGATACCAGGCGGCTTGGGCAGCCAGCAGGCACTGTATCTCCAAGGATGTGAGCTTCTGCTGGGGGTGCTGCCATATAGTGGGGCCCCTGACCTGTGAGCAGAGGCCATGGGGAATGCTGATTTGGAGGCAGTTGTGGGAGCGCTGGAGAGTTCTGGCAAGCCAGTTTGGTAATAGAGTGTTTTCCTCAGGAAGTGAAGCTATCTATCTGTCTGTCTATCATCATCATCATGTATCATCTACCTACCTACCTCTGTACACGTGTGTGTATGTTTGGGGATGGAGTGGAGTGGGGTAAGGTAAGCTTAGGGACACTGCTATTTTTAAACCTACCTAGAACTTGCCCCTATTACTTAAGGAGTGGAGGCAGAATTCATCTCCAGTGAGACCATCTTTTTGATTGGAAAAACACTGTAATAGGTTTGTGAGCGTGTGTGTGTGTGTATGTTAAACAAAGATAGGGCCATGCTTCCATTCTGAAAGAGAAAGATTAAGACAGAAAAGCTAAGCTGCTCCCTAGAGAGTTGTTTTTGTGAATAGATTTTTTTTCTCTCTAATAGGCTTCCTCAGGGGAGGAGCAGGCCAGGGGAGGGTGGAGACGGGAAGAATGGGGATGAAGGGGGCTCCTAGGGAGGAGAAATGGATTTTAGCATTATAGTGGCAAGCAGTTCAGAGAGGACTGTAGTGGTAAGGATCCCTTTGACAAGGTTATGGTCAGTGGGCTATAGGAACAATGACAGCGGGCTTCGTATGTCCGTTTTCGGTGGTATGACTCCTTAGGTCGTTCCCAGATGCTCAGTAAAGTTTTGTCACACTCTATGGCTGGTGTCAGCTGTGTAGTTGGAATAGAGGGAGAAGCTGTTGTCCACACAGGACAGACAAGTCACAGTCACAGAGAGTTGAGGTCGGGATATGACAAGAGTTAATTGGTAGCGGTAACTAAGCAAAAGCCATGAGTTTCTCTCATAAATCCTCAGGAATTCTTGGGAAGGAACCTTAGATAGCTCTTGGTCACACAGAGTAGGGTTTAGATTATTGGAGGGGAGACACTGTCACGGGTATTTACCACTTGGAGCACTGTGCAGGACATGGACCCACTTTTCATGCTCAGGGAAGGCTCAGATGCTATGAGGCTTGAGAGTTAGAACCTTGCTCCGCTATGGCAGTCAAGCGGATCGGAGACTTGCTTTCCCAGCCCCTCTGGGAGTGGGATAATGGGACTGGGGTTCACCAATCAGGCACCGGCCCTGTACCATGAATTGGAAGCTAGGGAGTCAAAAAAGGAGCATAGTAGAAAATCCATTCTAGGGAATGGGGATAGGTGTGGCGGAGGACCCCTAAAACCTCCAGTTTCCTGGGGCTGGGAGCATTCTTTGGTGGAGGTTCTCCAAGAAGCAGATGTTGAGATGATAGTAGAGCTGCAAGAGATTTATTAGGGAAAGCGGCACCGGAGGATAAAGAGGGAGTGGGGTTTGGTGGAGAGCCGTTAGACAGAAAGGCAGGTCTGATGGTTGTGAAAGGAGGGAGGAGGAAAAAAGCCTCCGACAGCAGCACAAATCAGAAGGTCTTGGCCTGGCCAATGGAGAATAGCCAGGCAAAAGTCGCTATATTCATTTCTGACGGCTGAAATGAAGGACCAGAAGCTCAGGGATTAAAGGAACACAAACTTATTGTCTTACAGTTCTGGAGGTCAGAAGTCTGCAATGAATCTTACAGGCTTAAATCCACATGTCGACAGGGCCAATTCCTCTTGAGGACTCCAGGAAAGAAGCTGCTCCTTGCCTCTTCCTGCTTCTGGAGATTGCCAGCATTCCTTGGCGTGTGGCTACATCCCTGCAATCCCCTCTGTGATCTCCTACTTCTTCCTTATGAAGACCCTTGTGATGACCTCAGGCCCATCTAGATTGTCCAGGATAAGCTGAAAATTACATCTGCCAAGCCCCTTTGCCATATAAGGTGACACCCATAGGTTCTGGGGTTAGGACATCTTTGGGAGGCCATCTTTCAGCTGACCACAGTTGCCCTTTCGAGGAATCCTGCATTAGGCAGGAATGGGCCAGCACCAGTTTCCTGGACAGCAGCCCTGGGAAGCATGGCTTCGGTGATTGCAGGCCAGAAGCTGGAGGCTTGCTGTCAACTCTGTTCCTAGAGGAGCTTCTCTTGAAGATCTGAGCAGTATCACTCCATGCACGCCACATGGTCTACCTGGTTTCCTGTGCTGGTGGCAAGAGTGCAAGCTCTGGGGTCCAGTGGTCAGTGGTACTGGAAGCAGTACCCTCTACTTAGAATCCTGAAATTATGATTTTCTCTTTGGTTCTGGACTGCTTTTCTTCTACTTATTTTCTGAGCCTTCTTCTCAAAACTTCCTGGTGTTTCTGTGAGCTCCTTGGCCCTTTTAATAAGTTTCTTTTCTACTTAAATTGACCAGAGTCAGTGTGGTGGGTCACTGTTTCCCAATACTTATTTTCCCCCTTTCTTTTTTTTAACAGGACCTCCTCCCCTGAGCTCACGGGGGCGGGGGGAAAATGGTCACAGGGCTGGAGCCTAAAATTCCCATTCTACTTCACAGCCAGGCATGGCCATGTGACTAAATTGTCATCCAGGAGGCACGAGCAGAAGTCATGTATAAAACTTCCATATCACTTCTTCAAAAGGCACTTACTTTCATTTCCCTTCCTTATTTTCCCTCTTATGGGTTGAATGTGTATATGGTACTGCGACGCTGGCTTTGACTTAGTGAATAGGAGCAACATTTGAGGAGATGATAGAACAATTCAGAGAAAGAACCAGGCTCCCTGGGTGACTTCATAGAGCCAAGGCACCAATCTACCTTGGATTGCCTGTATTCTCCTGGACTGTCATGTTGTTTGAACCACTGTATTTTGAGGTCTCTTTTGAAAGCCAGCAAGCCTGTTGTAGGTTTCATATAACCTGATGAAAACAGTCTGTTTTTGTCTAATAACCCTGACTAGTTCAGAAATAGAAATTGGAGCGATTCCACATTTCAGGAAATTGGAGAGGGAAGGATTCTGAGATTAATTGTCTGGAAGGTTGGGGATGAGGGCAGAAAGTTCTAGTAATAGTGCTCAAGAATGAGAATCTGTTAGCCTATGGCATGCAGGTGTGAAACAACCAAATTTGGGGAATCCAAGCAGCTGCTGCTATTGAATAGAATAGATGGGAAGAGGCATACAAGGACTGTGGGGTGGGGTGGTTACCAATAGCAATTAAGGATAGCTTATGAAGAAAATAATGACCTCGAGTCACTAAATTCTCAGCTCAAGGCAT
This sequence comes from Procyon lotor, assembly GCA_028646535.1. NCBI lineage: Eukaryota > Metazoa > Chordata > Mammalia > Carnivora > Procyonidae > Procyon > Procyon lotor. The sequence goes on from CM053604.1 coordinate 103,940,438, forward strand.
GATATGACTATGCTAACATAATCCATTGCAGCAAGGTCAAAACCACCTCGAGCCAAATGCAATGGTTAATCATGAAGTTTACTGTGATCTGATGGGTTCTCAGCCTGTGGGTAGAACCCTGATCATAAGAAACACGGAACCCTGAGAAGAGAAATGGAGATACTATGAAAGGATTCAGAAGCCTCACACTATTTCGATCCCCCAGCTACCACTGGGTTTCTGGATGAGGAGAGCACCGAAGAACATGTGCCCATACGTAGCAGTCCACGAAGCATTATAAGGAAACTAGCTTTTGAAAAATCTGAATTTTAGCTCTAGAAAGAGCAAAAAGCCTAAGTCTATGTCCTGATGAGCATCAACTATCCGAAGTTGTTCTTGCCATAGTTGAGAATCCTGTAATAACCTCTCCGAGGACTCACTCTACAAGGAAATGTCAATTCTTTATTTCCAAGCTCCAAACATCCTTCACTGTCTACAGACCTAGAATTAAAATGCCAGCACGCCTTGTGGGGGGAGGGGTGAGCAATTACAAAGTCAAATATCAAAGCAAGAGGCTTTATAGAACAAAAGAGTCAATTTCTCCCTTTTATATTATCAAAAGTATTTTTGGAATATTATTAGGGAATGGATGCTGGAGTACTAAGTCAATGAGGGGGAGAACATACATTTAAATTAAAGAGAATTTGTCCTTATCTTGGTGGGGAGTGGTATTCTGGGTTTCTTCCAGGTCCAACCCAAAAAGAGTTAATCAAGCCAATCTAACATTTATAAGAAGACTGCTAAGACTAATGACATAATTATATGTTGGAAGCAGATAGTGGTTTAGCATCTCCATGTAACTTTCTGGTTTGACTGGAGTAGAACATGAATGGATCTCAGAGAGACCAGTGGATTACTGTAAACTCAATGAGATGAAGACTCTAATTGAATCAGATGTGGTCTCTTTCCCTTCGTGGGGAAATTACTAGAGCCTATGTGTGCAGTTACTGGTTAAGTTTATTCTTTTTTCTCTATTCTAGGGATTGACAGACTTTTCTGTACAGGGCCAGATAATATATAATATTATATATGATATAATTAATGGATTACATCATAAACAATATACTACTATATTACAAACATATAATATATCATACATAACAGAATATATAATAATATAATACAAGCTTTGCAGGTCATATGGCCTCCGTTGCAACCATTCAGTTCTGTCATTGAAGCATAAATGCAGCCACAGACCGAGCATAAACAAACAGATATGGCTGTGTTCCAATAGAATTTTATTTACAAAAGTTTTATTTTACTTTTTTATTTACAAAAAAATAAAATTTATTTACAAAAAATATAAAAAAATTATTTACAAAAATTTTATTTATAAAAGTTTTATTTACAAAAAAGTTCCCTGGTAGCAACAGGCACATCTAGTGCCAGATCTTGGTTTCTAACATAATTCACCAAGAAAAAGAACAACAGCTTCCTAAAGAAATGTCTGATTCTAAGACTGGAGCAAAAAATATACAAAATGAACCAAAAAGGAGGGTGTTCAAAAAAAAAAAGATCACATTGGTGGAGATATGTCAAAGGAGCCAACTAAAAGAGCTCTCAATGGCCAAAGTTGAAACAATTTGAACAACAAAATAAAGTACTATTGAATTATAACCTGAAGTAGGGGCGCCTGGTTGGCTCAGTGGGTTAAAGCCTCTGCCTTCAGCTCAGGTCATGATCTCAGGGTCCTGGGATCGAGCCCCGCATCGGGCTCTCTGCTCAGCAGGGAGCCTGCTTCCCCCTCTCTCTGCCTGCCTCTCTGCCTACTTGTGATTTCTCTCTCTCTCTCTGTCAAATAAATAAATAAAAATCTTTAAAAAAAAAAGAATTATAATCTGAAGTATAAGGTAAATATCCATGAGCCCATACGGATAACAAATAAAAGATTGAATAAATTAGTAAATGGGAAGATAAGACAAATGTCTCATGCAGAATAATTCCAAGCATGTAGAGTCCCTTCCCTAAAGGAGGAGGAGCACAACTCCCCATTCTTTAATTGTGGGCTAAGCATAGTGACTTCTTTCCGAAAAGTACAGTATGGAATGACAGGAAAAAGTAATTTCACAATAGAGAAACCTGACAAACACTGCTTCAGCAGGGTGATTGAAGTAACATCAACAGTCATAAATCAGACTGATAATATGTACCTTGATATAATGTGATGAAAATGGCACTTTAACTCTGCAATATTCTTCCTTTAAATCCATAATCCCAGTCTAATCACAAGAAAATGATCAAATTCCAAAAGAAAGAAATTCTATAATATTCCTGACCACTATTCCTTTAAACTGTCAAGGTCATCAAAAACAAAGAAAGTTTGAGAAGCTGTCAACAGCCGTGAGCAACCCAACAACATAGGATAACCAAGCATAATGTGGTATCCTGGATGGGATCCTGGAACAGAAAAAAAATTAGGTAAAATTTCAGGAAGTCTGGAGAAACAATGGGCTTTATTTAGTAATAGTATACCAATATTGGTTCATTAACTATAACAAGTGTATCATACTAATATAGGATGTTAATTAAAGAAGAAACTGTTAGAGGAGTGTTATGTGGGAGCTCTCTGTACTCTCTGTTCAATATTTCTGTAAATCTAAAATTATTCTGAAAATAAATCTGTTAATAAAATAAAAAAAGATGATGAGCCAAATTTTACCTTCAGACTCTACCTTCTTGACCCCTGATCTATGCCACTAAGCAGAGAAAACAGACCAGTTTGCATTCATCTGCTGGGAATAGTAGAGTACCTTTACTATTTCGCCCCAGGGTTATGTCAGTTTTTAGGTTCCATGCCCCAATACAGTACCCAAGGACCTTTAACATCTCACTATCCCATGCAATATCATAGTGGTCCCCTACAGCCATGATATCGTGCTGACAGATGTTGAAGAGCTAAAATGAAGGGGAATCCTAGATGCCTTGCTTGATAAGATACATATATGCAAGAGAGAGGGAAATATGTCCCACAAAAAGAAAGGAAGGGGCCTACCACTTCAATGAAGTTTCCAGGAGTCTTAGAGTCCTGGGCATATTGGGACATCTTCAAAGAGAATGGCAGGTTGGAACATATTGTAGTCCCTGCATATTAAAACAGGTACAATCTGGGGATCTTCGAATTTTACTGCATTTGAGTGTGTTGCTCTGAGCCGTTTACAGGGAGACCTGAAGAATTGCTGGGTTCTTACGAGATGTAAGGAATACAGAATAGTCTATTGTCTCAGTTAACAGGGCTTATTATAAGATGACAAAAGAAAATAAGAAAACCTAGAAAAAGTAAAAATAACCCAAGGTAAGCCCTAGAGAACTAAACATAAAACATGACTGCTCTTCAGGTTGCAGTGAAAGCTCTCGTAGCAGGTCTATCTAATGACCTGACAGGTACCTCCGGCAGCTGGCCATGTTCACGATTCAGGTCTTCTACTCTGCTTATCTCCACTTAGTTTTTGGTTGTTCTAGAACTAATTCTCTATGCTTTCCTGCCTTCTGTTTCTGCTCTTGTTACTACTACAATTGAATAACTATTTTTTAAAGATTTATTTATTTATTTATTTATTTGAGAGAGAAAGAGAGAGAGAAACAGAGAGCACACAGTGAGGGGAGAGGGGAACAGAGGGAGAGAGAGAGAGAGAAACTCAAGCGGACTCACGCTCAGCACAGAGCCCTGGGAGGGGGTTCCAGGGCCCTATCTCACCAACCTGATATCAGACCTGAGCTGAAAGCAAGAGTCCCAGGCTTAACCGATTGTTCCACCCATGCACCCCTTGAATAACTATTTTTTAATCTCAGGTTTTTGTTTATTCAGAGCTTCTACTACCAGGTACTTTTTGCTTACTTCCTTCTGTGTGTGTGTGTGTGTGTGTGTGTGTGTGTGTGTGTGCGCGCGCGCGTGCTTGTGTGTTGGCTGCTCCAGCCTGCTGGCTCTCACAGAATGCTTTGCATCAATGTCTCAAAGGGTTTCTGGTTGGACCCAACTCTTAACCTAACCTCCCTTTATGACTGAACTCTTGTACTGGACTCCATCATAGGCCTCTAGCCAAGTTATTGGCTTACAAACACAGATCCCTAGTCCTATCAGCTGTGGCTGTCACTGTGATGTCACAGATTACAACGCCACTGACGTATGCACAGGGGTCTCTCAGAAGAGGCTGTGGTTGTGCCAGGTACGCTAAAGCTTCTCAGAATGGTGATGTGGTAGCCAGTAGGCACCAGACAATTTACTTTCCATTTTGATTAAGGAGGACCCCAACCTTTCACACTTTGAAGAACTAAGGGGGGAAACTTCTATTTATTTCAAGTTGGCGGATAAACTAGAAAGTTTTGATGGAGAGGAAGGTGCTTTGGAAGACCGCCGGTATTAGTATACTTTCTGTTCCCTTTTTTCTGGTTATCTATGGAAGGTTTTCCTCACAGCGAACACTCTTGGTGTACGGTATGAGTAGGGTTATGGAGGAAAAGAATACAGTGGCTCCTAACCCCACCAATAAATTTGCCAGCATTGAGCGCCATATTGTGAGAATACCATGGAATTCAATTTAGTGGGATACTTGGTTAGTTCCTGACTGGGTTGGGTCCTGTGTACAATGATGAACTACTTGCTTTTCTCTCCCTCACTCCCTCCCACCCCTTATTAAAAAAATTAACCTGAACTTGGGGACTGTGTTTTCGCACATGGAAAGCTCCTCACAGACATGCTTGGCACAGTGGATTTGAGTTCTGAGTCACAGCGCTCAATCTGGAGGCCTCCTCAGTCTCTGCAGGGACCACAGAGCTCTGCCAGGTGCGAGCGAGGAGAGCACATATTTGGATTTGCTCTCCGAGTGCCTATTACAGCAGGCTGCCGCCAATCTTTGGATTCATCCCTCTTAAATTCTGTAATATTCTCTCCTTATTTACTCAGCTTCAAAAGAAGAAACTTTGTTGCCCTGATTTAGTTTTTTGGAGAAGGCTTTATTGATCGTCTTTTCAATAACAAATGAGTTTCACTGCTATTTCCCATCATACGCACAGACACTCCTTATCTGTCGGGCTCTTGTTTCGCATTAACCTTAAGAGAATGTGCAATGAAATCTTCTTTCAATCGCCACTCACATTAACGCTTATTTTGTTTGCAATTTAGAAACTAAAGATGGATGGAATTTAAAACAAAAACTCCCCAGACAAGAGCTTCTCAAATAATCATGACTTCTTGTCTTTAGTGTTGAACTTCTAATTTGGAGAGAGAAAGCCCGGGTGAAGTGAAAATACTTCAGAGACTCAGAAGTCCTAGCTCCAAAAGGCCATCAAATATTTTATTTTTTTTCCCCCAAATCAGAATAGCATCATAACAGGCTTAGCTCAAGTTAATATCTAAGAAAATATCAGCTTCGCGTTTTACACAGCTGCAATACCCAGTTTCATTTCACTACAGGGAACTATAAATTTTATTGGACAAGCACACAAAAAGCCTGTCATATTATTCATCACCCCAAGAAGCAGGTCAGAGAACAGCAAAGTAATGTCACTAACAAGAAACAGTTTCCTGTAGTAGACAGCAATTCTTACCCTGTCGTGGATTTATCTTATTATTGATGGCAAATTTGGTCAGCATTGACCAGAACTGATGCTTTCCCCAGCCCCAGAGCAAAGCCTGAACGTGAGATAGGCTAATACCACACTCCATGTCAATTACATATTTCCTCCACTCAAAAGCACATCCCTGTTCTGATCGGAATGACTAAGGAGGATGTTTAAAACACAGACGTTTCTATGCTTCGTTATGGAGTGGTCAGTAAGCACTGTTTCGCAATGCCGACACTTGTCTGGGGAGACAGCAAATGCCTTAATATGATCAAAGGAAGCAGTATTCGCTATAATAAATGAAGTCTACCATTGGCCACTAGGTAGTTCTTTGTGGCTGGTAATTTTTCGTTTACTTTGCTCAGGAAAATGCCAGGTCGATTAGAACAAGAATTTGCTATGCTCAAAAATGACCCCTAAAAGAGTTGGCATTCTATTTTTCTAGTTTTGTTATTTCTGTCATCTCTTTAAGATACATTGTATCATAAAGCTTAATATAACTCTTGTGTCCTAAAGTCACTTGAGGGACGAGAGACCAATGAGAACTGGGGATGTATACAGAGGTGGTAATCAGTAAAAGTTGCATGAAGATTCAAATCAAAACCACCTTACACCAGTTAGAATGGCCAAAATCAACAAAACGGTAAACAACAAGTGTTGGAGAGGATGTGGAGAAAGGGGAATCCTCTTACAATGTTGGTGGCTGCAAGTTGGTGCAGCCACTTTGAAAAACAGTGTGGAGATTCCTCAAGAAATTAAAAATAGAGCTACCCTATGACCCTGCAATTGCATTACTGGGTATTTACCCTCAAAGATACAGATGTAGTGAAAAGAAGGGCCACATGTACCCTAATGTTCGTAGCAGCAATGGCCACAATCGCCAAACTGTGGAAAGAGCCAAGATGCCCTTCAACAGATGAATAGATAAAGAAGATGTGGTCCATATACACAATGGAATATTATGCCTCCATCAGAAAGGATGAATATCCAACTTTTGTATCAACATGGACGGGACTGGAAGAGATTATCCTGAGTGAAATAAGTCAAGCAGAGAGAGTCAATTATCATATGGTCTCATATGTGGAGCATAAGGAAAAAAATGGAGGACATTGTGAGAGGGAAGGGAGGGGTGAATTTGGGGAAATCGGAGGGGTAGATGAAGCATGAGAGACTGGATTCTGAGCAACAGACTGAGGGTTTTGGAGGGGAGAGGGTGGGAGGGTTGGGTGAGCCTGGTGGTGGGTATTGAGGAGGGCATGTATTGCATGGAGCACTGGGTGTGGTGCATGAACAATGAATCTTGGAACACTGGAAAAATAAAAAAGTTGCCCATGAGTATTTGGGCTCAGGGTATGCAAATCAAAGAGTGTCTGTGCCCCCCGATGAGCAAGTGCTTGATTGAAGACTGCTGAGATGGGAAACCTGTTTGAGGTCAGTGAAGGGACTGGTGAAGCAGACAAAATGGTGTCTGCCATTGAGATTGTTTGGATAATGGTGAGTCTGGACACCAATTCTACCTGAGAATGGGGGAGGGCATGGGGGGAGAGAAGGGGTCTCTTGAAAGGAAAAGCCAACCTTTCTAGCTGGCAATCAAATATGATTTGGAAAAAGGAAGAGAACCAAGAAAAGTGAGTCAATGCTCTTCTGTCCACCTGAAATAAACTGCTTTTACCATCCTTTGTCCAGTTAATTCCTCCTCCTCCTTCCTTAATTCCCAGTTTCAGTGTCACTTCCTATATTACTGGTAATGCTACCCTTTTCCCTAGTACTTTTCCTTCATAGCACTTTTCACAGCTTATAATTATACATCATTCAAGTATTGATTTGACTGAGGGCTATTTCATTAGTATATCAAGATTTTTTCATTCAGTAAGTAGTGATTGAGCACTTGCTATGTGTTGGGTGGACATGGTGTTAGAAATATTTCATAAATGAATAAATGAGTAAATAAGTGAATTATCTGAGAATTTTATATCTAGGGACTTGGAACTATTGAAATCCCTAGAAGAAAAATGAAGAAACCAGTATCATATTTTTGCAAGATGGTCTGATATCCCTGCAGAGAAGTTTTGTGTATTAGATAAAGAAAGACTTTCTTCAGGTAGGTTCTTAGAAATTTTAGAATGGAAGACTCTAGATTGGAATGCATGGGCCTGGAGGTCTTATTTGGAGGGCACTTTGGAAGGTTTTCACAGTGCCTCTAGGTCCAAGGGATATTAAGACAACTTCAAGTCTTATGTGACAAGAAGCCACAGTATTTTTATTTAAGAAATAGTTTTCTCTGCAAGCTGGCCAGATAAATCAGTCTTTATTTTCTATTATTGTCAAGAAGCATGAGTATGAGATCTTACCCTACTTGCAAGCTAACAGGATGGTCTGCCACAGTTGCGTGAATGCTGGCAGAAGACATGAGACTCCTAGGTCTGAGACAAAGCACAGCAATAAGAATGAATATCAACATATTTTGCCAATTATCTTTGCTCCCAAGTCTTATGAGAGTGATGCAGACAGATGGCTGCCCATGCAGTGGTTGCATTACAGGATAGGAACCCTGAGCTTAGGGAACTTAAATCTTTTATGTTAAGCAGTGAGCATGCCTGATCTTTGCTACAGAGAGAGATATCATCTTTACTGTCCAAAGCCATAAGCAATCCCACACTTTGCTCTGGAGGGAGACAAGTCTTTTTGTTTGTACTACACAAACATCTTTGAAAAGATGGTCTGGAATTAAGGGCAGTTAGTACTTGTTTTCAAAGCAGGGAAAAACATGACAGATCAGTAGACAATGGCCTCTCCACAATATCCACCCCTTGTGTTATACTGTCTTGGCTTCCGGAGAATTTTTCCATTAACATGTCACTACCTGGCTACTCTGAGTAATCTGAATGATGAAGGCTGGGACCAGCTCCACTGAATCTGTCTCGTGTAGCCCTTAAGAGGCTATCATGGGGCCCCACAATTAGGGATATCATTAACAAGATTCCAAGCAGCAGGATGAGGACAAACCTACTGTACTGACTGCAACCACGCCCTCTCCAAGTTCTGGACCAAGCAGCCTAACAAATCTCATAAACCATCAGGGGCTACCTTAGAAAGCCAGGTGGCTTTTTCCTTAAGTTTCTGGTTTGATCTTTCCATTTGGCCGTGGCATCACTCCAGGTACAGCAGGATATAGTATTGATTGCACTGATTCCTCCATGGCCCACAAGGAGGAAGTCAAGAGCAATTCTATCATTTGTAACGAGATTGGTCAGTGGGTTGAGGCTGACCTAGATGTCTTCCAGGGCTCCAGCGGTTATCGTTGATCATGTTAGCTAAAGTAAAAGACAAATTTTATGCTACCTTTTCTAATTAAATGATCCCCATTTCCTATCATAGTAATAATTGCTTGATAAGTGTGCATAAATAACAAGATACCTATGTGGAAAGCAACCCCAAGTAACCACGAAAAGCCTCATTTTGAAGAGGTCTCCACAGTCATCTGAAGACTATGCAATCTACACACGGTGTTTTCTTATACACGGAAATGTCTCCTGTGACACTTCAAAAAAAGTGCCGGTCACCATATTTTGAGTAGAGAAGCAAATTGATGCCTGGATTCCACAGAAAAAGTATAGTCTTGGGGTGCACATGGTGCCCTGGAAAGAAAGTTTTGTTTATAATTTTCAGGGACCCCAGGAGATACCTATATCTGGTTGGGGGTGGGGCACAGGTTGATTGTGCTTCTAATGTGGCCTCCTAACCAACTGGTAAACCTTAGCATTCCCAATTCAGTTCAAATAATTTAGTCTAGTCCTGTTTTTGGAGAAAAGGCTTCTATACTTATATTGTATATTTATACAGGTAAACTGTATAAATTTATAATATTATACAGATATATTTATACAGATAAATAATCATGTTGAATAATTATCCATCTAGCTTTATTTTGTCAAGAATTTGGTCTATAATATATTTGAATGTATTAATATATAATAATAACAATAATAATAATTATTATTAAATATAATAATAGCTGAGACTGGGTGGTTCAGTTGCTCTAAGCAACTGCCTGTGGCTCAGGTCATGATCCTGGACTCCCGGGATCGAGTTCTGAATCGGGCTCCATGCTCAGCAGGAAGTCTGCTTCTCCCTCTGACTCTCTCCCCTCTCATGCTCTCTCTCACTCTTTCTCTCAAATAAATAAAAATCTTTTTAAAAATAATAACAATATAATAATAAATACGTTTGTATCAAATGCTTTTGAGCATCTATAGAAATAATCATATGGTTTTTCTCCTTACATGTAGTAATATGAGAAATTAAAGATTTTGAATTTTCTTACGTTCTTGAAACAAATATTCCCTCTCCATTTAGTCATGGTGTATTATTATTTCAGTATGCTGCTGGATTCTGTTATTAATATATTATTTACTCTATTTTAATTGATATTGATAAAAAAATTTGGTTTATAGTTTTCCTTTATGTACAATCTTTGTTAATCTTTGCCTAAGTTATGTTCACTTCATGTAAAGAATGTAGTCTGTATATAGTATTTGGAATTTATTGAAGTTTTCTTCATAGCTTACTGCATAAGAAACTTTCAAATATATTCACCATAGGCTTGGAAAGAATGTATAATTTTGTATTTTGGATAGCTTGGTAATTGTGGGTGATTTAAATTCTCTATAATGTTCCCCTCTCTGCCCCTGATCCCTATGCCCTCTCTCTTAAGATAGCCAATGTCAACAGTTTTCTGTGCATTCTTCCAGAAAAGTTATTTATGTATTTAATATCATATATGTGAATATCCTTTTAAACATATAAAAAATTAAACTGTTTTATAAACCGTTTTATGACCTTTGTTATTTTAATTTAATTTGGAGATGTATTTGTGCCACACATGTCGATGTACCTTTCTGAATAGTTTTTTTTTTAAAGAATGACTAAAATTGTCGTTTCCCCCAAGTATTTAGATTTATTTTGGATATTTTGTTCTTAATATCTAGTTTTCTTGCATAATGATCGGAGAATGTGGCTGTATATAATATTTAAACTTTATTGAGATTTTCTTCATGGCCTGCTACATAATAAAAATTTTAAATGTTCCATGGGGATTTAGAAGGAATGTGTAGTTTTTGTATCTTGGTTAGCCTATTAATTGTTTGTGATTCAAATTCTCTATAGTGTTATAGGTTTTGACTGCTTGATCTGCCAAGTTTTGAGAAGTATGAGTCTCCCATTATGATTGTGGGTTTGACACTCCTTCTATTCCTAGGTTTTGGGGGGTTATATAAATTTTGTTCACTATTATTTAGTATAAAATAGTTCTTGGTGATTTTATCTTTTTTATATTGTGTTTTAAAATCAATACAAATCAATATAAATCAATAAATCAATATAAAATATCTCACATTATCTTAATGATTCCTGTATTACAATGTATATAATTGACAAGTATTTTTTTACATGCCATTTGATTTACATTTGGCTGATATATCTTTACCCACTTTTATGTTTAGCCAGTAACAGCTTCCTTTAAGTATGTTTTGTAGAAACAGCACATAGCTGCATCTAACAGCTATAAGAAGTCAATAGGGTTTGGAACATTCTGGAGTTTCCCGCAGTCCAGTCTTCCAGACCTGGATCAAAATCTTGCCCCTACCATTTACTGGCCATATGACCTTATGCCAATTTTTTTACTTCTCCAGACTCAGTTTCCTCGTCTATAAAATGGGACAACGGACTCCTATTAGTAGTCTAGATTGTAATTAAAAGGCAATTCAAATGAGGTGACAAACAAAGGAGAGCTTCTGTGGTATCTCATAGGAAGCAATGAGGACCAAACCAGGAGGAGAGGCAGGGCTAGCTCCCGCTGTGCTTCATTCACGCTTCTTGGAGCCCAGCTTCCTCCATGGCTTGTCTCCTATTCCAGTGTGGCTATCTCCAGAGAATGCCTGCCTCGTGCTCTCTGTCCCAAATTCTAGAATCTCAGAGGACTTTTGACCTTTTTGTGACTCAATAGAACCACATCATTATGGTTGGAGGAGAAGCATTTCGCAAAGAAAGGAGAAAGTGTGGGAGACAAGCAGTCTACTCACAGGATGAAATGAGGACCACAGGTCGTATCTGTAAAGCCTCTGCCTTGAGCAGGTGCTCAACCGATGGTGGTCTGCTCCATCTGTTCTTCAAAATTATTGTTTCATTTAAATGAGGAGTCTACATCAGCGAAAGGACTGCTTTTCCCAAACCTAGTCATGAAGTGTGAAATACTTTGACTAGAGGGTTGGCTTTAATGCCGCACGGCTCTCGTTTAGGTGAGAGATGATCAAACCTTTTGGCTTCTCTGAACGTTGAGAACTGGACCCTCTCAAATGAACTCTGAGCCTCCTGGGGAATGAAACCCCTCCCTCACTTGCTGGGATGAGTGTCTAGACCTAAGTTATGCCAGAGATGTCCTGCTCCAAACCCCTCCACCCTTCTCAGTCTGTTACTGTATCCACGTAGGGCAGGTCTGATTCTGAGGGTCAACTAGCCCGAGGAGTGGAGACCCACTTGGTACCTCCAGAGAGGGGCTTTGGAAGCTCTTTCTCAGTCCTGCCTAAGTCCAAGACACCAGTCCTAAGTGTCTTCCTAAAAAGAAGTGTCATCTGATACTGCCGTGCATCCGTGAATCACACTGAAGTCAGGCCATATCAGATCATATTCCATTGCAATGAATAGAATCATAGATTGGGGTACTCTGATGAAAGTAATTCATTTGGTTGGGGGGTCAGAAACACAGTTGGTCGGAGGCTCCAACCAAAAGATGGGCCAGAGGCACCTGGGTGGCTCAGTTGGTTGAGTGTCGACTTGGTTTTAGCCTCAGGTTGTGATCTCAGGATCATGAGATCAAGCCCAGTGCCATGGGCTCCATGCTTATCAGGGGGTCCGCTTGAGATCCTCTCTCTCTCTTTCCCTGCACCCCTCCCACACACGTGTGCATGCTCTTTCTGTCTCTCTCTCTCTCAAGTAAATAAATCTTTAAAAAAGGAGGGGGCGGGAAAGCAGAAGGAGCTGAAGCTAAATGTAGTGAAGGATGGGGGGAACTAAACCTACGTATAAAAACTAGTTGTGATCTCAGAGGCAGGACACGGACAGGTTCAGGGTCCGAGCCGAAGTCCACACTTCACACTAGCAGGTGGCGGCAGCTGAGACCCAGACCATCAGCATCCTTTCTGACTTTCTGGCTGGTGGCCAGGGAATCCGGGGTGCAGCCAGGTAAGTGAGCAGCAAGTGTCAGAATAGCAGGTGGGCAGGGGGAAGCTTTGCCCGGGCCAGTCCTGGCAGAGGGCTAGCAGGATGGATGGGGAGACCGGGTTTTACCTAGCCACACAAAACTTCCCCTTCTCTCCCCTCTCTCTTCCATGCCCTCTTTGGTCTTCTGCACTGCTCTGTCTCTCGTGCCTCGCTAGTGTGTGGCACATAGTAGGTACGCCTCCAGGACTGTAAGAGAATAAATAACTGTTGTTTTAAGGCACCCAGTTTATGGTACTTTGCTACGGCAGCCCCAGAAAACTAAGACAGGGATAGGGTAGCTCAGTGGGTCTCAGGTACCAAAGACTCACTAGAGGTATTCTAGAAGGCCTATGGCTACAGCAAGGCAAATCACAGCCCCCACCAGCTGGTGGCCTGGGCTGCCACTGGGTCAGGACAGATTGGGCAATGCACGAATGGGACTAGGTGACGGCTGTGCCTGCAGACAGCGGGCCTGACCACTGGGAACCGAGTTGAACACCCTGCCGAACAATACCTTTGGGGCAAAAGAAGTCATTTCTTTTTTTTTTTTTTTAACTTTTTTTTTTTTTAAAGATTTTATTTATTTGACAGAGAGAAACACAGCGAGAGAGGGAACACAAGCAGAGGGAATGGTAGCGGGAGAAGCAGGCTTCCTGCCGAGCAGAGAGCCCGATGCGGGGCTGGATCCCAGGCCCCTGGGATCATGACCTGAGCCAAAGGCAGATGCTTAACAGACTGAGCCACCCAGGCGCCCCAAAAGAAGTCATTTCTTACTCTGCACAGAACTGGTTGTTGAATGTCTTCGAAGTCACAATTGTGGAGGAAAACACTCAGAACTGAATGAGTAATCAGTCAATCATGTCCTGCGCCTATTGCAGAAGCAGAAGTCATAAAAGGAGCAGCTGGGCAGGCACGCTATGTCTGAGCAGTGTTTGGAATGTCAGAAGTAATTGAGGAATTAGGATTTTAAAAGTTATTAGGCAGGATAAATTAACAAATTACATGGGGAAAACTGAGGAGGAAAATGACCTGCTTTCTTCCTCTGACCTTTAATTAGCTACAAAGAGAAAATGCTTGAAAAATTCACTCCCATCAAACTAGAACTTTTCAAAGCTCCTTGTGAGCAGTGCTATTTTTGTGGAGAGATACTCACTGACGGTTTAGAAAGTTGACTGGACTGATCAAAATTTATGTGACTTGAATCAATGATAAGGAAATAGCCCCATGGATAAATTATTCTAATGAATACTACTGGGAATTATGGACACACGTTTCTATGCGAGAAGCTTAGGATAAATCTAACATGAGAAGACATTAGAAATGGAACAATTAACCTCTAATGATTTGCTTACCTTTCAGTAAAAGCCACCCAATCAGTATCCTTCTGTTCTTTCAGTCCATGTCCAAGTGTAATACAAAGAATTTTCTTTTGGCTTTGTTTCTGAATTCAACGCTTTCCACTGGTTTGAAGTGAAAACCCAGGGCCTTTTGGTAAAATCAAAATAAGCTTATTTCCAGTAACTTTAGCTTAGCTGTGACTAAGAAGCTTTTGATTTGATTCCCCACCATCTTACCCTGATATTGTTCCTTTTAGGCTGACTTTTTAAAAAGGATACACCAAGGAAAAAAAAAGGGGGAGGGAAAAACTAAAAGTGAGCTAAGCATGATCACATTTACTTTACCACTACAATTTTTTTTTATCTTGTCTTTATGACTCAAATGTTAGAAAAACATGAGGCACTTTTCTAATCAGGAAAGGAGAGAGGACATAAAATTGGTCTTGGAGCAATGGCTTCTCGTATTCCTTATTTGGCACACAGAAATGCAATTGTTAATAAAACGGAGTCAGCTCAAAAGCTGAGGAAGACTAAACTGATAGATCCATATTCTAGAAGGTTGTTAATTCAGACAATGATGCAACAACTCAAAGAGTGAGCTTTTAAAATCTTCAAACAGGGACTTCCTGAAGTTCAACCAAAGCTTCTTTATATTTGGTTTTGTATATTATCCTGGGATGTAGGGCTACTTGGAGGTACAAATTTCATCCCCTGTGAGATAGCCCCTTAGCAAGCAGGTCCTACATCTTAATGACCCCTTCTCTCTAATATTAAATGTTGGGATCCCTCACCTTAATTTTCTCCTATGCTGTTTGTCACCAGGCTATTTGACACAGGTCACTGCCAGCCACAGAGGGGAACCTGGAGTCCTTTGCTAACATACATTCAGAACCCCCTCCAAAGTCTTCCTCATGCTCATACCGTCACATTTCTCCCTTCTGCACCCAAATTGGGTTGTTACCACGCTGTCCTTTTAGCTGTCCTTTTAACGGAGGGATTCTTCTGTAGCACATATACAATTGACAAGCGGATGCCAGGCGATAACTCTGCTCTTGATCACTGGCCCGCCAGACCTACTTGCTACAGAGCTGATTGATCCTATGGGGCGGCTGGAGCATCAAGGACAAGCAGAAGGACTCCTTCCCCAGGTAGGGAGGGGTTATCTGCATCAACCCTCAGCAATCCCTGTGATGATTAACCCTGTAGTCATAACTACCATGTCATGACTCTGATTTCTATGTTTGCCCAAAGTACTCAGCTTAAAAAGTTACTCTAACCAAGGAGCTGCTTGGTTGAAAAAACTTCTTGTACTCTAGTTGGCAGATAGTAGCGATTTCTTCTGAAAGTCAATAACCTTGTCCCTTCCTGCTCCCCCTCAGACCCATACCTTCCTTGTTGTTTCAGCTATTTGGAGCATTTAAAAATCAATCCAACTCCCAGCTGCAGCAGTGACTTTGATACCATCTTCTCTCTCTCCCTGGCGGAGGAACTCATCGCAACTGACTGTTTTGGTATTTCTGGACTGAAATCCTTCTCTTCCCCAGATCTGATGTGCATACTCGTTCTCTAGCATGTCTGCACTCGTATCCATCAATTAGTATGGCGGGATGCCCACTTAAACAAGGTGCAGAGCCAATTTCAACAAGGCAACGTGCCAGTCCAATCCTGGCTGAGACAGGAACTCAAGCGAGTGACACAGCATGTCCACGAAGATCCTTCCTGGTGGACAGTGCTGCCAAGGGAGGACCTCGTGTTTCACTCCAGGGAACTGTGGCCGTGGCAATTTTTAATCACTGTGCGTGTGTTCACTCTGTGCTCTTTCTTGTTAGAGAAGAAAGTATTATTATGGAATCTTGTGAATTCAGGAACCTTCTTTTAAAGTGAAAAATTCTCTTGTGCAAGCCCAAGACACAAATGTGGGTGTTAGGAAGCATGGAAAGAAGCATAATAAGGAGTGTAGGGGCCATCCTTTCTCCCCAAAAGTGAGGACTGCCCTGCTGGTCAGGTAAGTGTGATCACAGACAGACCACAAAGCCCTCTTTGTGGGCTGGGGTTAGGACCTAGAAAAGGCAGCTCTGATGGTTGTAGAGAACAGAGAAACACTATAGAAAAATGATACAGAATTGCCCTTTCTCAAGTGGGCCCTCCTCCAACTCCTGGATAAAGACCCTGAATGAATTAAGAGATTGAAAGATTAGAAGGAACAGGGAGCCTATCAAAGTGGGATGAGAGGGATAACTCTCGTTAGTCTAAATGATACTGAAATTAAAAGGGGCTGTGAAGCTCTACTCTGACCCCTCCCCCCCCACAAAGATATAAAAAAGTTGACCCAGTTAAGAACTGTCCTCAAGATGGCCTTCAATAGTGAGGCAAGTCCAGTGCCCTGGAGCCATCTGGGCACAGGAAAACAAGGGTAATTTCACAACAGTGTTTCACCTTTAACAGGTAGGTTTGTTTTACACGTATGTTTTTAAACTATATTTTACCTGAAAGAAATGCATGATTGCTTTCTTTAATATGGAAAAAATAAGCAATTAAAAACTTCATTTTGGAAAAATAAGATGGCAAGTTATAAAAACAAAGCAAACAACAGTCAGAGGAATTTGGGAGACAAGAAGAAAGTTCACTAGGCATCCTGGGCAATTAAGACATTCAGATAGAATTCAGATTGTCGAGGAGGGGGAATTGCCTGTGAACTGCCAAGACTTCCTAGAGCCTGCTCTGCTGTTACATTCTGTCATCGAGTAGAGCTATGGAAGCCTGTAGTCACATGGATGAAGAACTATGGACCTCTGGCAGCTGACATTGCTTGGCAGTGTGTTTTGAGTTAAGTTCAATAAATATGAGTCAGTGCAAACCTTGTGCACAATCTATGGTGCTGCCGATACTCTGGACCCGTGGTCCCTGAGTGCACTGTCCTCCAGGGCCCTAAGTCAGTGGTGTTCTGTTGCTGGGCAGACTGCTAATACAAGCTGGTTGTGACATTCAGGAATTCTGCCTGTGGTTCTTACACACAGGCATTATGAAAAACTAAATTACATAAACTTGCAATTAAATAAATAATTGACAACAAAAGCAATAAATGCTCTAAATGTGTCAATTCTTAATTATTCCGCAATGATCTATGTTCTCTTCTTTTTTTTTTTTAATATTTTATTTATTTGACAGAGAGAAACACAGTGAGAGAGGGAACACAAGCAGAGGGAATGGTAGCGGGAGAAGCAGGCCTCCCCCCAAGCAAGGAGCCCAATGCGGGGCTCGATCCCAAGACCCCCGGACCATGACCTGAGCCGAAGGCAGACGCCCAAGGACTGAGCCACCCAGGCGCCCCAGATCTATGTTCTCTTCTTTAAAGATTTTGTTTATTTATTTTAGAGAGAGAGACAGCAAGGGCAGGAGGGCCAGAGGCAAGAGGGAGAGAGAGAGTCCCAAGCAGACTCCACGCTGAGCCCAGAGCCTGGCATGGGGTTCGATCCCAGGACCTTGAGATCATGACCTGAGCTGAAACCAGGAGTCAGACATTTAACTTACTGCACCACCTAGGCACCCCTATTTTGCTATGATCTATGTTTTTAAGGTTTACTTGTACCTATCGTACCTGTATGGTGAAAACATTACTTAACAATGTGCTATATCTATTTATTCCAAGCTCTGTGCTTAGTGATATCGCATAGATAGCTTGAAGTCGGCAATAGTAAGGATGTTTGCACTGCAAAACTCAACAAGTTCCACAAATTTGGGCTTTTATAGATTTTTTTTTTCAGACAAAAAAATGTATCAGGACCCCAGTGCCTGAAATTCACAAATGCTAATCTTTCATATTCTGTAATAAAGCGGGCAGACATTTCATGTCTCCTTTTATGTTATTCTGCCGTGTTTTCCCAAAGTTGAGATCCACTTTGGATTTGCAGGGTCCCAAAAGTGCTGTGGAAAAGGCCTTTTCAGTCTTTGTCTCTTCCAAGGACTCAGGCACACGGATGATGTTGGAGTGGGAGGCAGGGAGAGAAGGAAACCAAACCATACTAAGAACTCTTTCCTTCTGAGCCTGAGGGGCTGTCACTGACCCACACCAAGTGCCCATCACCTCTCTCAGAATGAGTTCTTCTCCAGGAGGCTCCCCAGTCCCTTATGTTCATACACACTTCCACCAATCTTGCTTAGCCTGAAAACTCCTGAGACTAGAGGTGAAGTGAAGGTGGGCTGCAGTGATGCCAACGAGAACTAAAAAGAAAAAAAAGACACATCTGAACAAGAAGGAGGAAATGATAAGGCTTTATGTCTCACAGTTACAGGCGATGAAAGAAAAGATCGAATCAAAGATAATACAGTTTAACATTCCTTGACCACATTGGGTTCCATACAAGCAACTATCAGCATCGCAAAGAAGAATAAATTCTGTCAGGGACTCGTACTTGAGTGCAACATTTCAATTTGCAATCCTGAGAAAAAGGAGTGACAGTGATCAATGTGTGGAGGTGATGATATTGATTTGGAATGTGTCTCAAAGATTGAAATACTTCTCAAGAAAGCAGTAGTATTGTAGGGAGAGTTGAAATATCCATTCATTTGGATGGTCTTTCTTTTGCTTCTTGATATTCTAGGACATTGGACCATCAGACAGTGGATACTGCTGGTCATGGACTCGTTGAAATATTCTCCTCAGCTCAGCTTTCGGATCTGTCAGGGAGAGACAGAGACAGAGACGTACTTTCAGGAACTGACTCACAGGATGGTGGGGACTAGCAAGTCTGAAATTTGTGGGACGGTCAAGCAGGCTGGAGACTCACATACAATTTCTTTCTTTTTTTTTTTAAATAGGTGCATTTTTTTTCTGTTTTTTTTTTTTTTCAGTGTTCTAAGATTCATTTTTCATGCACCGTACACAGGGCTCCATGCAATATGGGCCCTCCTCAATACTCACCACCAGGCTCCCCAACCCCCCAATACCCTCCCCTCCAAAACCCTCAGTTTGTTGCTCAGAGTCCACAGTATCTCATGCTTCGTCTCCTCCTCTGATTTCTCCTAATTCACCCTTCCTTTCCCTCTCCCAATGTCCTCCATGTTTTTCCTTTTGCTCCACATGTAAGTGAGATCATATGATAATTGGTTCTCTCAGCTTGACTTATTTCACTCCTCATAATCTCTTCCAATCTCATTCATGTTGATACAAAAGTTGGGTATTCATCCTTTCTGATGGAGGCATAATATTCCATTGTATATATGGACCATATCTTCTTTATCCATTCATCTGTTGAGGGGCATCTTGGCTCTTTCCACAGTTTGGCAAGTGTGGCCATTGCTGCTATGAACACTGGGGTACACGTGGCCCTTCTTTGTACTGCATCTGCTTCTTTGGGGTAAATACCCAGTAGTGCGATTGCAGGATCATAGGGTAGCTCTATTTTTAATTTCTTGAGGAATCTCCCCACTGTTTTCCAAAGTGGCTGCACCAACTTGCATTCACATACAATTTCTATGTTAGAGTCCTGAGGCGGAATCTTTTCTTCAGGAAACCTCCATCTTTGCTCTTAATACTTTCATCTGACTGGATGAAGTCCATCTGCATTATCAAAGGTAAACTTTACTTAGCATCACCTGACTATAAATCTACTGAATACCTTCACAGCAATATCTAGACTGTGTTTGACCAGACTTCTGGGCACTGGAGCCCGGCCACATTGATACATAAAATTAACCATCACAGCTTCTAAGCAGGGCCTCTTTCCTGGCCACTGGGATTCTTCCCCACAAGTCTCTTTCCAGACTCTTCTTCTGTAGGACACCTCTGAAATGTTGGTATTCTCCAGCATATGTCTAAGTTTGGGGTACAGTTTCAAAGAGTTAAGAGAAATTTTATAATGTATGAATGGAAATGGAACTGTTGGAGCATATACAACTGCTGAGTAAAGTTTGAAATTGAAGACATGATTTTAATTGTTCCAAGGTATTATAACAATAGCGAAGATTAAAATAAGGAAGAATCAAAATAAGCACTGTTTGTGCTCCTTAAACTCTTTGGACATGATATATCTTGATTCTCCAGACTGTCATCTTCAGTACTCTGCCCTTTTCACTCAACACTATTTCTCTGGGGATTTCATCCATGCCCAGCCTTCAAAGACACCAACGCACCAATGTCTCCAGAATGATTTTCCAAGGAACACTAGGTTCCGCGTTCAAAGAAGTTTGAGAAAGGCTACATACCTCTCATTCCTGGAGATTTGTAGTACACATTACCAAACTAAAGGCCCTGTGAAGTCCTGCATTAATAGGGAAACACTGCCCTAAATCTATCTGCTGAAACCAACCCCCTTTCCTCAGTTTCAGAATGGTGCTTCTGAGTCATGCTATGCTCACTCTAAGTGCAGCTACTATCTGTCACCATACAGAGCTGTTACAATACCACTGACTATATTCTCTATGCTGTGCCTTTTATTCCCAGGACTTACTCATTCCATAATTGGACATCTGTCGTCTATTTGTCTGGATCCCAGCAGAGAATTTTTTTTCCCCCATTTGTTTCTACCACAGAAAATTGAGAGCTGACTCTTTGGAGAATCACAAGATCAAACAGTCTGAATCACGCTCTTAAGTGACTTGGGAAAATGAAATACTTAACATCATATCTATGTTGAATGACCTCACAGATCAGAAAAATTTTGGCTGCTCTTTGAGAAAATGATGCTTTAAAAATTTCTAATGATACAAGATGTTGCAATATGAAGAAAAGGTTTTGACTTAAAACTTTCACCTTGACACCCTCAACTGTTGAAATGAATTCATTTTTCTATCCAAGGAAACAGAAGTTCTGGAAGAATACTCCCAAACTATTAATAGAGTTTATCTCTAGGGAGGGTAAATTGATCATTTTCATGTTCTTTTATGTGATTAATTGTGTTTTCTAACATGTCTACGATGAATATGAATTATTTTTATAATAAGGAAAAGAAGTGTAGTTTTTAAAAAGTGCTTAAGAAATCTTGGCAGCTTACTATACTGACTGATCTTAGTCTACTTATGTCCAAGATGACCTCAGTTTACCTCTTTGTTGTGTCCTAGGTTTTGTTTTCCTTCCAGAAAACAGCATGTCAATTTAAAATAGTCAATAGTGCATTTTCAGTGGCCACCCATGTGGTCTGGCATTTAACATATTTTCCAGGGGAAGGTAGCACAACCCAACCATGATGACAGCTCTTCTAAGAAAACTCTAGGTCCTGTATTTGAGTTTAAAAGTAAAAATTGCAAACTGGTTTAATCTCAAAGTATATAAAGGATGCATACTGAGATGCATAAAAGTAATTTAAAGACCTCTCTTCTAGGCTAAGCTTACTATTTATTTGGATTTACTCATGTACAACCCAGTCTAATGTCCTAGATATTTTACCAATTCTGCATGAATTTTTCCCCCTTTTTTCTTCATAAGTGGTCTTATTGACCACAGCTTAATGATTAACTTCCCAATTGTTCTCAAATGGACTTCAGGTTTAAGTACCTAAAGTGTTAGCTTTTCTTTACCTTGGAGTGAGTGGGTTGTATATTTTTACTTACGTATTTTCGTGCTTTTATTTAAAAAGTACTTTCTCTTTCAATGTACTAAAACAAGATTAATCCTGAATATATTATACCTGATTTTTAAGATTTTATCTTCAGCCCAAGAATTCATTTCAAAATTAAGTTGCTGTGATGTTGATTCTCATATCTGAGGGAAAAAGCACACATATTTAATTCAATAATTGAATTATTCAATTTGGTTGAATATCTTATTTCATTATTTTGTTTAATAAATTTAATAAATTTTATAATGGTTTCAAACATCTGAAATAAGTCATAAAGTCTTTCTCCTCTAAAGGATCTCAAAATAGACCTCTTTTACTTCTCCACATAACATACTCAAACTTAATATAGCACCCTGGCATCTAATATTTTATTGCCCCCAAAACTTCAATAAACATGGTAATTAAAAAAAAAATACAGCACAGGGAAATCCAGGATTCATTCTTAGGAGCAGTGCGATTCAATAGAATGTTCTTCAGTGATGGAAAAGTTCAGCCCATGCTGTCCAACACTGCAGCCACTAGCCCCATGTGACTACTGAGCACTTACAACATGGTTAGTGTGTCTGAGGAGCTGAACTTTAAATTTTATTTAATTTTAATGAATTTAAATTTAAATAGCCACACATGACTAGTTGCCACCATATTGGACTGCGCTGATTTAGAGTTGGAGTCAGTTGGATTACGTTCAGATAAAAGTATTCATGGATATTTGTGACTTAGCAATATTCCTTTTGCCCTAATCAAATCGATGCTGAGACTTGCCTAATTTCCCCAAAAGAGTAAATTGACTGTTTTCATTACCTCTTTACTTCCAATTCATCCTTGGCAGATGGTAGGAAATGAGAGCTCCATCTATTTCCCCTGAGAACATGTTGGCATTTCGCTCCATCCCTTCAATTGTCTCGTGGAGCCCTAGGGTTCTCCTGATGAGCCTCAGACGGATTAAAAGATGAAGTCTTTTATTTTCTACTTACAGGAGAACAATGAACCAATAATAAAACTTTTATTTTTAAATATGACTCAAGAGTATTTACTTAAAATCTGCTAATAATTATGAGGGCTCATTTTTGAGGATCTAGGGGTGATAATTAATTATATTCTTCTCCCCACCTGTATTAGGGTCCCAACAGGAAACAGAAGGCAGGCTCAAACTTATAATTAAGGAGTTTTAAAAAGGACACTTTATGAAGGTATGGGCCATGTTAAAGGAAATCCACAAGGGGTGATGCATTATCCCAGGGTTAGCAACAGAGGTGAGCTGTCCCACTACTCCTAGACTCGATAGGGCAAGGGGAGAAGACAGTTTCTGGAACCATTTAAGAACTGCAGTAGGAGAAGATTGCTTGATAGAAGCTGTAGTCTTTGTTAAAGGATCACAGCCAACCCTGGCAAACTTACTTTTTTTTTTTTTGAAAGGGGGAGAAAGAAAAAAAGAGGAGAGAGGGTGGAAGTCAGTGGGAGGAACAGAGGGATAGAGAATCTTAAGGCTCCACACCCACCTTAGAGCCCAATGTGGGGTTTGATCTCACGAGACTGAGATCATGACTTGAGCAGAAATCAAGAGTGGACACTTAATGGACTGAGCCACCCAGGTGCCCCCTGGCAAACTTTCTTTTATCTTTCCTCTGATCTCTTGGTGCATCCCATTGGCTATCAATCAACTGGAAACTACGAAACAAGGAAACTCACAGTTACAGTTTATAAAGACAGCCTTCCAGAGCTCAGACGGGCAGATTAAACATAGGTAAGAGATCTGTAGAGGCAACAGAAAATATCCAACTACCTCTCCTGAGCTGGAACCAATTCAGAAAGGCACAGATGGTTCTAAATTAACCACAAGAGATCATAGATGAATATAGAAACATCTGCTTTATTACTCGTGAAAGCTGGATTGAATGACAGAGTTTAGATGTGAGCGTTAGACTTAATTTAAGCATCTCTCAGATACTCTCAGCCCTACCTGCTCTCAGTAGAGAGCCCTACCACTGTCCCATCACCTAAGATAACCAGCACCAGTTTCTAGCACCACTAGTATCATGATCTCTTTCAGGTTAAGAGCTGTTCCTAGAATGACTCAACATGCCTACCACTGCCAAGAGCCATAGCAGCTTTACCAAAGAGGCCTGGAGGCTCTGGGTCCTCCCACGTACTTCAGGACTCAGAAGAAGGGCCATGCAATGGATCATGGAATATGGCTTCCCCAGCAGCTTTCTAGGAGGAAGGCTGACTAAGTGACACAACCCACAAGTGAAGGGTCTACCACCCGATATGGCAAACTTTGACCAATGAAAGATAAGAGACCATATGGGGGTGAGGAGCTAGCAAATAAATTTTTCGTTCTTCTCAATAGACTATGCTCAGGTGGTTTCTCCAAACATCTTATAAGGAGGCTGAAATGTTCAAACAAGGGGCTGTGTTTTTTTGTGAAACTCTGGCCATCTCAGTAATCACCATCTTATGTTAGCTGTCCCTTCCCCCCTGCCTGTGGGCTGCTGTAGATTAAATACAGCTGCAAATGTTTTGCTACTTTTTCCACTGAGAAGTAGAATCTAGATTTCCCTCCCTTGAATCTACACTGGCCTTAGGTGCTTGATTGAGCAATAGAGTATAATAGAAGTGACAGTCTTGGATTTCTAAGGCAAGTTCATAAGAAGTCTTGCAACTTCTTTTAGATCTCTTGGGATGATTTTTCTTGGGATGCCCTGTCTGGATTCTGAGCCATAATGCTGAGAGAAAGCCCAAGCCCCATGGAGAGTCCCAGCTGAGCTCCCAGCCAAGAGCCAGCATCAATTACTAGTGATCCCAGACCAGGTGCTACAGATGAGTAAAGAGGCCATCTTGATAGCAGATCTTCTACCCCAGCCATCACAGCTGATGCCACACGGACCAGAGACAAACCATTCAGCTGAGTCTTTCCTGGATTTCTGACTCACAGAATTGAGGGGGGAAAAAGGTAATTTTTAGCCACTGTGTTCTCAGGTAGTTTGTTACATAGCAGTAGAAAACTAGAAGACTCCCCTCAATGGGCTGTTCTCAGTTGTTTCCTGATGGTTTGTGTGGGTACTTCTCACACAATCAAGCAATTGGCTGTGTTTTCCTATGAAGCTGTGGTAAGCTCAGTAATGGACCACCATGTATGTGCTGTCCCTCCTTCCCTGCCTTATTTCCCTTTTTCTTGACTCTGGCTGCCCTGGGGGTTACACTACCAATAAATAAAGCTTTAGCACACCTGCTTTGCCTCAGGTTTTGTTTACTAAGAGAGTTAGTAGAAGTGTTCTAGAAAGGAGACTGTCAGGATAGGATTTTGGATTTGATTCTCTGAAAGCCATCAAGTGTGTGATGGCACAGTAGCCTTGAGAAGTGGCTTCACAGTTGCTAACTCTTTTTACCTGTGGTTTCACCTGTGTACATCCCAGTGACACACAGGTAGAGGGTAAGACTTTGGAAAATCATGAAGCTACCACATTTGATCCATGGGGCAGCAAATGTGGTGTAGCTGTGGCTGCTTTTAAGGCATTTGAGGCCTTGCTGAAAGAAAATAGTAGACTTAGGGCACCTAGATACCAACTTAAGTCAGGCTCTGAAAGCCAGAGGACCTGGCGGTAGTGTTCAATGAGGCTCTTCTCTCCAGCTACTGAAAAGCATTGCATTTAAAATTGCACTTACACTTCTTCTTTCAGGGTGGCAGAGCTGTAAAGGAAATTTGATGTGCAGCCTCAACAAGTCTCCTAGGTCAAGATCAGGGCCTTAATAGGGAAAGAGTGGGGAACTGAGACCTAGGATGGGGATATTTGTATAGACAAGCTTGAGTCTTCCTGGATGGCAGCCTCTCTCCTTGTCATGGGTGAAGAACCACCCCTTGCCTCCAGAGGATCAATGATCTCACCTGAAGTAGGTCACTCCCAAAATAAGGCTTGCTCTCAAGTTTTCCTCAAGATCCAATCTGCCCTGCCCTCACCACCTCCAGGCAAATATAAAGGGAAGTAAAAGCCATGCTGAGAAAGAAGTAGCCTACTTGCCAAAGGAAATATTGAACCTGATGAAATGTGCGCGCAGTGACTGTGGAAACACTGTGGGTGTCGATCTTGAGGTTGTTAGATTGGAGGAGGCAGACAGAGGCTGGATGGGGGAGGCGGGTGAATTGACATGGGCAATTACCTGTGCCCCATGATTCAGGGTTTTGGCAAGGGCACCTGGAGCTGGTCCTTATATGCCACTATAATAGCTTCCTCAAGTCTAGTCGTCACGAAGGTCTACAGTGAATGAGTGGAGACATTAGCACTTCCTTGACATAGTTTTGAGCAAGAGATCAGAAGTCTCAAAGGGGGGCATATGTGAGAATGGATTCACTCTATAAAACCTACCACCTGACTCTGTTTCCTAAAAAGACTCCTCTCATGATGCAGTAAGGATTGTTATGGAGCAATGGTGATGGTGGTTGTGATGGGGCCCCAGTATCTTTGGAAAGTTCAGCGAGAACTGTCCTCGCTAGGTCAGGTTCACAGTGGGAGGTGCTACCATGGAATTGGGGCCCCTTTTATCAATGGTGGTCAATGGAGTCTGGACTATCAAAGACCTGGTTGCAGCCCTTAACCACCAAAGGAAAGAGAGACCTCATTCACATTAAGAGCTGGAACGCCCCAGTATGAATGAGGGTGTCTATTTTCCAGGATTATGGCAGTGAGAAACTGACTAGAATGATGATTTATTTGAATAATTTTAAAGATCAAGAACTGTTGAGCAGAAGGCTATCATTGTCTTCCATGATGGAAAATTGCACTCCATCATTGAGTTTCCAGATCTAAGCTCGTTAACCAACCCAGAACCCACTGATTAAAGGAGATGCTAGATCCCCTTGAGGAAGGACCCTACAATGCCACTGAACATATATGCGGTGCTTATTCCTCTAATCCTTCCCCAGAAGAAACTGAAGAAATTTGCCAGGGTAACTGCACACTAGGGAAAGAGTCAAACCTAGGCTTTTCAAAGACTGTTAGTTACAGTGAATGAGTCGATACTAATATCAGGAGCTCTGAAACCCCAGCACAGTCCTCCAGTTGGAGCAAACGTTTATGGAGGCCAGATCCATGTAATGGTGAGGTCGGTGGATTTGGGTACACATTTTGTGATTATTTCCCTGGTTCTCAAATGCATGATCAAGACGATGCTTGGATTCTGGCAGCACCCTGAAACTGACTACCTGTCCTGTAAAGTAAGGGTCATTGGGGTAGGATGAGCTAAGTGCAAGGTTGTGGAACCTCAGCACTATTGACATTTTGAGCCAGACTTTTCTTCACTGTGGGGGCTTTTCTGGGCATTGTAGGATGTTTAATAGCATCCCTGCCACCACCAACCCTACTGGATGCCAAGAACACCTTCTTGTTCCGATGACCAAAAATGTTTTTTCAGACCTTGCCAAATGTCCTCGAGGAGGGCAAAAATCACTACTAATTGAGAACCACTGGCCATGTGGAAGCTCCTGAAATTTTCATGTCTCTTGCCAATTGCAAGAGTAATACCACGATCCTGGAAGAATTAGAGATTAACATCATCATCAAAATCAAAGGTGAAGGGGTTCCCATAATGTCCTCTTCAATTCAACTCCCTGGCTTCTGTAAAAATTAGAGGGATCATAGAGCATGACGGTGAACCACTACAAGCTTAATCAAATGGTGGACTTAAGGCACAGCTATTGTGCCAGATGGGGTGTCTTTACTAGAGCCATCGAGCCTCTAACACTTGAGCCATGACTCTTGATTTGGCAAAGATTTTCTTCTCCATAGCTATTAGCAGGAATAAAGGAAGCAGCTGGCCTTTATGTGGCTGTTAAGAACCATGTAGGGCCTGAAGTTTTATATTATTTGCAAGCTAACAAGTTGGCTGGCCACAGTTTTATGGATGTTAGCAGAAGACATGAGACGCCTGGATCAGACACAAAGGACGTTATCACTCATTGAGAAAGTAGTAACCAGAGTTTTATATTCATTTGCATTGGTTCCCCATACTCCCTAAGTCCCCCAGTGTGGGGAGGGAAGGAGATGACACAAGTGGACAGAGTTGGATGCCCATTCACTTAGTTGGTTGCTTTACAAGAAAGCAACACTGATCTTGGGAAACCTGCTGCTTTTATTGTAGGCCTCCTCTGCCTGGGAGAAGATATTGCCTCATCCCTCAGGGTTGCTCGCTGTTATCATGGCCCTGAGAAATGGCCTGGGTATAGACTAGTCAGGGGCCTTGTGCTCTTGGCACACTCATTTGGGGACCATGTTGGCTTTCCTATCCCAACAATGGCAAGGACATCTTTAGAGTCTTATCTCAGAGCTATGTCAGCTCTCTTCCTCTCTGCCAAAACATACATAACAAGGACAATGACTACCTTTATGCTGCATAGGACATCATGCCAGTCCACAGTATCAGTAAGATCATGCTAATGAAACGTAATCAGGAGGAGATTGCACAAGCCCTAGGTACCTCATAAGTCACATAAGTCACATGTATGCTGGAAGGTAGCAGGTTACTTCTACAGAAATTCCAGGTCTCCACATTGATGAAGGTTTTAGGGGTCAAGTTGCCCAAAGCATACCAGAATCATCCCCTCTATAGGAAAGAAAAAAATCGTTGCCCCTGTCCCTCCTACTGCCAGGAGGTACTGTGCACTTTGGCCCTCTTTGGATTTGGGGGACAGCTATTTCTTCTGAGGATATGTGTCCATGATGAGCTCAGTATTATCAATTCATGAGTCATAAGATTCACTACCTGATGAAAATGGTATATTCAGGACCAGGCTCTGGTTGATGTAGAAGGTCCCACAAAATTATAATAGGTAGCTTAGATCTTATGTCACCTACCTCTGTTGTACCAACAGCTTTCTCTTAACTCTCCTGGGGATGTGAGCTACAACCAGCTGCTGGAGGAAAAAAGGACTTGGGCCTGATTTGCAGAGTTTGGCTTCCTGTAGCCCATGACCATTTACTCTGTTTCCAAATGGAGCCCCCATGTGCCCCCGCATGGAGTGCGGCGTCCTCCTCTGCAGGCTGCCAGTCCCTGTGACTAATAACCTACTGTCAGTCTCATCTGTTCAGCCCTGGATGTCATGTGTTCAGCCATCCCATAGCCCTAGAATGAGAATTTCTTCATCTTCTACAGGAAGAGAGGAGGTGACTGTAACAGGAGTGGCCCCACACTGCAAACTTAGCTTCTACTGGATTAGAGGTCCTTGTTCCAGGAAAACGGGGTCTTAATTCAGAGAGAACAGACAGGGTTCCACAAAACTAGGAACTGCAACAATGCCCTGGCCCCTTTGGGCTTTGGTTTTAGAAGATTTTATTTATATATCTTCAAGTTCACTGATTCTTTCCTTGGCTGTGTCCAGTCTATTGCTAAGCATTCTTTATATCTGCTACAATGTTTTTTATTTGTAATTTCCTTTCCTTTCTTTACTATTCTTCTTAGAATAGAATTCTATTCCTTTCTATTTCCTTTCTATTCTTCTTAGAGTTTCGACCTCTCTCCTTACATCCCCCATCTGTTCCCCGCTTTGGCCATTAGAGCATATTTGGCCCTTAGCATATTAATCATTCTTGTTCTAAATTCCTGGTCTGATAATTCCAAAGTCTCTTCCATATCTGAGTGTGGACCTTATGCTTGCTTTATCTCTTCAAGATGTGACTTTTGTCTTATAATTTTTTGTTCACAGGAGGACATGATGTATTGGATAAAGAGAATGAAGTAAATAGGCCTTTTAGTATAAAGTTTTGTGTTTATCTAACTAGGATTTAGGATATGTTTACTGCTTGCTGTAGCTGGAGGTGTCAGAGGCTAACATTTCCTCTGGTGGTCTTGTTTTTGTCCCCACTCCCCACCCCCCACCAGTGTTTTTGGGTTTTCCTAGAAACTTCTTAAATAAAGCTGAGATGTGCCATTATTTCAGTTGTAATCCCCAGTTATTACACGGAAGACCTATTGCTGTGTTGGTAAGATGTGGGGTATTGGTAAGATGATTAGGTCCTGGTATTGTAGTGAGCTCATGTCCCTGGGCTGTGACCTTCACAAATGCTTCTCAGGTTTTTTTTCCCCTCCCTCTCAAGTGATACAGGAAGGCTGCAAAGGGCTGGAGTTGGGTATTTCTCTTCTCCCAGTCAATCAGGCTCTGGTAAATCCCATGTTGTTAGGTTCTTGTCACATAGTCTCCTTGAGGTTAGGCCTTATTAACAAGAACAGAGAGCTCTGGACTGTTGCAAAATGGCTACGTTGGCCATTCCCCTGTTCGAAGCACAAAGGAATTTTTCTCCAATCTTCACCCTAAAAACTCACTAGATCTCCTTGGAGATAAAACTCACAAAAGTGTGGAGGCCTCCTAAGAGAGCTCACTACCCCAGCATTTGTAACTCTCAAGCTTGTCCACATGGAGCTTTGGGCAATTGATTAATTTCAGTTTAGGCTTTCCGACCCCAGCACTTGTTCCCACAGTGGTTTCCACTCCAATAAGCTGTGATTCTCTATATCCACCTGTCTGTCTCTCCAACTTTGGGGACAGAGGTGTGCCTTGTGACCTCAATTCTCTGATGGATCTGAGAAAGGTTGTTGATTGATCTTCAGCTCGGTCAGCTTTTTTTCTTGTGTTGTGGGTAGCTGTGATGACTTCAAAGATCCTTACATGCTAGATCAGAAACCAGAGGTCAAAACTTTCTTTTGCTTGTCAGTTATGGACAAAATTAGTATTGTAATATTATTTAATAAAAGTTTTTACTCAATATTTTACTAGTAAGGTGGCCTACCCTGCCTTGTAATATTGCAACATTCTTGCTGTATGTGTATCACCATATGTAGACGACAAAAACCAGAAAAAGAAGCTAATAAGTCATAAAAAGTAAGGGCCAGTGTGGTATGTGGGCCATGGGGTCTTGTGCTCCGTGGGAGTGAGCCTTGGTCTACATTGAAGAGGTCCTGCAGTAGACTATGACCTTATTGCCTATATTCCAAGGCTATTGTTTGGTTCCCACATCTCCACTGAATCTGAAATCTCACCCACCTATTGTCACACTTAGAACCTAAGAGACAACAATAGAAGATGCTCCAGCCATATGCACAATCTTGAATATTGTGCCAAGATCCCAACCATATCTTTATTTACTCTCTTATTCCAATAAAATATCAAGAAACGCTTCACCTCTTTCCCTGAGAACAGAGGAAACAGATGGCCCAAGACTCTGCCTTGTCTGTTTCTCTTGGCCCAGTCCCATCACATAGATCCAAAGGTAAAATCCTGATTCTTTATCTAAGTCATACCAAAAAGAAGACGGAGATCGCATATTCTTCCAAAGGCCTATCCTCTAATCCTTGACAAATGGGAAGTAGGGCATCATTCTCCAGTGGGCTAGCAGGGTATTCTGTATACCACCTGCATCAGAATCAGCGGGCTACCCATTAAAATCACATATGCCTGGGCTCCTAGCCAAACTTACCAAACCCAAAGTTTTGCGTTAATAATCCACTCCCCTGATTTTCTTGTGCACATCACAATTTGAGAGCCACTGAGTTAGGACAGCACAGGAGTGGGAGGGTAAGAATGAGCGGCAGCAGTGACCACTCAAATTTGAATACAGCTTCATGCCTATATTTATGTCAAATTCATTAGACAAGGGTGACCTGCCCATGGTCCTAGGGTCACATGTCATCTTTTAGAGCTTAGAGTATGATCCTTTCAGCAACCATGAAGAAAAAATAATTTCCATCAGAACATAAGGTAATTTTATATATTCTGAAGTATTACAAGTGAGATTTTAATACAAGACATATGAATAATACGGATTTCTATGGTTTTTTAAGGATTTTATTTATTTGAAAGAGAGAGTGTGTGAGAGAGAGCATGAGAGGGGAGAGGGTCAGAGAGAGAGAATCAGACTCCCTGCTAGCTGGGAGCCCGATGCAGGACTCGATCCGGGGACTCTGGGATCATGACCTGAGCTGAAGGCAGTCACTTAACCAACTGAGCCACGCAGGAGCCCTGCTATCTGCTTTTAATAATAGCAATAATGATAGGAGCTATCATTTACTGAGGGCTTAACCAAGCTTTCGACATGGTGGCAAGTGGTTTTTACTGATTAGTTCAATTAATTTTTACAGCAATTATGTAAGATAAGTAAAATGATTACTCCCACTTCACGTGCGGTGAAACTGAAGCCTAAAGAAAGTGGGAAACTTTTCCAAATCCTTTAACTTGTAAATGGTGGGGACAGAACATAGCCCGGGACTGCCGGCTCAAGCTCCTAGCCACTGTCTCACTGCAGTAAAATTAATTAGATAATAACATATTTTTAAAAATTACAGTCCTTTGTGATATTGGTCAGTTCTGACCCTTGTCTTTGCTGTTTGGCTCCTTTACACTATAAATCTCTGATACTTAATTTCGAGTGTGTAGCTGAATGTGTGCCTTCATTTAATTAAAGAGAAGTACATTTAATTGCACTGGCAAATTTTAAATGCTTGGCTATCCTCTGAGCTGGCAAAATCTTCTAAGTTCTTGAGTTAACCCTTACACTTCCAGAAATTTTGCTTCACAAATCAAAGTTTGTTTGAATAGCAGGAACCTACCCCGCTTTTGAGTACTTAGGGTTTTCTTGGAGAAGTGCGACCAGCCTCATTCTCTGGTGCAGGGGATGATGCTGTTGGACTTTGAGGGGAAAGTCAGAAGGCCCTTTCCCACCTCTCCTGGTCCATGGGATTTAGCAA
>CM053604.1:103973416-103999393 GCA_028646535.1 Procyon lotor
ATACAATGGAATATTATGCCTCCATTAGAAAGGACGAATATCCAGCTTTTGTATCAACATGGATGGGACTGGAAGAGATTATGCGGAGTGAAATAAGTCAACCAGAGAGAACCAAATACCTTATGGTCTCACTTACATGCTGAGCGTAAAGAAAAACATGGAGGGCATTGTGAGAAGGAAGGGAGGGGTGTATGGGGGGAAACCAGAGGGGGAGATGAACCATGAGAGACTGTGGACTATGAGCAACAAACTGAGGGTTTTGGAGGGGAGGGGAGTAGGCATTGGGCGAGCCTGGTGGTGGGTATTGAGGAGGGCACGTATTGCATGGAGCACTGGGTGTGGTGCAGGAACAATAAATCTTGTAACACTGAAAAAATAAAATAAACATATTTGGGGGGGAAAATAAAATAAAAATAAAAAACCCCTGAGTTCAGTCGGGGAGTGGGTGGGATTTAAAGCTCCCCTCAAGCCCAGAACCAGCATTTTCTACACAAAATGCCAAACCTTTAATAAAAGAGCTCAGGTTTCTAGCATCTGCTTACTGCCATTTGTCCAGGCACAGGACAATGCTAATGACCACGTTGCTGTCAGTATCACTTTTTTTTTCCCCTTGGTTTATTAGTCAAATTCATTTTATTTGTTAGGAAACTTGACAGTAAGGGAAACAACATGGTATAATAATTTTTATAAGAAATCTAAACATAATTGTTGAGGACAAGAAATTAATAAATATAAGTGAGAAAGAGGTTTTTAGTACATTTTAATAATTTCTTTTTTTAAATTTTTATTTATTTATCTATTTATTTTTTCCCCAAATACTTTTATTTTATTTTTTCAGTGTTAGAAGATTCATTGTTCATGCACCACACCCAGTGCTCCATGCAATACGTGCCCTCCTCAATACCCACCACCAGGCTCACCCAACCCCCCACCCCTCCCCTCCAAAACCCTCAGTTTGTTGCTCAGAGTCCACAGTCTCTCATGGTTCATCTCCCCCTCCGATTTCCCCCCATTTACCCTTTCTTTCCTTCTCACAATGCCTTCCATGTTTTTCCTTATGCTCCACACATAAGTGAGACCATAAGATTATTGACTCTCTCCACTTGACTTATTTCACTCCGCATAATCTCTTCCAGTCCCGTCCATGTTGTATCTTTCAAGTTCCGAGACCCATTCAGGGCAGGAGAAAGAAGAGAAAGAAGATGATCAACCGGCAACCCCGTGTTCCTTTGAACACTCGCAGGAGGATTTTCAGACCCTTTCAGTAACATTCCTCATCTTTTCCCTTCTCAAGGTCAGCCCTGCCTCCATGGTGCCGGCTCCCACTTGCTGGGGCTAATGCATACCCTGGCTAGGCTTGTGACCGCCATCTCACCCTGAGCCCTCCCACCCGAGTCGGGAGCATCCCTTCCCTTCTGTCTCGTTTGTGACCTTTCTCCAGGTTCGAAGGTCCTTTCTGTAGCAGCCGGGTCAGCCTTGTTATGGTGACTGCACTGCAGAGAGCTGCTTCTCCCTTGTTAGAAGTGACATCACTGTACATTAAAGACATCATATCTCCTTTCATATTAAAATGCCTGTCAGCTCTCCTGCTCAAAGGTTGTAAATCTGCCAGAGTAGCCTGAGCTTGGGGAGTTTTCATTATGAAAATATGAAGATAAGCACTCTGTTTTACTGTCAAAGGGAAAGAAGTAGGCTCCTGGTAATGACATTACTTTAAAAAATAAATATACATTTTATTAACGGAGTGTTATATAAGCAAATTTTGGAAAGATAGCCCTTTTTAAAAAAAAAGTGTTGTTTTTTTTTTTTTAAATTCAGGTTTAAAAAGCAGGCTGGCATAGCTCAGATAGGAAATATGGCTGGAGTAAGATTTATTAATGCGTGCATTTCACACCGGCTCTTACAGTAAATCATTAGACATTTTCAATGATTTTAGCACTTCATTTTTATTTGTCCAGTCTAAGGAGTGGCAAAAGAATACTTAACCCCCAATTCACCTTTAATTCACAAATGAAGTAGCCTTTGTGTCGGATGGAAACTTTTCCTTAACATTTTTGAAGACTATCACCAAATCATCACTTGCTGGTAAAACTTGTCTGGCTGCCTGTCTCGTACACGTAAGTAAGGTCAGTTTAAGGTTTCTGATTCATGTAATTTAGGGGTTCATTTCTACCTACACACACAAAAAATAGGGAGATAGTATCGAGTGGTCTATAACTCTCCCCATAACCAAATGCTTCTGTGAGTCTTCAGGCTTTCAAATGCACCCTTTCCAGGCACAGAAACAGTTAGACGTTCCGGAATGTCCTACAATCCAAGACTGAATTAAATTACCTCAAACATCACTGGATCCAGGGAGCCTGAGTGACCAGATGTGCGTGAAACAGACGAGTGATTCTCCACTCAGTTTTGAGGTTCATCTCAGAACTTTCTTCTTACTTGGTGGTTTAGATACTAGTCTCTCTTCCCACAGAAGTGACCACCAGGATCGATGTGAGGTTATTCAGGGTATCCCATTACGTGAAAAGAGCGCAGCTGTGTCTCGCAGTCAGCTTATTCTGTGGATTCACAAAGACCCTGAAGAACTCAGCTTCTCACACTGACAAATTAAAAACTTTTTACAGGACAAAATTATCTCCTTTGTCATTCATAAAGGCTAACATGTAAAATCTCTATGTCCATCCCACTGACAGATGAATAGGAAGGACACGATGCTTCCTCTCTTGCTTTTGACACCATGCTGCCGACTATGCATTCTAACTCTCCAAGGTGAGCTGCGAAATCGTGTTATGGATGGTGTTTATGGGTAATTCGGTACGACTAGGTCATATGACTTGTGGGTTGCTATGGATTAATTCAAATAAGAATAGTCACACTCCACAAGCACCCTCCCACCCTCAAAAGGCTTGGAGATGCAACAAACTCTCCAATTACCAGGTGCAAAAAAGACATCCCTCCAGGGAGGAGCTGGAGCCCAGACATCCGGCTGTGCCCCTGTGTGATGCGCTCTGTGCGACAAGTCACAACTCTGCCCTTGCTTGCCGGGGCCTGTGCGGTGGCTGTCTCAGGAGAGGAGGAAGTCTAGGGGAGATTAGGCAACCCTGGTTGCAAATACCGAGAAATGAAACGAAGCCAGGGAACAGGCTCTGTAGGTCCTTGCGGTACAAAATCCCCTCTGGTGACGTTGTTAGAGAAGGAATTTGGGGCACTCAGCTATCTAGTGAGGTGGTGGGATGGTTGGAATCATCAACAGAGAATTCTCAAGGGGAAGGCAGGCCCTTTCTCCTCTGCCTTAGCACATTTGGAGGATGTCACAAAAGTTAACAACTCAAAGCTAACGGCAGCGTGTGGAAGCTGAGGGTGAGTGTCCTAAGAACAAAATGTCCATTCAGACTCCACCCTGCCCCCGACAATTACCCAAGGGGAGTCTAGGCCAGGAGAACAGCATTTCAAAACACAACCAAATCTTCATTCTAAGCATCAAATCCAATGAGCATGGAAGGCAATTCCTGACTTAACGATCCTTCTGGATTTCACAGTGTGGCTTGAGGCTAAAATGCTTTTCTCTCTAGCTATACCATGGGCACTCTGTACTGACTGGGGAGACGTCTGTGGCCAGTTCCCTTCGAAGTCACCATCACACTCACGTAAAATGGCCCAGTGCCTGAGCCACTCTGTGCCGCTGAACTTAATAGGTCAGGTGCTGGAACCGTTTCAGACTCCTTCAGGTCCCATGGGACTATTTAGCATAAAGAAGCAGGGGTGACTTATCAATCGAAATCGCTAACCTATCTGGAAAGGCAGTGTCCTTGGACTCTACGAGTTTAAAATCAATGACAAGCTTGATAAAACAAACAAGCAGTAAGAAACCATACGTCCCCAAGGCCACAAAGGAGTGACTTAATCACTCCAAACTAGTTTTCCTTCCTGGGTCCTTTATCTTCTTTACCTGCAGCCAAGAAGCAAATAGGATTGAAACCTCCACTCGTCATTACTTGGCCCTCCAAACTTCTTCCTAAACCCACCTTGTGAACTAAATGAAATTGTAGCCGAACAGGGAAGAGGCCACTGCCGTGGGAAAGGCATCACTGCCTGGGGAGGAGGTCAAGGTCGCCCGTGCCCTTCTGCTCCCAGCCCTTTATTGCTGGCCTGCTGCCGGAGGCGAGCACTTGACTGGGTATCTGTGACCCCATACAGAAATCACAGCACTGGTACAGTCAGCAGCACTGAATCTAATTCAGGGATGTGATAAAAAGCAGTTTTGCAAGATGGGTAATTCTTTTAGAAACAGAAGAAGGGTATCTTCCCATTTAGTTAGAATTCTGCAGACAACTTTAAAATCCTGGACAATAGATAGATAGATAGATAGATAGATAGATAGATAGATAGATAGATATCTGGACATTGAGTCCAGGGTCCCAGGCTTGATGTCCCCAAGCCGTAGACTGTACCTCCATCTTATAAATATCCCCTTTTAATGTACCATTCTATAAGTATGTTTGATCAGTCAGAAGGGTGGATTGCTGGCAAACAAGAATGAGTCAGAACACACATTAGCAGCTATGGATGAAGTGTGAGTGTTAAAGCATGGTTTAAGGGGGGAAGAAAATTTTAGGAAGGTGGCAGATTGTGTTTTTCAAAGAGGGCAACAACAAGATCTGCCATCCCACATGTTCTTAGGATGCAATTTGACACTCCTCCCCTCGAGAAGTGGGTCTGTGGCTCCCTTGAAAGCACAGTGCTTTGTGAGTGTTCTGACCAGTGGAATATAGCAGAAGTGGTCCTTCGTCACTGCTGAGGCTGGGTCAAAGCCTTCGGCTTGTTTTGCTGGAACACTCACTCAAAACATCTTCAACCACTCTGTAAATCGTCCGATTCCCGAGGTTGCCATGCTGTGAGGAAGCACAACTAGCCCATGCAGAGAGACCGTGGGGAGTGGCCCTGTGAGCACAGAAAGAGAGAGAGAGAGAGAGACACTGAGCTCGCCCCCAGCGGCATCAGCCCACTGTGGGTGTAGATCTAGCCACTGATTTAGACTGTAAACTTGGGAGAGACCCAGAGCCAGAGACTCCCAGGACCGTCCCAAACTCTCACCCACAGACACTGTGAGAGAATGGTCTTTATTTAAGTAACTAGGTTTTGGGGTGATTGGCTAGGAAACAACAAACAACTGGAGGGAAGTTAGCTATTTGGCCTGTAACTACTGTAACACATGGATTGGTATCTGTTCAGTTTAAAAGAAATGGAAGTGATGAAAAGAGCAAGGACTCAGGGGGTCAGCTGCCTTGGTTCACATTCCAGACCCACAACCATGTGACCCAGGAAAAATTATTCTTCTGAGCTTCTGTCAACTCATTTATAGCTTGGGGATACCAATTATAGTTACTTCATAAGATTGTCTCAGGATTAAAGGAAATCATATTCATAAAATGCATAGTACAGTATCTGGCAAATAGGAAGTGTTAGCAGGACAATTCCAGGTCATGTAGGGCCTGAAGCATATCCGATTTGGTGCCTCTTAAACACAAATATATAAAATTACAGGGCGCCTGGGTGGCTCAGTGAGTTAAAGCCTCTGCCTTTGGCTCAGGTCATGATCTCAGGGTCCTGGGATCGAGTCCCACATCGGGCTCCCTGCTCAGCGGGGAGCCTGCTTCCCCCTCTCTCTCCGCCTGCCTCTCTGCCTACTTGTGATCTCTCTCTCTGTCAAATAATTGAATAAAATCTTAAAATAAAATAAAATTACAAATACTAGGAGTACTCAGGGTTATTCCTAGCATGTGCTAGGTGCTAAGGATGTAATAGCAACTAGGTGCTCTCCCTATCTCCCAGGAGCTTATGTTCCACAAATAAAGGCAGAAAAATAAATGGACATTTACAAACTAGTCAGATTATTTTTTAAAACACTTGTTTTTGGCTTTCATTCACTGTGAAAGGAGTATAAGTTGTTGTTCCTGGAGAGAAATATGGCATATACTTATAGCAAAATATCCTTTAAAATGTGCAAATCATTGGAAA
Organism: Procyon lotor; assembly: GCA_028646535.1. Lineage (NCBI taxonomy): Eukaryota > Metazoa > Chordata > Mammalia > Carnivora > Procyonidae > Procyon > Procyon lotor. The sequence continues at coordinate 103,979,435 of CM053604.1, forward strand.
TAGTGGCTCTATATAGGGGGACTAATCTAAGGAAAAATATGCATTCCAAGAAAATGCATACACACATATTTAAATCTATGTTCTTATTGTGGCAAAAAGTTAAAATACCCAGTTGTTTAATAATGAGGAGATTAAATTGTGGCTGAGTATTATGCTGCTATTAAAATGATTTTATATTCACTGACATGTAAAGACCTTCGCTAAGCATAATTAAATGAGAAAAAAAGAATATACAGCAACAAGTATAGTGAGCAAGGGAGAGCAAGAGACAGAGAGAGAGTCCTGGGAAACTCTGAACTCACGTGTTGTCTTGCTTTGAGCTGTGAAATAACAGGCAAATTTTGAGGTGTGTGAGTCTTTTTAAAAGAAAATATGTCATATGTGTGTGATAAAAATAAATACATTTTTTAAAAAAAGAATGACTACATCTCACTCAGAGCTCCTCTTTTTCCTCAAGAGTAATAAAACTGTCTCATTAAATGTTCATATTTGCCCTCACTTCTTGGTCCATCTTCAATAAAAACACGTATTTAATAAACCATCAGTTTTTCCAGACTTGGAAAAAACTTCTGGCTCAGACTTAGATGTGTTGGATTCGTAGGTGAACTGAAAGTTAGTTAGCCAGGACATGACATGAGCTCAGAAGACACACGCCCTTTCTGGAAGACCTTCTGCCCTTCCACGTCCAAGTCCATGGAAGGAACATAACTACATTCTAAAGTGTGATATAAAATGCTAACAGTATGGGCAGAAAATAACACGTCATCCCTGTGGCTTAACTGGATTGATTTTTCTGGAAATAATCAGGCATGTTCATCTGGAATGTCTTTGATGGCCTCACCTTCATGACAGCTGCCACCTATTCTGATTGTCTGGGAGGGGAGAGGACTCTCACTTTGGGGGGATGCCTGTAGGAAGCTTCAATCTTTTGCCTTATAAATATTAGATAATTCAAGTTAAATAAAACATATCCCACACCATCCTCACGTCCCTCTCCCTTTCCACCACCCCCCTTTTCTGACAAATAGTTGCTGTTTTATTCCTTGATTTCAATGAGATGGACACAGTCTAATGCAGTTCACTCTTACCCTAATCAACAGCAAGGCTGGTCATAGGCTGCTCAGCACCTGTGGGCAAGTGGGCCTATGTCCCCCTTGGCAGAGAAGGCCGTCACACTTCTAAATACCTACACTACCTCCCCACACCCGGCACTGAGGTTCTCACTTCCTGGTAAGAGGTTTATTACTTTAAGCTATTAAGGAACTCTCTTATTAAAATGCACCTAGGCAAAATCACATATTGGATCTGCTATTATCACCTTACCAGAAATAAGTTTATGAGGACTTTGCATGATAACATTGGACTGGAAAACTGGGGAAGAGACCAAGAGCCCATGAATTATCTTGGGAAATGTGTAGAGAGCAGAAGTGCAGAGCCCAGAGCTAGTTCGATGGGGACCCTTGAGAGGAACGCCCTAGTGAGAATTCCAGTGACATCAACGGATGGCTTGGGACATCAGGGAAGGAGATACACTGTGGCAAGGAATCTCTGGGAAGGCATTAAAGACAACAGCTTTTGGCTCATCCCTATTGGCCAACACTCTCTAACGAAATGGGAGGCCAATGGCCCTGTTCTAGAGCCTACTTTCCCTGACTAGGAGGCAAGACTTATTCCTTCCTTATGCCTCTTCTCCACAACTTTGCTTCTAGGGTGTCTTCCAGTGGCCATTCTTATTCTTTGTTGCTGTCACTTGCCATGTTCTTCTCAGATTGAGGGCTGAGTGAGCTCTGGCCACCTCCTAAATGATTGCCTGTCTTAACGATCCTTGCAAATCCTTGTCAGATGCATGTATTAAGTTCTAGTACTGGTGTTGGTCCTACAAAGGGTCTGAAGAGGAAAATCATCCCTGCCCCAGTTTTGTTCAGCAAGTGCTCTCAGGCAGAAAGTTTGACTCATTCTTACACAGTGCTTTGGGCAGGTTTGTGTGAAATTCACGGCCTCACACTTTGTCAAATAATACCTCTAAGTCAGGCGAGTGCTCTTGGACCAACAGAAAGTTGCCAGTGGTTTAGGAATGAAGGAACTTCAAAGATGGAAAGAAGCCCTGCACAGAGCTTAGCCAAGGCTTCCTCTGCTTCAGCTAGTGGTGACTAACAAAATATTATTCTTTAAAACACATACACATACCCCAAGAACACAAAAGTCATCTTCGTTAATGTTGTGAAAGAGCCATCAATTTCCTCTCGAATAAAATTCCTCTAGAATACATTTTTCTCTTGGTTTTCGAGTTTTATGAATGTACTATTGAATTTCGCTCACAATAAATTATACTAGGAAACCTTCTTTAAGTTATTTGGGGGAGGAAGAGCCAGGACTTAGAAGACTCTAGTTTTCCTTAATGTGTAATTAGGGAGTAATTTTCTAGTGTGTTCTTTGTCTAGTTAGGAAAGGGAAAAGCAAGTTTTGGTGAAGTTTCTGAGATCTCTGCAGCCCCGGAATGGGAATGGATGCGGAAAGTCGGATCTGGACAGCAATCACCCGTTTCTGGCACTTAATCATTGATGAAGAAATGTTTATTAATTAATTGTGTGATTGACGGTGGGGGGGACAAGGCTCAAGAAGTGCTGGGTCTCTGATTCCTGTGGAGTCCACACCAGGGAACTTCATCTTCTTTCATGTTTTATTTAATATTTATTCAAGCAACAGTACTCAGACGGTCTTCTCCTGGGACCAACTGAGGATTGACCAATTTACACATGTATTCATCCATTTACATTTAGAAGCACCTTTTCTTTACCAGGTACTGGACAAATGCATAAAACTCAAACAAGGGAACAAGTTGTCATCTGAACATGGCACTAGGCTGGATCCCAATCTAGAAAGTGCCTACGTCAATCGTTCAGGACCACCCAGCTTGATCAGAGTCAATCAGATAGAAATTATGACATCCGTCCTGCTTTTGACTTCATGGAAGGCTGTGTCTGTCCTCCCCACTTTTTCTGTTCTTTGCAACCTGTGTGTCTCAAGTCTTCAGCTTCCATCAAAAGGCTTTGCTTTTTCTTCTAATAAATGCAGCCGGGTTCTTCTCAATGGAGTTTGTAGCGAAGACACCCAAGGTAAGAGGATGTTATTTTTTTCTTCTAGTTACAATTTTTGAAGGTGATTCTCAATTCCCTCAGTTCTTTTTGGGATGGATGTAAAAAGAGGAGAATGTTGTATTTTCTTTCTTTTTTGTTTTTGTTTTTGAGAATGTTGTATTTTCAAAACAGTCGAGCACCCTCTATGTCTGGTGACCTTCTAGAAATGTGTCCAGACATTGGCTCAGTTTTTGTCACAACAGAAACAACTATAGTCTTTGCTCTCGAGAGTTTTAGGTAACGACAGGTGTGTTTCTGATGGCGACGACTTCAGTGACTGCAGAGACATCCATCTCTCCTGATACTAGAGAGAGAGAGAAAGCCAAATACTTAAGAAAAACAAAACTGTGGTGAAGGAACGTAGGCTAATACGCTGGTCACTTTCAGATACCTTAGGTTTACTAATCCAGAATTTTCGGGGAAAGCATCCATCTTTTAATGCTAAAAGTTACAGGGATGTAGCATTTGGTCTTAAATTTTGGCATTCTCCCTAGATGAAGGCCTGAGATTCTGGAGTTGTTCTTGAAGTTGACCTGCTAGTTTACAATATGCTGCATTTTAACTATACCACAGAGCTGGTGAAAGAAACCGTTACACCGAAAAAGCATATGGATTTGATAACCCACCCTGGAAAATCAAGGACATCTGGTTTTTTTGCTGTAAACATTTTTTTGAAAGTCTAAACATAAAGCACTGGTCCAATTCATTAACATTTTGGGATGAATTTAGTTATGATATGTCACAGTAGAAAGGGATTGCGGGTTTTTTTGTAGTTGAAAAAAATCAAAATTTTCACATTATCAGTGAAAACCACATTAGAAAGAAACATTTTGAAAACTGAATTTATTTTAAAGAAGCTTGGTAGCAGGTATTCTAGCAGAGAAAAAGCCTCAAAGATGTCAAAATGCATTTTTAGGAGTTAAAAGAACCTTGGAAGTTGTTTGCTGATATCTAAAATATTCTGAAATTTTTATATACTGTATTTTATTTATTTGAGCTGGCCATGCAGTTTTAATTAGTTTCACTGTGGTTGAATTAGCTTCATTAAAGTAGATGCACTCCGTGGCGAGATGAACAGCAGCCCTTATGTACCACAGATTTCCAACATCAACTATAATTCATAAAGGCCAACACAACTCTTTTCTTTGTAGCTGGGTAACCATTTATGTTTGAGGTGAAGATGTTAATATGGAAATTTTGTGAGCTAGGAAAGAGCGATGAATGCTATCATTCTAATTTATGACCTTTCGTATAAGGCCAAAAGTAAAGGCAACTTCAATTGTTTTATATCTCAGACCCAGCACCTAGCAGATGTATGAAATTTGGAGTGTTAGACATAAACTTTTATTACCAAATTATAAATAATTTCTCCCACTTATAATGTTCACCTTTCAAGTTCATCTTGATTAAAATACAAGGGCAGTGTCACACCGATTTCACTGAATTTTACAGCTGAGAAAGGTTTTCTAGAGTTCACAGTGGAGCATAAAGCATCAGGGCATTTGGGAGACTCCCCTCACAGGAATTCAGACCATGAGCCCATCTCTTTTGAAATTCAAAATTATGGTCAGTGAAGTATGAACGTGTATTTAAATGTCTCAAACATTGCATCTGAAGCCAAGTGCCCATGATGTAGAATATATCCCATCTTTTGATACAAATAAAAGGCCCACGGCTTTTCCTGAGAAATCTGTCCATCAGTCACTAATAAGGTCATATTCCTTCTCAGAAGATATAACAGTATAGGGCTGAATAATAGAGACATTGGCCCCACCTGCATAGAACAGACAGTTTAGTGAGGGAGGAAACAAACATACACACACACACACACACACAGTTATTTAATTACAGCATTTATAAGTGGTACAAAGAAGAATAGTGTACTATGATCATGAACAAGAGGAGGAACCCAGTTTAGTCTGAGGGATTATCAAAGGCTTTCTTTAAGGAATTTACGCACGGAGCTAAGACCTAAGCATACTTAAGAGTTGGCCGGGTGAAGAAAATGGGACCGGACTCCAAATGATGAGGCCAGGTTTAGGGCTGTTATAAAAACCCAGAAGATGATAAGGTTTGAATTATTAAGGAGAAGGAAGAATGGAAGTGAGTGACACTTTTTATGCCTATGAGCACAAGAGACAAGGCATTGGCTCCATCTGAGGTAAAGAATTGGAATTAAGACCTCTGCATAAAAGTGGGATGTTTGAAAGGCTACATTGTAAAAAAGAAGAGGGAGAGGGGGAGAAGGAGGAAGGGAGGAGGGGGAAGAGAAGGGTGAAGGGGAAGATGAGGGAGAAGAAGAAATTCAACAACTTTAGAATGTCCTTCTTCTCATCTTCTTTAACAAGAATTTTCACATTCCGTGATAAAAGGTAGATAATAGTGATCCAACTCCCCAAACTAAGATGTGACAGGTTAAGTGTTTTTGTTGTCCAGTCTGAATGTCCAGGATAGGTTCAAGTTCATGCCAGCACTTCATACCAGGTAATGCATTGCTGGAACAAGACTGGACAGTATTCTTAGAAGCATAACACTGATTAGGGACTAAAAGCTGTTTTGGAAACTGTTGGCCAATCCAATTCCATATTTATATCTATCATTATCAGCATCAACATAATAAAATTACTCACATATCCCCAGTGTTGTTGGATGTTTTATAAAATAAGCTAGGCACGATACCTCTCCTATGAACATGAAACACTGAAGAACATGGTTTTTTAAAGGCATAGGACTATAGACATTTGGAACAAAGAGTGAAATGGCAAGAGTTCAGCTTAGTATTTTATACCAACATTTGGCTATTTTGAGACTAATAGCCTCAAGAGAATGAGAAGACAGGCCACAGACCAAGAGAAAACATTTGCAGAAGAACATATTTGTTCTTTGTATTTGAAAAACATACAAAGAACTCTTTAAACTCAACAATAAAAATAGAACAAGCTGATTTCAAGATGGGCAAAAGATCAGAAAAGACACCTCATCAAAGAAGATATACAGATGGCAAATAAGCATATGAAAAGATGTTCCACATCATATGTCAACAGGGAATTGCAAGTTAAAATTGCAATGAATTTCCACTAGACACCTATAAGAATGGCCAAAATCCAAAACCCTGGCAACACCAAATGCTGGTGTGGATGTAGACCAACAGGAACACTCAGACACTGCTGGTAAGAATGCAAAATGGTACAGTCACTTTGGAAGACAGTTTGACAGTTTCTTAGAAAACTAAACATATTCTCATCGTACAATTCAGCAAATGCGCTTCTTGGTATTTACCCAAGTGAGCTGAAAGCTTAGATCCACACAAAGACCTGCACACAGATGTTTATAGCAGCTTCATTCACAATTGCCAAAACTTGCAAGCAACCTAGATGTCATGTCCATCAGTAGGAGAATGAACAACTGTGGTACATCTAGAAAATGGAATATTCTCCAACACTCAAAAATGATCTATCAAACCATAAAAAGACATGAAGAAAACTAATGCCCATTTCTAAGTGAAAGAAGCCAATCTGAAAAGTCAATCTATGTACCATATGATTCCAACTGTTTGATATTCTGACAAAGGCGAAACCATGGAGACATTAGAAAGACCAGTGGTTGCCAGGGATAAGTGGAGAGAGGGATGAATAGGCAGAGCAGAGAGGATTTTTACAGCAATGAAAATACTTTGGATGATACGATGATGGCAAATACATGTCATTATAGGTTTCTCAAAACCCATAGAATGTGCAACCCCAAGAGAGAACCCTAATATAAACTAGGGACAGGTAGTTGGGTGATAACAATGGGTCATTATAGGGTTATCAGTCGTAACACCTAAGCTAAACTAAACTGTGTAAACTAAATTAAATCTTGTCAAATTATATTTATGCCTTTAGGGGTCCTTCATAAATTAATGTTTGTGCTCAGGGTTTTGAAGAACTCGAAGTTAGTGTTGGTGGACTAACATTCAGAAGAAGTCTTGCACATGTTTTCTTTATATAGTAAAAAATGCTAAAGAAAAACCTGTGAAACTTGGAAAGTTTCCTTGTGAACCAGTAAAAGCCAATTATAAGCTGCTGAGGGGATTCTGGGCACAACTGCATTTTGATAAACTTTTTGGCTCATGAAGTAATTCACGGCGCCCACCCCATTTGTCCAGTTGGGTCCTTAGAGATCCATGCCCCTTGAAAAAGGTTGCAACCACCTCTGCGGGTGAACCATGCCCTCACAACTCCTTGTTGCCCTCTGCCCCCCAAACTAGTCTTAGTGACTCCATCAGCATTCTGCGGTAATGGGAAAAAGTCTATGAATCAAAAAATTCTTTTCTTTCTTTTTTTTTTTTTAAATAATTGAAACAACCAGTGAAGAATGTGGTACAATTTGAGGTCTTTTGTGAAGATAGCTTTTAGAGACAGGGCTTTCTTCTTCATATCCTATTATGTTTGTTCTTCGCAGCTTGTTTTATTTAAATGATACTTAATTTTTTTACATTATATTTTATACTGCAAGAACTTCAAATACAGCCTTTTTAATAAGTCTGTAATGCCTGGTTTTTCCCCAAAGTGAGCTTTTATGGAAGAATATTAGGAAATCTCTTTTTTCCACCGAATCACACCCACCTGTTCTCTGTCCACCATATCCATTAAAGGTTCATTTCTTCAACTAAGAGAGGTTTACAAGCGCGGAAACTCATCTTTATCTTAGGAAAAGATTCTGCATCTTAGATCCATAACACTTAATAGGGTTAAGAATCTGTTTAAAGATATTATTTCTTTGTTTATAGCATTACAAGTCACAAATAGAATTAAAGTATAAGTTTTAAGTTGAGGATAGGTGTGCGAAGAAAAGAAGGAATCAAGTATTGGTATAACAGTTTTCTTCTTTTTCTTTGCCCTTTACATTAATAGCAAGAATATTGAGAATTCATGCAAAATTCCAAACCAAGTTCCCTTAGCAGCACTTAAATAATGTCTGCACACCATTTCCAATTAGAATTAGATTGTACTGTAACGCAATTTATGCCATTATAATATGGAGTTACTTTAGTGATTTTAATTCTTTTTGTGGCAATTAACGTTGCCATGGAAACAATCTCTTGCTAATAATGACTTCATCTTCACACACAGTCAAAATCCAAAGGTGAATTTGAAGATTTGAGGCTGCCTGTGTTATTTATTTATTTATTTATTTGCATTAACTTATTCAAGGATCTTTCTGAGTAGAGTCATTAGTTGGCAGTTTAGTATAACTTCAAGCTATTTCCTGCATTTCTGCCTAAAGGAAATTCCGGCTAAAAGATCACTTCCAGGTTTTTTAAATTTTATTTTAGGGGCGTTTGTTTTCTGTTAAAAAAGGAAGCACCAGCGCTTTCTCCTTTGACCTCCGAAGCACCAACTTTGCCTTTAGGCAAAACGAAGTTCTTGGCTTTGCGCGCTCCACCGAAGTCTGGCCTTTTCGGTCCCTGCAGGCTGCCGTAGCCAGGAGAGGCAATCTTTGGTTGCTGCAGAAAAGTACCACCGGCCTCGGCAGTTTCACTTTCGATTTCATCCGATCTTCGGCGGAGGCCCGGCTCGTGGGGCACTTGGATTGGGTGTTTGGATCCCGGTCACCAGGTGAGCCAGACAGCCGCGCGGGCGCTTGGAGGGCCCAGTACTTGCTCGCTCGGGGCGGGTTTGGGGAGCAGCAGCCCGGGTCTGAAAGGCGCCGGGAGGCAGCGCGGACCCCGGGAGCCCGTAGGTGGCGGGCGCCAGCAAAATGCGCTCAGGTTCGCTTGGGCTCCTGGGCAAGCCAGGAGATCTGTGGTCCCCGGCTCTGAGAACCCCTCCGGGGGCAGGGGGTCCAGACCGCGCGGGGACGATCGGCAGCGACCTGGCCCCACCGAGTTGCCCGCCGAGACCAGTCCTGCTTGTCCAGCTTCCGCGGGAACCCAGACGGGAGCCTGCGGGTTGGGCGGGAAAGCGGGCCCCGAATGCCTGGGCCGGCTTGGCCGGGTTCTTGGGGGCTCCAGGCATGCACCGACTACTTCGGGGTGGTTCTCCTGTCCCCCAGGAATTAAGAGCTGGACTAGGCCTCCTTCGAGTTCTCAGGTTGCCGCCGCCCACAGTTGTATGGTATTAGGCCCTGTCACTCGGGCGTTTGGTGTAGGTGTGTGCGCGCTCGCTCCTTGCGGGTGCTTTTGTTTGGACGTCTAGTGTTAGGATGGTAAATAAGGTTGGTAGTGGTTTAATGTGCCCCCCGCCCCACGCCTTAGTAGCACAGGGCTCTTGAAAAAACGAAAACACAGGAGTCTAGGGAAGAAAGTAATATTCACTGAAACCCATCTACAATTTTTCTGTATTTTATTCTCGTGTGTGCTACTACCTTCTATTTGAGCTAAGACTTTTATCAGTTAGCAGTATATATAGTCCACTTTCACTTAAAAGTTCTTCCCAAATATCATTTCTAATTTTGCATCTTTTGATTGGCTACCTATTCTGTCATTGTGTAGGTCCCATAAATTCTTCAGCTATTTTCCGACTATGAGGCATTTAGGGTGTTTGTGAACTTACATTTGACTTTAACATCCGAGGAAATACTCTGATAAACTTTATTTTTAAAAGTGTATTTCAGATGATTTACTTGGACTAGAGTCTGAGCAAGGAAGTTATTACAATAGGTGCTGTGTTCTAGTAAGATTTTTTAGATCTTCACGCCCATTGCCAAATTGTGTTCCAGAAAAGTTTTATTTACATTATTCGTGTAAGGTTGTGTCTGTTTATACCAAAAGTAGGGTAGATATTTCTAACAATCAACCTCTTTTTGAAAAAAATTTTTTTTTAATGGCAGTGTTTCCCATTTCCAATTGCTTGAATTTTGTGCAGGAGTCTAGAGGACTCCTGTCTTGGGGTGTATGTGTATGTGTTATTACTCATTATTGGAGTTACCGCACAGGCTGACGAAATGTTAGAGCGAGATGATCTCTTAAGTGATCATCTAGCATAACTCCCTTATTTTGCAGATGAGGAACCTGGGGCCTTAAGAGGTGAAACGATGAGTTCTCCAAAGCATACAGCTAAATGAAGTAACAGAGCTGGGATTAGAATTCAGGTTTCCCATCTCCCAAGTGAGTAATCCTTATGCTGCATTGGGTGGTCTCTCAGCTGAACTGTGGCATACTTGTGTGAGAACTTTAAAAAATGCTGACCTCACTTGGATTGTTCTGTCCTGTTAGAATTGTACCAAATAACAGAGGTCGTGATTATCCGAGGGACCTGTAACACTGAAAAATGGGAAACTGACCATTTTCATGACTGGGACTAGAAATCCATTGCTTTGAATGGCAACCCCTGCAAGATTTTTTGACAGTTGTTTTCAGATTCCCTTTCTGACAGAATATAATATCTAGTAAGTTACCTGACTAGAATTGAGCTGTTCATTTTCATTTGTTATACCTTGAAGACTTTAAAAAACTTGTCAATTTAAGATGAAAGTTTTTCTTTGTTTGCTTTTGATTTAGGGTTGGGTTTTCCAACCTCAGTTGACATTTTGGGACAGATAATCTTTTGTTGTGGAGGGCTCTCCTGCGCCTTGTAGACAGGTCAGCCGCACCCCCGCACCCCCGGCCTCCAGGGACTAGCACCCTCCCCATTCAAGATAATCCAGAATGTCTCTAGATGTTTCCCAATGTCCATTTGCTTATAGGAATCATTTGGGAAACTTTATGCGAAGTGTAAGTTGCAGTGCTCCTTTCCTAGGGAGTCTGACCGGGAGTAACTCCAGGAATCTGCATTTTAACAAGCATCTCCCTTGACTCAGATGCAGCTGATTCTTGTACAACACAAGCATTTCTGTTTTCTTCATCTTTTATTGGCTGTCAGTAACAGAGATAGCACTATGCTCCAGCCATTTAAGCGCACAGATGAGTACCGTGCCAGTCACTCTATACCCATAGTTCGTAGGTGGGGGAGAAAGGGAAGGGATTTTCCTTGGCACTGACCTTGGATGCCTCCCACGGGGTTGGCCAGTGAGCTTAGGGACCAGGGATACCATTTTACCTGTCTCTGAGAAGCTTAGAATTTGCATGGGAGACTGGTCAGCAGGAGAACTATGAAACAGCCGGTAAGTGGCAAGGGGTGCTGTGAGTGCTAGATTCGGGGCTGGAGTGAGAGAGGGGAGGAAGGTAGCCCCTACCGTGTGGGGAGGAGGGATTGGTAGGAAGCCTTCAGAAGAGGGCTAATTATCCCAAGGGTCTGAGAAAGGCCATGTTTAGGGAGCTGTTCTCAGTGCCTGATGCCCTCTTGGACGCCGAGGTATTAGTCTCGAGCTGCATGAGTTTCCATGCGTTGTGATGTTAGGCTTCATTGTAATTATTTACTTTTCACATTTGTTCACCCTAAACTGTAGATATTCTACGAGGAGGTGAAAGTTTGCAGGTAAACATTGCAAGAAGCAAGGACTTGCGTGTCATCTTCTGCTCAGCGACATAACTCAAAATCACGTTAGATAGATCTCTTAACCTTTGACCATTGTATTTCTTCCCAGGCTAGTGGACAGCACTTTGTCCCTTTAGGCATTTTTCCTCCAGTGTTCCTGCTCTCCAGCTGGATCTCCCCTACATCTCCATGGATGTCTGTGGCCGTTCCCCACCTGTCATGGGAGGATCCAGACGTATTCCAAAGGGCAGCTTTGAAAGGGCTTAGGCTTTGGGACCAAGCCTTAGTTGTGCTTGCCACCTCACAGGGTTACTGTGTGAATTGCTTGTGAATCTCACGCAGCCTGGCACATCGTTGGATGAATAAAATTTGGTTCTTTCTCCCCCATTCTTTTACTAAAAAAAAATCTCTGCAGGGCAGTGTGCAGGTGTTCTTATACTAGACCTCTCAGTAGCTTCTGGCAGAAAATATACTGCCTTTGACTTAATAGCCATTTCTGAAAATAGGTCATTTAAAACAAGCCTGAGTAGGAGTCAGGGGAGGGAGAGAGGCATAGAGGTGATTATGGCTTTAATTTTGAAGGGAGAAGTTTTATCAAGGTGACCCTGCAGAAAGGAGACCTTTTTCCTCTTATGTGTTTATGGTTCAATAGGCTTTTCTCGCGCTTCAGAAATGGTCAGAACTGTGCCTTCTGCCTTAACCAATTTAAAAGATGAACACTTAAAATTACGTGAGCCAAGTGATGGGAAAAATTGTGATGTTGAGACCAATTTACTCATACAGAATGGATTTATGGGCAAGTCATTAAGTAACGGGGAGTACCAAGGAGGCCTAATGAAGACGAATGTAGATGTGATCTAGAGTGATGGATAAAATGCGTTTGAAGCAACCACCCCCTTTTCAAATAATTTCTGAAAAAGAATTTTTTTCCCCAAGAGATTTAGCAGAATGTAGATGCTCCGGAGGAAAAAAAAAATGAAAAGCTCAGTAGTAGTCTTTCTTCTTTTCACATGTTCCCGTCTTTTGAGGGCAAAAAGACTAGTACAAAAAGAAAGTAGAGAATGTGAAAGAGAGTAGTGGCAGATTGTAGCCGATACAACCAGACGGGGACCGCGGCATGTCAGCAGTAGGTGAGCCGGCCCACCTCCTCTCCGCCGCGGAGAGCCAAGTTCAGGCAGGTCTCTGCTCGGGACCCTGTCGTGTTCCTTGTCACCGACGCAGTGTTCCCCAGAATTGCCAGGTCAGAGGAATCTGCCAGGCGGCCGTGTGCGAATCAGTTCCTGGGTTCTGCCCCAGAACTACCGAATCAGAATCTCCAAGTGAGCCAGTTGATGATGGGTTTGGGAAACCGAGCTGGAGGTTCAAGTCCAAGCTCTCTTAGCCAGACTTACGCTGTGTGCCAGGAATGTGGCCCTGCTCCTTCCTGAGGCTGCATTTTGTCCTCCTGGCCTGTGTAGCGTTTTCTCCTCAGACTCCAACGTGTCCTGCATTGCCTTTCTTAAGATTTCTCTCCTTTGGGCCAGTGGGCTCCTTTTCCTTCCCCCTCAGCACAGGACTCACCTCAGGAGATCTGTGCTCTGCTGAACCTATGCCAAGTGAGCTGCTTTCTCTGGGTGCTGTTCTCCGCCTAAGTCTGTCCACACACATCCAACTTCTAAAAAATTCTCCATTGACATATTTTGGGGCCAGCTTTGAAGTGTAAACTCTGAGAGCCCAAGGCTACTTGTGTCTTAATAGTGTTGCCCCCCCCAACCCTACCCATGCACCCGACATTCAGGCGCTGCCCAAAAGTTGGAAGCGTTGAACACCTTCAGGAAGAGATTCATGCTAATTGGAGTAAAGATGTGGCTTTAACGGCAGAGGCGTGATCTCTGATGAGCTTAGAAGCATATTATCTGTGCTTTTTAAAAAGGTGAAGAAAGAAGATGAGTAACATTTCAAAAAAATAGCCAATACCAGTAGTTTGTCTAGGCTTGGGGTCTCTTCGCTGTCATTAGCTTTCAGTGGGACGAAGTAGTTAGTGATATTGCTGTCAACTAGATTTTCACATGACCGTGCATCTCAGTGGGTTTTGTTTTTGTTTTTTTAACACAACGTAAACAGCTAGTTTTGTCTCAGTCTTGTACCTAGAAAGTACCATCATGGGATTTCACATCTGATAGGAAATGCACCTGACTTATGAGCTGAGTCTCCATCAGGCCTTCAGAGTTAATAGTCTCTCTAGACTGCTCAGCCACAAAACAGCACGTGTTCAGGACATAAATAAGGCGGTTTGTAGACGAACGGGAAGATTTGTTTGTTTTTACTAAACTCATCAAGAGTACTGAATCCGTTACGGGATTTACCTTGTAATATTTTTTCTTGCGCTTAAAACGACATAAAGAAAATTGTGTGGTCTGAGTCTCGAATGAATAGTGGTCATCCTGCATAGTAGTTGTAATTCCAGTCATCTACTGAGACTGGAACTAAAAAAAATAAACTGGCAATCCAAGGGGAAAGTTAAATTAAAATTTACTGAGTAAAATAATTAGCGGATCGCATTTTAAACAAATCTTTCGAGCCTCGGGGAGATGGAGTGGGGAATGGTCCAAAGAACAGCCCCAAATTCAAGCATACCTTGTGAAATTTGCATTTTCTTTTATTTAACTAAGGATGTTGACTTTTTGTGGTTAAACAAATTGTTTTACTTAAATTATAATCACTTTTGTTTACTCACACCCTTTGAGCAAGAGTTTAAGTTCTTTAAGATCAGAACCTGTGTGAATGCCATGTTTTTGAATTTCCCTGAAAATATGTGCAGACATGCACATATTTGCTCAAGAAATGAAAACCCAGTAACCGAGTGAGCGTTCTAGCTTACCCAAATTGCTTGAACTGGCCAACTCACAAGAAAAATCTCTAAACGGTATTCCTGAAGCCATATTCAGATCATAGGGTGGATAGACTTGGAGTGAAGTAAGCAGTGCTGTTTATGAAGAAAGTGTTAACAAAAATTCAGGTTGAAAACAATCGAGCTCTTGAGGAAAGTCCTTAAAATATTGTATCCATTCTGATTTTAAGTGTTGCTACTCTATGGCTACTAAATTAACAGTGAGTTGAATGTGACCGAAACAGAAACGTTAATTTCCAAAGTCCTTTAGTTTTGTCAGTTTTTGCTTAAGTAACTACAGTTTTGTTACATTTGTTTATCAAAATATTTTGACCCAGATAACTGTTATGTAACAAGATGAATTTTGAAAGGAGTGATTGGCAACTATGTATGTGTGGTTTGGGTCTAAAATGCTCTGTATTTCAGACTCCTATTCTTGAATTTTAAAGACTTTTTCTTTAAAAGGCAACCTATAGAATGGGAGAAAATACTTGCAAATGACACATCTGATAAAGGATTGGTATCCAAAATATATAAAGAACTTATAAAACTCAACACCCCAAAACCAAATAATCCAATTAAAAAATGGGCAGAAAACATGAACAGACATTTCTCCAAAGAAGACCTACATTTGGCCAACAGACACATGAAAAGATGCTCCACATCACTAACCATCAGGGCGATGCAAGTCAAAATTACAATGAGATATCTCCTCACACCTGTCAGAAGGCTCAAATCAACAACAAGAAACAACAGGTGTTGGCAAGGATGTGGAGAAAGAGGAACCTTTGTACACTGTTGGTGGGAATGCAAACTGGTGCGACCACTGTGGAAAACAGTATGGAGGCTCCTCAAAAAGTTAAAAATAGAATACCCCTATGATCCAGCAATTGCGCTACTAGGTATTTAACCCAAAGAATACAAAAATACTAATTCAAAGGGATACATGCATCCTGATGTTTATAGAGCATTATCTGTAATAGCCAAATCATGGAAACAGCCCAAGGGTCTGTCAGCTGATGAATAGGTAAAGAAGAGGTGGTGTCGGGTGTGTGTGTGTGTGTGTGTGTGTGTGTGTGTGTTTGTATATGTATGTTTGTGTGTATATGAAATGGAATATTACTAAGGCATAAAAAAGAATGAAATCTTGCCATTTGCAGTGACATGGGTGGAGCTAGAGAATAATATGCTAAGTGAAATAAGCCAGAGAAAAATACCGTATGATTTTACTCATATGTAGAATTTAAGAAACAGAACAAACAAGCAAAGGGGGAAAAAAAGAGAGAGACAAACCAAGAAAACAGACTCTTAACTGTAGAGAACACCCTGATGGTTCCAGAGAGGAGGTGGGTGGTGGGGGTGGGTGAAATAGGTGATGGGGATTAAGGCAGGCACCTGCTGTGATGAGCGCTGGGGCATTAAAATAAAAACTTAAAGACTTTTTCTTGATTGTATGGAATATATATCTGCTCTAATTGTAATAGAGTAAATGAAAATCTCTGGCTGCATTAGCAACTTTCAGGAGGCTGTATAAGGTTGATTTAGAGCCCTGGTGGTCATACACTTACTAGCTATGTGACCAGAACTCTGTGTCTCTTTCTTCATCTGTAAAGTGAAGATTAAAAAACAAAACACCTACCCCATAAAGTAGTGAGGTTTAAATGGATTAATATATAAAAGTGCTTAGGTAAGTGCTGGCATCTTGTACACTCAGATGTTAGCTCTCGATTGTGGTTATAATTATTTTTAGAAACCACTGTTTTGGCATCAGTTTGTAAATATGCCTATACTATACAACATAGACTTTAAAATATGACTGTTTTGAGCTTGAGTGTCGGTTTCATCACATTTGGGGGTGCATTATTTCAGCTTTTTGTGCTTTTATTTTCATTAGCAAAATGGGGATACTATGACTTCCTTCTCAGGGTTCTTAGATTAAATGGGATCGTGTTTATAAAGATCTTAGCAGAGCACTCAGCATAGAACGAGCATGCAGTAAATGACGGATGTGGCGGTGGTTGTAATGGGTATATTGACCGTGTGGGAGACAGTAGTGACAAGTGGTTAAGAACGGGGGCTCTGTTAACACAGGGAGCCTTGGTGAAGCTGTGTCATAGGGTTGCTGTGGGATAACTGAATGACGTCATGCAGTAGCTTGGTGTCTGGTGGATAGTAAGTAAGTACTGGAAACATGCTAGCTGTCATGTTGTAATGGTAGGGAATAAGGTTGAGTCTTCATATGTGGTCCAGTGGTATGTGATTGCCTATAAATATGGTAAAGGCTACAAGGCATTATTTGGTGAGTAATTAACTTTTGTCTTTTATTGCTCCTTTTCAGATTTTTGATCAGGATTGTTAAAATGAGTCTACGGAAGCAGACCCCCAGTGACTTCTTAAAACAAATCATCGGACGACCAGTTGTGGTAAAATTGAATTCTGGAGTGGATTATCGAGGTAATATATTCATGCTTTATCCTCACTGGTGCAACTAAATGAGTAAATATGACTTAACCGGTTTTTATTAAGCTCTTAAGCATACCCAGTAGGAAAAAAAAAAAAAAGCATTGGTTACCAGTAGTTTTTATGCCTGTTTGTTTTTCTGCCTCTGAGATGATTCCCTTTGGAGAGAGGGTGGATAGCGGAGTGTGAGCTTCTGACTTCCGGTGTGATTTGTGTGACTCTTGTCTCCTATCTCTGCTTTGTGACTGGATGCATACGTCCTGGTAATAGCCAGGATTCCCAGTCACCTCAGGCATGGGTAACTGGAAGCCAAAGAACACTTGGCACGGCAGCATTTGTTTTTGCCGAAGTATTCAAGGTTGACAAGCAGCTATTTAGACAGTATCATTTTACAACATGAACTTCCCACTCTTAACAGTGTGCGTGCTATCCAAGTACACCTTCCCATTCTTTCCGAGAAGGCTCTTTTTAAGAGGCTGTGACACTGCTGAAATTAACTTTGTGGGAGGAATACTATCAAATCCCGTTTTTTAAAGTTACTCAAATACTAATCTTCCAAAACTCATACGTTAATTACCTAGAATATTTCACGAGTGCAGGTTACTAATTCATTGGCAGTGTAAAGCCTTTTTTTGTTCTCTTTTCTGAGTGAGGATGGTAGTCTTGAGCCTTTTCCTCTTTCCACCCGTGCAAATTAATTTTCCTGAGAACTTACTGTGTGTCCAGTGTGTGCTAATCATTTCAGTTTCCAATTTATCTTCACATAAATCCTTTGAGATGTCTGTTTCTCCCCACCTGGTAAGGAAGGAGCTAGGACTCCCAACTCAAGCTTGGCTAAAAGCCTGGTTAAGAAATCACTCTGCTGTTTGTGTACTGCTTTAGTTTCTTGACATCAGTGACCTATCTCCAGTTTAATTTGATTATTATAGTGAAACTAATAGATTTATACTGAATACTGAGCTATAAAGTCTCTATGTACCACTTCACACCCATGAACTTTTGATGAGCCCAAAGGAGGTAACAGACTTCTAGAGATTTTGGCATATTCAACAGTTGATTAGGGTGGGAACATTGTGTTCAGTGTCTCCAAACCTGCTTCACTGAGGACGTCAACCAGCCTAGCCTGACTTTTTCTCTCTATACTCATTAGGGAGAATTTTTTTATCTGTAAAGATAGCATATGTGTTTTTCTTTTTCTTTCTTTCTTTTTTCTTTTATTTTTTAAGAATTTCAAAACAAATAATAAAGAAAAGTATACAGAAGAAAGCAAAGTCTCCCCAAAATCTTCCATCCAGAGATAGTCAGGCTTACTAGTCTGGACTGTGTCCATATAAAAGTAATTTTATATAAATGGGATCAGCTGTACATACGCCCTGATTTCCTTTTTCTTTTTACATGAAAAGAACACATTCAGTTCTCTGACAGTATAAAGTGTTTCAGGCTGCATAGGAGTACCTTGTGTGGACGTGCCACAGTTTGTTTTTGTTTTTTAACCAGTTTTCCTATTAATGGGCTTGTAGGTGTTTACCAATTTTTTGCTATTTTTGAGTAAACAGCTCTGCTCCTTTGACATGTCTCTTGAGCACTTGTCCAAGTGTTTCTTTAGACTAGGCTCCCCGGCCTGGGATTTCTGTGTTAATGAGCATGCCCAGTGGCCCTCCTCTCCGGGCAGATGGGCTTATTCTTTGTGTTCTCACCAACCCTTATATTAGCCTTGTTTTCAACAACTGGCAGCAAGTAATAGTTTCATTTTATGTCTGTTTCTCTGTTTACTAGTGAGGTTGAACAGCCTTTCACATGGCTAGTAACCATCATGATTAAATTAAAAACCCCAGCTTTGTAGCAATTTCTCTTAACTTTAAAGAAAACTTTTTTTTTTTTTCCTGTTCTTCATAATAATTTTTCCGTTGAGATGAGAGAGGGTTACAATTACAACCTCCTGGAATCTTTTTCTTAAAACAACCTTTGCTAGGAGAATAGATATTTTTTTATTAGTGAATATTTCATTTTTAAATGCTTTGGGTTAACTTTCAAACAGATTTGCATATCATGTTTCAGAAGTTTCTTGCGCATTTAGGATTGTGGTTTACAAGTAAAATAATACAGCAGGAAATAAACTGGAAACTTAGAGCTTAAGCTTTCTTTTGATGGGAAATAATTGTTAGTAATTGTTCAAAATCTATTCTGATTCTTTGAAAGTGTACCGCTTCTAGCAGAATTCTGTTAGATTAATGTCGTGTGTTCTCATTACACACACAATTTGGAAAAGAAATGTTTTTGTGTAGAGGAAAACGGGGGCAGACGTAGGGAGTGAGGAGCATATTAACGAAGCGGGGACTAAATGAAGCTATCGACTTGGCTAATTGACTCAAACTTGTAGTATTTGTTTTTACTTGGTTCTTTTTTCCTAGAAAATACCACATGAAGTTAGAGACCCAGAGGCTTACATATTTTCATCTCTTGAGAAAAATGATCGGGGCAAGTTTTGCACAATAACAGAGTTAAAAAGATTCACTCGCAGAGTTTCCTTCAAAGCTCTTTAGAATGTTTTTGGCCATTTTTCTCTATTAGTCTGGCCTCGGAACTCCTCTCCCTGTAACAAAACAGAAAGGGATGTGTTATAATGCAATATGGTGCCCTGTCTCCTCAAGCTGCTCTTCATGAGGAGTCACAGCTCACAGATGTTCCTTCAGGAGCACCTGCTGTCTCCTCTCCTATTATTTTAACAGATTGTGGCGACTTCCTCTGAACCCTGGAGTACATTCATCTGTTGCAGTAGAGGTTAGGAAAGAATGCGGTAAATCTGCCAGACCCATATTTCACCGAGTGGCTAAAGTAAGAAACGCCACCGGAAGCGAGGAGTCCTGGCCCGTGGTCATTTGTCCCCACGCGGTTGCCCACTCCCGACTTTAGCTTTCAGAGAACGGTGTTCTATTTGGAATATGCTCCTGAGGTGATTTCTGTGAAGGCTTTAGATGCTGCTGTCATCACACATCCCAGGAAGTGAGTGATAGTCTGATGTTTCCCCTGTCGGCGGTGGGTCCGTGGCTGCGTTCGCACTGTCTGCTTCCTCGCCGTCACTCCCGTTGGCGTC
>CM053604.1:103999893-104017747 GCA_028646535.1 Procyon lotor
CTGATGTGGAAGAGAGCTCCACAAGGCCCAAGTGCCCCTGAGGATAAAGAATGCACTTGGTGTAGGATCCTAAAAAGATGCTACAAGATCATTTTAGATGTAGAAATCGCTGGAATTATTTCAACGCTGAGCTTTGAGACGAATTTCTGGCATTCAATTGCACGATGTGAATGTTTGGGTTTTTGAAAGGGAGAAGGAAACTGAACCCCCATATTCATTTTCTATACTGCCATAATAATGCATGTAATCCTCTCTCCTAATCATTTATCCCATTGTTTTGTGATTCTCTGTTGATGCATCCATCTCCATTGTCAGCCCTGGAGAGGCAGACACTCTGTGTTACTCATCTTAATATCCCCCGCCCCGAGCACATGGCTTGCACTTGGCGGACATTTACTTAGAGGTGGGCTGAAGGGCTAAATGAGTGCTGAGGGCATGGTCGGCATATCTAAAACTAAACGCCCCCCAACTTCCCTCTTTTGGATGTAGGTTAAATTATTCACTCAGGCTTTCTAAATACCTTTTTTTTTTACCCGCTTTGACCACCTAACCATCTCCAAATCCTACTGAGTCTTCCTCTTACTTCCATTTCCTCCCACCAACAGCCCTGTCACCATCACCCTTATGTCAGGTGTGCCTTATTTTATTTCTGGATAATCACCCCAAACACCATCTGCCCCTTCCACTTTCATGGCTTTCTTTAAGCTTTACTTGACACTTTGAATCTTCTATTACACCCCTCCAAGCCTCACCTGACCCCTAAGATCAACTTCTCTTGTTTGCAGTTGAAGTATCCCTCTCTGCTCGAAATCCTGGCTCTATCTCCTTTCTGATGATAGCTTGCCTTATTGCTGTGTGCATCCTTCTGCTACCACATCTAGTCTTGATAACATTCTTGCAAAGAATCAAATAAATGGCCTCCCCATTTTTCAGAGGGAAAAATGAAGGTCACCGACATTAATTAACTTCTCTAAGGTCACAAAACTAATTTGCTGTCTGACTTCAGAGCTCTTTGTTCTACATCTTACCACCTCACCCAAGTAAAACATTAGCTTCCAGAGAGGAGAGGTGCTGCTGATACTTTGTTGCATCAGCAGACTCTCTTGGGTATATTACTTTGCAAATAATAAGCTTTCAAATAGTGATTGGTTTTAACGTCCTCTTTGTCTATACTGTTCTTTAATAGAGAGAATGGAGGAGAGGATAATTGGGTAGAAAAAGAGAGGACTAAATCATCCTCTTTTTTTTAATGGAAGAAAGTGCCCTGTATCCTAGAGAATGAAGCAAAAGTCACCAAGCTTGCTAAATGTCCAGAAATGCCCATTGATTTCCCATTTTTAAGGAAATTAAAGTTGAGTTTGAAGTCAACTGAAAATTTTTCTCTTTTCTTACACACATTATTGCAGTACTCCAGAAATCTGTAGGCTTCAAAAAAAATTATCTAGGTAAATATTAAAACGCTCACTACAAGAAGGATGCTAGAATAGCCAAGTCTATGTAACCACACTAGTCAATTTCAGCAGACATTCATGACCAAGGCGTGAAAAAGGGAAGAGTTGTTCATGAGTCACCAAAGGCACATGTGCCATTTTCAGTGACTGAACAGCAAGAAACATGTCCACGTGTCTATGGGACTAAGGTCAGAGAGGCGGGACAGGCATAGTGAGCTCTGGTGTCCTGTTGCTCCTTCCTTTCTGAGGATTCAGTGGGGATTTGTAAAAATGTTTTTAAGGGTGGCTCCGAAGACAGTAGTGATTCAGGATGGTGTCAGTGCTGGTGATGTTGATATGCTAGTCCTTAATTACGTGCCATATCCACGTCATCTCAAGATGACTAAAGTTAAGACGTTAAAAAGATGTATAATTCTCAAGCTTCTTCATCAGGAGAAATCTAAGGGATTATTTAATTCAAACCTTTTATGTTCTACCTCAGGTGACTCAGGAAGTGACGCGATTTGCCAAAGGACACGAAGCTTCTGATTTATAACTGTAAAACCCACCACCAGACTTGTCCTGTATTTCCTAATATAACTATTCTAGTCAGAGCCATGGGATGCTAATGTAATGACTTAGTCATGTTAACGTATCAATTCCAGCTAAACTGCGAGTGTGAAATGACTCAAGCAAAAACAGTGTTTTCTCCCTTTCCCACAACGCACAGCTTGGCCTTCTTCACGTTAGAACGGGATCGGATGACAGAGGAGCCTGGAATGTTCTTTCTCGTGCTCTTGCTTTGGTCCTCGCCCCCACCCCCACTTTCCCACGTGGTCACACTATCACACCTGCCGGTGGCCAGGTGGCACAGAGGCCTCTTCTCTCTGTGCACAGGCTCTATTATCTCCACACCTCGGCCAGCTTTCTCTTTCCCCAAACAAACTGAGTTTGGGGCCCTTCCCATGCTAAGGGCTAACTGCTTATTATTTATGACCTCAGTGAAACTTCAGAAGAACTTTGGGATACAGGTACAAGAATTATAGCTGTCTGTAGTTCATAGATCAGGTTACAAAGGTAGTGGGTAGCAAAGCTGTGGTGAGGAACCCTGTCTGTCATAGCCTGAAAGCTGTGTGATCTTTGGCAAGTTATATAAACGCCGTGACTCAGTCTCCTCATCTCTAAAATGGGATGATAGTAAGAGGGACCTCATAGTGTTGTGAATATTGATGAGGGAACTGACCTGCAGTTTCCTAAGTCAATGCCTGCACTGCACAATCACCACAGAGATGTGTTAATGTTTGTATCTGGAATCTCATCCCCTCAGTCCTGCTGCCTCTTCTTACCGATCTTGCACAAGGGACAATGTGGCCTGACCCCACATCGTGACATTTTGCTCAGCCACTTTCCTTGGTTTAAATATGTTTTACCACCCAATGGGGGAGGAAGTCAGCACCTCTGAGTGCTTGAAATGCAGCTGGACTGGACTGATGTGCAAAATACATGCTGGGCATCGAAGAAGCCCTGTGCAAAAAGAATGCAAAATACCTCCACAATACTTTTTTGTGCGATTGCCTGTAAAACTATAATGTTTGTCATATATTGGGTTAGATGGGTGTGTTACCAGAGTAAGTTGCACTTGTTTCTTTGCTTTTTAAAAAGATTCCAATGAGAAGAATTTAAATTATCTACGTGGCTTGCACTGTATTTCTATTGGCTGGTATAGACCTTCTCTGTTCTCTGTCAGATTCCCAGGAGAGGCTCCCTCATGATCAGGGGACAGCTCTGGGGCAGTCAGCCCTGTGGAGGGCTTGACACAGGGCTTGCTGCTGGCTCAGTGGAGGCTGGGGGTGGGCGGTGTGGCGGGCGACGGGAGCCATGTCTAGGATAAGTCGTCCTCCTGGTCTCCAAGGAGAAGTGTTACATGGGTGAGTGGCAGGCTTATAATGAAGCCATTTGTGTTTGCTTTAGCTCCCTACCCTCTCTAATCTGCTAGTTGGCTTTCCAGAACCCCCAGATCAGGGGAGTTTGGGCTGCGGAGCCAAAGTAAAAGTGTTGGTCCATTTCCCCTCCGCCTGTGGTGGGTAGATTATGCAGGTGACAGGGAAAGAGAGGGAGAGCAGGGAGACTTTGGCCCTGAGACTAGGTGGGGAGTGGAGAAGAGGTTAACTGTGCTCCCCATAGTGACAGGAATCTGCCCCACTTACGGCCGCACCCACGGAGGGGGTGGCAGAACATCAAAGAGGAGAGGCCACACAGTGGCTGAAGACTTGAACCCTTCTTTGCTTGGAAGCATCTGAGCAAACAGCTTTCAAGTGACCACATCAGGTTGGAAAATTAGGATCATAGCAGCAGAAGGCCCTCACCCTCATTTGCTAGGCCTCCTGGATGCCCTTGTAACTTAACAGAGGCTCAAGACTTCCTGTTCCTGATAGGACAGAGGTTAGAGGAGCCAGATTTAATCAGTTTGATTTCTTCTGCGTGCAGGGTACTGGAGTTCTAGGCCAAGGAAGCTCCATCTCCCCTGGTGGTTTTAGGGCACATTGCCTCCTGTATACTTGCCCTGATAGGCCAAGTGAATTCCTAAAACGAACATTCCAGCAATACGACTGTAGTCTCTAAATGAGTGCTTTCCTTGTTAAGTCATTCGCTTCATCAGGGCTTCTGGAAGGGAGACTAGACCTAACTGTCAGACCATTGCTCTCCCTGGAGCCCCCCACCCCCACTCCGACTCCCCCCACACTGTCCATGCTAGAATTCTCTCTCAGGTACCCTACATTCAGTCACTCACCAAACCCTGCCGAGGCTACCTCCAGATCATCTCCGGAGTCCATCCCTCCGGTCCCCCCACCATCACTGCCCACCCCCTCCTTTCTCACAGGCCTGAAATGCAGCAGCTTCCTCCCCAGTCCCTCATCTCTGTCCCTGGCGCTCCGGCTGTTTCCAGAACTGCCTTCACAGAATCCCAGCCGTGTGTCTTGCTCCACTGCTTAAACAGCCAGGGGAGACCCTTCCTTTCCCACTGGATATGCTTCGACCTCCTCACTATGACATGCAAACGCCTTCAGAGTTTGGTCGCTTTCCTCCCCGGTTGCAGCTTTCTCTCCAAGCATATCCCAAACACGTCAGAGCCTGTGCAGGACCCCACGGTCAAGTTTCATAGGCGGGAAGAGGAAAACAAACACACAAAAAGCCCCTCAAACGAGTTCTAAGAAAGGAGAATGCCACTGAGAACTCTCAGGAGTCAAATTCAGTTTGGGCTTTTGCCCTGTCACCTATTCCAACCCTAGCTTTTCTGAACCTTTCAGTTCAAGTGATCTGTGTTCCTTGAAAAGTCCAGATTCTCAAGGTAGCTGATTGGTTGCTGCCCAATCAATGGATTGCCTCGTCTCGGGTAAAATGGCCATCTGTGACTAGTCCGTCAGGTGAGATGGGAGGTTGTCGTATGGTATGTGGGGGCTTTTTCAAGGGCTGAGGTGTGGGGAGCTTCTCCAGAGCAGTACTTCCAAGAAACAGA
The DNA here is from genome assembly GCA_028646535.1 of Procyon lotor. Lineage (NCBI taxonomy): Eukaryota > Metazoa > Chordata > Mammalia > Carnivora > Procyonidae > Procyon > Procyon lotor. The sequence goes on from CM053604.1 coordinate 104,004,841, forward strand.
AATGAGCTCTAGGATCTGCAGGGGGATGGGGGGCGGGGCTGAGAGTCTGCAGGTACCTCCAACAAGCTCCTGGGTGATGTTGATGCTGCTGGTCCGTGAACCACACTTTGAGCAGGGAGACTCTATAGGGACAGTCGTCAGGACGTGGAGTAAAAAGTATTCAATACCTTCCTCTTATTCCAGAATGTTCTCCAGTCTTTATGGCCGTGAAGAATTCTGCTTGGGGTTTAAGGTACAGTTCAAACGTAACTTCTGTGAAGGTTTTTGGGCTCTCATGGAGTTAATCTCATGTAACTCCTTTCTGACACCCCACTGATCATTTGTCTGATGGCTACTTGTGTATAGCTGTCCCCTCCAGTTTTGTTTATTCTACTTATTTATTTACATACAGTTTTTATTTATGTACTGTTTTGATGTGCAGTCTGAGGTTTTTTTTAAAAATTTTTATTGTGTTCTGTTAGTCACTATACAGTCCATCATTAGTTTTGGATGCAGTGTTCCAAGATTCATTGTATGAATCTTACATATAACACCCGGTGCTCCATGCAATCCGTGCCCTCCTTAATACCCACCACCAGGCTCACCCATCCCTCCACCCTCCTCCCCTGCAGTCTGAGTTTTAACAAGAATGTACAGAACAGTCACATCACCCCCAAATTCCTTCGTGCTGCCCTTTGAAGTTCCTCCTCCCCACAACCCCAGCCCCTGGCAACCACTGACCTGTTTCTATTCCTATACTTTTGTCTTTTTCAGAATGTTATATTAATAGAATCATATACCATGTAGCCTTTTGACTCTCCTCCATGTTGCTGTGAGTATTTATGGATCTGGGATAGTATCGAATTCATCTGGAGTGGGGTCCAGGAATTTGTAGTCCTAACAGCTTCCAGAGGGTGCTGATGGTGTGCTCTGGGAACCCCACTTTGGGAACCACCGATCTAATCTACAGGCGCTATGCTATTATCAAGTGTCTTGGGTGATTCTTATCTGCCTGCAGTTTGGGGAATCCCAGCTTCAGTGCCACTGAAAGGAGAAGGAGCAGGCTTGGGGTACTTTTTTATACCAAACTTGGCTCTCTGGCCATGGCGTCAATCCCACATCAGGGATGACTTCAGCTCCCATTGACGCAAGAAGCAGAGAACACAGAGATTTGTTTGACTCAGTCATTCTCTCCTTGGAAGGGGAACCAAGACGAAGTCCTGGGGCTCCTGCAGAGGATGCCAATGCCAGTCATGGGCAAGACGAGTTCCGGTTCTCTCTGGTTCTTTGCACAGGCTTGAGTGGTGTTGGTGTGGAAACCGTGTGCGAGTATGCATGTGCGGTGTAGGGAACACCAATGCGATTAAGGCTGGCTCTGCACTTGGAGGGGCAGCTCCTGTGGACGCCGAGGATTAGCAGTAACAGCTGCTCTCCTGCCCATTAGAGGAGGAACAGAAGAGAGATGAAAAGCCTTGTTTAAAGGATGCGTCTCTGGAACTCTTAGGGGGGAAGTCGGTCCATGAAGCCTAAAGGAAAGTGTGTTCCCAGGTAAGTGGAGGTTTTCATGGTTCCGGTAGAGCTTGTGGGAAAGCAGAAACGTCAAGATTTAAGGAGGGGAAGGTGGGCTTTGTGGGGTGTGGCTCTTACACCTTTCCTCTGTAGGTGTCTGTGTTTGATCCGATTTGGGGAGAAGAGACCACCTTCTTCTATCAACAAAGGCTCCAAGGACATTTGCTTGTGGTCCTTCTGGAAGAAAATGGAAAAGCCCTGGGTCCCCTCAACTAAGAATGTGTTTTTATAGCTCATTGTTCATTATCTCTTAATGTGCCTAGGAATGATGCCTTGTGGTGGAGAGGTTTTTGACTTTTTTTTTTTTTTTACCTCATGGAAAGCAGTCCTAGCAGAGAAAGTTATTGTCTGAAGGACTCCTAGGACAAGTCCAGAAGATTGGAGTTATAGGTCACCCTCCTATCTCCTTGTTTCCAGTCAATGTAAGAGGCAGGGTGGTGGGTGAAGACAGGATGGGGTAAATGACCGTGGATTATTTGGTTGTTTGGATTATCTCCTTCGCCCACTGCTTTTAAAGCTCCTTTCATTACATTTAAAGTATTTTATTTGCACCTTTTAAAACGAGATTATTAGAGAGGAGGGCTGTTATTGCCTTGCATTGCTCCTTAGATCAACATATAAGCTGAACTTTGAAAATTCCTGTGTATATAAAAATAGAAAAGCAAACAACTCCTTTTGAAAAATGCCTAACAGTCCTAAGTGTTTATTTGGAGAGCTTTTACCTGTCGTGTTTACTATCTCTCACATTATTCTCATCTGAGAACTTCTTCACACAGTGAACTTTAATTCTTTCTGTCCATAGCATTAGAGCTAGCAAACAAAAGTGGAACTTACTTCCTAAATGTTATTTTATCCAATCATTTAATTCTATTCCTGAGCCCCCCCCCCTGCCCCCCAGTAAATTTAACAAGGTGCACAGTGAATCAGCTTGGGTGTAACTTTCTCTGCTCATCTTCTCTGTGAAAAAGTAGTGAAATAACAAACAAGTCAAGATACCTAAACAATAGCTAAACAAAGATAAGAAGATACTAAAGTGTTACAAATTCAACAATTGCTTCTAAGTAATTAATTCATAGTTGGCAGAAATTTTGTACCATTCAACTCTCGACTTTGCTACTGTAGTGACAAGACACTAATCCAAGCCACCATATGCTTTGCTGCCCGACCGTATTGGAATATGGGGTGTCTTCACTTCACCAATAATGTATCATAGCTCACACTGCCCTTGGATATCAGATGGCTTGTAAAGAGTTCACATTAGGATACAAATTTTTTCTGGTCTTATTCTGTGACTTAATTAAATCCTCTTTAAAAAGAAGCAGTCTAGAGGGCGCCTAGGTGGCTCAGTGGGTTAAAGCCTCTGCCTTCGGCTTAGGTCATGATCTCAGGGTCCTGGGATCGAGCCCCACATCGGGCTCTCTGCTCAGTGGGGAGCCTGCTTCTCCCTCTCTCTCTTCCTGCCTCTCTGCCTACTTGTGATCTCTCTCTCTCTGTCAAATAAATAAATAAAATCTTAAAAAAAAAAAAAAGAAAAGGAATTGAAACACTTTCTACAGCCTGGCACATCTTTGATCTTGACCTTGAGCCCTTGCAATCTGGGGAGAGAGCACTAACGGTATCTCAGGTTTAAAGGCAGTGTATATTCAGATCAGTCACATTCAAAAGGATGTCATACCATTTTCTGAAATAGCATCTGGATTGAAGCTGTTGTTTCTCTTGACACAGGAAAAGGGCAGGATGAGGGTCTCGGCCGCCCTCCGAGGTTGGGCTTGTGCAGCACTCTGCCTGGCTTCCTGCTCGGCTGCCTTTTCCCACGGTGCTGGCTCGGTGGCCTGTGAGGACCTGCAGCCCAAGCACATTCAAGCCCGGCCTCAGGACGCTCGGACCCACCACATCACCATTCACACCCGTAGGTCTTCCTACTCACCGGGAGACACGGTTCCAGGTATGTAAGCGAGAGGCTTTGAAAGACCCCTCTAGGGCCCTACTGACCCATTCCAAGCTGTGTTTGTCCCAAGCAGGAGTTTCTTCCGCCAAAGTTTGGCTTAATCCTAAGAAGCAGTTATTTAGCCAAAGATAAGCTATGAAATATTTGTATCATGAGAACCCCATAACTAATCTCTATATTGATATTCATTTTTACAAGAAGGCACAAAGAGCATTATTATAAAAAAATTATCCATCTTTCTTATAAGATATAAATAGAATTACCCTGAACAAACTTCGTGTATGTTGTGTGTGTGTGTGTGTGTGTGTGTGTGTGTGTGTGTGTGTGAAATGGACTTTTGCTTCTCATTATTTAAAACTGAAGTTATTTGCAGAGTGAAGACTATCTCCTGCTGTTTCAGTTTGGGTGCCTACAAAGCAGAGGGAGTACTTGAGGGTGAGTAGTGTTTTTGAGAGAAAGTACAGATGAGGAAAGGGAGACAGGGAAGAGAGACACACCAATAAGAAGTGTGAAATTGGGTCGGTCACTGCCGTGGGCAACTGGGACTTAATCCCAGCGGGGACCCTCTGAGAAACCACCTGAAATATGCCTCTGAATCATCTCTCAAGAGGGTGGAGGGACTGGGGCATTCAGGAGTGGAAGGTAGCATCCCCACCACACATACACGCACATACACACACGCACAGTCCTGCCTGCTTACCTTGCTTATCCCAAGCTCCCAGCAGAAAAAGCAGAGAAGAAATCTGCAGGAGCCCAAGACAGTAGCTGAGCATAGACAGAAGAGCGTCTGTGCAGCCGTGCGAAAACTCAGACACATGAGCAGTGTTGGCCTGACCCCCTTTGGACTTTGTTGATTCTTTTGATGGCAATTAGAGGTGATAAATTAAAATAAAATGTACTCTGTAAGTACTGTTTTACCCAACCATTCTGTTCTGTTGGTAAGTATGGAGGAAAAAAATCTGTGAGCAATACACTGACCCCCATAGCAAACTGAAATTCAGGCTATTCCAACAGAGATTCCCAAACTTGGTCACATCACGCTACAGCGAGGAAATGATAATACGTGTAGAGCATGCTTGGGAAAATGCAAGGGGCTGCTCAAAGAGGAAGGCAACTTTCCTGGGGGCTCCAACTACCACAGTATGCAGCCAGGCGCGCCAGCACAAAGGGATCGATATGTTGGCACCCCCGTGTTCTGTGACTAAGGGAATGATAAGCACTATATTAGGGAGAAAAAGCTGTAAAAATGACCCAAAATATTGTGACACCCGAATTCTTTTTAAATCTATTTGAGAGAGAGAGAATGAGAGAGAGAGCACGTGAGGGGAGAGTTCAGAGGGAGAAGCAGACTCCCCACTGAGCGGGAGCCCGATGCAGGACTCAATCCTGGGACTCCAGGATCGTGACCTGAGCTGAAGACAGTCACTTAAGCAACTGAGCCACTCAGGCGCCCCCTGTGTGACACCCAAATTCTAATAAAAGATCTGAAGGAAGCATAATTGGATTGTGATTGGAACTAGGACAACACATCAGAAAGAGTTGGACAGGGCCCTTCCTGGATTCAGTGAGAGTCAGTTCTTACTTTATTGTGCTGGGATTACACTGTTTTTCCTTTTCTTTTCTTTTCTTTTTTTTTTTTTTCTGGGATCCCACTAACCTGTGAGCTCCTTGAAGGTAGGGACCATGTTATCCTGTTCGTGGATATATGCTCAATGCCTAGCACAATGCCCAGTTTTAAATAATAACTAAAAATACTTGTATAAATGTTTATTAGTAAGAGTTCAAATGCATGGAAAATAAAATGATCACAGACACTTAGCTGCATTTAGCCTATGAAGTTATGGCCCTGGTTTTTGCTACTCATTTAATTACAAATGAGTTTACCATATTATGTATGTCTATAAGAAAAATTCCTGCAAGTGAAATTGCTAGATCAAAGGGAAACTGCATTTCTGGGCTTTTTTGTTACATGTTAAAAATATATATATAACATAAAGTTTGCCATTCTAATTGAAGTATACAGTTCAGTGACATTAAGTACATTCACAATGTTGTACCTCATCACCGTTATTCATTTCCAGAACTTTTTCATTATCTCAAGCAGAAGCTCTATACCCATTAAACAATAATCTCCATCTATCTCTCCTCTCAGATCCTGGTAATCTTTATAATCTTCCTGTCTTTATGATAATTTACCTGCCCTAGGTACCTCATGTAAGTGGAATTGTGCAATATGTCATTTTATATCCAGATAATTTCACTTACCGTAATGTTTTCTAGGTCCTTCCATGTTGTAGCATGTATCAGAGGTAACTACATTTTAAATATGGAAAACATCATTAGGTTACCCCCCTAAAAGAGGTGCATGGTTTATAGGTCTAGCACTAGTGAATGAGTGTCCTAGTTTTTCCAGTGTTATCAATACTGGTTATAATTACACATTTTAAAATTTGTTGATAAGATAGGTATCTCAATAGTATTGTTTTTTAAATTAAATGTGTAGAGCATGCTGGGGCAAATGCAAGGGACTGCATAATTATTTTTTAAATCATGATTTTTTTATTTCAGGTTTTTAGCTAAATTCTAGTTGGTTACCATATGGTAAAATTGGTTTCAGGCGTAGAATTAAGTGATTCATCACTTACATATAACATTCAGTGCTGATCACAAGTGCCCACCTTAATAAATCATGATTGAATTTTTTTACTTTCTGTCTGTGCCCTTTGATAACTTAGGATTTGGTCATCTTTTTATTGATTCACCATTACTCTTTGTATATTTATCTGCTTTGTATCTTTACAAATACTTTTCTCAGTTTATAATTTGTCTTTTGATTTCTTCGATATTCACAATTTTTTTACATCATCATTTTCTTTATGGCAATTGGAGTTTTCTTAGAAAGGCACTCCAAACTACAATATTTTTTAAAAACCGTATTGTTCCTAGGGTTTTTTTTTGTGTGTATGTATTTCATTTTGACATAACTTTGACCTCAATGGAATTTACTTTGGGTGTGAAATAGCACTTCAACTATTTTTTCCCCTCTCATGAAGTGTTTACTTTCTAGGGGCTGGTCTTAAGCTTTTAGTTTTGAAAATACCCGTATAAAATCACCAAATGGAACCACGTCAAGAGGGCTCACCTCGAACGGGTGTTTTCTGTTGCAGTGACCGTGAGGAGCAGTCGAGACTTCATGGGATTTCTACTTCAGGCTCGACGAGTATCTGACCATCAAATAGCTGGCTCTTTTGTTTTCACGCCTCCTCATTCCAAGGCAATGGCTTGTTTTCAAGAGGCTGACACAGTCACCCACTCTGACAAGTCCCGGAAGAGAAACCTGTCCTTCGAGTGGCAGGCCCCTGCCCAGCCTGTGGGGGACATCACATTCCTGTAAGAGTGAGGGCAGTGCTGCTTCTGGGTAATGGAGCTGTATGTTCCAAAGAGGAGCTCCTCCTCTCCCTTCCTTCATGCTTCAGCCCCTACCTCTGGCCACCTCATGACGAGAACAGGGTCACGAAGACTCCTCAACTAGACAGTCTGTGCAGAGGGTAACCTGCCCCAGCTCGCCCTCTGTCATTATCCACAGTTCGGGGGTACGTGATTTCCCCTCCTCTCTGGGCACAGATGCATGTTGGCCAACCTCTCTAGGAAATTTGGACCAGAGAAAAAAGGACCAGTGGGAGAGTAGGGAAAGCTGAGAAAGACAGAGGTTGAGGCAGACAGAAAATTAGACACTTACTTGGGCCCAGAGAAAGCCACTGAAGTCTCTGTGCTTTGGCTTATGGTCTATCAGATGGCCGAGGACTTAACCGACTGAGCCGCCCGGGTCCCCTAAATTAATTAGATTTTTATAACTGCCTTCTGAATATTTTTAAACTGGGAAAAATTATTCTGGCAGATAATCCCTACCCCAGTGAAATCTGGGGGAGGATAAATGAGAAAATGTTTGTGAAGGGATTTTTGCTAAAGAAAGCCATTAAGTATTCAAAATAGTAGTTAGAGTAGCAACAATTTATCTCTAATTTTCAATGGAATCTACAATTACAACAGAGCTGTACAATTGTACAACAGAATTATGAAATTTTCAATTAACAGAGTAATTCAATTAACAATATACCGGTAATGGCTAATAATAAAGTTGAAGACGGAACCTTTGAGACTAAACAGTTCAAGAAGACACCTTTTAGTCCAAATGAGGTTTTCTAATGACTGTAGTTATTCAGGAGGGGAATTTAGACATATCCTTCCCTGTTTTAATTATTTGCCACTATTGAGTTTTTGTTTCTGAAGAGCGGAGTCACCCAAAGGGTAATACACTCATCTCTTCAGTTTTTCTTTTCATGTAGACTTCTGTTCTTCTTCAGGTGTCATTTAAGGGAAACCAAACCCTCACATCATTTTGCTTTCTTTTTCCACAGTCTGTCAGTTGTCCAGTCATATTTCGTTTACTGGGTGAGGATCGAATCATCTGCTGTGTCTCAACAGACATATCACGGAGCCCACGAGGGTCGAGAGCAGCCCGGCTCATCGATGTCAACCCCGGGCCGGGAGGGAACCGAAATCTCCACACCAGGTACAGCTTGCTACAGGACTCAAGAGCCTGGCTGGTATCTTATGGGAAGGAGAGGGGGAGCAGAGAGCCTGATGTGGGACTCGATCTCAGGACCCTGGGATCATGACCTGAGCCGAAGGTCAGGTGCCCTTAAGCGACTAAGCCCCCCTAGGTGCCCCGAATTTTTTTTTTAAGATTTTATTTATTTTTGATAGAGAGAGAGAGATCACAAGTAGGCAGACAGGCATGGGGTGGGGGAAGCAGGCTTCCCGCCGAGCAGAGAGCCTGATGCGGCGCTCGATCCCAGGACCCTGAGATCATGACCTGAGCCGAAGGCAGAGGCTTTAACCCACTGAGCCACCCAGGTGCTTCCCCCAGGTGCCCCTAACTTAATCTCATTTTTATAACTGCCTTCTGAATACTTAAACTGGGGGAAATGTGATTTTCACTTAGTTCTTACTGCTGGTTCCAGTTCCTGCGACTCAGGCACTAAACCCCTGCCTTGGTGGCCACAGCAGTTCATGGCCATCTAGCAAAATGAAATAGATTTCTTGGAACATCTGGGTGGCTCCGTCAATTAAGGGGCTGCCTTCAGCTCAGGTCGTGACCCCAGGGTCCTGGGATCGAGTCCCGCATCGGACTCCCTGCTCAGTGGGGATCCTGTTTCTCCCTCTCCCTCTGCCTTCTGCTCCCTCTGCTTGCACGCTCTCTCTCTCTCTCAAACAAATAAATAAAGATCTTTTAAAAAAATTTTTTTTAGAAGTGAAATAGATTTCTTAACTCTAAGAAGGCTGCAGTGGGCAATTTATGAATTTTCACATTAGGAAGATAGTATATTGTACTTCTCAAACTTATTTCCCAATAAACTCTCAGGACACTTTGGGGTCCACCCAACCCCATTGGGCATGATCTCCGTGTTTTGCCTTCTGATACTTCCTCAGACTGGGCTGTTCCTCCTGCTAATCTAGTTATCTTTCAGGGGGAGATTCAAATATCTCCTTTTGAAACTCTCCCCCCTACTTCTTGGGAAGCAAATATAATTGCCTTCTCAGTTCTAGATTTAAGGCTCTCATCACACTGTCATTTCTAAGGCCGGGCATCTAAGAGTCTCCCCTCCTGGATTTCAAGTTCAGGAACAACAACGGCCGCTACCCGGCTCTTCTGCATCCCCAGCATTCACAGTGACACCCACCACAACAACGAGTCAGCGGGGAATGTCACATGCATTCTGAATTCGGGCAGGAGTGTAAGACTGTCCAGCTTTTGCCACATTCTGTGTGTCTGTTAGACTTCTTTGTTTTTCACTTCAATCTCAATGTTTCTGAGTGATGAAGGCTTTGGAGAAGAGTGACACTAAAGGAAAGAAAACATGCATTGCAACCCAGTTAGAGCCCTGGCCAGAGAAACCTCCGCTAATGTGTTTTTCTGCGAACACCGTCATTGTCATCCTAAGCGTTATCGCGGTAAACCTTCATTGCATGTTAACCTGTGCCTGGCGGTGTGCTCCGTGCTTCTACATCGGTGATTTTATTTCACCCCTCAGCAGCTCTAGGCTGTAGGAACCTACATTATTGGTCCCATTTTGCAAAAGGAGAAACCGATACTCTGGGAGAACTTGCCCCAAACCAGGAGTTAGCAGAATGGAGGATCGAACCCAGTCATCCGACTCCTGAACTCGTCCTTGCTTACTTGCTGTGCTGTTTCTAATTTCTATTTCTAAAGCTCTGGGCTGTCATGTTGGCCAGTCACGGATGGGAAATGAGATGGTGGAGGGCAGGGGAGGGCAGTGACCTCGACTCTGCCCATGGCAGAGGCTCAAGTCATTATCATCACCGGGGAGACTTTTACTGTTAATAATATGGCAGGAAAGATCTAGGGCTTTCAAAAATCTTTGATTTGGGGGATTCTGATTTTGTTTTTTTCTAGCTACAAGCCAGTTTTTGGCAGAGGTTAAAAAAAAAAAAAAAAAGCCAGAGTGGTCACCATGGTTTCTATACTCCCTGAGTGGTGACTATTAAGAATGCGCACATCCAGAGGGCCAGAGACTTACTGTTTAAAGAGATATTAGAAATCAAGCCCTTTGCCACTTGGTCAGGGGCTTATATTACTGGGCATATCATCTTTTTGTTGATACCTTTGAGTGATCCAAACTTAATGGTTCGTTTTAAAGCACATTAAGGTCTCAAGTATTTACCCCATTGTCATAGTTGTTTGTGCTAATCAATACAAGGAAAATGCTCTCACTGTCTTTTGTGGTGTCTTTGGATCTCTGTTTAGCTCCCAGTCCCCCCGGTACTCTTCCCCAGCAGCGTGCAAACGTCTTTGTCATTGCCCCAACTGGAGCTGCAGAGGAGAACAGCTTAGATCCTTTTCCTGCAGGTTTTTGGGTGTCCGAGTTTCCTGGGGGTTTGGAGACTCTGTTCCAGTCATCTTCACACACAGCTACTGCAGTCAGCCATGGCCAGCAACCCAGCGGGGACATCAACACAATCCTAGAGCCATCCCTGGATATCCACGGGCTGGAGAGACTCATGGCTCTCAGGAGATTCTTCTCAGAGGGCATTGCTTCCAGCCCTAGCACCCACCTCAGGTAATGGGTCAGGGGTGGACCATTCAGTGTGGTTGCGGGATAAGACAAAACACGGGGGTGCTGAGGGAATCTGAACTTCTTGGCATCTTGACAGGAAAAGATCTCACCATAGTTATTCTTAAGTGCACAGGAAACCCTGATTGTAGAAGGGCTACTGGCCCAAAGGGCTGGGTATGAAAATCACCTGGAGGAAACTGTACTTTCTTGGATAGGGTGAGATCTCTGATAGGATGCTATAAATACAACCAGATATAAATGTATGCCTTATAGAAGAGATGTGTAAATTTAAAATATATAAATACATATTTGGGGGCACCTGGGTGGCTCAGTGGGTTAAGCCTCTGCCTTCGGCTCAGGTCATGATCTCGGGGTTTGGGGATCGAGCCCCACATCGGGCTCTCTGCTCAGTGAGGAGCCTGCTTCCCCCTCTCTGCCTGCTTCTTTGCCTACTTGTGATCTCTTTCTCTCTGTCAAATAAATAAAATCTTTAAAAAAACAGTAATATATAAATACATATTTTATATAAAATCAATAAAAGCATTCAGTGAGGCCTTGTTGCTAGCCTCACTTGCCTCCTCCCCACCCCCTCCCCCTGTCCCCTTCATCTCCTAACTCCAAACTCAGGAGTCTTTCCAAGGAATTCTGATTTTGTCAGAATACACAGCAATGGGAGGGAATGTTGCTTTTTGATCTGGATACTCAGTCTTCTCTCCGCCCTCTATCCTTCCCTTTAGGACTCAGGATGATCCAAGCTTTGATTCATTGGAAACTTGCCTACCGTTGGATAGGGATGAACAGGTAACAACCCTGTTTGTATGTGGGTAATGAGGGTTGATATTTTGATCCCAGTGTGGGAAGTTCCAGGCTGGGAAAGCAGAGCCACTAATAGTAACCAAAATTTGAGGGAAGGAGGCAAAGGTATAATATACACACAGCGTGTTTTTACCAATCAATACCAGCCTTTCTGTTATACATAGTGTCTCCAAAGTTATCGACAATTGTAGAAATTGATAGTTTTAGTGATTTGTTTTCCCACTTAGCCTCAGTTAATAATTCCTGTCTCCCCACCTCTCCACCCTCCCTTTATAATGTTGGCCTCAAACACCATGTATGGTTCCAGAGGTTAGATCAATGGGCAATATAAAATATACATGCTCTCTGATTTACTATTCCTTTGAAGTCTTAAAAGGAACACAAAATAAAACATGGTATAATATTCTTACTCAAATTTATTGGAACCTACAGCGAGATTAAATGCCCTCTTGCATGGGTCCTAGCATAAAAAGACACTCAAAGCTTTCTGCCCTTGGAGATGATAATCATGCATCTCGGTCTGGAAGCCTCTTAAAGGACCCTAGGTTTTTCTTGTAACTGGCCTCCATTCTCTCTTTGTGGGGTTTCCATTAGCCACCTCATCTCCATCAATCACAAGGGTATATCTATCTACTTGGGCATTTTACTCTGAGCTCTTTCAGGAGCTGGCATAAAGCTGGGTTTTCAGCTGCTGCCTGGGATTCTTTAAGAAATCAGGTTAAGTGTAGAAAGAAGCACAGGTTAAGTGTAAAGTTCAGTGGCAGCTTGGAAGAAGACCAGGTCCTTTGACTTCTCTTTTTTCCCCCCTTTGCTTTTCTAGGACAAGATGGAGTCCTCTAATAGGACCTTAATGAGGCCCCCTCTGTCTGCTGCCCATCTTACCTATCCTCGGCAACTCTGGTCGTCTGGAGCTCTCACTGGGAATGGGGCTGGGGTAGCCACCCCTACTCCTGTCTTTCCACCTCCTGCCCCTTCCAGGTCACCTGCTGCTGGCACCCAGTCAGAAGCATCGAGGCCTTCTCCCAGCTTCTTATCTCAGTCAAAGCACAAGGAGCCCAGAGTGGGGGAGGAACATGGAGGAGGCAGAGTGGGATACCCCGGGAAGACCAACCCAAGGCCTGAGGTTGGGCAAGAGGGAGCCAGTGCCCCTTCAGGGATCCAGCTCAGGACTCCCCAGCTGGGAATCCTGCTTTGCCTTTCTGCCACCTTGGGCATGGCCCTGGCTGCCGGCCTCCGCTGTCTACACGACCAGTATTGCCACAAAGGGACAGAAGTGTCCTTCAGTGAGCCTGCCGGGGACGCCGTTGCCGGGAGTGATGGTGGCGAGACAGTGCATATCAGGAAGATTGGGGAGAACAGTTTTGTTTGGGTTGAAGCAGAATACAACTGGGCCGCTTCCTCTGTGGGTAGCGAGAACACAGTCCTCTGAGCAGACCGTCGTCCTTGGCCTCCGAGT
>CM053604.1:104018247-104059180 GCA_028646535.1 Procyon lotor
GCCTTCCTTAGACCCCGCACTGTCTCAGCCAGAACAGAGCTAATGAGAATAGCTGATGAGGACAGGGACTCGCTGTGCCCACCCCCCTCCCCCAGTGAGCAGTTAGTGGAGGAAGCTGGGAAAGGACAGTTTTATCAACAGAGGGAGTTCTTCCCGAGCTTTGTTGTCTTAACATCTGTAATTTAGCTGCTTTTTTTCTATTCACAATTAGAAGTTCTGTTTGAAGAGTTAAACTCAACACAATGAATATTGTATAACCTGCTCATTAACTAGACTCCTGTGGCCGCCAAGCTTCCTCTGTTGCCTTAAGGAACCTGCAGAAATAGAAAGTCTGTCCCTCCTCAGTATGTCAGCCTCAGCCCCTCTACCTCTTTGAAAAAAAGTAACGTCGGGGTTGTGTCTCTTACAAGAAAAAGAACTGCAGTCTTGTCTTTACTTCTCCAAACCACCCCGGAAGAAGTTTCATTTTCCAAAACTAGCCTTCAAAACTGACTAGGTGAGTGCAAGGGTATTCAGTCTTCTTGGAAACTCAGAAGCCTGGCAAATCTGCCTCGGAAATAGATCTGAAGCAAGAGAGTTTTTGAGAGCTTGATCGAACACATCTGTGGGGAAACGTGTATGTGCCGCATAAACACCAGAGTGGGGTAAGCAAGCCTCTTCATCAGGTGCAAATGGATCTGGGACCTCCCATCCATTTACACTTGATGGGAGGCTTCTGTATCCTAACAGCCAGCAAACATAGTGCCTTTTGCCAAAGGTCAGGCTGGGAAAAATGATGATATCACATAGTCAGAAGAAGAGCCTCTACTCATCTTTTCAGGGAGAAAAGGAAGACAGCATCATGGACAAAGACCAGATCTTTCTACTCTCATGATTTATGAAGATCACTTTGATTTAGCCAAGTGTCCCATAGATGTTATGTGGGGCCGAGACAACAGGTTCGAATATAACTTTTGTTATATGAGATGAGCGTGTTATTAGATAAGGTGCTCATCTAATATGACACATAGAAATTGGCTGCCTTTTCAGAGGTAAACCTGCTACAGAGTCACAAAACATTTTATTGTGGAAATGAAAAACCACTATAAATTTGGAAAGAGTGTTTATTTATCGAGCACCTAAATTACACATGTGCTGCGCTAAGACCTTTGTGTACACTTTCACATTTAACTCTCACAATAACTTAATGAAGAATAAATTCTGTGACTTGCTCAAGAGAGAGGGGAATTCTTGACATCTCAATTCAACCACAAAAACATTTTTAAAACCCCCTCTCTCTGCCTGCCTCTCTGCCTACTTGTGATCTCTCTCTGTGTCAAATATATAAATAAAATCTTAAAAAAAAATTTTTTTTTTTAAAAAACTGGGTGTATGGGAAAGAGATAAATCCCACTGTTGTTCCAGCCTCTTTTAGCTCACAGGGCACCAATTCCAAGATTGCTTCCCCCTGGATTTCTAGGCTGGGCAAATCCGTCCCCTAGCTTCTGTCAAGTGGCTCATTAGGAACATGGGGGCCTAGGTAACTTTGTGTTCACACATGGAAGTGCTCTAGGAATATCATGGAAATAAATGACTATACTATACTCCACCGGCGGCCAGAGCTATCCCTTCTATATATCCCCCTCTCAACCTCCTCAATGATATCATCCCTGAGATGCAGATGAGGAACCCGGCCAGTGGAGAGCCCTCCTCTGGCCATCATCCACTGGCCAACAATAAACAATTATTTCACAATTGTCTATGAAATAAAACATCCCCAACTCAGTGGTTTAAAACAGCCACTACCTCCGCCATTCATTGTCTTTCACAGTTTGGGGGTGCCCGGGCTCGGCGGGGCAGTTCTGTTCTGCGTGCTGTTCAGTGGGCTGGAACACTCGCGCCAACTCACTCCTGTGACCGGCAGTTGACCCAGCCGGGGCCCGTGAATGTGGGCAGCAATTTGCTCTTTCTCTTCATGGCTTCTTAGGGCACCTTCTTATACCACCGAACACAGAGGGGGGTTCCGAGCAGACAAAACCAAAGTCGGGGGCTCTTCAGGCTTAGCCTTGGAAGTAACGTGGTTTCACTTCTGCCGTGTTCCGGTGGTTACAGGCAGTCATGACCCAGCCTTCCTTCTTCAGAGGGAAGGGCAGTGGATTCGGCTTTTGGATGGGAGAAGTGGCGAAGGATT
This sequence comes from Procyon lotor, assembly GCA_028646535.1. Taxonomy (NCBI): domain Eukaryota; kingdom Metazoa; phylum Chordata; class Mammalia; order Carnivora; family Procyonidae; genus Procyon; species Procyon lotor. The sequence continues at coordinate 104,020,418 of CM053604.1, forward strand.
TGAAGCTATCTTTAACTCACCACCTCTCTGGTTAGACTGCTGGCCTGCCGTGGGCCTTCTGTGAGTGTAGAAGGAGGGGGTGTTCACCGCAGGAGGGTCACCTTCCCCGCAAAGCATTGAAGAGGGTGAGGGAAATCTCGGGGTCAGGCATTTCCTCTTCGTCGGCTCCCGGGGCAAAATAGTGAAGTGTGGCAAAAGAGTGAGCCAGACCTCTGAGTCTCTGCTTCCTCATCAGAGAAAAGGAGACTTCTTTACCTCTTTCAGTTGTCGGGAAGAGTAAACGCACGTTCAACCTTTAGCCAGCTAAGACTGACTACTTAATGTCCCCTTGCAGCTGCAACACTGTCTTTAAATCTAATCCATTTAAAGAAATTCCGTGACCACCCACCCTTTCTGTGACAGCTTCTCCCCTGTGGCCCTTCTCCCCCACCCAGTGAATGGAGGTGGTCCCGGCAGGAGTTGTCACGGTTGCTACTGGTTACAACTCCTGCTGGGGGTTAGACATTTTTGCTGAGACATCCTGAGGAAACTCTTCTTCAGCAGGGGCAGTGGAGTCCATAGACCTGCAGTCAGGAGACAGAAAGCCCCTCTGTTACCATGAACTTGAAGGTCCTCTAAGCCTGGCTTCAGAGAAGCCCCAGAGGGGAGCCAGTAGGAAGTGTTAACCTGAAGGCATTTACTAAAGCACAAAACCATTACAAGTTAAAAAAAAAAAAAAAAAGAGGCAAAGGACTCAAAAGCAACATCTTTTTTTTTTTGGAGCTGATGGTTACATTCATTATCTTTTTTTTAATTTAATTTAATTTAATTTAATTTTATCAGTGTTCCAAGATTCATTGTTCATGCACCACACCCAGTGCTCCATGCAATACGTGCCCTCCTCAATACCCACCACCAGGCTCACCCAACCCCCCACTCTCTCCCCTCCAAAACCCTCAGTTTCTCAGAGTCCACAGTCTCTCATGGTTCCTCTCCCCCTCTGATTTCCAAATGCAGCATCTTAACATAGCTTTTGTGTTTTGTAGGAACAGCTACAGAATTGCTCAGCAAGCCACTTCTTTGAGAAGGGGATTTGGGCTAAATACACATTTAAGGGAAAAGAACAGAAAAACAATTACTGAAAACTATATTTTCAAAACTCTTTGTATTTCAAACAAATCGATTGTGTTAATAACAGCAGATCGACAGTAGGGGTAAGCCTCAACTTTTCTACGTTGGGAGGCTAAATCTGATTTTTCTCTTTGACTTCTCCCCTTGGATACAACACTTTTGCTAACTCACAACTTAAGGCTCAACTATGGCCTGACTGAGCTGTCCCACTGTTGAGGCTGTCTGGATTTTAATTTGCTGTGACAATGTTTGTTTCCCTTAAAAAACCTCTAATTAACAGCAACGACAAAAAAAAAAAAAATGGGTCAACAAACCAGTAAATATTTAAACAAGTGTCACATTTTATTTGAAAAGTTGTCTGGAGATGGCTGGCAATTTATGAATAAATTACAGATACACCCTCTCCCATTCTTGGACTTCGGGTATTTATCAGTGACCCCAGCTCTTCTGGAATACAGGCTCTGTGATTTGATCTCATTGCACCCCAACCTATCCCTTCTAAAACTGGTGTGTGGCAAGGAATTTCTTTTATTTAAAGTGAAATGAATTTGCATTATTTATTTTATTAAACTTGAGAGCATCTTCAGAAGAACTTTGCTCCCTCTGAAGGTGGAGGGCCTTCGGGGGCTGCAAAACCAGGCGCAGTTGCCTCTGGTTTAGACTATCAGGAGGGACTTTATGATAAATGGAAGTCTGGTGTTTCATTCCTGATTCTGTTCTTTACATGCAAAAAGAAAATGTCAATATTTTGAGACCCCGTTCCGTTCACAAGTGGGTTGGAGCCGCCTGGACCACTGAGGGCTATCAGATATTTTCTGGGGGTCTTTTTGCTTTGAAAACATATATCCGTTTAGGCCTCCAAGTCTCTTAAGTTGTCCCCTGGCTTTCCATCGCCTCCTGAATGAAGTGAGAACACGTGATTGACAGTCAGGGAGGCCCGCCCCCGCCCCGCCCCCTGCCCCGCGCATCTTCTTCCTGGCTCCCCGCCCCCGCGGCACGGACCTGTGCACTCCTTGAAGCCCTGGCCCTTGGTTGGGCTCTGTTTCTCTGGCTGTTCTTGTTGTCTGGAACCCGGTACCCTCAGGCACCCACAAGCCTTCAGAGCTTTGTTCCAGCGTTGCCTTATCAGACGGGCTCTCCTGGACCTTGCAGTCTCTTCTCACTCTCCTTGCCCCTTCCTGCTGTAGAATATTTATAGACCTTATCTCCTCCTGCGTCTTAAGTATTTATTCGTGTGTTTGTTTTCTGCCTCTAGCGCACTCGGATGCTTTATAAGGGCAGAGACTTTGTTTTGCTCATTGCTATTCCCCCAGCACCTAGAGTTGTTCTTTAGACACAGTAAGTAATCCATAAATGTTTGCTAAATGAGTGAATGAAAAGTTCAAGGTCCGTGTTCCTCTCCCCAGGCCTTGGTCTGGACTGAAGCTGAATGTGGAGCACCTTGGGCGCGCGCGCATCAGGAGAGGCAGTTGCTGTCTAGAGGCGAACCAGAGCTCCGCTGGCCACGGTCTCCAGGGCAGGAAATGTCCTGGGTCTCAGATCCAAGGCTCAGGGTGTTCTTGGCAGGGAGAAGCTGTGAATAGACTTAACCACCCAATCTGAGCTGGGGCAGGAGGAGAGGTGAGCGGAGTCTTTCCAAGAGGCTCACCTGTAGGCGCACTTGGCTCAGTGCAGATGGTCTGGCTCGCGGATTCTCAGCCTGCACACTATCCACATTTGGGACGGATAATCCTTTGTTGCGGGGGTTGCCCTGTGCGGTGTAGGATGGTCAGCAGTCTCTAGTCACTAGCTGACAGTAGCTCCCTCCTCCCCAGCTGTGACAACCAGAAGTGTCCCCAGGCATGGTGCAATGATCCCTGGAGGCCCAACCCGCCCCCCTTGGGGACCGCTGGTGTAGTAACTAAGAGTTGCAATCGCAGGCCCCAGGGTGAAGCAGCCTTTCCTACATCATTTTCACATCCAGCGACAGAGCGGGCAGTAATGAGATAGGGAAACATGGGGTTCAAGAATTAGGAATGGTTTTAAAGGTCATCTGACTCAGTGGTTTTGAACTTTTAACTTTGCTTAATTTGGTGGAATAATAAAAGCTGTATACTCTCGCTAGGGTTGTATCTTCCCTTCTTCCTTCCTTCCCCCTTTCTCCCTTTCCCCTCACCTTGAGGCACTGCCCCAGGAATTTAACCAACAAGCATGGCTAAAACTTGTTGAAAACACCTCCTTCTTATAGGTGAGAAGAACAAGGCCGTTGGGAACTCGCAGTGAAACGACAAATTAGTCTAGGACCGTTCTCAGACTCCTTCCTTCCATCCTGACCTCTAACCCACTTTTCTCTCCAACACACTTGGCAGATCATTTGTTTTCTTGGAGCGTGCTGGGTGCTGTAAATATTTCAATGGATCCAGAGAGAGCCTAGAATCAAGCAGAAAAATGCCGGGAATGATTATTCTGCATCTGCCATTAGAACCAGGAGGACGATGGGACGTGGGGACTGGCCACCCACGGCGGGCTAGGCCAAGGTCTGACCTGCTGGGCTGGGACAGGGGCCCAGCACTGGACCAGGGGGAAAAGACAGACAAAGGGAAGAGGAACCCATGGGCCCACATGGTGAAGGGGCTGGTTGTCATTGTCCCACTACCCAGCTAAGAGCCACCACTAGAAGATGTTTCTATGGTTTGTAGCTACCATCTTGAACTGGTCTCTGCTTTTCCTTCCTTCAAATGGCATGTCGGGAGGATCTTCATCCATCAGCTGACGGTGGACTGTCTCTGCCAAGTGTTTTGTTACTTTATGGAGGAAAGAGGTTGCCTGGAAATACGTTCCACTGGATATTAAAGAATGCATTTTCCTGATTTATAGTCAGGCTAGGCAAGGTTGTCTGAGAGGCAAGGAACCAATGGGAATATCCATTTTGACTGATGATTAATTATTATTATCTAAAATGATGTTTCCCTATCAATGGATAGGCTGGAAGAAGAGACTACAGCTTGGTAGGTTAGCACCACGGGTCACAGATGTTGCCTCTGCATTTTCAGATTATATTATCCATTACAGGCAGTACCTTCTCATTTAGAAACATAATTTGTTGTTGTCTCACTCAGACTAAAAAAAAAAAAAAGGAAGAAAGAAAGAAAATAAAAGAAAAAAAAAAAGCCTGACATTTCACATGCAAGCCAAAGATTAGAATCACTGCACAGGACTGCATATAGAAGTACATTAGGAGGGGGTGTCCCTGAATCAAGGACACAAGGCCGGTGCAGAGAGAGATGTAGTCTGCAATGACTTCTGATCTTTATTATGCAAATATGCGGCCCAGAGAGCCGGGCTGTTTAACCTCATCAGGGGAAATGTCACTGATCATTTCAAGCTCTAAATGTAGCACAAGCATTAGTACTATTATGTTATTATTATTATTATTTGCAGGGCATTATGTAAGCCCGAGCCCTCTGATTAAGCTCAGCCCCTACTTGGCCAGACCCTCTGGGGCTGCAAATCAGCTCCTCCGGGTATTAAAAAACCAACAGACAAGCAAACCTGTTTGGCTCTCTCTGTGTAATGTTTGTGGAGGGGGCGCTTTCTAGACTTGGTGGAGATGGGGGAGGATCACAGTGTCCAATTTGCAGCCCCACGTGTTTGATGACAGGCCGCCTCTGCTCTGCTCCAGGTCAAGTGCCCCGATGGCAGAGGTGTGGAGATGAAGCTTAAACAGAGCATGGTGCCGGGGCAGGAGAAGGGACCGCTCAGGGGTGGGAACGGTGAGGAGGACTGGAGAAAGAGGGAGGGAGGGATAGAGAGAGAGAGAGAGAGGGAGAGAGAGAGAGAGAGAGAGAGAGAGAGAGAGAGATTGAGAGCCGCTGCATGGGAGGGACCCAGAAGGAGAGGCTCTGGAAATAGTGGTTCTAATGGCAGATGCATATTAATCATTCCAGGCATTTTTCTGCTTGATTCTAGGCTCTCTCTGGATCCAATGAAATATTTACAGCACCCAGCACGCTCCAAGAAAACAAATGATCTGCCAAGTGTGTTGGAGAGAAAAGTGGGTTAGAGGTCAGGATGGAAGGAAGGACCGTCCGAGGACGGTCCTAGACTAATTTGTCCATAGGAACACTGAAGACAACCGAGTCTAAGAGGTAGAGACAAAAAGAGGGAATCAAGCAACAAAGCAACAAGAAATGGAAATCAAGGAAAAGAGAAACAACCAGGGGGCAGTGATGAGTGGCCCAGGGTGACAGAAGGCAGAGGCAAGACACAAGCTACCCATCTCCAACATCCAGGTTTCAGGACCTGAGCTGGTAGAGTTTCGGCTTCCAGAAGAAAAGATGCCTAATGCAGGAAGCTAAGAGATATACAGCCGTACTGACATTCTGGGGGAATCAAAAAAGCACGTTGTGCATTTTCCCCTTTCCTCCCACAGCCTAGGGCAAGGGGAAAGGTCCAACTCGATCAAGTAAATATTAATAAGTAACTTTAATAAGTAATAAGGAGGGAAATTGGCTCATTGCATAATTGGAAAGACTAGAAGCTTCTCCGTAGACCTTTAGAGTTCCTCTCATCTAGCCCCAAATCCTTTAGCTATGAACACTGACATTGGGATCCCAAGCCAATTAAATCCGACTTCATGGGAGTGGGGTCTTTGTCCGTAGTCATTAAAGCTTTTCAGGAGATTTGAATGTGCTGCCATGGCTGAGAACTGCTGTTTCAGGTTCCGGAGAATATAAACTCCATAAAGGCAGGGATTCCTGAGTGTTCATCTTCTGCTATATCCCCTAGCATCTCGCATAGTGCCTGGTCCATAGCGGAAGTTGGATATAGATTCAGTGCATGAGCAGGTAATGGGTGAAACAAGGCATTTCTGCAAGAGAAATAAGTCTGTATCTAATGAGGCCATTCAAGGCATCTGTGGACAGAGTTACCTCCCAGGCCCCCAAGAGCCACGCTCTCTGGCTCATGCTTGTGCCTCATTGTTCCAGTGCGAATAGACATGCGGCACGCTCCCAGGTCTTCTCGAGGGTAAAGCAAAGTGGTACCTGTGGGACTAGCAGCAATTATTTTTGTAGAATGGCCCCAGGGAGGCAGCATGGACCCCCTTCCTTGGGCTGTGCTTCCTGAAGGCTTCCCCCGGATCCCAGAGGAAAGCCTATCTATCGTCTTATCTCCAGCCCTTTCTGGGGATGGTCGCCACTGACTCAGAAGATGAGAGGTGTGAACATGAAGGAGTGAAAAGGGAGGGCACCTGAGCTGGAGACTTACTTGAAGCCTGAATTAATTCAGAGTAATTCATTCAGATCATGAAGGTAAATACTGCTTGAACACCTGGCACGCGGCAGAATCTGTATTAAAGGTGTAGGATGGAGACGGACATGGAGACGGTCCCTGCATCTAAGGAGTGGCCAGTGGCAGGGGGGCGATAGCATCTGATTTCCCAGCTGGGCCCTAGACCGAACACCAAGCTGAAGGTTATTACACCCCGTCCCTGACCCCAATCCACCTCTTCCCCGTCTCCCAAACTCTGGAATTTCCTTTTCAAAAGGAATCTGCTCTTAATGGAAGCCCAAGATGCAGATGGATCAAAGGACAGCTGCTCTGGGGTGTGGAGAGTCCAGCTCAATCACCTGTCCTTTGCTTGTCCCTCTGTCCCTCCTCAAAGACACTTGCCGTAAGTCCTTGGGGCTAAGAACGGCTCTAAGAAACCTGTTTCTCCAGATGGAGCAAGAGTCCTTCAGCCAGACGCTGGGAGACAGTGGCGAGGGGGCAGCCTTCTCTTAACCCACACGAGACGGTGCAGGGCCCCATGAAAGCTTTGAGCTGAGAGACACGTTGGGCTCTCATGGTTCGTCCCCATTTCCACGAAGCAACATGCCGTACGAAAGAAAACAAATAAAATATTTGGGAGGTAGGAAGGGCCTTAACCCAAACTTGACAGTGTGGCTGACGAGTTCTCCTTTGGAAGGGCCTTTTGCGTCTCATGGCTCAGTCTCCACGTCTCTAAAATGGGGATGACAGGAATTACTTGGCAGATGTATTGTGAGTGAGAGACCTGAGGGCTATTTTGAAATCCTGTTGTCTGAATCCCATGAGATTATTTTTTCACTGTGGGGCTCCAAACGTTTTGAAGGTACAGGAAGCACATTCTTTATCTTTGTATTCTCGATCTCCGACACGATAAACAGCTGGCACACAATAGATGCTTCCATGTCAACTTCTCAGAGAGGACTGCCCACACAGTTCATCCGGGGAGGCCTGTCCCCTTATTCATCATCACGCTCAAACCATCAGCACACCCCCACCCGCGTGGAGCCCCAGTGTATTATTAACTTTCCCCACCAGCGGCGGCTGAAGTCAGCAGTCACTTCTGGTGGTCTTTTCTTCCCGCCTGTTCCTGCTTGAGATTTGGTCCGTGATGTGTTTTGCATCAGTGGAGGGTCATCTTCTCTCCAAGGCGGGAGACCTGTCCCTTGGGCCACAGGATGAGAACGGAGGGGAGGGAGGCTCAGGAAGAATGCTGGGGTGTGGGTGGAGAGCTGAGCCCGTTTGGTGCAGGAGCGTGTCCTCGGCACCTCTTTGGAGCACAGGCCACACTGTCCCACTAGAAAGAGCTAGTGAAGCCACACATGCAATCACAGGTGGAATCAGTGTGCGGTCTCGGCCCTTTGCTACTCGCTGAACTAAGTCTTGTTAGTTTCCTTCAGAGCCTCAACACAGCATCTTGTACGTCATACATCTATACCCTGGACTGTAATTCCCATGAGATCGGGGCCTTGTCTGCCTTGGTGGCCAGAGTCTAGAACATGCCCATACACAGGAAGTGCTCAAAATAGGTTTGTTGAATGGAGAAATAAATGGCCAGCAGCTCTTTCACTGCTACGAGTAGTAGCAGTGGTTATGAGATGAGTCAGAATCCACCCAACCCGATAAAAGTGAATCATCTTTGCCTAGTTCACCAGCAAGGATGAGAACGGCCAGAAGCCATTCGAGTTGCCTTCTCACAGAACGTGGCCCAGGAACCTGTATTTGGGACTGAGGATTTCCTCCTGCCTCCACAAGGAGGCCCTTCCTACTGCTCTGTGCCGAGTGACTGAGGTTTTGTGACTGGACGGGGGCTGCCTGGGAGCCTGACCTGGGGGCCCCCCCCAGGAGTGCGGTGGGGGCGCACCCCCTCGTCCAAGGGCTCTGCACCATTCAGAGGCTCCAGACGGCTCGGGCCCTGTGCCAAGCCGCTCGGTTCCAGTGGGAAAGCTGACCTTGGCCAGGAAGAACCAGGAAGAGGCACAAATGACTCATTGTCCCACATCCTCCAAGGTAAAAACCGAGCAGCGTGTGTGGCCTTTGGGGCTGGACATTATTGCCGCCTTGGCTTCCCCTACAGCCAAAATAAAAGCACTCAGCCAGCAACACATGCGCCGCCTAGGAATGCGACCAAAGGGTCTCTTTTGTTGCCCAGTTCCCCATGTTTTTGCTGCAGTTAGAGTTTCAACCTTCTATCCATAGAACATGACGGTTTCCACTTGCAAAAGTAGAGCATGGTTTCGTTTTAAAGACTTAAGGCAGCCTTCATTTCCAATCAAGGCCATGTGACATTTTATGGCCCCGTGGGAGAAATGTGATATGTTTTCAGATCACGTGTGAAGGAGGTCGTGCTTGAAAGTGCTTTCTTTTTATTCAGGAGTTGGGGATCCAAGTCACTTATTCCTAACATGTGCTTCTGCCTCTAGATTTCCACTAGAGGGCACTCTTGGAAAATATTTATCAATATATATTTTACTGCTCTGTCTAGGAAAATGCTGTGTTTTAAAAAGAAGGGAAAAAACCCAGTCCGTCTAAATTTCGGACCCAGCCCTTTGCCTTCACTTGGAACTCTTCCTAATTCTCCTAGAAGCGCAGCCAGAGAGGGAAGCTGGGAAGCGAACCGGCAGCTGCTTCCCCCTTCCCCTCTCCTTTTGTCCACATGGGATGCAGCTGGCCAAGCTGCTAAGCCTGCCCACCAGCCCGAACCCAAACCCCCTCTGCTACGTGGGGGACCGGCACCCACAGACTGGGATTCACTTTGCAAAAGGGGCTGTGAGACGCTGAATTTCGGGGTCTCTAGTGGAATTCAGCCTTTGCCGAGCTGGCCTCTAAGGAGCATATGTGCTGCCCTTCCCTATAAGCTAGCAGTGGCCGGAAATCCTCAGAAAAGTGCCAGGAAGGGTCAGGGGGCAGCTGGGTGGCCCACAATTAAAAATAGGGCTTCCGGGCAGGCAGCCATGGAGATCTCGCTCGATATGTAAATAAGTGTAAATAAGACCAGTCTTGGTGCTGGAAGGACGCTGTGCATATTTTGTGTCGCCAGGGCTGTCCAGGGCGGTGGTGAGCAGCCTTTTTTTTTTTTTTCCACACAGCCCGTGTTAGAAAAATAAATATTTTTTCCACCCAAAAAGAAATAGCTCCATTGAGTTACATTGGTGGAGGTGGAGGAGGGGTGGGGAGGGATTATCCTTACAATTTTCTTACCCAGTGAACAGAAGAACATCAGTGCGTACATTAGAACAGCTTTTAGCCACTAAAACCTCAGTTCTGGGGCAAACCTGAGACCCAGGACTCCGCTCGCCCGTCCCTGACATTCCTGGGACCCCCCTTGGAGTTAACGTCACTCCCTTATGTGAGTGACCTCATTCCATCCCGGAAACAGCCCGGGAGGTGCCACCATCACCGTCGTTTCAGAGCAGGAAACCAGACCCGGGGAGGAGCGGGGTTTTGAAGAAGGACACAGCACAGGGGTGGGACTGGGGCGGTAGAAGCAGTTCTCCTGCTTCCGCGCACCATTTCCCGGAGCGTGTGCCGTGTGCCCGGCTCAGGGCTATTGACCGAGAGCATGCTGCTTCTCGCCCTTCCTCAAAGACGGGCTCTCTACGTGCCCTTGGCCTTCACTTGGAAATCGTCCTCGTTCTTCCAGAAGCACAGCTAGAGAAGGAAGCCAGAGAGCACAAAGGCAGCTGCGTCTTTCTGTGCACACGAGTGTCTCAGGGTGGAAAGAGCTTCGCCCAGCTCGGGGGCGGGGCTGGGGGAGGGCGCGCGGGGGAGGCCAGCAGGGAGAGCCCTTCCCCGGGCGTCTCAGTACAGGCCTGGTCCAAGGGCCGGGGCCCACGGCACGCTTCGGGCCCAGCCTGCCAGGCAGGTGTCCCTCCCATTCCCTTCGGCTGACCTTGGCCCCTCTGTGCCCTCCCACACGTGAGCACACAAGCAGTCCTCACAAGGCTTCTGTCTGTCCCAGGGTTTTGTGCGGCAGGCTCCTTCATGCTCCGCTCCTCTTTGTGGACGGGTAGCGGGGCTGCATTTGCTGCATTTGCGAGTAGCCTTGGGGGCTCTGGGGAGAAGCTAGGCGGCTGCAGGTGACCGGGACGGGCTGCCCTGCGGGCTCAGGGCTGCAGCGGTGGAGGAAGTCTGAGTAGCGAAGAGCAGGGGTTGGTCTCCCAAGCGTGCTCCACAGACCCTGCTCTTGTTCTACTCCATTCTGATTCTTTTTTCCATGAGTATATATATTGTAACTTGGGCCATGGGTGCACACACACGCACGCGCGTGTGCACACACACAGAGCTTCCAAACCCAGCTTCTGTCCGGTTTGTCAAGGAAAGTAACACCATATGCTGTAACAGTGAGTGCACATATGGGTAGAGTCCTCGCAGAAATTCAGATGCAGCAGGGAATCTGCATTAAAACTGCTGGTATATGTGAACAACAACAGATACGATTGGGGTCTGGGGTCATCTCTATTTGGTAATGCTGGTGTGTCCCACAGAGCGCGGGAACAGAATGAAAAATGCAAATTGGGCATTTCGGGGCTTCTTTCTGCTTCAGAAACCTCCCAGGAGAGGATAAGGAGACTGGGAAGTGAGAGAGGCAGGTGCCACGGTGGTCCTGAGCCCTGTGCTTTTCTCTGTGCTCCTGTCTCTTCTCCCCACATCAACTAAATAAGAGGTGAGGTGAGGTCAAGCTCAGGTCTGGGGATCCTAGGCTCCTATCTCAACAAGTGGTGTTTGAGGAACACAGGGAGGAGGGGGAAAGTGGGTTTCCCAGGGACAGAAAGGTGGCTATGGGTCCCCTGGTCCTTTGCTCCCAGAGATGGCTCAAAAGGTCCCTCCACACGCCTTAGCCAGGTTCCCACAGCCAGGCGAACTCTAGAGTCGTGGGACCCATTGCTCTCACACTTTAGATCGTCAATAGAGGGGACCATGCAGCGTGCCCCATGCTGGCCCAGGGAATCCCAGACAGCAAACTCACTGGGGATGGACGCAAACAGCCGAATGGGCCCATTCTGTTCGGAGCCGGAGCCTTGGGAAGCCTGGGGCCTTCCTGGATGAGCCAGGAGGGGTGCAACTTGGTGCCGATCCTGGAAAGAGTTCATCAGAACACCTTTGTGGCCCCAGAGTGGCACAGTGCTGACAGATTTCGCAGCCCCCGTGAAGGGGCTGTGAGACTGCGCTCTGCGTTTCCCAGAACCATTCCGGCGCTGGGTGTGAATTCCTCCTCCGTGGCTCTGATGAGGAAAGCCCAGTGTGTGGGCGTCTGATAGAACCCTTCCGAGGGGTTGGCAGGGCTAGTCTCTGCACAGGAAGGGAAGGAGGATTTTTCTAAGCCCAAAATGCCTTTAGACCCGTGGCTTTGATGCTCTTAAGTGGGAAGAAGAGAGGAAAATCAAATGCCCCGGAGGGAACTGTCTCCCGCTGCCCCTTACCTAGGGAGCTTCGGGGTGCAGTCCACCCTGCCCAGCAGCCCCACGCCTTCCACCTGACGGACTCAGCCCCCAGGGCTGCTGACCCAGCCCGGCCCAGCCAAGGAGAAAAATGTCCTTTTAGATATTGTTCTATTAAGATTTGGCCGCTTTGTCTTTCCATGTGGCAGGATAAGATTTTCTCAGCTGTTCCGTTACTTCAAACGACTTGTTAAATAATGTCTTCAGATAAAAAAAAAATACGAGCAGATTAATAAAGCGCTCACGAAAGGGCTGAGACAAGGAGGCTGTCAGATCCGCACGCAGAGAACTTTGAAATGCGGGTTCGCCTGACCTCAGGGGCCTGCCTGACACCAGGGTGACCGTCGCCTGACTTCTCCTCTGTCTCCACAGAGTCGAGAGGTGTTTAGTGCCAAGTGTGATGTGGACACTTGCCTGCTGGATGGAGACAGAAACTCATTTTCCATCTGTCAAGCAACCTGACACAGAGCCAGTAATGATTTTCTGTCAGCCGAGGCCTGGCTGGATTTGAACCAGTGACCCAGAGGTAAAAGGCCCTGATGTAGGGCCCCCTCTACAATAACTGGCCTGCCTGGCCTCGTTATGCCTGGCCCAGTGCTCTCTCTTACATCTGCCCATGCACGCTCCTTAGCCATTTGAATTTTGGTTGGATCTTCACTTAGCATTTGGGGCTGAGTGGTTCATGTCCCAGGAGGGCGAGCGGGGTTGAATGTGTGTCCTGGGGGAGTAAGAAGCAAAAGGCAGATGAAGGGCAGAGAGTCAGGATCTCTTTGATGAGCCTGGGGCCAAGAGCTATATGCTTCTCCCAGGCTGGGTGTCTGACCCTGACCTCAGGACCCTTGCACAGACAGCAACCAGAGAGATGGCTCCCACAGCAGAAGGTGCAACAAGGAATGTGCATCACAGAGGGATACCAAGGTCTAGACACTCTGGCCTTGAAACTGTCATTAATATTTTTATTGATTGTTTTCATGGAAACAAAAAAGTCCATTCAGAAGCATTTGTAGATTGATTCATATTATGCTTTCCATTCCCTGAACAATAATTCAGCCACATGTTACTCTCCAAAAATAGTGTTTCATAATCAGAAGACATCTGCCCCCCAGAACCAGAGAAGCAATCTGGAGGACTTTACAGGTGAATTCATTATTCAATAAACATTTATTGAGGTCCCTAATATCAGGCAAGCATTCTGCTAGGCATCAGGATTACAGAGATAAGAAAAAACAAATTCCCCATTGAAGAAATGAATTAATTTAGAGGGGGAGAGATATGTGGACAAAGATAGTCTGGCACAACCTGATAAGTGATATCATGGCAAGTGAAGAAATTCAGTAGGCAACTGGTAATAACCAATGATTGTGTCTCACAGCAGTGGGGGCTGTGGTGGGATCCTGAAAACGGGGAATCGTTAGTGCAGAGGTGCGGGCTGTGTCAGCAACCCAGGAGGAAATCCAGGCTTTACCACTTACAAGCAGTGGCACCTGGAACTTGGCTTCTTGGAGCCTCCACTTTCTAATCTGTGAAATGGGAATGATCACACCAATGTCAAAATTGTCATAGGATTAAGTGGGGGTAATTCACATAAAGCATTTAGGAGGGCACTCGGCACATGGCAGGCGATTGATAAGTGTGCCCTGGATTGGAGAAAGGTATTAATGGGAGAAAAAAGTAACATTTTTAAGGTATTTTAACACCGTGCCAGTGGGCTGAGGAAAGTGGAGATTAAAGAGAGGATTTGTAGTGGGATCAAGAGAATTTGGTGACTAGTGAAGACGAAAAGGAAGAGGTGAAGGTCTCAGTGTGGGGGTGGGGAGGGAGGGGTGGAGGGGAGGTCACCAGGCCTGGTTGCTGTGGCAACACAGGAGGGGGGCTTGGGAGGACTGGGTGTAGGGAAAGGAAGGGGTGGCTGGCTTTTCTTCAGGGGTGTGGGGTTGGAGGTGCCTTGAGGATACCCAGGTGGGAATGTCCAAATGGAGGGCTACTATCTGGGAGCTCTTGCTGGTTTACAGAAGGTGGCTGATGCCGGAACAGTGGGAAAGGCACTGGGAAAGGCCGAGGTGGGGGATGGGAAGAAGAATCAGACACCGGAATTCCTGGAAATAGTAACCTTAATGGGATGAGTGGGAAGGGGCGTGTGGAATGGACAGACAGCCATGCCAGGACCATGGTGGCACTCTCGAGCGGAAAGGGAATGTTTCAGCCTCGATGCAAGGAACGGCCTTCTGAGAGGGCTGTGACCACAGTGCTTGCCCCTGAACGGGAGCTCATCCCAGGCACGCAGTAGTCAAGCGGAATCAATATGGGGGCAGCTTTGTCTGTCAAGGGCTTTACCGATGGTTCTGAGCCAGACTCAGGGCTTTTGGGGAAGTTGGGCAAAATTTCTGCTTGGAGTTCTTGGAGGAGGCAGAAAAAGGCATGACCCAGACAGCAGTGATGGGCTGGGAGGGCCTTCCTGTCCCTGCTGGAAGACAGGGATTGCTGCAACCATCTTGAAATTCAGAATCCGAGATCTTCATTAACTGATGAAGTAAGACTCATGCCCTGGTCACTTCTCGACTTGATTAGTGACATTTAATGGACTTTGTAATAGGTCATTTGCATAATTAGAAGTCATGTAGAACCGAGCCTGACACCTGACTCCACACGTCCTGCGCGGTCCCATCCGTTGTTGGGCAATGATAATGGCTGCTTCTTCCTGAGTTCTTGCCAAGTGGCAGGAGCTGTGACAAGCTGTTTGTGGGGATTATCACATTTGATGCTAGAAACAGACCTAGGATGTCACACAAGTCTCTTTGGCTTCATGAGGAGAGAGAGGTGAGCTGTAAAATGGCCTTTTGCTCCATCTTCAACAGGCAGGGGACTTCTCAGGCTCAGCTGTGGGGTGGCGGCTGAGAAGGCATTATGAGTGCATCTGAAACGCACCACACATGAGATGCTAACAGCAGTGGGGCCCAGGGTAGGAAGTCGTGGTAAACACATATTGGTGGAAAGGATACAGGATGAGTTCTGAGCACATTGGCAAAACCAGCCCAGGGTGCCACACTGATGGCAGTGCTCTCTGTGAACCCCCAGAGTCAGAGTCTAGAGCTTCCGGCAGTGATGACAAATCAACCATATTGCAGGGATTTCACATCCAGAACGGTGGGTATTGAGGAAATGGTCCACGTGCACAGTTGAGGCCAGGATCGATCTCTTCAGTGTGTTGTCTTGTCCTGTCAGCGGACTCACAAGCCTGGTTTCACAGGAACCCTGCGCTCCTTCCCTCCGACTGTCCAGAATTTCTGAGTTGTTGAATCATCCAGGGGACCCTCCAGGACTCAGAACGGTGCTGGGATTTCATGGGTCTCATCCTCGCCTGGGTCCACAAGCACGTGGGCCCCGATGGATCATTAGTGACGGTCGTTTACTGTTTAATGCAGTTTTTCAGAATTGGCGCTGTAGATGAGTTTCCCAGGCTCTATGGGAAATTTTTTTCCCCTCTAAGTGAGGTTCTATTTTACTCACATTTGAGAAACTGTCCAATAGTGTAAATAAGATTAGTTCGCTTGCTAGAGAGAATAAACTCTTATAAGACCTTTCATTTATGTCTATATACAAACCAATAATAGGATGATAATCCTAATAATCTGTATCTATTCTTCATAGTATGTTAAAAGTTGAGGAAGGGAACCTCTTTATTTTTCACGCGTATAGTCACTAATTCCGATCAACCCAACATGATTTAGCCTGAATTATTAAGGGTTTATTGTGCTGTCAGAGCAGACATGATGAAAGTTGTTTGCTTATCACACCTGCAATGTCACCTTGGAGAGTTCATATTTACACAGCTATGAAGTAATGCATTTCTCTGAGTAGCAAGAGGCAGCTCTAGTCCTACTCAGATAGGAACAGTGTAAAGAAGTTCGTTTTCCTTGTAAATTAGTAACGATCTATATGGAGGGAAGTGCTCTTTCATCATTTTGAAGCTTCGTGTCCTACCAATTAAGATCACAATTGAGAAA
The DNA here is from genome assembly GCA_028646535.1 of Procyon lotor. Taxonomy (NCBI): domain Eukaryota; kingdom Metazoa; phylum Chordata; class Mammalia; order Carnivora; family Procyonidae; genus Procyon; species Procyon lotor. The sequence goes on from CM053604.1 coordinate 104,036,259, forward strand.
ATCAATGTGCATTTTTTCAGTACTACTCTGAGCCAGGCACTATGCTAGGCACTGCGGAGAGACAGAAATGTGGGCCAGGCTGTAGGAGACAAATGCAAAGTCGTGATTAGACGATGCAAAGGTTTCAGAACTTGAAGGACAAGTTCTAAGGGTATGTCACAGGGAGCAAGTCTAGCACTGGCCGGAGGTGAGGGGGTGGCAGGGCAGGAAAGCCTCGTGGAGGGGGTTGGCATCTCCAACAGCCTGCCAGGGGTAAGAGGATTGCTAATCCAAAAAGACAGCCAAAGAAGAAGACATGAATATGGACTTCTACGCAAGGTAAGGTGCTTGTAAAGAAATACCGTGTTTGGAGAAGGTGTTCCAAGGCTTCGTCTTTTCTATCCCTTCAAAATATGATAAGGGTGCCTAAAATTCAGAGCACTTAGATTTGGCTCCTTCTGTCGGGTATGTTTCTCTTTTCGTTCTCAACGCTGTTGCAGAGAAAACAACTCTAATCAAAAAGCAAGGGTGAATTTTTGATTTTAACATGATGCGTGGTGGAGGTATCGATGATATGGGTACCTGCACGGTTACGAAGCTTTTGTGTGTGTTTTTTTTTTTTAAAGATTTTATTTATTTGACAGAGAGAAACACAGCGAGAGAGGGAAAACTAGCAGAGGGAGTGGTAGCGGGAGAAGCAGGCTTCCCGCTGAGCAGGGAACCCGATTCGGGGCTCGATTCCAGGACCCTGGGATCATGACCTGAGCTGAAGGCAGACGCTTAACGACTGAGCCACCCAGGCGCCCCAAAGCTTTTGTGTTTTTAACCACAAATGCTACAGTACTGCTGGGATGAATAAAGAGAAATCAAGATAGACTTAGAAGGCATTATGAGTGCATCTGAAACCAGGTAATAAATAAGCCACAGGTTCTCTCGTGATTTCTGAAACATCCCTGTTTAATCATAGAATTATTTCCATATTCCACTCATCATAAATAATCCACTTTATTATTTCACCAATCCTTTCGTAAAAATTTGGTATTTAGCATAAACAAACACTGAACATTAGCCGGAGGTGTGTTAGTTTTAAACAGAATAAGGAATTTAAAAAAAATACAAAATTTAAAACTTAGAAAAGAACACATGAAAACATTAACATTATCATCCATTAAAAAAAAGTCAAATTTTGTAACAACCACTTAAAAAAAACCCAGGTGGAAAAATGAGTAAACATAAATATAGTCTAATGTATTTCCTTCATAAATACATTTAGACAAAAAAAAATGCAGAAACAGATAGCCCGACAGTGTATAACACAACAATAAAATATTCTGAGATGAATAATTAAATCCCAATAAGCATGAATTACAAATAAATTTTGATTTTATTTTTTATTCTTTATGGAAAAATATGCCAGAGTATTTGTGTAAAAAAAGAAACAGGCATAAACGTATCACTCAAGCCACCAAAATGCACTATGTAGAGATTATTTGAAAACGAAACACATTTTTTTAAAGCATGTTATAGCATTTTCAGTTGAACCTTATCCAATAATCACACCTACTGTAGGTGTTAGACAATAGAGGTAGATAAGTTGGGGAGAAAAAAAAAATCAGTATTCTAATGCTAGGGAGAAAGATTCTTATAGCTCAGACAGACAACCCCACTGCCTCTGAAATTCCAAGAAACTTGTAGGAACAAAACATAAAAACCTTCCTATGCCCCATTTGTGAGCATCCAAAGTATTGAGCAAAATTACTGGAGTTTTAGATATAAGTGAAATTCTTGACAGATAGCCTGTCCACCACAGATTTTTGCAGAGTCTGGCGCTGGCCTTAGAATTTACACTGAGGATAACGCTTGTGAAATTTACGAGGTTCAGTAATATGGAAGTGGTCCGAAGAAATAGGAGATGAGACCTGGTTGTGATGATACGAATTATGCAACTGGTAAACCTGGTAGGTTTCTAAGGAATGCTCTTCTCTGTTGCAGACCACACAGTCAGCCTCAGTGTGACCCAGGACGCCAATACTGCCTGTCAAATCAAGATAGGAGATGCAGAGAGGATGTGACAGGATGCTGGGCAGGAAACAGAGGAACAGTGTCTCCTAATTCTCTATATCGCTTTCTCCTCTATTTGGGTCCAGTGAAAGTTCGTCCAGCTCCAGTGGAAACGAATCTTGAATACTCTTTTGAAAGCTGATGCCCAACTGGGGATTCGTTTTATTTGATCTTTTGGTTATGAATGGTTTTGTATTTTCTGTGCCCATTTTCCTTTCCATCTGGCTAGACAGAATGTGTATATGTAACATTCGTTCGTGTCCATGACCTTTATATTTTTATTTATTCATAAGAACGATATGATTTAATTTTAAAAAATTGTTTCAAACATTTGTCAAATCTGCCAAGGAAATTTTCATTAATAACTTGTCTCAAATGCCTTAAGTGTGCTTAATTCAAGGATGAAACAGGCTACTTTTGGCTAAAAGGGGCAATTTGTGCTCAGACATCTGTGTAACAAGAAAAAATTTTGGTCTCAGTTGTGGAATGTGAACATAATCCATCATTAAGTGTTGTTGTTCTCAAACTGTAACATTTTTACATCTCACATTTGGCTGTTAGGAGTTTGCAAGTGTGCTGGAAAACAGGTAAGAAAGAAATTATGGCAGAAAAATAGAAACTATCTGAAATATAATTAAAAAAATCCTGACTACCAAGTCCTGGAGTTTACCTCAAAACTTCACTTACTTATAACTCAAACATCAGGCTCTTTCTTTGAAGCAGCTTATAATAAATTTAAGACATATAACACCACAATCTCTTATAATGGGACTGAGGAATTTCTGTGTGGAAACTATCTGAAGGAATGTCTAAAGAATGATGTCAAGAAATGCAGATAACTTATGCCTTTCAGCATCTATGCAATCCATGACCCCTGCTGAGTTGATAAGGAAGAGGCATGTCACAGTTGTAGAAACAAAGAATCACACAGTAAATCAAAGTATTCATGAATAAGACTTTGGAAATTTTCACTGTCATCAGAAGGGCATTTTCCCGATGGTGTGACCTCATTTCAAACAGCACAGTAACGAGTGTGGGGTTGTACTGCACCAAAGGTGGTACAAGGAAAGCATATTTGCTTTTTGTCACGATCATGGCTTCCCATGCTCGGAGAAAAAAAAAAAGAGAGATTAAACCACTCCAAAATACGGTACCACCCCTGGCAGTAACCAACAAAGTAGGTTCTGGAAATAATGCTCCTGTCAAAAACATTTTAAGGCACTTAAACTGTTTTATCATATTTTTGTGTAAAAAAATAAAATATGCATCGAAGCAACATTCACAAGTACAAGTCTTCAGAACTGTTTGTATGTACAACTCTGTACAAATATACATCGCTGCATAAAAGGTGCCTCCTCCATTATACCGTTGGCCGCGTCAACTTTACTCCCTATAAGAAAGGACAACATGATGTTCAGAGCTGGATAGTATCTATGAACAAAATGAAAGCATCAGTTAACACCAGATAATTTATGCTCCTAGAAGGAAGGCGAAGCCCACCCACCCGAAGAGCGTTACATAACCAGTGATCCAAACCCCTGGACACAAATGGGCCCACCTGCCCACCTCGCTGGCTGGAGGACTTTGTCATTTCTCCAGCCCCATCGGGCTGCTCATACCGTCCCGCTGTGCATGGGAGGGTGGGTGGGTCTCAATCGCTCTTATTTGTAAAGCGGAAGAGCTACTCATGGATACCCTCATGATTGGCAGTTTGCATTTATGTTTGTGGTCAAATGGGGTGGGCAAATATTCCACGCTCTCTGGATTATTCTAAGGTAGCCAACACCTCCTGGGTTTGGAGAGGTTTCTGTGCGAAAGGAGAGTGAACAGGATCGTCCAACCTGGCTTCCCTTTTGAAAATGCCTCCGTCACTCTGCTTTTAAACACTGAGAAGACAATTTCATTCTGTTTAATTTGTTGTTCACTATGACTGCATATTTTTGACAGAACATTAGGATTTTTAAATACTTTTCTTCATTCTTTGTCAAAATTTTTGTATATCAATGCTGACCCACAGTGCACATATACATCGACAGATATAAATGGAAGTTTTTCAAAAGGGATAAATAGTAATAGAACTAAAAAGGTACTAAAATGCTCCTCTACCAACTCTTAGGTGGGCGGACCGGAGCCCAGAGTGCAACCCAGTAAGGAATGGTAGTCACTACCGTTCTGGTAAAGGGAAAAATAAATGAAGGCGCTGGGCAGGCTAACTTGTTCAGGTAGGACCCTGGGGACCCAGGGCACTCTTTCTGTCTCGAGTGTCCTTGTGATATCGGGCAAAGATGATGGGGACCAAACAGACCAGGGTTCTAGTCCCCCCTCTAGAACTGACGAATCCACCCATGTAACCTCGGGTAAGTTGCTCGACTCCGTGAGCCTCCTTCCTGAGCTGCCTGGTGGCAACAGCAGAGCTTGCTACAGTGTTGTAGACAGTAACGAACAACAAGGGCAACAACGATAATTACAGCAGCTAGCTTTTATCAAACACCTGCCAGAGAATGCTCTGTAACTCTGAGGAGCAGAAATTATCGTTCTCAGAGTGGCAGAAGCTGAGGCACAGAGAAGTAAAATAACGTGGCCAAGGGCTCCCAGAGAGCAGGTGGCTGAGCCCGCAGGTTCACGCTCTGAACCAGGGGAAGATGGGATGTGCTCAGCACACGAAGAGCTCAGTAGGTGGTAGTGTGGCTGTTCCATTTTCAGGAGCCTAAGGACTCAACACAGGGCACGCCCCTGCCACTGGCTGTGGCTTTTTCCTACTCTTCTCCTGATAACAGCTGCCACCTTGTGTCCAGGCTCAGAGAAGTCCTGTACGGTCTGAGCCACTGGGCAGGAGCCAGCCTAACGGACGCTCTGATGGTATACGCAGCATCTAAACTTTTATGAATCACCCTGATTTTATTTTGGCTGATAATTTAGGAAATCACATCTATGGATGTGGGATGAGTTACAAGACTCTGAGCTAAGTGTGGTGAAACTGACATTGTGTGGGTTCCTTTGCCAATTAAATTTTTTAAGTGCTCCACCACATAGTTTTGCTGTGCAGTTCCTACCTGTCTGGAAAATTAAAAAATAAAGTAGACATTTTAGATAAAGCCAGGTGCTATCATGTTTAGAAAGAATGTGAAATGAGGACACACAGGAAAGACAGGGTGAGGGAAAGAAAGTGTATACCTGACTGGAGGGGTACAAATATTTTGAGTATATTCGCCTTTACTACATTGCAATATGCCCTCCAATATGAGTGGATTTTTTAAAAAAGCCTTTTAAAACTGCATTTTGCATATAGTTGTACTTTTATAATAATATACAACATGTAACCTTCAGACCTCCTTTTCAAATTGAAATGGATCAATGTGTCATTATTATGACTGCTTAAGAAAATAGGTACTTGAGGATGAGGATACTAGCAAAAGTTCAAGTATATGAAGAGCTAAGATTCAGAAATAGCATTTCAATCTCATTCGGACCGAATCTCAAATGAGATCTTTCCAGAGTCTCACCTTCTGCCTTGACACCATCCAGGACTTTATTGTTGGCACCAACACACTTCCCAGAAGGATCTGAACTGGGTGGTATATGAGCAAGGGCACAGATATTAGAGAGAGGTGCTCATGGCCTGCAAACACGATCTTCAGCATTGGAATTCCTGATGAACAAAGAAGACAGAAAATCTAGAGGTAAATTCAGTCTGTCATCAAATCAAAAACCCATGCCATTAAAACTGGAACTCAACTAGGTCATTATCATCTTTCCCCCAATATGTGTTCATAGGGAATGTCTCCAAAGACTCATCAAATCTTCCCATCTTCCTTTCATTACAGAAAACTCTAAGCTCTACCCAGAACAGATGAAACTGAAAAGGTGGTCAGTGTTCAAAGGCACCACTAATTCCCACTGCAAATTAGCAGGCTGTCTACCAAGGAGAAGAGAAAAGAGTTGCTTCTCAGAAGGCTGAAGAATATGAGTAAAGCAGAGATTCAAAATGGGTCTTTCTTGCTTAGTAGTGAAACAGTCTGCTGGAGGCCTGCCTGGCATCATGAGAACCGAAAGGATGTGGTAAGATGATATATGATATATACCATTATAAGTGGGAGGGTACTTTCGCTAAATGAACATTAATAAAGGCTTTGTGCCTTCTCTTTTGGCCAACGATCTCAAAGCACTTTATGAGCCATTATGCGGCAGGTGTATTCTAAGATTAGGGCTGAATGTTTAAACCCCACAGTGAAGGTCTTAATGGAACTCTGGTAAATGAATACTACTTCCTGAGTCTACCATTCTATTATACCAAGGGCAAGGTCTGCAGATTTTGTAAACAGCTGCCTATAGTGTGTACCTATTAAGCTTTTATAAGAGAAATCAGACACCGGCAATTTGACTGTGATTACCAATTGTTTTAATATGGCCCAGTTGTCAAAATTACTGTGTATGTATGTCAGCTTTTTCAACAGGATAGCTTTTATAGCTTAGCTTCCTTCTTGTTTCTTTGAGAACAGCCTCTGAGAAGGACCCAAGCTCCTAAACATGCACACTGATGGCACATAAATTAACTTTTTATTATAACCCACTGAGGAAAGCTCTGCTTTTTCAATTATTTTTACCTTCTAATAAATTTCAAACCTTTATGCAAAAATGTATTTCATAGCCGCTTTCTTTTTCATAGCCTCACAAATCATTGCCGTAAACTGAAAACACTTAACTCGTCCCCAACAATCTCTCTCTCAAAGCTTGGAAAGTACACGTTTAGAGTTTTGCACTTTCTGTCTTCTCACCAATATAAAAACAAAAGAGCTTTCTTTAAAACAAACAAACAAACAAACAAACAGATTTTATCAATTGATAGTCAAAAAGTGGTGTCTGATATTATGATCCTGGGGAGTTACCATGATGAGAAAAGAAGAGCTGAGCGTCCTCCTCCTGTTTCCAGGAAAGGTTATTTGGCACAAAGGGATGGTATCCAGAAGTTGGGCGGCGGGGGGTGGGGGTGGGGCGGCCAGTAAAAGCGGGGCTGAAGGGAGCAAATGATAGGAATACAGAGATACTTGTCCCGTAAGTGAGGACAGTGGGAGTTTCTGACTCAAAAGTTTGAGGACCATGGCTGCTGGGCTAAATCACTCAAGCTGCCCTTTCTTGGCCAAGACTCGGGCTCTGTGTCATTCCTCAGCAAACTGAAGTGCGCTCTGCTGCTGCAGTCAGTAAACACAAAATCGGCTGCAAGAGAGACAAGGTATCTCAGGGTAAGCCGCAGTGGAGATTCAGCTTAGTGTGGGGAATTAGATACACAAAGCTAGCAGTAAGGGTGCCGAGCATCATTAGTATGCGGCGAGGGCTTATTAGATGTCACCTGCCTCCCACGTGCTCTCCCGGGAATGAATGAAGCCTCGCGATGACCCTGGGAGGCTGATGAAAACTAGCGTTTGCGTCACATTACTGATGAGGAAACTGGGTCAGGAAACTGTCCCAGGTGGTGGGGTCTGAACTGCAACCCCGGCGACCTGAATTTCCGGCCCTCTGTGCCAGGGAAGGTTCAAGGTCTCAGGGGTCTTCAGTTCACCAGGCCACAGGGATTGCAGGTTCATTAAGTAGAAATGCAGCTCTTGGGTACACAAAAAAATTTCTTGTCCAGAAGCTCTTTTGGAACTCCTTCCTCTTGGATGCTTCCCAGAAGCGCTTCCAGAAGCAGAAGGCCTCGTCGAACTCCCCTGATACCCATACCGGGATGTTCCTGTGATTTCATGAGCTTGAGGATCTAAGTGACTGTTAGGACCCTCCCAGTAGTGGCTAGGACACACTGACGGAAAGATGTAGCCATGTCCTTACTCTCAAGAAGCTTCCAGTGTGCAAGTGACCTTCCACTTTCTTTGGACCCTCATCCCGATTTGTGTGAAGCTCTCTTCTGCCCCTGCGCTGGTTCTTCGGCTCTCGGGTCTCATCTTCAAACGCACCCTTCTGTGTGTACGCTGCTTGGGGCTGGGACTCCGCGAGCATCCGTCCTTGCCTGCCCACCGCCTGGATGCTTCTGCCAGCAGGAGCGCTAGAGGAAGGCTGGAGGGGGAGCGGCCTGGGGACTGAGGAGCACGAAGATGGGCACTTTCAGGGGCCGGCAGCAGCAGTAGTTGGCTCCAGCTGACAGCTCACTGTGCCCTTCCTGAGAGGCCTGAGCCCCCATTTCCTCCTCCAGAATTCCAGCATTAGCTCTTGTTCCAGAAGCCTAGGTCATGCGCTCCCCCTCTCATCCTCTTCACCCACTTGTTGAACAACTCGCTAGATCATTCAGTCCTTGAGTCAGCACTCTGGAACTGAGGAATGGCTCTGTGAAAGGGTGAGGCATGCCAGGAGGGGAATGTGACCTAACCCTGCACGAGGTGACTTCCTGGGTGCCCCTGTGACCACCCACACCTCCTCCCCATAAGCTTCCTTCAGGCCAATCAGCTCTCAACGGCATTCCCACGCTGGCTCCATACCAGTCTCCCAGGCTTCATAGGTGTGTCCTGTCTAAGCTCCTTCCCTCTCTGTGGCCAGAACGAGCACAAAATCTGATTCTGTCAAACCCCTTGGGCGTCTGTGAACCAGGGGAAGCTTCTAGGTGAGGAGCACGGAGACCCTCCTGAACTGGCCACCATCCCTCTATATCTCTATATGTCATACTCTCCCCTCCCCTGCCTCTGTGCTCCAGCCTGGAGAAGCCCCCGTGCCCCACCCCTCCCCATTCAGCCTTTGCACAGGAGCTCCTGTCGCCTACAATGCTCATCACCCACGTCTCGCTTCACCCTGTCCTCTAGCCCTCAGCTCTTAGGTCGCCTCCTCTGGGATGCCATCCTCAAAGTCCCGTGCTGGTCATTAGGTCCTTTCTACTCTATGCTTACCCAACCTGCGACACGCTCCAGCCTAGTGTTCATGCCCTTACTACCACTGGCCGTTTCTTCTTCATCTTTGAGCATAGAGTAGGTGCTCGAAAGGAGTGTGTCGAATGAATGGATCTGTACTTTTCCAGATCCTGTCATAAATTTACTGTGCAGACTATCACTCCGTTTTCACTACATTCTTTAAGCAGGAGAAAAACAATGGCAATAATTTTTAAAAAACCAAACAAACTTACTAGAAAGAGTTTTCTTTTTAAAGTAAAATTTAAATATAGGACTCTTTTCATCTTGCTATCACTGCAGTAATATAAATGAGGTAAATTAATTTTAATGCTCCCAGGTACTGATTCTGTGTCACCATGGTTGACAGGATCCAACTAGACTTTATGCGATGGCATTTGACTTTATGGAAGTGAACACGATGCACGCATTTACAATTTTACAGGGGCTTTAAGCTGTCATGCTGAAAAATGTTTATAAAACATTAATCAAAAAATGCCTCTTTAATACAATGCATTGTCTGAAAGATGTTAGAAGGCGCATATTGTAAATGGATTCTTTTTCTGACTAAAGTAATTTCCACCAAAAGCATTTCCCCATTGCTCTACAAGTACACTGTGTGGATAGATAAAGAGCACTTTCCCAGCACATTACTACCTGCTCCAAACACTTGGGAAATCAGTAATGTACAGCATGCCATATTTCCATGTCACACATGACACATTCGTCTAAAATTATCCAACAGAGTTTGACACTGCAGCATATTCCGTAAGCAGAGCTTTCAACTGACATCTGCCAAGTAGGAACTTCAAGTGAGAGCTTTCTTCTTCTAACAAGCAAGTAAGGGGTTTCTTTTATCCTATACCCAGGATGGAAAGGATAAAACAATACGTACAAGAACAAGTGTTTTTTTTTTTCTCCCTATTTTAAATATGTTTATTTTATATTCTCTGAATTAGAAAATTCTCTTTGTATCAAAGTTCAAGTTGCAAGAGTTTATACTTCCTATCGGATGGACAGTTTTTCATGTTTCCTTGAGAAACATTTTTCTTGCTGGATTAAATATGGACTTTTATTTAACTCACGCTAAAGGCTGAAACTGCTCTATTGTTTTTAATATAAAAACTAGCTACTTCGCATCACTGTTCGGTTTACTTACTGGTGGGTGCCCCATGTTTTCACCATCCATCCATCCACCCGTTCATTAAAAAATACCTCTTGGGCCGCTGCTCGATGTGAGGCACTGTCCTCATTGCTGGGGCTATTAGGTCAGTAGCCCCCCCAAGGTTCCTGCCCTTCTGGGGCTCCCCTTCTGGTAGCTCTTGCCCTGATACCTCAGCTTTCCCCCGTCAGAGGGATGCCAGTCAGCATAGCTTGTGTAACCCTTTCTGTCACTGGCTTACCCAGTTTCTACAACTCAGAGTTTGGGCATTATCTTTGACTAATTCCATTCGTCTTCTGACTTCTTGATCAAGCCACTGAATTCTGTAGATTCTCTCCTCCATCTGCCACTCTCTTTCCCCCTCAGTTTTCACTGCCACCTGCCTAATTCAGTGCCTCAGAAAACTGAGCCAAGATTACTCTTACAGCCTCCTGACATCACCCCGTCTTCAGACTCTTCCCTTCATCAATCCCCCAAACTCCGGCCAGATTAATCTTCCCCCAACCCACATTAATTAAAGCCAACAGCCTGCTCAAGAATTACAATGACTTTCCAGTGCCCATTCATCACATTCTCTCCCTATTCAACTTCAGTAAAGAACGGTTACTACCACCGCCATTTTGTAAGGGCTTCCTGCTTGCCAAGTGCTTTGCCTGCATTATCTCATTTAATCCTCACAATGGCCCTGTGAAGTAGGTGCGATTTTCCCTTTTAAGCCTGAGGAAACCGGGGTTTAGGGCAGGTAAGTGACTTGCCTGATATCATACATCATGCATTTCAGTAGAGGCAGAATTGGACCTCGGTCTATTTACTTTTAATCGCTGAGCCGTACCAACTCCAGTAAACCAAACTTTCCCTTGCCGATTGCTGTCACTGGCTCAGATCTAGCACTTTCTTGTCTTCGTAAAAGCTGAGCCCCTGCTGGATCTTGCCCTTTCTCCCTATGTGCCTAAATTCTGTGGGTTCATTCAGGCTCAGCTTTCTATTTCCTCCACCCTGGGGGTGGCCTCTCTATGGATTTCTTCTTTTGAGGAAACAAGTCGCTCTTCCTCCTGGCCTCAGATAACGTAGCATTTGATGCTGCCATTGTTTTCTTCGGGATAGGTTTTGTTTTCCCCTGAACGTAGGCAAAGTATTACATTTTTCCTTTAATCTCCTACAGTATTTCAGCCCAGGACTGCTACTTAATAAATGATTGATTATTTAAGAATAGGTACCAAAATAAGGTTTCCTATTTAAAAGTTCCTATTTAACTAGAACGAATACTAATTGCTTTGCTAGACTGCAGAGAGAACGCCTCCACACACCCCTTGGGGACAGGACTGCATTTCCTGGCATAAAATTTGCTGTGGCAGGAAGGAAAGAAACTGGACTGACCGAGGAACACGAAATTTGAAAGGAGTACCGAAGTGTGGAGTAGGAGAGGAAGTATGTTGAAAAACACTCTCTGTGTCCTTTGAAGACTAATACTACACTTCACGTGCTCACTTAGCTAAGATCACGTATATTCCAATCACCTGGATCATTTCCTGTCTTTAAGGGTTCATTCACCTGAATTCACATGACTTATTTTCCATTTAAAGGCTTTCTCAGACTTTTCACAGAGTTTTGGAGAGAGCTGCTGGCAAATCTGGAATCCAGTTGCTTCTCTCCTCAGTTGTCATGGTGATTTCCCGCTTTTGTTTAGTCTGTTCTCAGTTAGAAACATCCATAAGTTTACTATCTAAATGTCCCACACATTGTTATTTGGATTCTATCTCTTCCTCAGTCAATCTCTCAGAAAAGACCATGCTTGCCTTTAAAAGTCATTGGGATAGATGGTCTCCCCAATCATAACGTAATCAGGAAGGCAGTCACTGAGGAACAGAGTCATTCTTTTCCAGCATCACTTAGTGCCAGTCTCTGTGTCCCCTTCACACACACACACACACACACACACACACACACACGCACACACTCCTCTTTAGAGACAAAAAGTCGCAGAAAGTCAAACTCACTGTCACTAATTTATGTCAATTACTAAACAAAGGAGCAATTACATGCCATTTCTAGAACACAAAGTGATGCCAGGATAAAGTACAACAACGGTTTTGGAATTTGGTTAGAAAGGCTTTCAGTTAGGATAATCCTAAAGCAGGCTAATTTCCAGTAATATAGCTGTCACTTTCATGCAGCGATTTATAATCTCTTACACCCCGTAGCCTACATGAGGCAGGTCAGTGTAGCAGTGAAGAAGCCTGACACGCGGGGGGGTGTGGGTGTGGGTGGGTGTGGGTGGATCATGGGAGGGGCTGGGGGTTGGCGGGGCTGGGGGTAAGAAGCCTGACACAGGAGTCAAAGAGCCCTGGGTTAAATAGAGTACCATGTCTACTACTTACCACCTGCATGACCTTGGTTGGGCAAGTTATTAAACCTCAGTTTTCACATCTATGAAAAGTACTTACTTTGTTGGTTTTTTTTAAAAAAAAATGCTAAGTGAAATAATGCTCAAAGTCTGGTAAGTAGTAGGTCTTCATCCATTATGGGTCAGACACTCTTCTAGGTACAGTGAATTCATGGGTAACCACCCCCTCCCACCGCCTTCCAGGAGTGTATGCTCTTACTCATTTAACGAGAGAAGATAGTACCATGCCAAATCTAGGCAAAGAGCAAATCCCACCCAATAACAACATGGCACACAGCAGTGAGGGAACGCAGCACTGCCGGCTACGAACACAGTGGTTAGGCAAATGGATTCAGTAAACGTTTGGGTTATTCCGATTTTTGTCTCTCTTTTAGTGAGGGTAAAAAGAAAGGCCCCTACTTCTAGGTCAATGGATATGGATAGGCTTGCTGCCCATCCGAGGCCTGTCGGACCAGTTAAGAGCCCCCCTGAGGTATGGCCTTTTGGAGCAGGAGGTATTTAGTCTGCCCAGCCCCCCAAATTACATTCTGTTTATCATCCTGCCTATTTCAGGACTCCCCCCAAACCCACTCTGGTATGTTCCAAAGGCTGGCGAGTCAACTTCCTGCAGATTCCCTCAGGAAGGGTGACAGGATGTCACAGATCCTGTGATCTGTTCTCGTTCACTCCCATCTAAACGGCTGGTCTTTTGCTCAAACTCTCCAAGGTATTTTAATATGTGGATTATGCTGTTTCACCCTTGCCAATGATTTACATTTTACTCGCTTCCCTGTTCTTTTGGTGTCATTCCATCTTTAACCGGAGCCTCTTGCCTTATTATCTTTGCTATGACTCTTACCACGGCATTAGAAACTCTATTGCTGCTGTATGAGACACCGAAGAAAACACTTTTGTCCTTTGTGTGCCCACAGTCATCCAAGATGAGGTACAACTAAGTAGCATATGCAAATGCGAGCTCTCTAGCAATTTCCCCACTGTCCCAGGGTGGGGGTTCACGGGACCCACAGGGATGTTGAGCATTTCCAAACTTCTGAATACAAAGGCAACATCAGCAGCTCTGGGATCTCTGACGACCCCCGCTTGACTAGACCTCTGGCAGAAAAACACGATCACGATCATCTTGCCTCAGTTTAACAGATAGGTACAAATGGAATTTTAATTTCTAACCTCTGACGCCTGAAAAAAGTCATACGTTTATCTTTGGGAGGGAAAGGGACACTTTAAAATCCAGAGGAGATGTCCACAAACGTGCCTCACAAAACCAGCCTCAAATGTCCTCTCTGTTTTCCTCTCAGGAGCTTGTGCTGCTCGCTAACCACCCTCCTCCCCTCTACAGTTGGGAAGGCTTTAAATGTCAATTTCTTTTCTGATGTACAACTTGGAGAAATTTATCCTTCGTCTTCGAAAACCAGAACCCCCAAATATTTTTTTTTATCCAAAAAGGGGAATTAGGCCCAGAAGATCAGGGCCTAAGTGTAAGATAAACTTATATCAAGTATATCAAGTACTTACATCAAGTATAAGATCACAAACTACACATCTAAGGCCATAAATTAAGAGAAAGGAACCACCTTTCCAGGAGTCAAAAGCTTTACGAAAGAGTCATGCTTTAGTGGTCATGCTTTAGTCTTTGAGCAATCGCATCTTGTACGGGACTTCAGAAGCCACATCCGGAGTTCAGGGATGTTTCCGATCTGTTATTGGTGAGGCAGAAGAGAGACCGTGGAAGATAGTTACGCAGGGCTTGCTCTGGGTCAGGGAGCATTTGGAGAGAATGCAAACATCAGTTCGTTTGCTCCTCAGGTCTATGGTATGCATGGAGCTTCCATTCCTCTCTCCACTTCTCAGATGAGGCACCTGAGGGAGCAGTCAGGACCAGCTTCCCCAAGGCCAGCCACAGCTAGTGACCCGAGGGACCGGAGGGAGCTGGGGTTGCATGCAGCCTGGCTCAGCCTCTGTGGTCTTCAACCAGACACTGTGCCTGCAATGCCTGCAATGCTAATTCGTCACAGTGCTGAGGGACCCCAGAGAAAAGAGACGCTTGATAATAACACTGCGAGCAGAGGGGGAAACCTAAGAAAAAGAATATTTACGCTAGAAAAGTCCGAAAGGAAAAAAGAGGTACTCCTTTCAACACAGGTGCTTGTCTGGCCGGCCTTTTACTTGCTTCAAATAAAAGGTGGTTTTATGACCGACCATTTTTGGCCCATCAGGGAAAGAAAAGATGGTGTTTTAGTCTTCAGGTACCCGGGCAGTGAGCCCATCACTTTCGGAAAGTTGTATGTAAATAAAGATGCAAGAAAAGACCAAAACGAGCAGCTGGTGTTATTTCTGTTTTGAAAGAGGTACATTCTGATTGGAAAAGACGTTTAATGAATGGCCTGAGCCGGCTTACCAGATGCTGACAATGAAACATTTAACTCCACCAATTGAAGGTTTCTGCCTCGGAAGATTAGGTACACCTTCACCTGTCTGACAGTGTTGTAGGAGTAATTAGCAAGCAGGGAATTCCAGAATGAATTAAAGAACTGAGCCACGGAGCCTTCATTCAAATGCTGGCTGTGCCTTCCTGGAGGGGTCACCGTATTTACGGAGACAAGGTGGGCGGGAAGGAGTTTGAGATTGCTTCTTTTTCCTTTTCTAGGCTGTGAAGGAAGAGTCTTTTGTCTTCTTAAGAGAAAATCTGGCTACTATTCACGCTCACAGGATGTGAAAACGTCCAAAATAGACGGAGGCTTTCATACGACAAAAATAACCCAAGGTCATCAGAATACGTTTGACATGATCACCGATACAGACCCGGCCCAGGGCTCAGAACGGAACTCGCCGAGCTCTGGCTCTGGAAAGACTTGTTTAATTTTATGGAATTTTTAAGATAGGTTTTTATATAAACGAGGTAAAACACTCAAATCTTTTAAGTCCGAGGCACAGAGAAGCTGACGAACAGGACCCGTGTCCTGTCCCGGAATCTGGTAAGCTCCCACCCTCTCAACTCAGTGCTCCCTAAAATTTTGCACCGATGATCCTCTTACTGGTGGATAGTGGGACTTCCGGAAGGCTCCCGAGTCTTAGGTAAGTGGCAAATGTTAGTAAGCCGGGACACAAATGCACAGTATTTTCCTAATGCACGTTCTTTGTTTTGTCAACACGGCCATCAGTCACCTTCTGGCTGTCATTTTCTTCTCGATGGTACCATGTTTATGATGAACACCAACCTCAGAAGAGATGCTTCCTGACACAAAAGAATGAGGTAGTTTTGATTTGGGGATTAGAAATCAGCACTATTTATCCTTAAATCCATCTGTTTTATTTTTTAAAGGTTTGAGAGAGAGAGCAGAAGAGAGGGAAAGAGAGAGAGAGAGAGAGAGAGAGAGAGCATCTCAAGTGGACTCCCCGCTAAGCATGGACCCTGACATGAGGCTCGACCTCATGACCCATGAGATCATAACCTAAGCTGAAATCACAAGTTGGACCCTCAACCGACTGAGCCACCCAGGCCCCCCTATACCCATCTGTTTTAAAAAGTTTGACCCCAGGTTTCTGTGGTTTAACTTGCCTAGGGATGTCCTACTAATCCCCTCCTACCTTTTATGTATTCTGAATGATATAAAATTTGGGGAGTTAAGGCCTCATTTAGAAGGCTTTTAGGCAGAGGAAGAAATTAAGAAAGCCCTGGGAGCCATTTCTAGAAATAATGATGCTTTTCTCATCCCCTCCGTTTTCCTTAACCTCTGAGTACTTCACATATCAAAGAGAACCATGGTTTTTCACAAGTCAGCACAAACAAATGGCCACTTTTATCAACAAATGAGTAGGTACAATCCTAAGTTACAGTCTTTCTGGAACACAGTAGTGCATAAATGCACACCAACACAGAAGGCAGTCTAACGCAGTGCTTTCTGGCTCCAGCTCTGCGTCACAAACACCTGGGTGGCTTTTAGAAAGTCTCTAGCCTGAGGGAATGTGAGTCAATAGCTGTGGGGAGGGGTCGGGGCATCACACTTATTGGAGGGCTGATTCTAAAGTGAGCCCAGCTGAGAACCAGGTCTGGTAACAAGGGGGAGCAAGAAGACTCTGGAGGAGTCTTGATGCAGACAGAGGCCCATGGGTGGGCTCTGCTGTCTACTTCTGGTGTGAACTGGGGTGAGTTATCTCTGACCTCAGGGAGGCAGAGTTTTCTGCTCGGGATGATGGGATCCATAACAGCTACTGGGCGGGACTGTGGTGAAGTTTACCCGAGATAAGGAGGCAGCTTATGTGCCTAATACAGCGCCTGGCATGTAGTAGGTGCCACACAAACATGAGAGCCTACCCCTTTTAAGGTTTCAACATGTCTTCGCATCTATTTTTCCGATTTAACGTTCACCTCCACCTTGGGAGGCAGGAGGAAAATACAGGCCTGCAAGTTTGGGAGTCAGTATGTCTGGCTGATTTAGAATTTCATATCATTTTATTATTAAAATAACTTCATCTCCTCTCTAACCTCTGCGGTGCCTCAGGGCTCAGCCCTCAGAGAGACTTTCTCCTCTATATCCATACTCCTTAGTGATCTCATCCAGTCCGTGAGCTTAAAATAACCTCTATATGATGAAAACTCCAGACTCACGGGGCTCGCTCTCCACTGGATGTTGAGAAGACATCTCAAATTTAACACGTTCAAAACGGATCTCTTGACCTGCCCCTACACCCTTCTCTTCCACCACCAAAATCTGTTCCTTTACCATCTTCCCTAACCCAGTAAATGGCAATCTCATCCCTCCAGCCTCTCAGTCCAAACACCTTGGATAATTCCCCCTTCTCTTTCTCTTTTTTTAAGATTTTATTTATTTGAAAGAGAGAGAGAGAGGCAGAGGGAGAGGGAGAAGCAGGTTCCCCACTGAGCAGAGAGCACTTGTGGGACTCCCAGGACCCTGGGATCATGAGCTGAGCTGAAGGCAGCTGCCTAATGGACTGAGCCACCCAGGCGCCCCTACCCCTTCCTCTTACAAGCATATCTAGTTTATCAGAAAGTCCTATGAGCTCTGTGATCCGAATTTGTCCAGAATCCAACACCACTTCCAGCACCATTACCTTTGACCTTGGATTAAAGCTTTGTAACTGGCCTTCCTATTTTTCACCTGCTGTACCTTTCCACCCATCCAGCCCCAGGCTTTTTATTTTCAACACAGTAGCCACAGGGGTCCTTTCAAAGTGCACTTGGATCTTACCAAGAGTCTACTCAACCTTTCAATGGCTTCCCCCCCATTCTGAGTAAAAGGTTAAGTCCTTATAACTGCCAACAAGGCCTTAGGCGGTATCTCTCTCCCCTCTCCCATTATCTTGTACCACATCTCCAGCAGCTCCCCCCCCAGGCCCCTCCCCCAATACCTGCCCCTTCTTTGTCCTCCAACTGACCAAGCGCAGTGTCGCCTCAGGTCCTTCACTGTCCCTTCACTTGGAATCTCCTTGCCCTAAATACTCACAGGGCTTGCTTGGCTTGCTCTTGCTCGCTGAGTCCTGGTCTTTGACCCAACTGACCCAACGGCCCCTTTAAGCCTAAAACTTTCCCACCTCCACCCTGGCACTCCTATACACTCCTGCATAACAATTCTCTTTCCCTAGGACACTTAGCCACCACCCGCGGTTATAGGTTTAACTGTGCATCTGTTTGATCCTGCTGGAAAGGGAGCTAGATAAGGGCAAGAACTTTTCTGTACTTCGTTCACTGCTGTAGCCCCATGGGGCCTGGAACAGGGCCTGGCATACAATAGGCACTAAATAAACACTTGGTGAGTGAATGAATGGATCAAGGCGATTGCGTTTTAAAAACATTTTTTCATCGGCACCAGTGCTTCCTGTTCGGCTTTGCACTCACTGTCAGTGCAGAAGGGTTTGTTTCTTACTAATATTTAGAAAGTTTGCTCTGGCAGCACGAGAGTACTAGTGCTAGAGGAGACTTGTGATACAGGGAGCACTAGTACACAGAGCACGTGTGCGGCAAAGGCAGCTCTGGGAAGTGTCACAGCCACACTATCATGACCGCGCTCGGCTTCAGGAGAGACGACTTTCCAAATGAGCTGGCTTCTGGGGACCCAGGGATCTTTCGGGTTGTGTCCAATTTTACATCTCCTCTTGCCCCCACGGTAAATTGTCAAAAACCTACCGAGTACCCCGTGGCTTTAAAAAGTGGGCAGCTGACTTTAATTTCTGGCTGGGGTTGTGTGGATGGGGCTGTAGATGGGGACAAGGAGGCAGTGGGTGTCCCCCTCGCTTTGCAGCGGCAGGCTCGGTTATTCTTTGCTGTAAAGAGTCACGGAGCGGGCTGTCATCAAATACATGCAGACGGGTTTATAGTGTCTGGTTCGATTAAGGGAGCTTCTGGGAAGAGACGTGACCAAATAAATAATTGGAGAGATGCAACTCTGAAATGACAACTGTTATTCGTGGGTCTCTGTTTGCGAGTGGAGACGGAGAGATAGGAACTTCAAGTGAATGAGATCTCCTGGGTGAGAGTCTTCACTTCAAACACAGTAAACAACTGTTGTTCTGTGATGCACATTTTAGTACCGCTATGGGCAAACTTTCTAAATATTAATAATAATAATAAAGACCAAACCCCTCTGCAACTGACAGCGAGTGCAGAGAAGCGGGAAGCACTGGGAGATGGGTGCCCCGTCAGCTCTCCTGGAGGCGAAGGCTTCATCAGAAAGGACCAGCCCCCAAACGCCACGATGTGCTCCTCTCCTTCCTGTGGCCTTTCCCTTTCAGAAGCAAGGGCTCTATGGGACTTTGGGTGCTTTACCGATGATTGACGTGTAAAACTGATCTCTGTAGAGCTGCTTCTGACTATGATGGTGTGGTTTTTACTTTGGAATAAACACAAAACTCAGGAAATACCAGTTTGCACTAACTGAATGCCACTAAGAGTAGACATTCAAAGCACGCAGGATAAGGATTTCGTACATAGTTCGAGATGCCACCGTGAGCTCCGCTCAGCGGCAGGGAAGCTGGTGCGGGTAAACACTGCCTCCTCCTACTCCTGCTGAATGAGCAGCGGACAGCTAACACATGCTGAGCAGATAGCTCTAGAAGCCTGGGTGGTGTGATGGAAAGGACCTGGTCTTTGATGTCAGAGACCTGGGTTTAAAGCCTCCCCATGCCACCTAACAGCTATGTGGTCAGGTGATCTAACCCTCATACCTTCAGTTTCCATGTGTGCTTAAAATGAGGTTAAAATAACTGTCTCAAAGGGCAGATGGAGGTGTTAGTGAGGCACTGTTTGTCAAGTACCTAGTATGGCACCCGGCACAGATGCTGGCAATTAGGGTTATGGCTCTGGTTAGAAATGGCATCACGAGACAGTATTGTGGGGCTCAGATTTAGTACTTTGCAGGACTGAACAGGAAGGGGTTGCCACTGAAATCATCCAGGGTGAGGTGTGAAACATTCCTAAAACTTTTGAGAGTGGTGACTGCTGAGGACTGCCGTCGGAACTGAAACCTCCTCGCTAGGCTGCTGCCAGGACTCCCTTCACCTGGCCTTCACCTGTCTCCGACTGCTGGATAAGTGCTATGGTTCTGTTCGGTGTGCCGCCCCGTTCAGAGTGCTGACTTCTGGAAAGCAGTGATTTTATCTTGCATTTCTTTTCTTTCTTTTTTAACTTTTATTTTGTTTTTTAAAGAGTTTTATTTATTTCTGAGAGAGAGAAAAAGAGCGAGCGCATGATTAGGGGGAGGGGCAGAGGGAGAGAGACAAGCAGGACCCCTCCCACCCCCTGCTGAGCAGGGAGCCTTGATGCTGGACTCCATCCCAGGACTCTGAGATCAACACCTGAACTGATCATGGAGGCTTCATCCACTGAGCCACCCAGGCACCGCTCTTTTCTTTCTTTTTAAAAAATCTTTCCACAGTATCGATTACACTGTAATATTTTTTTGGGAAAAATCATATATTTTCTTTCATGAAGGGACTTATATAAGGATAACTTTCAAATACCAGGCACGCTGAAATTATTTTAAATATGCTTAAACTTTACTCTCAGCTTTAAAAAGAAAGCTTCGCTTCTGGAGTGACTTTGAGGGATGATAGGCAGGCACTAAGTGAATGGCTTTCCTTTGATCAGGTTATGCCTTGTGAAATACTGGCATACTTCCGCATCCAAATGCTGTGGTTTAACCACATTTGATGCAAAGGGAACTCAAAAGACCTTTGAAGTTCAGGCACAAATATAGATATAGATTAGAAAAACAGGAGCAAGTTTTTATCCTTCCTAGACACAACCACTGTATCACATACTGAAGCCATGGAAAGAGGAGGTGGGTGATTCTGAGAAATCGGAGTCCGAGAGTACTGAGTTGTTTTTAAATTTTATTGTTTATCTTTTTATGCTACTTTCTAGTGTGTCATGAGCATCTATGTCCTCACTATCTCCTTTTGGGTGATAATGAGATAACAAGTATCCACATCATGGCCAGACTAAAGTTAAAAAAAAAAACCCAAAACCAAAAACAATAACACCCAAAACCAAGCCAAGTTGATGCAGACTGGTTTCCACAATCATAAAAAAGCACTTACACAAGAACTGCCTGAATGCTGTGTTCAGACAAAAGCTTCCCTAAATACCTTGGAGGGTGAGCCAGCAACTCTGGAAACCAGGAGGTGACTCTGGATGCATCTATTATTGTGGCTCTAAACTTTCAGGTGCGTAATACTGTTTTCTCGGTATGTTTCAAAAATCAGACTCCAGGCTCTTACTCTTACAAATTCTGAATCAGATTGTTATGTCTGGATCGAGACCCTCCCAAAAGAACCCACAAAGGGCAGGCTGGATGCAACAGCAAGAGGATTTATTTCCAGCTAGCTGGGGCTCCCACCAGCACATATGATGCAGCGCAGTGCTAAGGTGGGAAGCCCCAGCTAGCTGGAAATAAATCCTCTTGCTGTTGCATCCAGCCTGCCCTTTGTGGGTTCCTTTGGGAGGGTCTCCATCCGGACATAACATATGGGGGCTCGTCCGGGATAGAGACGATCTCTAGGAACTCACAAATTGCCAGGACTGGGAGGTATCAAGGCGCCAAATTGTGGGGAAGACTGTGAAACTCCAAATGAGAGCAGCCAGAGCGTTGGGAAACTCTGACAGGAGCAACAGGCTGAGAAACTCCGACCTGGAGCAGTCTTTAAGAGGTAAAGGCATTTTGAGAACGGGAGTGAGACCGCAGGCAGAAGTGACGGAGGGTCCCCTGTGTGGCAAGGGAGACGTCCCCCACTGTTTGGATAGTGGAAACAAAAGTAAAATCTCTCAAGTGAACTTGTTTGGTACCAACCCAAGGGGGTCGCTCCCCCGAGCCCGGCGAAGACGGTCCGGAGCTATCTGTAGTTACCCACAAGATGTTCTCGGCCACAACGTTTGTGTCTTTGTTTCTTGTTTGTGTGATTGTACTAACCCTTGTTATTAGGAAAATGGGCCAAAAGGTGAGTAGTCCTCTGTCCCTTCTAACTGACCATTTCTCTGAGTTTCGATCCAGGGCTTCTGACCTGTCCATGTCAGTGAAAAAGGGTAAGTTAATAACCCTTTGTAGTGCAGAATGGCCCACTTTTGATGTCGGATGGCCCTCCGAGGGAAGTTTTGATTTAACCTTAATCAAAAAGGTAAAGGAAAAAGGTACTGTTGCCTGGGAAAAGAGGGCACCCAGATCAACTCCCATACATTCTAGTCTGGCAGGACTTGGTTCAGAAGCCGCTGGCCTGGTTGAAACATTTTGTGCCTCCAGCAGGAAAGGTGGAAGTGTTGCTGGCACAAGGGCAGAGGGAACCTGAAAGAGGGAATTTGAGAAGAGGGAAGTGAAAGTCCTGCCGGACTCAAATCTATACCCCAGCCTGATAGACCTGGATGTTGATGAGGGACAGACTCCCCCGCCATATGCCCCTCCCCCTCAAGTGGCCCAAGTCACGGGAGGGCCAGGGGTGCCGGCCCCATCAATCCCAGAGGGAGGTCCGGCGTACAGTACTAGATCTCAACGGGGCAATCCCCAGAGGCCGGAGAGCCCCTCCTCAACAGTCCAGGCTTTTCCTCTACGGGCCATAGGGCCGGTGGGACAGTAAAATTGGCAGTATTGGCCTTTTTCCACGAGTGATCTATATAATTGGAAGGCTCAACATGCCTGTTTTCCAGAGAAGCCGCAGGAATTAATCGGGTTGTTGGATTCAATCCTGTTCACCCATAACCCTACCTGGGATGACTGTCAACAATTGCTTAAAGTTCTTTTTTTTTTATTTAAGATTTTATTTATTTATTTGACAGAGAGGAGAGAGATCATAAGTAGGCAGAGAGGAAGGCAGAGAGAGAGGGGGAAGCAGGCTCCCCGCTGAGCAGAGAGCCCGATGCGGGGCTTGATCCCAGGACCCTGAGATCATGACCTGAGCTGAAGGCAGAGGCTTTAACCCACTGAGCCACCCAGGTGCTCCTAAAGTT
>CM053604.1:104059680-104083760 GCA_028646535.1 Procyon lotor
TTTTTTTTTTTTTAAAGATTTTATTTATTTGATAGAGAGAAATACAGTGAGAGAGGGAACACAAGCAGAGGGGATGGTAGCGGGAGAAGCAGGCTTCCTGCCGAGCAAGGAGCCCGATGCGGGGCTCGATCCCAGGACTCTGGGATCATGACCTGAGCCGAAGGCAGACGCTTAACGACTGAGCCACCCAGGCGCCCCCCTAAATTTTTATTACATAAGTCTAGATACGCAGTACTGATTTTTAGACACCAAATTCAGAATCAAAAATTCAAAACAAACAAACAAAACCAAAACAAACAAACAAACAAATTCAAAACAAAATAATCCCCAAACCTCTGAAGAACATAAGTGTACCACTTAGAGAACGTACATTTCTCTCTTTCTTTATATGGATCAGAAAATGGTACAAAATGATGGATACTCCCACACTTTTTTTTCAGCATAGTAGTAAAATCTATTGTGTCTATAATTTCAGTGGCATCTTTAAGAATCTGTCAAATGGCAAAGGTCCCCAAATTGCCTTTCCTTACACAACTGTAATTCTAGTGGCAAACCGCAGGACAGAAATATATTTATGGCTCTGGCCCAAACACATACTTCTATTTTTTGTCTCTACTCTGGATTTCTATTTCCATTTTAACAGTTTATTGTCGTACAGCACTATGGCTCTTAGTTTGCTAGAAAATAGTGCAGACAGTGATGCCTCATGAAAGGTAATGGCTGGCTCATCAAGACTCACTTTAAACAGAAAATAGAATATAACTTTTTTTTTTGGCTATTATGTCTTGAAATCTTTTTATTTTATTTATTTATTTTTAATTTTTAATTTAAATTCAATTTAGTTAACATATAGTCTATTATTAGTTTCAGGGGTAGAATTTAGTGATTCATCAGTTGCATATAACACCCTGTGTTCATTACATCGAGTGCCCTTCTTAATGGCCCATCACCCAGTTACCCTGTCTCCCCACCTAACCCCCCTCCAGCAACACTGTTTGTTTCCTAGAGTTAAGAGTCTCTTATGGTTTGCTTCCCTCTCTGTTTTACACTGTTGGTGGGAATGCAAACTGATGCAACCACCTAGAAAACAGTATGGAGGTTCCTCAAAAAGTTAAAAAGAGAACTGCCCTACGACCCAGCAATTGCACTACTAGGTATTTATCCAAAGGATACAAACATAGTGATTCAAAGCAACACATGTACCCCAATATTTATAGCAGCAATGTCCACAATAGCCAAACTATGGAAAGAGCCCAGATGTCTATTGACAGATGAATGGATAAAGAAGATGTGGTACACGTACACACACACACACGTACACACACACACACACACACACACACACACACACACAATATTACTCAGCCATCAAAAAGAATGAAATCTTGCCATTTGCAATGACATGGATAGAACTCGAGGGTATTATGCTAAGCAAAGTAATTGAGTCAGAGAAAGACAAATACCATATGATTTTGCTCATATGTGGAATTTAAAAGACAAAACAGATGAACACTGGGGAAGGGCAGAATATAACTTTTTGTTATTAAAGAAGGTAGAAGAAATGAGTGCCAGTTTATGACTGGGCCACATGGAAATATGTGCTTATGGGAACAGTTATAGATATTAAGTATTTTTAAACTGTTCTATAAGTAGCAATGTCATCAAAAGTGATTTTCTTTTTTAAACAATTAACAAAACACTCTGAACACAAACTGAGATTACACATTTACAATATTTGGAATTAGGACAATACTTTTTGGTCTTCAAAATGCTCTCATATCTTATTATCCAATGCAGTTCTGGAAGTTAGGAGCAGGGAATCCAGTCTCTATTAGCTACATGATCTAGGATAAGTTTGTAAAATTTTTGCAGGCTTTCATTTCTTTGTAGGCAAAATAAGATAATTACTAACCTGCTAATATTCAAGGTTTTGGGGTTGTATGACTTAGTGAGTTCAGTTTAAAAAGTGCTTCCCAATTGTGGGGCAGTTTTCTTAAGACAATAGTCTCTATATGCCAAATAAAGTCACAGATAAGCTTTAAGGGAAAAGAATGACAGAAATGCAAACTTTCCTATTTCAATCCCATTTCCTCCTGAAAAATAATGCAGATGTTATTAAATGATATTTTCAGCCCAAGTTACAGGTAGTCCTGTCGCATTCTCAAATAGCTTCCAAGTAAAACTGAAAAACTGCAAAATTCTTTGCAGATTCTGTTTCTCCGATGAAGCTCTTTGGAGTATGAAGGTATTTTTTAACCTCTTTCAGAGGAAGCAAGAGCCGTATTTCCTTTCATGTAATACTGTAACATTATTTACATAACTGTTCATGAACTCTTTTTTCTCTCACGCCCCGCAGGGAAACTATTAAAGAATGGAAATATCGGTCACTGAGCACAGACTCACAGAAACTTAAGCCTGGGAGGAATGTCACGTGTCGTCTTGTTCATCTTCTCATTTTACAGATGAGGAAATTGAGGCCCACAGTAGTTAACGTGACTCGTTTCAGCTTTTGGTGAGAGAATTGGAAGTTGAATCCAGGCTAGAGTCAGGGATGTGTTCTTTCCACTGTTTGCAGAATCCCATGCCTGACCAACAAGTTCTATTCTTTTTGCTTAGTGTATAGTTTCTTGTCACAGTTCAGCTGTGTAGCTGCAACCGTGGCCTCATAATGAAAGATAAACAACGTGAGGGAATACCTGCCTCTATTTGGCTTTGGATGCGTTGTCTACAAATGGTAAGACCTATAGCGGACTTTCAATAAGCGCTGATCATGATAGTCTAAAATTTCCATAGCACTCTTCTGACTCAGAAATGCTTTTGCAAAGAAGAAAATGACTGAGAATCTCACAACTGACCGCCAATAGTCAGAGGACACGCTATGAGAGTGTGTGCTTTCATTTTGCCATTTAAACACCCTGAAACATTCTCTTTCTTGGCGTTGTGAGAATGTTTTTGTACAGATGTTGGAACTCTAGATAAGCAAAATGATTTGAATACTCAAGAGAAAAAGATAAATAAAATAAAAGTAAAATACTAATTCCACAGAGTGTCTTGGATCAGATTTCTTTCTGGATGAGATCTACTGACCGACCGTGCACCGAGACACTGTTAACCAGGGTGCGAGCTGTTCTTCCAACTCTGTTCTGTAAAATATCTTGTCATTATGATGACACAGATTATTATTATACAAATATTGGCATCAAACTAGAGAAGACTTTGGGAGAGTTCATGGCTTTTACGGCAATCCACAGCAAGTGATGCTGTCTTGACAAAATATGAAATTACCTCCAACCCTGAGCAGAAGCTCGAGGAGAGCAGCAAACAAGCCCTGTAGTATTGTTTTAGATGAAGCACAGTGATAGCTCTGTGCTTCCTTCAGGCCTCCTCTTTCTTCCTGAACGAACTCCAGGGAATGGCATCATGTCAGGCTTTCCAGATGGATTATGTGAAGCCATAGCTCAATGTCATTTTCAATAGGAAGCCTCATAATTAAAGGTCAAATAGTCACTTCATCTGCAATCAATCAATAGAAAAAGTACTAATACGAAGAACTAATCAATCAATGGCAAATGCACTAATAAAAGCAATGAATCAAATTTAGCATCTGGGTAGATGCAAGTACACAGAAGAGATTGAGACAGGGCAAGAGCAGGAACAATAAAATGAAGTGTGTGTACAGGAGAATATTCAGAAGGTTTCTCAAGCGAGAGTTTTCATCTTTGGTTCATTAGTTACCTGGGTACTACTTGGCCTACAATGATTTCTTCTTTTTTTTTAATTTTAAATATTTTATTTTTTTTTATTTGACAGAGAGAGAGATCATAAGTAGGCAGAGAGGCAGGCAGAGAGAGAGGGGGAAGCAGGTTCCCCGCTGAGCAGAGAGCTTGATGTGGGGCTCGATCCCAGGACCCTGAGATCATGACTTGAGCCGAAGGCAGAGGCTTTAACCCACTGAGCCACCCAGGCGCCCCTACAATGATTTATTCTTAAATACAAATACTGTATATAAGAATGAATGGTATTTCATAAGGCTTACTTAATGTACTCTATTGGAGGTGTTACATGTGTACGCATGTGTTTATTGTGTGTGTACAAAATCGCTAGAAGAACTATTTTGATAGTGATCTCAAGAAGGGATAGATATGTTTTCTAAATGCCAAATAGATATATTATAATCCATTGTATTTCATCTTTGTGTGAGAGGTGAGACATAGTATAACCCTGATTGATATTATCTGAAATATGTTTCCTTCTGGATATGAATCCAGAAAGGTTCCTTAGCGTGACATTCTTTCATTTCCCTACAGACAAGACTTCCCTTAGGGTAATTATTGGCCTGTAGCTGAGGCAACTATCATGGCATATCCTCTATACCAGGTGTTGTCAGGTCACCAGGAGAGAGGAGCACACATTGCATTTTGTGAAAATGGATACGGTGAAATTATAGGGCTTACCAAGCCTATTCTAGTGATGTTAAGCCAAACTCCCCTTGCTATATGAAATAAGGGCGCTGCTGGAACCAGGGCAATCCGTGGCACCTCACTGAGATAAATATTTGCTATTTAAAGAGGTCATATTTATAAATGCTACCTGGGAGCCTGCAGGAGGGCAGCCAGGTATGATCGAGGCATAAGAGACTAGTCAGGTTGGAAGTAAAATTCCCGAAAGTAAGAGCTAAGAAAACCAAAGCCTGGGGATGTCTCAGTGGAAGAGTGAGGACAAGTACTTAGGTCTTATAATTCTAAGAGAGCTCAAGGCTATCATGTTATGAAAGTAACTAAGGATTTAGACTCTATGGTTACTTAGATACCACACTAGTATCTCATTGGAGGATCTAAGAACCTACTTCACAGGAGAACGCTGCAAAAACAAAGTACATAAGCAGACAAAAGTCAGATTAACTCAACCCTTTCTAGCAAAACAGCCACTTCTGATTGGTGTTCAGACCACCTGTTTGCCTGAAAATCAGGTTTCAGAAAGCATCAGGAAGAGAAGGACATGGCTTTGAGATTACAAAAAATAAAAAGACAAAAAAGAAAAAGATCTGGGCAGGAATTTTACTTAGAGAAAAGGAAAGAATACTAATACTGCTGCAGTACGCTTCTTGGGTTGAGCTCTTTGCTCCACATGGCCAGCTCCGGCACAGAAAGACATCATAGAGAGAAAAAACATCCTTCTGGGTTTTCCAAAAGCAAACCCCTAGGAGTGTCGGGGGTTTAAAAGCCCATTGCAACAATGCAGGAGTGTATTTGGTGCCACCACAGCCCAGCATCTCCTCTGAGGACAAGGGCTCATTTGATCCCTGGCTCTGGGCATCCGGAGGCATCAGGCAGCTCATGCCTCTGGATGCCCTACCTTTACAATAGGCTCTTACTTTTTAGGAGACCTGGAACACAAGACATCTCGGCCCGGTAACAGCATGTGGGGAAAAGTGCAAGATGATTTCTTTGAAGTCAATAATTAAACCACACCTATTACGTGAAAATCCAGAAGACAAAGGGTCAGGGGACTGGACCCCTGGAAATGGTAACACAGTCGTAACTAATATAGTTAATAATAACTGATGACAACAGGTAGGTGGGCTACAGAATTTAGTCCGCAGCAGTCTACACACAGTGCAATGATTGCACACATTCTGCAGTGTATTGACCACCTATTACTTACGAGTACTGTGCTAGGTACTTAACACATTTTATTTTTAATCTTAATAAACTTCAGAAAGTGAGGATTATCCTGCCCCATTTTACAGATGAGAAAGCTAAGGTTCAGGGAGGTTAAATGTTTTATCCAGAGTCACAAAGTCAGGATTGGAATGTGGCTTCCAAAGCTCTCTCAACTTCAATTTGATGATATTATGAAGAAAGCCTAAAGGAAATACTGCAAGGTATAGATATTCAATACAGTTAACCCTTGAACAACATAAGTTTGAACTACATGGGTCCACTTATACGTGGATCTTTTTTTTGATCAACACTGTACAGGACTGCAAATGTGTTTTCTTTTCTTTATGATTTTCTTAATAACATTTTCTTTTTTCTGACTTTAACATTTTCTTTAACTGACTTTATTATAAGAACACGGTATATACATATAACATACAAAATATGTGTTAGTTGATTGTTAGCAGTGAGGTTTCTTGTCAACAGTAGGCTATTGGTAGTTAAGTTTTTGGGGAGTCAAAAGTTATACATGGATTTTTGTGCAGAGGGGTGGTTTCCCTAAGGCCCCCCTTCCCTGCATTATTCAAGGATCAACCGTTTATCATTTATTCAAATAAGCTGAAGCCCTAAATAGCAAGTGCTCCTTAAGGAGTTTGTCCCATTTTGAAATCATTTTCCAAATTTGGCAGGACTGAAAATAGATTCTATAAACAAATATGCTTGGGGTTAGTAAAAACATTATGAAATGTCTTTGTTTTCTAGCTTACAGACTGAACTTCTTTAACCTGGACAGAGCAATGTCATGATTTTTCATTCTCTTAAGTCTCATACCAAAATGTAAAGAAATTTTTATTGCCGAGTTTTTACTGCAATGTGTCTACTACCTCAAGGAGTTTGTGAATGATATATATTTCAAGCATGGTCCTGATTACTTAATGACTTTTAAGGACTAAAAACATGGATACAGATGCCTGGACAAGTTATTGGGATAACGCCACTACCCTGCATAAAGCTTAGGAGAAAACAGCAGCTTTCTTCTTGATCTACTTTTGCCCATTAAATACATATTTCAGCTTAGGTGCTGATCAGATTGAATTAATGATAACTATATTGTGTTTCTTTATTGAAATAACATCCTGAAATGAACTTTAAACTAGTGTCAATATCACATTAGAGTAACAACATCTCTACCTTGCTCCAAGCTTCCAAAAAAGAAGTTAACATTTTCCAGGGGCAACTGTAGAGCCTTCTAAAGCCAAGTTTTGCCCGTTCCTTTCATGAGTTCCTCACCCTTCCCCAGCCCTGCCACTCCTTCCCCCGCTTTTAATGTTCACGTACTACAATTCTTTTATGAGAATCACAAACATAATTACAAATTAAGCTAAATCCGACCCTATTAAATTTAGGTCTCCAAAACTTGGCTCAATCAAATAATGTCATTTAAAAGGAATGATGCACCTTCACTTTGCTTTCTTCTTTATCTAACAGAGTGGACGATACTCCATTCCACTTAATTTAAAGAGCTGCTTAAATTTCAAAATCATAAGCTGTAACTGTCTGAGGATAATATGCAGTTGGTTTTTAACTCTGTGAATCACTTACCCAGTGTGAGGGATTTGTGTGTAGAACAGAAAATGATAGCCACAGTGTCTGCTGGTGTGAAACCCGAATTATTCCTAGGGGCAAAAAGAGTGTTTTACAAATACTTGCATAAAAAGCCTACTTAACACATTCTAAATCAAATGTAATTATCTACCTTTATGTTAACATCCTTTTGATCAATCCTGGTGACAGAAGTAATTCTATGCCCAAATGTAGAGAAGTGTCTGAATTTCTTTTTGAGAATCATTCCTGAGTCATTTATCCATGAAGAAAAAGTCTGAAAAATGTGTGGTGGACACCACTTCTCCCCGCTTCCCCATCCCCGATTTCTAACCTCTGGCAACCACCAAGCTGTTCAAAAATTTTTTCATTTCAAAACGTTCTCTGTGTGGAATGATACAGCAGGCAACCTTTTGGGATCAGCTTTTTCCCCTTGGCATTGTTCCCTGGACCTCCATCCAAGTTGCTGTGTGTACCAATAGTTTATTCCTTTTATTGCTAAAGAGCATTCCACGATATGCATGTACCATAATTTATTTAATCATTCACCTGTGGAAAGACAGCGGCACTGTATCTAGTTATTGGTTATTAAAAATAAAGTTGCTCTAAAAAAGGTGTGGTGGAGGTCTCTGGCGAACACAAAATCAGGCTGTGACGTGGGGCTTTGTGAAATCATGCAGTGAGGACCTGTGTTAGCAAAGTTACTAGGCTATCACTTGATATTAATTCCAGTAGCCCGCAAGAGTTAATATATCTTCTTAATTACTTCCCTCAAGAAGCAGCATAGCTTTCTGGCAGCAAACACACCCTTTGTAGGAATACAAGGTATGAACAAAGATTTAGCATCCTATGTTTCAGTAAAAATTACAAGTTTTCAGTCCTTGAGCAGTTACTGTGTATCAGATA
The DNA here is from genome assembly GCA_028646535.1 of Procyon lotor. Taxonomy (NCBI): domain Eukaryota; kingdom Metazoa; phylum Chordata; class Mammalia; order Carnivora; family Procyonidae; genus Procyon; species Procyon lotor. The sequence goes on from CM053604.1 coordinate 104,067,849, forward strand.
CTTCTCCAAGGTCTATAACATTTGAAGACAACTAACCCATAAGGTAGGTGATACAGTAGCCCTATGTACAGACAGGAAAACTGAGGCACAGAGAAGTTGTATCACTTATCCAGGGCCCCAGAGCTAGAAAGTGACAGAGCCACGATTTAAATCAAGTCTGGCTTCTGTGCCTATGCTCTTAACTGCTGTGTTCTACTACTGTTATGTACTATATTAAGGTTTAAAAAAAAAAAATCTCACTTAGCCAAAATCCATTAAATGTTATGGGGGTCAGTACTGGTGAATTTCATATTCAGATTTTCTATTTTAGAACATAAAGATTTAGAGAACCAGGAGCCAAAAGGATTAGAAATGTTGTTGTTAGTGTGCTTGATATGTTAGAAACTATTCCTTCCTGCAGAATCAGGATTTGAAGGTACAGTGAGTCTCTTCATTCCTTGCCCCGAGTTAGCAAATGGAAAATGCTCCAGAACCTGACTCTATGTATATAGTTGTGGATCTAACAATCAATCCGATTTTTAAGGAGCTCTGAAGAAAGTGATCCCACCACTTTTCTTGGTAAGCTCATCCTCACATATAACTTTCATTAGGAGAAAAATCTTCCCTAAACAGATCCACACATCCTGTTTTCTTTGTTATATATACTCACTGGAGGGGAGAAGGGCTTCTTCCTTCTTCTCCTCCTCATCCCCTGTGTTAAGAGAATATGAAAATTGTCCTTTGGTCTTCTCTCCTCTGAAAAGTCATGTGTGCTCATGCTTCCTAACTATTCCGATCTGCTCTTTTTGGATAACAACTTCCTCGTTTTTGGTGTTTCACCTCAGTTGAGAATCCTCCATGAGGATTCTCATGGATATGTATCACTTGAGTATAATAAGATTGGCTTACTGTTCCCACATTTTATTATCATATTTATATAGTGGTATCACTCTTCCTTTTATTTTATTTTTTTTAAGATTTTATTTATTTATGTGACAGAGAGGAGAGAGATCACAAGTAGGCAGAGAGGCAGGCAGAGAGAGGGGGAAGCAAGCTCCCCGCTTAGCAGAGAACCTGATTTGGGGCTCGATCCCAGGACCCTGAGATCCTGACCTGAGCCGAAGGCAGAGGCTTTAACCCACTGAGCCACCCAGGCGCCCTGCACTCTTCCTTTTAAACATTGAACTACACAGCTGACATATTCCTTGATCCCTTTGTTCATCATGTAGGCTTACATATACATACATAGGGTGGGAGGATTATGACACCAAAGAAAAGTATTACCTCAAGCTTGGCAGAGAATGGGGGATAATGATGGAGCACACAGAGAACCTTCCTGAAAGAAATAACCACTGAGCTGGGCTTTAAAGGACATGTTTAGTCATGGGTGGGTGTGCATTTCAGGCAAAGGGACAGTGAGACTGAAATCTGGGGGTCACGGGGGCAGTTGGCAAAGAGTAGACTCTTCAGGCTGACCTGAGTGCAGGGACTCTGGCTTGTCGCCAGCAGTGTGGACTTGACAAGACGGGCTAAGGAGGTTGGGAGGAATAAGACTAAGAAAGACTGGCGATGATGAGGCTGCGCAGGAAGCAGAAAGCTGGAAGGGCCTGAAGAATCACAGTGAGGGCAGGGATGCTGGTAAGAGACATGAAGACAGAATTACAAGAACTTGTTGACTGTTGACTTCTGTGAAATATTCCTTCCCAGCAGCTTAAGAGCACAGGGCCAAAGTGGAAGACCCACCTGAATTTCAATCCAGAACATCCTTTTGCTTATATAGAAAATGGGGGTCATACTGCTGGCCTCTTAGGGGTCATTGTGAGGATAAATACCAATGTTTGTTAAGAAGTTGGCTCATTGCAAGTGTTTAACTCAAGCTAGCTGATCTTTTTATTGTTACTGTTACTTTGAGAGAGGAGGAAGAATTAAAGAGAAATGAGAAGCTTCAAGCACATGGGTTTAAGAGGAGCACTGGGGCATTGGTGGGAATAGAGAAGGGAAGAGGCAGCCCAAAGGGGTCTGGGGAAGGGGCCAAGGAGCCAGTAGAATTTGTATTAATGAGAGGGTACTGTTTTTTCAAGAAATCTGGTAAAGAGAAGAAAAAGATCATGGGAATCTGAACATGACCATGCAGAGAGTGTGAACACCCAGTGGGTGGAAACAATTGGTGAAACCAGGTCCTTAGAGAGGTCAGGGAGGCGCAGGCTGAGGGATTAGCCTGTGAGGGCTTATTTCCTTCCAGAAGAAGAGAGAGTGACTGAAAAATATGGAAAATTTTCAGGTAGAGAATGGGAAAGGAGAGGCAATTTATGTCAGAGATTTTACTTGCTTCGTATAGCATGAAGCGCTTGACTCATCCACAGAGTTTGAAGTAATGCTGAGGCCCGGGGACCCAAGAAATTAGGAAAACTTGCAAGAGGCAGATCAGGGAGTAGGAAATAGAGTCAGTTCACAGTGACTAAACGAAGGCCCACCTGTGCTTGTAGAGCACGTGGAGTGATGAACCGGCCTAGTTTGAGGCCCTTCTCCAGCCGCGCTTGCGGTGTTGGTGATGCTACAAAGGCCCTTGTTTATAACCCATTGTTGCTGCCCCTGGGTTATGCAGCTGGTTTTTTTCCCCAAAGAGTCTGGCAATACACTTCTCCTTTAATGAACTTTGCTCTGCTTGATACCTTGCTCTTTTCCAGGCTGCAGCACATTTCCAGTGTGTTGAAATCTCTCTGGCCACGAAGGCCTGATTTAACCTGGCGTGGGCTGTCACGGGTCAGAGCAGCACTCACAGCGCGGCTGGGAAGGCTGTCTGCAAGACCTGTTCCTCTGTCCCACTTCAGGTAAGGTGGCTGAAGCTAGCCGGCCGGGGAAGTTTCCAGCCCCGTCTGAGTTGGCGCTCTGCCCGACGGGTCTACTGACACAGGGTCCGGCAGTGGGGAGGGAGTATCAGCACATAAAAATGGATCGCTTAAGGTTAAAACCAATATCCTCCCTAAACACTCCATCGGTAGGTAGAGAAGCTGCCTGCCCCCCACCCCGGGCCGTGGGGAAAGGCGACAGAGCAAATGCTCACCGAAGCCTCCATTCATGACGAGTTGGAGCATGAAACACGGAGCCTTCTCTAGGCACCCTACTCCCAGTATTTCCTTCTTCTTGGAACAGCCTCAGGTACTACTACTTCCTGCTTTTTCCGGAAAGGGAACTTCAAGTACAGCAAGGGCAAACAAGTTCTCTAAAGTCACACATCGCCAGTCAGGAGGCTGCCCTGAGCTGGAGACGAGCCTGTTTCTGAGAAGGCAATCAAGAAAACGGAAACAAAAAGAAAAACACCACCACACACATCGGTGGATGAGCACCGCCACCTTGAAAAGTGACCTTCCTTCAGCCAAGTTCTGTCAAGGGGCAGCCTAATGGCAGCAAGTCAGGACAACTCCCAGAAAAAGGAAGCATCCTGCGCATTTTATTTAAGTGGTAACGACTATGATTATTTTCAGTGATTAACGTCTCTATTGTGTCTGCTCATACTCTTGAAAGGAATCACATTACTATTTATTTTCTAACTATACCTTATCTCTTTTTAATATTGATTTTCTTTTTATCCTGTTTTTATAATTCTTTTGATCACTTTGGCTTCCCTTGAGATGTTTATTTCCTTTTCTTCCCAACTGGTCTTTTTATGCTCTTTTACAAAGCTTTCAATCAGTGTTTTCCACATAATATTTATCTTGCCTTTCTCTGCAGTACTCACAAAGGAAAACATGTCAGAAGGTTTTATTAGTAGAATCACAGAATGTAGAGCAGAAAAGGTCCTCTGAGAGAGTTCCATCTAAGCCCACTGTTTTTAGAGGAGGAAACTTCCATGTGAAATACTTTTTTTTGTTAACTCCTGTACCTGTGTTTTGTCTTTACTTAATTTTAAGAGCCCTCATCTGTCATTAGCTGTATGCCACTAAACAAGTTACCCAGAGTCCTGTGACTTAGCTGCCTCATGTCTGAAATGGTAAGACTTACCATTAATACTAATACCTGCCTGCCTTCCTTCCCTCCCTCGCTCCCTCCCACACCTCCCTCCCTCCCGGGGCTACAGCAAGCAGCTGAATGAGACACCCGATTAAAAATGTACTGAGACAGGGATGAAAACACCTATACAGATACTGAAAATTTGTTTTCTTCTTTTTTCCTTTCTCAGTAGTTTCTTTTGTCACTCCAGTGATACTCTGGGTTTCTATTACTGCAGTTATCAGCTTTTCAAACTGTCTTTTATGTATTTTTTAAAGGTTCACAATTACTGCTTTCTTTTTCTAACCTTTTCAACATTTTATTTTAACTCTGACAGCTTCACCAGGTTGCAGACTATGGACAAGGTACTATGGACAGCTGACTCTCAGTTTGATGAATTAACTCCCATCTCCCAGCATCTGTGACAGTGTAACATCAAAGAGAATGTACTACAAAGCTAGAAATGCTAATTTCTTCTCTTCCATCATTAGTTTGTATAATAATATAGATAAATTATTTTGGCATAGTAAATATTTGACAGTTGCTAACATTTATTGAGCGCTAAATATATACTAGGTGTTGTGCTAAGTGCTTTATGTGCATATTATTCAATTCACCAAATGACTCTATGAGGTAGGTCCTACTACTATCTCCATTTTATAAATGAGGTACGACAAGTCACGAAGTTCTTAAGTAGGACTGAAAGTCATGTCTTTCTGACTCTAGAATTGGAATTTTTAACCCTGGCATTATTCTGCTGACAAATAAAAACGCAGAGTAGTAACTCTCAAGCATGTTTTAAATACTCAGAGTAGTAGTTCGCATGCCAGACACGAGAAAGCTAACACATCAGGTCAGTAAATCTAAGAAATGTTAACCAGGGAAGAGAAGTATTGTAGGAAAGTTAAATTTTCTCGGCTGAGTCCCTCCTGCTTTATACTAAACTTCCATCATCAGGGGTCAGTGGCATACTGTATAAAAAAAGAGACAGATTTCCTGCTGAGATTTTTGTCTCTTGACACTTGGACTGGTTTTAGATTTAATGAATCAGTAAGAAGAAGATTAAAAAAAAAAAAAGAACCTACAGGCCAATTTCACTAATTTTAAACAGAAAGAAACAAAACGTAGGAAGAGAAAATGAAACTCAACAGAGTATAAACCTATGGGAACGAGTTCACACTCTTGGTGTCTTTGACTAATTTGTTTGTGTGAGTGAACCTGAAAAATCCAGTTAAATACTCTATAGATTTCCTAACCCAAACAAGCACTTACAAATTTTAAGAGTAATTGAAGTAGTTTAGTGCAGTGGAAGAGTGTGGACATATGTCAAATGGAAATGGATTTCAATTCCACACGTACTCTTTGCCATCTGTTATTAAGCTACTAGACTCTGATTTCAGGAAAGCTATTAAACTAAACTACTCTAAGTACAGGTCCGCACGAGCAAAACAGCAACAAAAATGTGTCGTATCATAGTCTTCGTTGTCAGACTTTCATGAAAGAACAGACGTATGGTCCCTCGCACAGTGCCTGCCACAGAGCAGGTGGCTCAGTAAACAGTGGTATCTTTTATTACTCCAATAAAATCCTTAGGCACAAATGGGGTCTCTCATAGTGAAAAACAAAAAACAAAAATACAGCCGTCTTCCGAATTTTATTCAATTCAAAAATTCCTGAGTTTTAACGGGCCATCTTGGGAGGAGCACGGTGATAGCCACTCCTTAGTCTGCTGTTTATCAAAGAATGCGCACATCTGACGGTCTGGTGGACAAGTTGAAAAGGCAATTGAACTTCATTGAATATAAGGGTCTTAAGGTCTCAAGGCCTTATGAAAACCCCTTCTCCTCCACACTGAAAATTCTCACTCCTGGTTCAACCAGTGGGGACTCCGTCCCGGCCCTACCCCTCCTTCAGCCATTCCAGTGGCAGCTCTGCTGCGCTTCTCAGCACGTTTCCAGTCACCAATGGGACATCTGCATCCTCCCCGGTCTGACAGGACGGGATGGGTGGCTCTACTTCTGCCCCAAGGACCGGCACACCAACAGCCGGGGAAAGCGAACATCTTTTCCAGGGCGACCTAACAAACCATTTACAAAGGGAACTTTAAAAAAGCTCCGACTCCTACACTACCCAATTAAGTCACGTTTTCTCCGTGTCTGAATGGCTCCAGGTTTCACTCTTCCTTTATAAATTGCAACCACAAGCTAGGGAAATGGTTCCGATTACACCAATCAATATATTTTTATTGACTGTTTATAATCAGCCTCATGCTCTGCCGAGTGCCATGAGGGCCAAGTATCCAGCGCAAGGCCCGAACCTGCCACTGCTCTGCCACTGTTTCAGATCTCAAAAACAACCTGGGCCCTGGGCTGTCTGGGCGGCTCAGTCAGTTAAGTGTCCTTCTCTTCATTTTCGCTCAGGTCATGATCTCGTGGTCCTGAGACCCAGCCCCTCGTCAGGCTCTCTGCTAAGCGTGGAGCCTGCTTCAGATTCTCTCTCTTCCTCTGTCCCTCCCCTCCGCTCACGTGTGCATGTGCACGCGTACTCTCTCTCCAAAAACAGACAAACAACAAACCAAACAATAAACCAAACCAAAAACACCCCAGGCCTTTTCCCTCTGTAGCAATTCACTGCCATCACCCGGCAATCTGGTCTAAGCCTGCCTTTCTAGTTACTGCTACCGTTTTTTAATCTTTTTCTACTCCCATTGTCCCGCTTTGTGTGTGTGTGGGTCTGATATTTGCATTATTTTTCCCCCCACCAAGAAGCTCCTCTCTGCATCTCGTTTTGTTGGTTTGCTGAATAATTAGCCATTCTTTAACTCATGTCAAATCCCATCTCTTCCACGAAGCCTTGCTCTACCACTCTCTCTGAAAGTGCTTTCTTTTTTGAGTTGACTACAGGTTGGCTCACTGTCCACTGAGAGGACACTTAGTTATCAGACATATATCTAATCTATAAACTCATGCAAGGTCAGGATCATCTCTTCTTTGTGGTACTCATGGTAGTAACTTCCTCATACTGAAGGCTTAAGTATTATCTGTTGAATGTACGATCCTGGTAGAAGAAGGTACATTAGAGGTGAGCCTTTAAGAACAGGAAAGATGAACTAGGGCACAGAGACCAATCTAATGAGGACACCCTAAGCAAGGAACAGAAACAAGAATGCATGAGGTTCTTCCAGGGAACAGCAAAGATTTTACCTCAACCTAAAGCTTAGACAGCATGAATGCTCATAGTACTTCACTTAGCTCCCCAAAGTGAACTTCATTCTACAGGCACTGGAACCAAAGATCTCTGATGAGAGCTATTGGGAAGCTATTATGATAGATACTATTATGAGAACTTTGAGTTATTGGAAGCAGTATGAAATGCATAAGAAAAATTCATTTTAGAAATGAAGATACTTGTAAGATATCCACTGTAATAGTCCAGGGAGAAAAGAAGCAACAAGAGCCCGAATTAGGGAAGTGGCTTTGGGAGCACAAAAATATTACAGAGGTAGGACCAAGATATTTTAAAAATAATGATGCAAAGGATTCTAGTCTGAGTAACTTTGTGGATGGTGATCCCATTAACAAAAAGAGATGAGAGAGAAAGAGGCAGGACTGGGGAAAAAATTTAATTCCATCTTGAGACTGAGGTCTTCTGAAGACAGGTGAAGATATCTAAATGGTTAGTGATTAAATAGTGCTGGGACTCAGGAAAACCATTGGAATGCAAGATCTCAGCTTGAAAATCATCAGCAGGAAGCTGACAGCGCAAGCCAGGAGAATGGAGGAGGCCACCTAAGCACACGATGTGATCAGGTGACACAAGGGCCACCAGCAAACCCTTCAGGAATGTCTACAGCCCGAGGGTGGCAGGAGCAAGACAGAATGGTCAGGAGACAGGAGAAACACTGGATTAGTACAGTGGCACAGGCACCAAGTAAATAGCACGATTTGTCTTCTAGAAAACCAACAACCACAAGAGATACCATATCACTTACCTTGTTGAAAAGAGGAAGGTTAAAAGCATAAAACTCAGCTGAATAGAAAATACTGAAAAAAAAAAAAGATTGAATCTAAATTAGGGGCATAAAAATATCTGTAGCGTATTTACTGGTATGCTTAGTTTTATCTGCAACTTATGAACTCAAGCAGAGAAACAAACATACATTGCTAAACTGATAGAATCATCAAAGTTAGTGGGACTCAACTCGTGCTTATGGAAGGTATCCCCAGGCATCATCTATGATGTCTACCACTCTGCAAATCTAAAACCCTCCTTGATTTGAGACTTGGGTTATTTAATTTAATTTAGAAAGAGCTGGTTTATGCTTTGGGTGTTTATAGCAAATAGCATAACCACAGTGGCATATAATATATATTTTGGAAAAACTCATGTTGATTTTAATAACAAAAGATTCTTAGGTATTCTTATAATTACAAAGTTGTCTTTGCTATTACAGGATAAACAGAACAAAAGGTTGATTTCCGATCCTTTCAATCACTTGCACTTCATAGTTTGCCACTTCTTAAAAAGAAATGGTATTACCTTGGGTATATTTTAATAGAAAAGATGATGTAAATATCCACATTTTAACTAATCCAGTCAACTATTATACTTCGAAAATGACAGTATTAAGTAAATATATCCTATTTTTAACTCACAATAAAGGGTAAATTAGCTCAATACTATAGTAAAATAAATTGCCAAAAAGTGTTCAATCTAACATTTGAATGTGACAGATCCCAGGGCTTCTTTCATCTGGCATCAACTGTTATAAATCAAACATAAAAGACAAAGGACATTAAATCATAAATACGTAACTGATGTCTTCTAAGAGAACAGACACACACAATAAAGTCACTGAGCACATATAAGATGAAGCTCAGTATTCTTTTCTAATGAAACTAACATTCAAAATGAATCTGGGGGACACAATCTGCTCCACTTTGCTCCTGAGGAGACTGAGGGGATAGCAAGAATGTTCCGTCTCTGAACTTACTTATGAACAGGATGAGAATAAGGCTGAATTTATCCAGGTCAATATTTGGGTTTGAGAAAGTGTCACAGAAGGTGGTGTAGATGATCATGAGGAGAACACAGCTGCTGATAGCACCAAAAGGCGGTTTCTTTCTTTCGAGCCAATCCTTGATGTATCTTCGTACAATCTGAAATACAGAGATCAACAGGTTGCCCCTTTCCGAAGATGTAGGGAGTTGAGTTGGGCATCGCAAAGTGATTCTGACAGCAGAAGCACATAAAGGAAAGAGAATAATTTGGATGATGGCCACAGTGGATTTCAAACCTTCCATGCCACATCACTCTTCTTCTGGGGGATTTCACATTTGTAGTGCAACTTCCACTGGTGTCCATAATGAGAGTAGATTTTCAACTGCATTCAAATCCATCCTTAATCATGCCAAATGCTCTTTGCTAGCTGTCACTGAGACGTGCCCATTAAGCCTCCCCAAAGTTTATCTCCTCTGCTGATCCTAATGGATGTGTGTAATTATCACAGTCCCCTTTGCCTCAACAGACAATTCCAAGTGCAACTTTGGGAATCTTAAAAATCTGACATCTTCAAGAATTTCGAGACAGTAGATAATCGAAAGTGATCCATGGAACATATTAATATTTAAAATGCAAGCAATGCACCAGAAGTTTTTAATTAAATTATAACTCATGCTTGAAAAGCAAAAGTGCGTGTGTTGTGGGAGTTTAAATAATTCAAAGTCTGAATATCTAGAGTTTTTGTGAATCCAAAGACAAATGCCATTTGCATGCTTTTAGAATTCCAGAATTAACACTTAAAAATGAATAAACCTGTCCTAACTCTCCTACGAAAGGATGAGTGAATAAAGTCACACAGCAATCCTCTCTTCTTTAAAAATCAAATCAGATATTTAAAATCAGAATATTGGTGATAACTTTTGCTTGGATATAAAAGCAAACCACTCTACTTAAAACCTTACACTTTTGAAAAAAAGCCAAACAGACCCTGTAATATGAACTGTGGTTGAGACATATTAAGTTTCGAGTCACTCATTATTCTGCATAATTGAACACGAGATTTCACAACAGGCTGAATTACCATGATCCATTAGCAATAATGAGGTCAGGGAACTTCTCCTGACAAGGCTGATGGGGTTCTGTCATCTTCTACTCTGTGGCTAAAAAGGCTTAATTCACAATGGAGCATAACTTCACAGATACTCAAGAACAAAGTAAACTACTCTCAAGAGAACCTTTGAACAAATGGCTATTAGATCAGCTTCATCCATTCTCAAGGACTCAGTAAGTGAAATACTAGTATTAATAAAGAAAATTCTAGCAGAAAGCTGACCAGTTGGTGCAAAGTACAGGAACAACACCTTGAAGGCTGGGTGGACTGGGAATGAAAGAGAAACAGTGTTTTTTATATATGTAGACAAATAATGGTTAAAGATTTTTAAAAAATAGATCTTGTAATTAAAATTACAACTGGATTTATAAAAAATTCATGATTTTTCTTTTTGTAGATGTGATCCCAAACCATAGTAATTTACCTAGCATTTATTTTTTTCCTTACGGTTAAAATTAACTAAGAGATAGGGATACCTGCCTGGCTCAGTCAGTAGAGCATGGGACCCTTGATCTCAGGGTTATGAGTTCAAGCCCCATGTTGGGTATGGAGATTACTTAAGAAAACTGTAGTCAGGTGGAGAGAAGTAAGAGATGTTCTGCCACACAATGTTATTGAGCTGATGCATTAGAACACAAATTTTGGATAATAGTGCTTGAGATACCCAGATGGCCCCATGTTCAGATATGTTCCCGAGGGGGTAACTGCTTGCTAGAAGGCTATAAAGAGACTTCATTTAAAAGGTTACTTCATGGGTGCCTGGGTGGCTCAGTGGGTTAAAGCTTCTGCCTTCGGCTCAGGTCATGATCTCAGGGTCCTGAGATGGAGCCCCGCATCGGGCTCTCTGCTCAGCAGGGAGCCTGCTTTCCCCTCTCTCTCTGCCTGCCTCTCTGCCTACTTGTGATCTCTTTCTCTCTGTCAAATAAATAAATAAATAAAATCTTAAAAAAAAAAAAGATTATTTCATATCTATTATGTTTGGTAGCATAAAACTAGTAGTTGCCCAAATTTAATACAACTCAATTCCTTTAGGAAATAAAATAAATGGAAGTTACAGAGAGCTATTGAAATTGATGTTGTCCTCCAATCTTGTTTTAATATACAATGATTAAAGACACAAAAGTCCTCTCTCTGCAATAGGTTATGGAATGAATGATCCCAATTCCCAAAGTAGCAGTGTCTTCTTCTTCTACCACCACTGACCCCACTGACAAAATAAACAGATAAATATGAATGAGGTATAACTTGGAAGTCAGGGGTGCCTGGGTGGGTCAGTCGTTAAATGTCTGCCTTTAGCTCAGGTCATGGTCCCAGGGTCCTGGGATGGAGCCCCGCATCGGGCTCCCTGCTCAGCGAGGAGCATGCTTCTCTCTCTCCCACTCCTCCTGCTTGTGTTCCCTCTCTCACTGTGTGTTTCTGTCAGATAAATAAATAAAATCTTAAAAAAAAAAATAAAATAACTTGGAAGTCAAAGCCATTTTAAAAACCAAGACAAATCTCTAATCATCAGTCAACTTTATAAGCTGCAATTTGACTTAGTCCACCTAATTACCTCTTTTTTCAATACCAAGTACTCAGTCTCACAGTATAGTAGGACTCTCTCAATATGGCAGAAAACATGGACTCCTAAGACCTGCGTCCTCTTAGCCAAATGTCTTTCGTCTAAGCATATCAATGTATTAATGGTGGAAACTTAATCTCAACAAAGAAAACAACTACAAAGTTGGAAATTGGACAGACCGACAAGTTAAGCCAATAACCCTAGGGGAAAACAGATCGCCTTTCACTGTTTTTAGTCTTGTAGTGATATTTGTCACTAGTGATAGTGATAGTGTTTTGTAAACAAATCATTTTATAGCTTTGCCAGGCTCCACAGAGCTCTTCTATCTGCCTAAAATTAAATTCACTAAGTGGCTGCTTTTGTAATCACGTACTGAGAAAACTGTTAAAATCTTTCATAAACTACTAGGTGAAGTAGCATTAATATGCCTTAAAGATACGCTTTGGATATAAACATTAGGATATAAACAAACAATATTGCTGATGTTTCTATCCAAATATATGTTTATATCCAAATATGTCTTCCCTTTGTTCAGCCACTTACACTTTTGATATAATCATCCTCCATTTGTCAAAAATCTATGTCATTTTAAAATTCTTCAAATTTCTTTGCCTTGTAGAAATATGTAATACCTTTATAGGAAACAAGACTTTACTAGAGATAGCAACCCAACCTGATATAGATGCCTCAGAATTCCCTCTTCAGGTGGGGGGAAAAAAGTCAAGATAAGGTGGGAAAAGGCATCTTGATAAGATGGCCAGATGTAGCTTTCTTCAGGATCTATATATGAATTCATTTGCACTCATAGCTCACAGAAACTTAGGCATTCAACATTAGATGACAAATCCTCGTTGACTTGCTATTCCCCAAGGAGTGGGAAGGAAAAACATCTTCCTCAGGAAACTCTTTAGTGTTACACTTTCTTCATTTTGATTTTCTCTATTTTAAATTAAACACCAGGAGAGCTTAAAGGGAAACTTAGACTGGAATCCCTTTTACTTTTATTTATTTATTTTTTTTAAAAAGATTTTTATTTATTTGACAGAGAGAAACACAGCGAGAGAGGGAACACGAGCAGAGGGAATGGTAGCAGGAGAACAGGCTTCCTGCAGAGCAGGGAGCCTGATGTGGGGCTCAATCCCAGGACCCTGGGATCATGACCTGAGCCGAAGGCAGACGCCAAATAACTGAGCCACCCAGGCACCCCCTCTTTTACTTTTAATAAGCTGAGCCACATATTCAATTACTGTACACATTTACTGTGTACAGTACACATACACAATTACTGTATGACCTTCAAGCTGGAAACCTGAGAAAATACGTCTTTTGTGAGGAATGTTTTCATACGGAGATAACTGAGAAGTGTAATATCCATCATTTTAGTTTTCTCCAATTTTTTTCTGGGGCATTTTCTTGCTTTTTTCATTCTACTCTGTCTTTATATTTATAAACTGATTTTTGAGTGGTGATATATGATGAATACTTTTTCATATTAAGTCTGAGTTTTAAAGATTTATTTTTCTTCATGGTGACTTTAGATTGTTTCTTCAAGTCTTATCCTCTATTCCACTATATCTATATGTTTACATACAGTGTTTGCTTTTTCTTTAAAGTCTGTTGAAATGTTTTATATTTCTTTAAATATATTCATTAAATATATTAAATTTAAATATATTTATTAAATATTGAGTAGATTCCAAATAATATCTAAAAAGTGTAAACAGTAAAAATACATGGGATACAGTAAATACCCATCATTTACTTAAATATTTTTTAAATTGTCTCATGAGAGGGGCACCTGGGTGGCTCAGTGGGTTAAAGCCTCTGCCTTCGGCTCAGGTCATGATCTCAGGGTCTTGGGATTGAGCCCCGCATCAGGCCTTCTGCTCAGCGGGGAGCCTGCTCACCCCTCTCTCTCTGCCTGCCTCTCTGCCTACTTGTGATCTCTCTCTCTCTCTCTCTGTCAAATAAATAAATAAATAAATCTTTAAAAAAAAAATCAAATAAATTGTCTCATGAGAGAAGTTGTGCAGATATTATCCTGCTCAGTTAACAGTTGAAAACAAAGGCAGAGAGAGCCCCAACAACTGGCATAAAATGTTAAAAAAATCATTGGGGGGAAGGGGTATGAGCAAGAAATAGGACCTCTACCTCCTGAGGGAGGGAAAGAGCTACATGGTTAAAGATAGGGACTTTGGAGCTTCTTTCTTTGTAATTTTGGGCAAATCCTTAACTTTCCTGTGCCTCATCTATAAAATGGATCCAGTAGTAGTTGCGGTGAAGGTTAAGTTATCAAATAAATATAAAATGCTTTAGAACCAGGGCCTGTACATGGTGAATAACGGCTCTTCTTATTTCCAAGTCCTGATTTGGTGCTGCTTCTACCACACATCGTCTACCAGGAAATCCCACTGCATAATCCAACAGCTCCTGTTCTCTCAGAGCAATTCAAGTGAAGCAAAGAAAATAGTTCATACCGAGTATAATTTTAGAAATGCAAAATTGTACTAGCATTAATAACATTATCTTCAGCCTCAGCTGAAGACTATTGAATATAAAAAGTCAACCTAAAAAATTATAGAAAAAAAGTGGGGCTTAGCATGCTGCTTTGAAAAGTGTTTTTCAAAGGTGGTGGAAGTTCTAGTTTGTTAACATTTATTCATAAATCTCTCAATATAACACATGAAATAAGTAATTATCACAAGGATTTAGATGTATCGAAGGGTTTACTAGGAAAAAAGAAATATTACAATAACACGTGTTTAATTTATTTCTAGAACTGACAGAAGACGCAATCTCTCAACCATCTATGGAAAGACTTAGCTCATACGGTCACAGCATCTTTGAGCTAGAAGATATTAAAGTCCTTGTTCTACAAATGAGGTGAGTGAGGGCTAGAAGTTGTGTGTATAGTTGGGCATTTCAGAAATCAAACTAGACCCTGCATTACATTGCAGTCAGTCAATAATAAGTCCTACCAAAAAGAAGTACTGTATGGGGAAAACACAGAAAAATAAAATAAAATTAACTCTCAGTAATACAAGTAAAAAATTAAATAATGAAGCTTTATTATGACTAGGAGTTTAAGGAAAATATTTTCAACCCTCCCTTCCTGGTCTTTTTCTTCTCCCTCTAGTTCCCATTGCTTATTTAAAAGGTAATGATAAAATCTCTTTTTAAAAGATATACATACAAGTCTATAGATATACATATAACGTGCCACCTCTAGTTACAACAGAGAGATGAGACTACCTCGCCTGGGCTCCTTTTTCTGAAGTAGTACATGTGAGCCCTTCTAACAAAGGTCCCCAAAGATCACATCACAAAGTTTTGGTGGGTAAACTAATTACAAAGGTATACAGAGATAAAGGAGCAGATAAGGTCCCTGGTATCATAGAGTTTATATTCTAGTTTAAGAAGATAAACAGAAAGCAAAAACAATAAACAAATCAACAAGAGGAAGATCATGATCCTAAGCAGAGGTTTAAACTGGATGATATGACACTGACTATTGGGCAGACCCTGGAGGAGGTGTAAGGAAAGATCTTTCTAAGAAGGTGAATGGTGAGATGTTCCAAGCAGGAGAAACAGCTGGTGCAGTTTTTCTGTTTGTTTGTTTTTATTTTTGTTTTTTTTTGCTGGTGCAGTTTTTAAGGCAGGATCAAAGCTGGCATATTTGTGAAACACAAGCAAAGTCAGTGAGACCCAGGTGTAGTGGGAAAGTGGGAGAGTAGTAGGGAAGTGAGGGACCTGAAATTACAAGAGAAGATGAAATAATCTTGTAAGGAAGTACAGTAGGATTTCTAGGAAGTGTTTAGTGACATTTTAAATTTGGGGTTGGGGCGCCTGGGTGGCTCAGTGGGTTAAAGCCTCTGCCTTCGGCTCAGGTCATGATCTCAGGGTCCTGGGATCAAGCCCCGCATCGGGCTCTCTGCTCAGCAGGCACCCTGCTTCCCCCCCTCTACCTTCCTCTCTCCCTGCTTGTGATCTCTCTCTCTGTCAAATAAATAAATAAAATATTAAAAATAAATAAACTTGGGGTCATAAAATTGAAACAAGATGAGACCAATTATGTGTTTCTCTAGTAAAGCTGGAAATCTAGGTAAAGTAGCTACTGGGGCCTTCATGAGGGTAAATATGAAGTATTTTTTCGGCCAATCTTTTTGTATAGTCCACATCCTACTTTCAAGTATACTATTAAATATATTAATTGTCTCTGCTTCTCGGGAGCTCCCAGATCAATTATAATTGCTCCTGATGAATATTATGA
>CM053604.1:104083860-104164805 GCA_028646535.1 Procyon lotor
GGGGTTGGCGTTTTTAAGGAGAACAACATTTGATTTTTTTAGGACTTTCCTGGAGACAGTGAAGACACTGACTAGGAAGGAGAAGAGGCTCACATTAGAGACAGGAGGTGAATAATTTAGACGGGAAATGACAAAGTTGTGGCATCCTCTCTGGCAGTGTGGATGTGGTCGCAGACGCCAGATGTGAACTACTTCTGCAGCAGAAATGAAGGCCTGTAGTGACCGCCTGGATGTAAGGGAGTGAGGATGTACAGAAAAAGAGGAGGCGGGTGGTTTCTAAAGGCGGAGACTGGGGGTGAGATTATTAATTCCTAAAACTAGAATATAAGAGGTGGGCAGGTAGACGTTAAGTATGTTTTCCTTTTCGAAAAAAGCCATTAAAGGACTTTGGTACTGGAAGGATTTTTTTTAAAACCACCTTTATTACTTTTTGACTACCTTTACTATTTTATAATTTACCGTAATACTTTACTACTGGGCACGCAATGATGAACACTCTAACAATACATTACTCTCTCTGGATATATATTCTTAATCACATAAATTATATAACTATGGAACTAAGTATACATATAACTATAAAAATATGTGTGTATATATCTTTGAATAGTTTAGACAAAGGTATTTGTTGTCTGTATGTTTGAAGCCAAACATTTATTATCAACAGAGATATGTCCACGATCCACTGAGAAAAGAATGTGTGAGCCTCGAGTTATATGGAATTTTCTTCAGAATCAAGAAAATAAGTATGGGTTTAAAGTAATAGTAGCCACAGCTTAAACTGTCTAGAGCTGAAAAGGGCAGGCAGGTTCTCTTATGCCTCTATAAGACAGCGTTTCCCTTACTGATCATAAAACTTATCCATTCATTCCCTCACTCACCCATTCCGTACATTATTTATTGGGTGCCTATCGTCTGGGTATGCAATGGTAAACAAGACAAATATGGTTCCTGTACGCTTACAGTCTAATGAGGGAGACAAACAGGTAACAAGCAAGAAAAAGGCAAGTATACATTGTGGCAAAGACCAAGACAGGAATCAAGGTGCTATAATAAAGAACAACCAGGGAAACATACTTCAGACAGGTGGTTCAAAGAAGGTATCAATTAAAGAGTCACATGAACAAGAAGTTGGGCTGGGAAGGTAGATGGGGAAAGATACTCTAAACAGAAAAATTAAGCAGGAATTTGAGAAAAGCCAGGGAGGCAAGAGTGTAGGAAAGTGGCAAAGAGGTTAGAGATGCAAGGGACATAAAGTTTAGCTGTTGTGAGCAGCATTGCAGGAGAAGTATTTTTTCAAGTACTATTCTATATTTAATTCATCGAGTACTTTTAAATCCATCCCTCTTCTAAATTTAGTCCATTTTCTAAGTAGCGCATTAAAATAAAAAAAAAAAATGGAGACATATAGCAGATGCTGTGGTGTGTCACTTGGAATGAGGTGTTTATTCCCACATCGCAGGGCATGTTGGTTGTCCCAGAGATCCCAGCTGAGTTCCTTTTTGGGAACTGCTACTAACACAGCAGAGTCTCCCAAGATCATACCTTTCACAGCGAGTGGAGGGAAGCTAGCAAGTCAGTGCAAGAGTCTGTAAGTCTTCAGTGCGGTCAGTGCAGCTAGAGACCTTTGCTGGAACTACATTGTCTTCTACCTTCTCCCCGTCCCACTTTTCTTACTTTCCCAAAGGTTTTCACCCCAAGGGTACTCCTTAAGGAAACTTCCTGAATGGAAACCTCTGCCTTACACTCCCTTTCCCAGAGAACCAAGCCTAAGACGGTGTGTAAATATTATATGTACATACACGTAACATGTGCATAGACATTATTTTTTTTCTGTTTAATATTTCAAAGAGTTGCTTCTTGTTTAGTATTTATAGGGAATCTGAAATTGATGACGATAGACACTAGAGAGCACATACCTGTGTCAGGCTCTGTGATGACAAAAACTTCACATGCATCCACATTTTAAATTAATCCTCACAACAACTCTTTGAGATAGGTGCCATTATTATACAATTTGGTAAATTATGAACTTGGAGCTAAGGAGATCAAATGACTTGCCCAAAGTCTCACAGCAAAGAAAAGGTAGAATTAAGAACTAGAGTCTAGTTGCTCTTTACCCAACATCTGCGCTCACTCACTTTAGCAGTATAATTCTGTGCTCCATTCCTGTGTTTTTAAATTTGTATGTTATAATTCAATTACATGCTTATTAACTTACTATAAGAAGTTAAATATAAGAATTTCTCCCATTAGTCTAATTGAATAAGAATGATAAAGGAAACTAAATTTTCTAAGATCTAATTTTAAAAGCTAATAGAATTAAGTGTTTATTTTATTAATTACATGATCACAAATATGATCACAGCTATTGAAGGGGTCTACGAAGAAGCCAGTCAGCTAGATGCTTATTGCCAACAACAGTCATAATGCTGAGACTTTATCAGAAGGAGCAGAATAAGGAAATGATTTGCTAGGTCTTTTTAAGCTAACTACATGTCTACGAAGTACAGATAATAAATTTAAAAAAAATCAAGATTCTGCGCAGGCATCCCTATATAAAGCTATCTGCAAAGCAGACTGATATTAAATAAAAAAATAAAAAGGTGGGAATATGGTGATGGATAAAACCCAGTGTTTCATAGTCTTTTATGTTTTCTTTTAAATGCCTTTTTTTCTATCTTTACTCTCAATTGTCCTGATATTATATCGGAATTCACAATTTGACTCAAAAAAAAAAAAAAGCAGATAAAATTGGAGACCTTACCTGTCCAATAATGAGAGGAACCACAACAGTCATAAAAAGCTGAGAAAAAATAGATGTAAAAGGCACAGAAGAGGACGAGCCAAGCTGTAAAGCAAGAATATAAGAGGAGTTAGAATTACTTTGAATTCGTTATCAAGTATTGCTGTTAATTACATGATACAATAAGTGAATTCTCTTAGAGGCACCAAAAATTTGGTAGCTATATACAAAAGGCAAGTGAAGTTACTTTTTTTCTAAATTTAGCAGCAAATAGACTAAGTACTTTACCACTTACTTTTTATGGGAAACTGCCATTGAAGAAAAATGACAACTATGGCTTTGCAATTAACTCACATAGCTTTTTATTAACTACATTTCTGACTAGTAAAGTTATTCTGTATTCATACTGTTTATAATCTTATGGTGCGTTATTTCCCCACACTCATTTTCTCTTTGTCCCAGCGGCAGAGTCCTAAAACAAACAAGAGTGTCTCTCATCATTCTCTTCTCAAGATCATATTTCAATTTGTGCAAATGAAATAGTTTCTAACTTTTCTACTCTTTCAAAACAAAGACAACGAGTCTCATATATCTACCTTTAAAATGTATTCTTCCACAAAATCTAGGAAATGGGAATTCCTGAGACAGACATTATTTTTCAACCTAAAATTTCAATATATCCCTTGTAAATGTGTATGTTTTGACGCTCCTCATAATTCCTATTTTTTCCTGCCTCTTCCTTTTTTGGTTCGTTTTCATGATCGACTATAATCTCGGCTTCATAAAGACTGTGCTGCTGGGAGGACAGGTAGTGTTTGCCCATAAACACCATCCCACCCTCATGTTACTCTCAACCACCAAGAATTGCCTGCTTCCTATCAACTCGTTAATGGCTTTCAAAACCTCCTTCTGGTTGGCAAACCTCTCTGGGCAAACAATAGCCTGCCCCATGGATGTTCATCTCTTTTATGAGTCCGTTTTGCAGTCAGGTTCTTCCAGGTCATCAATAACGATCTCCCGGGAACTTGAAATTTCCCGGCACCCTTCCTCTGCAGACCGAGCCTCAATTCTCACATTTACCTAAGTTGAATTACACTTGGAAATGCCTTTTGGGAAACAATTTCGTGAAAGACTTGGAGGTAGTGGTGACAAAACAAATGAAGTCTTTAGGTAGTCAGGAAGTCGGTAGCTCAGAATGAAATGATGTGGGATCAGTGTTTTCATTGATTTCTAATTCCCGCGTGAACTAGCTGACCAAAATCTTTTCTGCACCCTGGTGTATTTTATAAAATTCTACACCCTCAGCTCTTCCGTGCATGTGCACGTGCTCAAGAGGCCAAGAATGTATGTTCTCCCTGTCAGTGGCTTGCCTTCACTTCATACTCGCCTCAGCATTGACCACTGGCTGTGAATTTAACTCACAAAAACTGGAGCCTCTAACTGTTTGCTCCATAACCAATATAAACTACAGAAATGAAGAAAGACAAACAGAAAAAGTGAAACTGTGAACAGAAACGTGAACACATAGGATTCCCGGTGTGTTAAATGCTACATGATTGTTAGATGTTTCTTTTTATGCAAAGCCAAAGTACTAAAGCTAATAATCACAACCTATTTTAGAGCAACGGTGTTTTTGAAGTACAAGGCATTTAACAAATATATATTTCTTTCCACAAACAGTAGCCCTGAGGATGCTCCTGAGGTAAGAACTAAACTTTTAAAAACGTATATTTTATGGAGAAACTGAGGCACTAGATGAATAGAAAGATAAAATTTAAAGAACAGGGTTTTCAAGTTCAAAACCAGCCAGCTCAGTGCTCAATCTATAAGGTTCACGATGTATAGAGAGAAGCAGTAGGATTCTGGGTGATAACCTTCAAGTAAAAGCTGTCAATTCTTGCCTGGAATCTATGGGTAATCTCACATATTTCTGTTCCCCTTTCTAGCTCAACTCTACTGTTAACTTAATATGTCTTTAAAATGTTTTAATAAATAACCATATCAAGCTATATTCCCTCTGTAGGACCAATGCTTAGCCCAATACCTGGCAGAGAGAGTAAGTCTGCAGATAATAAAGCTGTGCACAATGAACAAATGAAGTAATTTGTAAATATAAGGTTCTAAAAAGTGCCAAGTTCTTATTCAAAACATATCCCTATTTTTTCTGAAATTACAACGATACAAAACTGAAGTATATTTTAAAAACCTCTTAGGGACGTCTAGGTGGCTCAGTTGTGATCCCAGGGTCCTGGGACTGAGCCCCACATTGGGATCCCTTCTCGGTGGGGAGTCTGCCTCTCCCTCTTCCTCTGCCCCACCCCTCGCTTATGCTCTTGAGAGCACTCTCTCTCTCTCACAGATAAATAAAATCTTTAAAAAAAAAAAAAACAACCCTTATATTCTGGTGGTGTTATACAGTCACTTAGTATTATTTCTTTCACAACTTGTTTATCACAACAACAAAATTAATTCCAATATACACCTAGAAACAAAGAGCATTTAAATAAGATGAGAACCACGTGAAGAAAGGATGTGTGTGTGTGTGTGCACGCGTGTGTAAAAAGCTGAGTGAGGGTGGCTCTGTGTGTTCTCTGCCCTCAGTTCTCCTCTGTAGCCCTTCCTTAGCTCCTTTAAACTGCTCTGGAGGGGAAGACCTAAAACTGAATAGAATCCTAACTCTGCAGGAGATTTGGAGTCCCTTTCCCTCATTTTAAAGATGTGAAAATGGCTATGCTTCTCAAACATATTCAAGCAACTCTTCAGCCAAATTTACTCTGTGATAATAGTTCTCCGACACTGCAAGGCTTGGTGGTTTAACCAAAAAGTATTGTTGAAGAGCAGTTACCCCAGAGATCAACTGGGTTAACATATAGTGTATTATTAGTTTCAGGGGTAGAATTTGGTGATTCATCAGTTGCGTATAACACCCAGTGCTCATTACATCAAGTGCCCTCCTTGATGCCCATCACCCAATTACCCCGTCTTCCCCCACCACCTCCCCTCTAGCAACCCTCACTTTGTTCCCTAGAATTAACAGTCTCTTATGGTTTGCTTCCCTTTCTATTTTATTTTATTGGGTGTTCAATATTTAGAAGGCTTGTGTTCCTAGAAGTGATCTCCAAAGTCCCTTTGTCTTCTAAAACACCTATGATCTCTGGCCCACTTGATTAGGAATGCAGGTTAGAGGAGCCCCATGCTTTGTCAGATCAGAGGCCAGAGCAAGCTGGCCAGAGATGTAATTAACAGGGTACATGAAGCCAGACTAGGTACGCGGTGATGCTGGGGAGGAAATCTCATAGGATGGCTCCCTTAGAAGTGGGTCTGAAAGGGAGGAAATCTCAGTTCTGAGGTCTAATTTGGCACAAGTCCTTTCTTTTGAATCGACAACCAGACCTGTCGCTGTGGTGAGCACGAAGATGCAGAGATACCCTTGGGGAAGTGTCCGATACTATAAAGTATACCTTGGCATCCAGAAGAAAGAAGAGCAAGCATCTGGCATAGGGTAACATATGAGAACATGACCAGGAAAGTACCAGACCCGATTGGTTTGTATACAGAGTTGATTTTAACTAAAGTGGAAAGAAATATGCTGCCTGGGACATTTGGTTCCTCACATTTTAATGAAGAACCTGTCAGAGTTCCTATTGTAAAGACCAGTATGTTTATGAGAAGCATCCATAATTTGTACCTTTGGATGGAGTTGGAAGTTTGGGATAAGTATGTATCAAGCCAGGGCTCTGGGCTTCATTGAGCTACCAGCAGATTTAAAGGGGACAGTCCCACACTGCCAACCTATATTTTAAGATACACTGTGTTAAATGAACAATCTGGTCACTGGCTAACTTCCTTTAGGAATATGATGCTTTAAAGCACAGAACTCACAATTAGATTTATTTATTTGTTTTAATATCATGCTGAGAAGAAATGTTTTAGTAAAAATTAAATATATGGAGATTTAGGACCTTTGTGTTTAATCATTCAAATAGTTACTGGTGCCACCTGTGAGCCAGGAGCATGTTTTCGGCATTGGGAATCCAACAGCGAACACAACACAAAACCCCTCCTCTCCAGGAATTGATTTTTAAAAGCTGAGGTGTGGGGGTGCCTTGTGGCTCAGTAAGTTAAGTGTCCAACTCTTGATTTTGGCTCAGGTCGTGATCTCAAGATCATGAGACGGACCCGTGTCAGGCTCTGCACTGAGCGTGGAGCCTGCTCGGGGTTCTCTCTCTCTCCCCCTCTGCCCTTCTTCCCCCTGCTCAAACTCTCTCTTTCTCTCTCTCAAAAAAAAAAAAAATTCTTTTTAAAGATTAAAAAAAAAGTGGAGGTGTGTGTGCATGTCCACCCACCACCAAGTTCCTTTCCACAGAAAGCCTTCCCCAACTTATAACTGGAAGAGTTCTAGTCTTTGTCTAAGAGTTGTTCAATGATCACTTTAGAAATTCTTTCCAAACCCTCCTCTAGAGAGGCAGACTTGGTTTCTTTGTGGCTCTGCATTTCTACCACTCCTCTCAGGATCCTTGGTTGCTCTTGTATATAAATCTGTCTCTCAGTAGACTATGTGTTCCAGAAGGTCAGGGACAGGGTCTAATTCATGTTTATATTCCCAGTGCTCAGCACATTGATGACATTTTACATCTAGGGCAGTGGTTCTCAAACTTTAGCACACCAAAAAATACCTGGGGGGCTTCTTAAAACAGATTGCTTTGCCCCACCTTCAGAGAGGGATGGGGAGGACATCGAGAGTTGGCATCCTAATATGGCTCCACTGCTGCTGCTGCTGCTGAGCCAGGGTTAACCCCTTGAGAGTCACTCATCCAGTACATTGTAGGTATTCAACAACAAATGTGAGTTCAGTTGATGAATGCCTACAATACATAGGCAGAAAAAGAGGCCTGACAATGTTTTCTTTTCTTTCCATCCTTCCAGCTTACAAGTGAGTTACCTAGCCCTACTTAATTTACAGACCCTAGAAAAGGATCAGTTGCCTGGCCTCCGACCATGTGCTATAATTACAATAATGACAACTGTTTTTGAGTACTCTCTGTGCCAGACACTGCTCTAAATGCTTAATGTGTCTCAAATAATTTAACCCTCACAGCAGCTCCTCCAGGTAGGTCTTACTAGTACCTGTATTTTCATATATGGCAACCGTGGCACAGAACAGTTGGACCAAGTCACTAGCTAGAGAGTGACAGAGCCAGGATCTAAACCTGGAAGTGTCACTTCACGGCCCCCATACTTAATTCTTATACTCTACTGCATATTAATTACAAAAGGTACAGAGCAGTGAAATGGGAAAGGGGGCAGAGTAGAAGCCAAAGCTGGGCTCCCCCTCTCTCGCCTATGTGAAAGCAAGAGAGAGAGAGAGAGAGAGAGAGAGAGAGTGTGTGATGCCTGCATGAAGGTGGGGAACTGGAGGGCAGACAGAAGCAAGAAGAGGGAGAAGAAAGCAAGAGGAGGGGTGGGAAGCAACTTGATAAGTAGTAGTTGATGATGCAGCCTTTCTCAACTAGGGTTCCAGATTTGAGCACAGAACACGGGGAATTATCTGAGTGACTATTTTCTCTACTCTGTCAAAGATGATACTTAGCTAGCACCAGAGTACATGCATCAGAAAGAGTTAATCCAATACATACAACAGATGTCACAGGGCATAGGGACTTAATTTTCTAACCTGGCAGGCGAAGGCTGAATGGAAGCAGGATTGACTGTTATCAGTCCATTCAATTTAGAAACTGCTTGATTTGGAAGAATCTGGGGGTCCAGCGGGTAAAATACTGTGCGGCCAACCAAGACTCAGAAAGACAAATAAGTAACAATTCTTCACGGAGACACTGTCTGTAAAATCATAGTTATCAACCTACAGTTAGGAAACAGATGGTGCGTTTTAAATCACTTCTGTAAGTGAGCTGACCTGTAAATTGTCATTAATGCACCAGGTCTTCACTTGCTCTGCTGTGTAATCAGCCTTTTATCTCCTACCAGGGAAATCCATTAGCCACGGGCGTCTCTACTATTCATGTCTTTTCTCAGCTATTAAAACATTATTGTATTAAATAATTCACCCTTGGTTATTGGTCTTTGCTTTCATTAGCGCCACATTCAGGGGAAAATATAAGAACAGATATTTACAGTTTATACTGTAGAATGACGAAGGGTAAATCTCTTCTGTGAGAAAATCAGGAAGAAGCCACTTCAGATACAGAGCAGGATTTGCTCACTTCCTGCCCAATTTCCACCCTCCGCCATGGCCCCGCAGAGCCCACCCTGGGGAGGGGGAATAAGGAGGGGGCTTGCTTACTATTGGCTCAAACTTTCTTATCTCCCTACACAGACACACTCATAAATACCTGTCTCCTCCCTGTCACAAAGACAAGCATTCAGATAGAATAAGGGAGAGGGTTCTCAGGCCCCAGGCCCCAATCCTTCTAGAGTTCCATCCTTCCCTAGAAACTACAGTTCAACTTTTCTTTCATTCCTGCTGCCCCTTCTCTCGGAGGGAAACATGCAAACCACACTGATTACTTACACAAAATCAGTGACTTAAATGTACACCAGCTGACAAGCTCAATGTAAAAATGACTCTGATTTTTATCAAAATTAAAATATAATTGTTAAACACCCATATCGATTCAGCCACATGTATAAAAGAAAAATTGGGTTGGTGTATGGAAGGTATATACTTAGTAGAGGAAATAAGTCTTTTTACATCTAGATACAAGATATTTTTCTTTCTTTGAGAGATAATGAACAAAAATAGGCTTTTGATAATTTTTTTAAAGATAAAAAATTATGTAAAACATTTCCTTTTGTGAAATACTAATTTAAAACACAAGATTACCTTCCATTAACTGATGGAAACTATGTGCAATTGTAAATTCTGGTTACTCAAACCACACGGGTTATTTAGTGAAATGTGCCCAAATGAACCAAAAAATGGCTTATCATAACCCAAAGAGAAAAGCTGTGGGGAGACGGGCTTCCAGGACACAGAGGGCTGGAGGGAGAGATACTTAGAGGTACCTGGGAACAAACTTTGCTCCTGATTCCTTGACCACAGATTTTGGTTTTGTCAATCTGTTTGGTTCAGAAACCAAAGAACCTACTGTTGCCAAATAGTTCCTTAAGTGGAGCAAATATTTAAGTTCCCCCAGAAAAGTGCTCTAAGCCTAGGGACCAAAGGACAAGAGTGGCATAAGGACGTGGTGTCCTTTTCACTCTGGCCAGACCCTACCTGCTCAGGGAGCATCAGGAGCAGCAGCAGCTGGTGCTGAGGAGGCAAGCAAGGGGTAAAGGAAAAGCCTGGCTTTCATCCAGTGTTACCGCCTCCCTTCAGTTAAATCTGAGAAGTCCCAGACCAGCAGAGGCGTTGGCCTCTCTGGGTCAGTGATCCTGAAAAGGGAAAAGGGGTTTATCAATGTCACCTCTGGAGCACTTGAAAATGGCTTACGAGGCGCTCCCCCTCATTCATCATGGTTCAGTAAGATCTAGGGAGAGTCCTTGGCATGACCATTTACAAAAGATTCCACAGATTATTTTGCTTTATAATTCTCTGTGAGAACACTTTCTGAGTGATTTACACATGCAGTCCAAAGATAGGCTACTCTCAAGTTCAAGAGGAGGAGGTTTGTCTTTACTGGCTTTAGGGACACTCTTGGGCACAAGGTGGAGAGACTGATTCAGTGTGAAGCAACTGGAGCAATCAAATGGCTAGTTTCTCTTTATGTGCATTCTGTTTTATCACTTTGTACATCACACACGTATGTGACCATCAATTATGCAACCATATTGGGAACATATTATAAAAAATAATCAGAGTATTATACATGACACTAATGGCTGTATTCATTGTTTCTGTTTACATTGATGGGATTAAAAGTGCAATAATTTTCTATCACAGATGGCCAATTACTAGGGAAACTAATGATGATTGTAGCCTCGAAAGCTGCCACTGATCTGTGTCCCTTACCCTGGCTCTCTCTCTAACATGAACCCTTGAACCATGTAGTCTGAACCGTGTAGGTTAGCAGTGAATTTTTTCCTCTAAATTTCTACTGTGTTCTTTGTTCTTGTTTCCCCAAATAAGCCTTAAGTTTCTTCAAGATGATAATTACGCCTTCCTCTTTTTTGTCTTTCCTATGTTACCTACAATATTCATGGTCAAGAAATAATAACTGAGGGCTGGTAATCAGTCTTAAAATAAACTGTGTCTCCTTAGAGGCTTGCTTTGAAAGCATAACTTGGAAAGGAATATTCAAGGGGACACAGAGCCTGGCTGAAAGTCCCTTGTGTTCTTTACCAGTTGCGTGGCCTCCAATGAGTTACAGAACCTCTTTGATTTAAGTTTTCTCATACAAGGTGAGGATAATGTGTCTAAAGGGAGTCATGGGATTGCATGAAGTACATTTTATAGCCACTTGATAAGAATTATTCTACCTCTCCTCCTGCTTCCCCTCTCCTCCCCGAAAAACCAGGTTTCTTATACAGTGTGGTGGGAATTCGAACCTATTGGATTTAAGAGCCACTGAAATGGAAAGTAACAGGAGAGTCACATCAATGGAACACAGAGTTAGCTCAAAAACAGCCTGCTGTGCATGCGTGTGAGTGTCCATCTAGGTTTGTGTGTGCGTGTGTGTACATATGTCTAATTATCGTAATGTCTTATAAATATCTGCTTGAAGAGAGGCTGGCTTCCTAAGAAATCACGTCATATCCAATCAAGTGACAGGACGTCAGAGCTAGTGGTGCTCCCGCTCACTTAAGAGGGGCTTACATGCTACTGAATGGGTAGGCATATGGGTAAATGTTTATCAACTATCCTAAGGTATTGATGTGATCATCCCCGTGTATGAACATGATCCGATCTATGACTCTGAGGACATGACTTTCAGCAGTTGTCAAAGTTTGGACTCTGCATGTTTCCAGAGGCCTTGATGTTCAATGACCTTTAAGGCTGGGGTGGAAGCAAGTGAGGCCTTGATCTGTCCTCTTAATGGCACAAGCTCAAAGTGTTCCTGACCTTCCCCTGCCAAACATAAATTTATTTTTTTTAATGTGTTTATTTTATTTTTTCAGTGTTACAACAAACATAAACTTATTTAAAGATATCAGTGGTCTATAGAATTATGGAATTTGAGGCCATGAACATCATCTCTAATATATGGTTTCTTTAGATCACAACTGCATGGAATTAGACAGACCTATTCTATGGTGTACACAGTGTTATCTCCGTCCTTTATCTTAAATCTCAGAGGAAGGAACAAAGAAGTTCACATTATTTCCTTTCATTCCTCAGAGTAAGAAAGATGGGGTTGGTTAGATGTTGTGGGGTAGCAGCTAAGGAGGCTTCAGGGGAGCAGGAGTCCGCAGAAGTGGGAGCTTCACCCTGCCTGATAGACCTGCCCAGGGCGGTTCACTCGGATTTCAAACCCGACGGGCTGACTTCACCGCCTACATGCCGAACTCAGTGCTCTGGCCTCTTCACCTTAACTACCACACTCACTCCAGTTCCTGCTCTAAAATCTCTCTCCTTCAGTGTTCTCTACTACTGGCTGCTGCATAAACACTATAATAATGGCTGGTAAACAACCATATCAAAGGAAAGGAAAGACATGGCAAGTTTTGAAGCAAGAAATTAGAGCCATGCATAGGAAAAAATCTGAAGTAAGCAGGAGACCCTTTGAGAAACATCAGAAGTTTCCATCTAACCTTCTCTTTTTCCTCAAATTAAAAGTTTCCTTCCAGTAAGAAATGCTCTATAACCTCCCTCTCCCCCCCCCACACTTCTTCTATTAAATAAAATGTTTTCTATTTTAGTAATCTCCTTTGAAACATTTTGATACTTGTGATACTTAACAATTTCTGGCTTAGGTTTTAATTGTCTATGAATGCATTCTATTTTCTTTATTAAACCATAAATTCTTTGAGAGAAGGATCAATGTCAGAATGATCTTTGTAATATTCACAGTGCACAGTAGGCATTCAAACATTCAATAAAAGAATGGATGTTTTGCTTAATATTATTGGAAAAAAGCCTGTAAATTCTTTCTCATAGCAAATACGAGGTAAGATTTTATGCATCAGGCTGAGACCCTAACCTTCTAACCACTTCATCTGAATCACTCTAAACACTCACTACTCACCCACCCTTCTATCCCCCTCCTTCCAACAAATATTTATTGAATATTTGGCGTTGGAGATAAGGTAATGAATAAGGCATGCCTGGTTCCTGGCCTGGTAGAACTTCAAATCTAGTGGATGCTTACCACTTGTAGCATTGCTCTGTAAGGAAAATTAACATGGAATTCCAAGTAATGAATGACAAGTGCAGTTTTAAAAGCTGGTTAAGGCTTAATTTATCCTTACGATAGAACTCCATGGACCAGTGCATATCTACTGATAACATAAAGACAATAATCTCCAGCCTTGCCAATATCAGCAGTGTATTATCAAGAAAACCGAGGTAGTATATGTAAAAGCACTTTAAATCTTAGGAGCAAATGGTGGTACTTCAGGACAAGTTTTACTGCTCTCACGATCAGCCACGGTAACACTGGATTTATTTACATACAGATTATAAGATTATAGACTATAAATGATTGTAGAATTTTAAAGGTTAAGTTTTAAGGCTCAGCCCACCAATAAGGTCTGAGCTAATTGGACTGTTGCTGCATCTCAGATAAGCATTTTTGCAGAATCTTGACCTCCTTCCTGGAATTATTGTCTATTTTCCTTTCTAAAGCATCAAATGTAAATAATTAGCACTTGATGGTTCTTTAGAGCTTACAGCACACTTTCACATAAATTAACTCACTTCATCTTATCGTAATCCTTATTTTACAGAGGAAAAAACTGAAGCTGAGAAGGATCAAGGAAAATCCACTGTTACACAACAATTTGGCTGCAGCCTGACCCACATTTTTATGCCTCTCACCACACCTGCTATCTCTCTACACACAGACTGTGAGGGAAAGTGAAGCTAGGGCCTTCAAAATGGCTTTGCAATAAAGGACTGAATGCCAGAAAGTGGAGCTTGTAACCAGGAAATACCAATCTTAAAAGCAGTCCTAACCCAACTCTTGGGACAGATGCATTCATTCATCTGTCCATCTGAGATGTAATACAGTAAGAAATATTATATATTTGGTCTTCATCTAGCATAGAGCTTCCAAAACCTTATAACTTCCTGAGTCACAGGGGTGATAGGAGCATCTTTTACTATAATATTTGGGTTTTGTCCCAGTTCCTGGCACAGAGGTTTTAGAGAATCCCTGGATTGGTGAACGCATCCACATGCAGGTGGTTGGTATACCCCAAACTCCATGAGGATATAAGATCCTGCACTTGGGACCCTTCTAGACCTTGCCTTATGTACCTCTGCATCTGCCTTTTCATTTGTATTCTTTTTTCTTTTCATTTAAGATTTTTATTTATTTATCTGAGAGAGAGACAGATAATGGACATGAGCCAAGGGGAGGAGCAGAGGGAGAAGCAGACTCCCCACCGAGCAGGGAGCCCAGCGCAGGGCTCGATTCCAGGACTCCAGGTATTCTTTATAATATCACGTATAATAAACTTGTAGTACCAGGTAAATGTTTCCCTGGGTTCCATGAGCCATAATAGCAAATTATCAAACCTGGGGCAGAGGTCATGGGATTCCCTGAGTTGAAGCCAAGACAGACAGAAATGTGGGTATCTTGGAAACCCACTACTTGCCATTGGTGCCGGAAGTGTGGGGCAGTCTTGTGAGACTGAGCCCTTTACCTGTGGGGTCTGTGCTAACTCTACGCAGTATCAAAAGTGCAGGACACTCGCTTGGTATCCACAGAAAACAGGAGAATTGCTTGGCGTGGAAACCACACACATTT
The DNA here is from genome assembly GCA_028646535.1 of Procyon lotor. Classification (NCBI taxonomy): domain Eukaryota; kingdom Metazoa; phylum Chordata; class Mammalia; order Carnivora; family Procyonidae; genus Procyon; species Procyon lotor. The sequence goes on from CM053604.1 coordinate 104,098,474, forward strand.
GGTGTCATAAGTGCTGTGAGTTCAGGAACATTTTCCTTTACCAGCCATCCATTCAAAAAATGTTTTTGAGTGGCTTCCATGGATTGGCACTATTTTGGGCATTGGGGTTACAGCAGTGACCAAAACGGATAAAGCCCCTGCTTTTCTGTGATGCTTATGTTCTAGTTGGGAAGACAGATAATAAACAGGCTAACAAATGATGATTTATTATCATGTGATAATAAATGCTAAAAAAAACAATTAAGGATGATAGGTGGGGAGAGACTGCTGGACAGAGGGTATATTGTTCCACACGAAGTAGTTAGGAAAGGATTCTTTCCTAAAATGGCATCTGATTGGAGACCAGAGATGAAAGTGAAGGAGAGAGCCATGCGGATATCCAAAGGAAAAATCCAGGTTGAGCTAAAGCCTAGTGTAGAGGCTCAGAATGGTTCTTGGTGCCACTAAAGCAACCAACTATCTTTGCCCATTCCATTCACTCTCCTGCAGAACTATTTCATATCATTCCCTCTCTCATCAAATCTCCAAAACCTTCTTGCCTTTTTTTTTGTCCTCCACCCCTAACTTCACTTGCCATTTCTCTGGGAAAATATAAACAATCATAAGAGGCTCCTAAGATTATGTGAACCAATTTACTTGCATCTTTGCCATTATACCATGGCTTCCCTCCTATTACTATGGATGAACTGTCTATGCTTAGGAGGCCATACTCTCCCTTTGTGCACTAGAACTCACCTTCTTTCTCCTACTCAAGGACATGGGTCCACAAATTTTCCCCTCTTTTTTTTCTCTATTGTTTTTAGAGACAATTGTTTTTATTGTATGAATTGTTTTTTCTCTAACTGAATTAATGTATCAATACAATAGCCTAATAATTTTCCTAACTTAAAAATAGATCCTACATTAACTTTGTTGCTGTCCCATTTTCTGCATCCTTTATAACAGAATGCCTCAAAAGAGTTAGTGATTATCACTGTCTTTAACTCTTTCATTCATTCTTGAACTGACTTTAACTAGGCATTTACCTCCACAACTCTGCTGAAATAGCTCTTGTTAGGGTCCCCAGTTCTCCATCTTGTTAAAACCAGTGGTTGATTCTCAGACTCATTTTACCTGAACTATTACCACCATTTGAAGTAGTTGACCACTCTCCCCTTTTAAAAACATATTCTCTAATAGCTTCTAGGACACCAAAACCTTTTGGTGTTCTTCCTAAGCAAAGTGGAAATCCTTGGTAGTCTTTGCTGCCTTCTTAATATTAGGATGCGCCCAGAAGACAGTCCACTGATATCTTTCCTTCTCTACTGTGTCTTGGTAATCTCATTCTGTCTAACTTCAAATCAATTTCTATGCTGACCTCTCCCAAATGTATATCTCTTATCCAGACCTCCCCTGAATTCCAGGCTCACATAGCCAACTGCTTACTTGACTTCTCTACTTGGATGTCTCAAAGACATCTTTATCCAAATATGTGCAATACTGAGCTCCTTATGAGTTCCTTTAACCCATTCAACACTGCAGTCTTCTCTGTCTTAGTAAATAGTAATTCTATCCTTTCAGTTGCACAGACTTCGTCTTCCTTGACTCTTCTGTTTCCTCATAAACTTTATTCAGTCTTTCAAGTTCTACTTCCAACTACTTCCCACCAGATTTAAGCTAAACCATCTCTTGCCAGGATACCGTACTTGCTCTTCCTGTCTCCACCGTTAGCTCCTAACAATCCATTCTCAACCCAGCATCCAGAATCATCCTTTGGAAAGGTATGCCAGAACATGCCATTCTCTTATCAAAACTCTTTTAATGGTTTTCTGTCTCTCTCAAATTAAAATCCAAAGTCCTTAACAAAGGACTGAAAGGTCCTACATCATTTGGCACCTGCTATGACTCTGACTTCATCTCCACCTACTTTCCTCCTTGCTCACTGCATTCTAGCCTCACTGGCCAGCTCACTGTTCCTTAAGGACACCATGCACACTCTCAGGACCTTTCCACTTGCTGTTCCTTGAGTGTTCCTGGAATACTCTATCATCAGAAGGCATCAGAAGGCTCCCTCATCTCCTCTAGGCCTTTCCTCAAATATCATTTTCTCAGTGAGTCTAACCCTTGACTGCTCTCTTTAGAATAGCAATTCTCCCAACCCATTCTGGCACTTTTTTTTTTTTTTTTAAGATTTTATTTATTTATTTGAAAGAGAGGAGAGAGATCACAGGTAGGCAGAGAGGCAGGCAGAGAGAGAGAGGGGGAAGCAGGCTCCCCGTCAAGCAGAAAGCCTGATGTGGGGCTTCATCCCAGGACCCTGAGATCATTACCTGAGCTGAAGCAGAGGCTTTAACCCACTGAGCCACCCAGGCGCCCCCATTCTGGCACTTCTCATTCCCCTCCTCACTTTATTTTTCTCTTCAGTATGTATCGCTCATCTTATACATTCTATTTTGACTTATTTGTTGCCTGTTTCTTTCTATTAGTATATAACCTCCACAAAAGCAAAGACTTATCTTTTTGCTCATTGCTATATCCTTGGAAGTGCCTAAAATATAAGAAGAATTTAATAGTTATTATTGAATGAGCGATGATTAAGTGTATATAACTTTTTTGAGTAACTTTGCTATAAAACAGAGGAAAGAAATGGATAGCAGGTAGGATAAAGTGAGATTTAATTTTTAAGATACGTAATATTATGGAATACTTATATGTTAATAGAAATGATCCAGCAGAGAGAGAAAATTTGGTAATATAGGAGAAAGAAGGAAATCTGTGTGAATCATATTGTTAATAGTCAATAAAAGATACCACAACAGGAGGGGCTGGCCTTAGATGAGGCCAAAGACAGTTTATCTATGGAAACAGAAGAAAAGACAAAGAATATAGATACAGGTAGGTGGGATCTTATACAATTTCTGATTGCTTCTAATTTCCTCATGGGCTATTTTCCTTTCTGCATCAGATGAGATGAAAAAAGAGAAGAGGCATCAGAGATTTGAGAAGCAAGGAGAAGGTATGAAATAATTCTCTAGAGAGTAGGAATGAGGATTAATTAGGGGAAAGCAGTAGGATCACCAGGCGCATAGTTAGTTGTCATGAATATCAAATGAGACCAGTCAGCATGCAAGTGCGTGTTCCAGCCACGTTCAGGTACACATGCAGGAAGGTACAGAGCTGGATTTAAGCAGGCCTGGCACTTTGCCCTGCAAATATGAAGCAGTAAGAGATGAGTAGGGTTGTTGATGGCATATGTGATACAGTAATTATAATGATGGAACATGAGATCTAGGCTAGGTAAGATGGGATGTGAGGACAAGGGAGTGAGGGTAGAGCTAGAGGTTTTGTTAAGGTGGTAAGGTAAATAAACTGGCTATTCTAGCAAGTTTGAAGAGTTTTTAACTTAGGGACTAGGTCACAAAGATAGGAGTTGTTGGTAAGAGAAGACATTTCAAAAGGGGAGTATGGAAGGATGCTGTTATTGGCAATATTAAAGTCAAGGGTGTGCGTGACTATGGGGGTGATTGGTTGAGATGAAGTGGAAGGCATTCTTACCGGAGAAGAGGTCAAGAATTTAGAGGCCAGAGTACAAGGAGGATCAATTACGTGAATACTGAAAAACACCAAGAATTAATCTAAGTATGCTATTTAAAAAAAAAAAGACAATGGGAAGGTGCTAATATTTTTTGGACTCAGAGAGTGACCTGGGGTTCTACTGATAATTTCAGAAAGAAGTGGTAGCAGATGATATAAGTATATTGGCATAACCTTCAAAGGAATGAGAATATTTTATGAAGAAGGCATGGGAGATGATCTGGAATTGGTAATGAGGTGCGAGACACACACCTTACCCCATTTCAAGGCTCAGTGATATGAAAGACGCCTGCAGCAGAAATATGAATCAGAGGACAGGTTTCAGTTGAAGCAAGATGGTGAAGGAAGACATTCTGAGGAGAGGTCAAGAATACAGAGAACTGAGAGTCCATCAGTAAAAATGGCCTTTACTAGCTATTGTACCTGAACATTTAGAAATCTCCATTTTCAATATATGATTTTAAAGAGGTAATTCCATTTTCTGGGGTTGTATTAGTTTCCTCAGCGTCTCTAACAAAATACCACAAACTGGGTGGCTTAAAACAACAGAAATTTGTTTTACAGTTCTGGAAACTATAAGTCTGAAATCAAGCAAGGCCAGGCTCCCTCTGTAATCTCTAGGGGAGAATCCCTCCTTGCCTCTCCCAGCCATATCTCCAAGTAAACCTTCATGTTCCTTGGCTTGTCTGCACATTCCTCCAATCTCTGCCTCACCATGACCTTCCATTCTCTCTCTGGGTCTGACGCCTTTTCTTATAAGGAGACCAGTATTGGATTAAGGGTCCACCCTGCACCAGTATGACTTCATCTTAAATAATTATATCTGCAATGACCTTATTTTCAAATAAGGTCACACTCTGATGTTCTAGGGGTTAGAACTTCAACATATCTTTTGGAAGGATATAATTCAACCCAAACCAAGGGTACAGATAGGAAAACACTATATCTTTTGTGGACTGTGGTCCAATTTAAGTTGCTCAGGTTTTTGTCCTACTCAGTAAATGAAGCTTGGTAATTCAAGTGTTTAAGCAATGACCTTGCTTTGTGAAACGTATGACAAGTCTAACAGACAAAGTGTTATATGCCATGCATGTGACGGAAGGTCATGTAACACAGACATATCTATTGATGTTGTATGATGATGTCATTGAACCTACTGGGACAGCCTAGTGAGTTAGCTCTGAAGCATTAAACTTTGAAGTTGAGGGTCTTGGGGTCTCTTTCACTATTTTTGTAGATCTATTACTTTAAAATGTTGAACCAACTAAAGATCACCAATCTTTGGGTCTAAGAGTAGGGAAAAGCTTGCAACAGTGTGATATCATCATTTTAACAAGCTGAGAATATTACTTGTTATGGCTGGAAATGGTCAGGAGAAGGAGAAAAGAACTCATCTGGTTGTGTAGTCATGAGCTGAAACAGGGTCCAAGAGATTCCAGACTCTGAGATACTCAAAGCGCTATCTTAGGTCTCGGCCCCACAGTTGTGGCTGTGGCTTCTCTCCAGCTCGTCTTAAAAGAGTCACACAAGGAAGAGATGCCACTCTTCTGCGGTGGAGAAAGCCTACACTACAAAACTGTGTTTTCCACTAGTCTTCGGAGGGGCACTCAGACTGGCCTGCATCCTGTGCCTGTTGAGGGCTGCCTCTCAGAAATCGTGACCCAAGGTCTCGGAAAGAACGCTGAGGGGTGATCCCAGCTCCTCACATCTAGTGAGCAGTTGGGCACATACCAAGACTTTTTTCCCCAAGTGAATGTAAATCAATATTCACTTCAGTATTAATATGATTCACTGCGAATTCTGAATTGGTAGAATCCAAATTAATGAGGTTTTGTTATGCTGAGTGAAGTGATCTGATGATTTGACTCTTCTTAACCTTGTCAGCATGGAGCCAACATTTCAGAAGGGATGGGGAAGCTGAGGTTTATTACTTGAAGGTAATGTCTTTCATGAAAGATGCAGAATCCAACTGTTTAGGAGGGCATCTCTCCCTCTCCACTTCCTGCACAGCTTGTAAGAAATGAAGTCCCTCACACTATTACTCTAATTGAATTCCAACTTGGGTAATTACACTATAATTAAATAAATTTTCCCCATAGTTTCAATTCACTGACAAATAGTGCTAGTCAAACAGCTACATTTCACACCCAGAAACGATCCCCAACTCCATTTCAGTGATGAGTGAAGTGATTTATATTTGGAAAATATTGTGTATGAAAAATGCACAGTTCATAAAATATTTTAGGTATCATTCATGATTACATATGCTTTTCTCAGCATGAGATAACATTAATTTCTATTATAATCTTTCATCCAATTTCTCATATGCTTAGCGCCAAAAGAAATAAGACAGTTAATTAGCAGTTCTCATTTTCAGAACAATTTTTGTTTAGTTAACCAGTGGCTGGTATTTTTTATTTCTGAAGCACATTTCATTATCCCCGGCATACAGCCTAGGTAGGTGTTATTGTTTCCCATTCTACAGATGGAAAAATTGAGGCAGCATTCCCCGGAGTGAGAAAGCCAGTTACCATAAGCCTTGGAACTTAAATTTTCTCTGGTCCTCTGGTCTTTGGCTCTTTCTATCAAATACTGGGTCACTAGCAGTCACTTTGGTTCTACTAATGAGAAAAAAGAGAGAGAGCATATATCTGTGACCTATGTCAAAGGTCATTAATTTGCAATAATGAATGACTTAACCCTGGAGTCAGAGGCCTAATAACTGGGCTCTGATGCCGTCCTTGGATCATGAGACCACAGAGATCCTTTATGTCGATATGTTATTATTTGGTACAGTTCAACTGGAGGAACAGTTCAAAATATGATGCAAAGTGGTGCAAAAGGATTCAAATTTCCATTTTATCCAAATGCCCTTTCTTAAAGGTTGTAGACGGCTTTTAATAAAAGATATTAAAGACAACGTCAAAATACTCACAAAAAGCAGCAGTAGCAGGGGTGTTATAACGATGCCCTGAAAGAAATAAAAGAGATGATGATCATTTAACAGCCTGGAAAGCAGGACACTTCCTTTGCCATTTTAAACTCTGATGCATGGAAACACTGATCCTTCTCACCTCCATTTAATAAAATCTAGGTGGTAAAGATGAGGGAGCTCCAGTCTTGGCTCTCCCTGCCATAAAGCCTTAGCATCTCTATTACAATTATTCATATTTGGTACCATTAAAAGTACAACCACCAAACTTCCTTAAACCCGTCTGCCCTTTTTAAAATGGAAGTTGCCTTCCACGTTGCATATGTATCACTCGGGTGAAGCTGGCAAGCCTTCTCACTCCAAGGCTTTCAACTCTAACTTGGATAAAGTGCCCCCTTTAAGAGAAGACAGGTGGTTCAGTCCCAGTTGGGGTCCTCTCCTGAGCAAAGACCACGTCAGTTGTGATGAATGAGATGTCGTGATTTTGTAATGTGAACCAATCTCCCCTAGGAAAAGAGCTGGGATCTCAAAACTCATTTCACTTGATTAGACTCCATGTCTCCATGGTGGAAGGCAAGTCTTTCATCTAATTCAGCCACATAGGACCACCTCGGTCCCTCTGCCTCCCCTAGGCAGAGAGGAGCAAAAGATTTGTTTTCTGCAATGACAGGAAACAGTTTGAGGCTGTTGTCAATGAGGCAGGATACAAGCTTTTAGGTTTCTTGGAGGTAAATCTTTAAAACTAGGTGTTTGAGTTGGGAGTTAACATGACAGGTTTCAGTTTTAGAGCCACAGATGATTGTTCGCCCCTCTTAGTTCTTCCTTTATCTCTCAACACTTCATTATGATTTATACAAGAAAAAGCATTTCATATTTTTATTAATGAATTCTATTTGGAACTTTAAAATTCCAAAGAGTCCGTGTGTGTGTGTGTGCGCGTGCATGTGTACACACACATGCACGTGTATTGTGTGCAAGAGAAAGAGACAGAGATCATACTGTGCCCAGGATCTAAGGTCTCGGACCACTTTGTTACATTTGGAAAAAAGGCCCTTTCAGTATTTATATGAAATTCTTTCATCATTACAGTAACTAATTCTTTTGGATGTGGCCCAAAAGGGGCGGGTTGCCTTTTAGGAACATTACTATAACTTTCTTAGGCCATATACCACATATGAAGATTCACACATGAGTTTGTTTTATAGTTAAATAACAGAATAAAGGCTTCTTTATTGTGCAAACTTTTGCAGCTGGCAATAATGAATACAATACTTGAACTGTTAATTTGTTTATTAAAACATGTATTGTGGCTGATCAACTCTATTGGTATCTATGAAACAGGTTCTCATCAGCATCTTTAGGAGAGCTAAATGGGCAAAGTGCCAAAGGACTGTCAAGAGCCACTATCTGTCCTTTGATGATACGGAATATACTTGGACTTCAGGAAGAATTCCAAACTTTACAAGGCCACGTGGAAATGAAAATTCCTGGCTATTTCAGTCTATGTGGGAGCCACCGATTCAAGACAATTTGCTTAAACATTTATTGAATGTCCACTTATATGACAAGCATTGTTCCACTAATTAGAAGAATTAGTGGAAACTGATCTGGCAGAAAGGAAAACAAGGATGTTCCAGGAAGAGGGAAGGGAATTTACAAAGCTATACAAAGTTGAGCAGGGTGGGAAGAATATATGAAGTGAAGGCATCAGAAACCAGGTCACCAAGGACCTTGTGGCCAGAAGAGGAAGTTTGAGGTTGATCCGATCAACAATGGCAACTTACTTGAGAATGCAAAGTAAAGGTGCAGTGAGAAATAGAAAAAAATTCGACTTAGCTTATAAGCTAACCAGTTTTACCTTTGTTATCTATCAATTCACCCATATCCAGATAAAAGAAAGTAGAAACTTGTATTAATGTTAATTATGAAACACCAACAGCACTAATTACACTCATGAGAAACAAGGTGTGGTATCTGTGATGGGCTTAGAATTTTCAACTAGACAAATCTGAGCACTGTCACCACTTAGAGGACATTGTCTTATTAAAGGAGGTGAAGCCACACTGTTGTCTTATAAGTACATGGGGACCCACATTCTTCCTAGTGACCACTAATTTTCCTTTGCTGCAGTGGAATACTGAAAGTATTAGTAATAATACCAGGACTATTAATGGCATTTTGCTTCAGCACTTTCACGCAGCACATTCTAAAACTTGATCCTCCCCTATTGAAGGAGGTAGGTTGCATCATAGGCTCATTTTATAGATAGGTAATAGGGGTTCAGAAAAGCTAAGCAAACAGCCCAAAGTCATACAGAAAATAAATGGCAAAGGCAAAACCTGGCCCAGCCCCAAATCCAGAACTTCACTCCAGTGACTATGCCACTGGTCCTGGATGTCAAGTTTCAGCAATCAGTACAGTTTTCTACAGAGTTCTGCTTCGGATATATATATACATTATATATATATAATGTATATATAGTGATTAGTTGTTGTATGATCTTGCTCTCAAGGTGATAACCAATTCTTAAAGATGACTCTACTTCGGAATGCAGGCCACTATTATTTGCAGGTTTCCCTGCCTGAATATTTTAAGTGTATAGTTCCCAACACACAATAGTTTCTTTGCAATTCTTCTAAAGACTTAATGGTATTTGTTCCTAAAATATTAAAAATTTCCTGGCAAATAGGATATGTTTTCTAATTCTGGATTCAAGATTCCTCATTATTTTCTCAAAAATGTTTGTTCAATTTTATTAATTAAAAATGAATTGTTATACTGTGCTGAAATCTGTTTTTCAATTGTGTTAGGAAGTGAGTCAGTCACAATGCCATTAATGGTGACAAGAACACCATAAGTTTTAGTGGAATCATTATAATAATTGTCAAAATACTAACAGCCAACATATATGACAGAGTGCTTATCTCACATCGATGATGCGCTAAGGACTTCATGATGTTATCTTATGGAACTCTCACAACAACTGCACGGAGTAGGTATTATTATTATCCCTACCTCCTATGGAAGGAAACTGAGTCTCAGAGATACCGAGTGAAGTAGGAAGAGGCAATGCCGGGAATTCAATCTCTATCTCCCTGACTCCACAGCCTGTGAGCCTGAATGATGTAAATAAAATCTTTGTAGTCTTACCCTATTTCCTCAGGGTTATATTTTTAGAGTAAACCTGAGAGGAGCTTCAAACTATCAAACTGTCTTTTTGATGACATGAAACAAATTGAGAAATCAGCCTTTGTGTGACACGATTGATACATTTTTTTAAAGTCAGGTTTTTACAAATATCAATGGTAAAAAGGGAAAACTAAAATGTAAACTGTAACAGCAACAATCACTAGGAGATGGAAAGTCAAATAAACATGTTCTTTTCTCTCGGGTATATAGAAGGCTCAATTTGATCGTCTCTTTTCTCTTCCCCAGTAAATCCTAAATAAATGGATAAAACCAAAGAGGTAGTGGATGAGCACTTCTAGCAAAAGATATTATCCCTCTGCTTGCAGATTCAAGGTCAAGACATAGTTTTAGCATCCTTGCAATTGGGATGGAGTGTTAAGTTTTCTGATTGCAACACCTGAAGAAGTCAAGTCACAAAGTGACTGGCTTTGATTGGCTCTTAAAAAAAAAAAACCTTTAGAAAGTCCATTTACACCTCTGATGTGAATAACTGGGTGAATATATTTCAATGGCTTTAATGGGAAGAAAAAAAAGTGTCAAAATTCAGACACTGAGATTTAGTCACCTACAATACAAGCTCCACAAAACCCCTAAAATAACAACAAAAACAAAACTGTAAATGTAATATTAGTTAGAAAAGCAAAACTTAAGTGAATTATCATTTTTTTAAAATAGAAAATGTTGTCAAACATTTTGACATGCAGTTTGCTGCAGTTTGACATAGTTTGCTGCAACAACTATTGTGATCATACATAAACCAAAATTGACTTATTAGGTGTCTATCTCTAGGATGTTGAATGTTAAGTCTTGGAAAAGGTGCTTTTTATTTTTTTTTTAAAGATTTTATTTATATTTATTTGACAGAGAGAGAGAGATCACAGGTAGGCAGAGAGGCAGGCAGAAGGAGAGGGAGAAGCAAACTCCCCGCTGAGCAGAGAGCCCGATGAGGGGCTCGATCCCAAGACCCTGAGATCATGACCTGAGCCGAAGGCAGAGGCTTTAACCCACTGAGCCACCCAGGTGCCCCTTATTTTTTAATTAAAAGGCAATCACTTAATTTTTACGGAATGACAGAAATTCATCTAAAATGTGACCCCCTCTGTCTCCCTCACTTGCTCACCAGTGAGGTGAGGCTGTGATGGCTCCACTGTCGCCCTGCCTTCCCCTTGGAGCAACTTAGGTCACGTCTCACCCCTCCTGTCTTGTGATGGCCTTTTAACTGCTGCTTTTGAGTGGTGTAAATAAAATCTCTGCACTCTTCAACTATTGCCTCAAACCTACAATATAAGAGTAATGCCGAGGGGAGCATTTGGGTCCCCACATGAAGTCTTCTCCAGGCTAAAGGTCATTAGGCAGCCCCCTCAACACTATTTCCCTAGGTAGGGGTCTGAGGCTCCTCTTAGACCTAATCTCATTCAGGTGAACCTGAGTCCATAGCACTCGCTTCATGACAATTGACCAAATTGTTTATTTGGAGCTGTCATCCTGGAGCGTCATCTAACAGGCCAATCCAAGGATTATTTAATTGCCTGAAGGGATATACCTTTGTTTGACTTCTATTTACTAGCAATTCTGGCTCAGAAATTACATGCTAACTTACACAGTATTGTCCAGTTGATATAGAAGTAATTTCTGTCTAGTAGAAAAAACAACCACAAAGGTTATGGTCTTATTACCCTGTAGGTATTAGCCAGTTTTGTCCTTAACCTAGTGTACTTATTTTGGTATTCTTTCCTATGTACTATATAATCCCCACTTTTTTTTTTTTTTTAAGTTTTATTTATGAGAGAGAGAGAGAATGAGAGAGAGAGATGAGCGAGGGGCAGAGGGAGAAAGAAAATCCCAAGCAGACTTCCTGCTGAGCACAGCCCCTTTGTTCCCCCAACACTGGGCTCGATTCCACAACCCGGAGATAATGATCTGAGCTGAAACCAAGAGTCAGATGCTTAACGACTGAGATACCCAGACACCTCTATAATCCCCATTTCTATAATCTCTTAGAAATCAACTTTACCATCCTGCTGGGTCCCCTATTATTCAGTTGAATAAATGTTTGACATGAGCTCATTCTATATTTGTAAGAAAGTCATGTTTTCAGATTTTGAAAATTCTACTTTGACAGCTCCTTTACTCTGAACTTTGCATTTACGTTAATGCTAAGATCGCTTTTTTTTTTTTTTTAAGGATTAATGCCAACTAAAACTCCCAGTTTGTTTCCACATGTTGTCTGGTGGTCAGTATAAAGTGATACCTTAAAAAGTTCAAGAGAAGCTTATTCTTCTCGAACCAATATGTAACGAGTGAGATTGACCAATACATCCTAAGCGATAAATTATAAAGTGGTGGTCTGGTCAGGATATATGGTCCCCAGAGAATATGAGCTGATAAACAGAGAGCTCAGAGTAAAAAGCTGAGTAAACTTCATAAAGTAAAGAAAACGGCATGAGGAGCCTGGATGGAAAGAAAGTCATGGTTGATTGGTGGGGAAGGGCCTCTTTCTTCTCCCCTGCCAACACTTTCCTCTTTAAAACTGGACCTTCACAGAGTAAATGGCTTAAGATTTCTCAGTATGTTCATACTCTGTCAGGGGAGGAAGGTGTCCTAGCATCTGGCTTGAGATTCTGGGGTGCCCTAGCAGTGCCCAGTGCCAGGCACAGGGCACTACAGGAAAGACAGTTGCATCAGACTATTGGAGCGAGATAACACCAGCCACTAAAAACATCCATTAGTTCTCTCTAGTCTGAGTCCATGTTTGCCAAGAAAATGTTGAAAAATAATTTTGTTTTCCAAGTAGTGTTTTTGATAGAAAGAGAGCATGCTGACTAGCTGACCTCAGGTTCCTAAAACACAACCATACTGGGGTGTGCTAAACGCAGTGAGTTTCTGGACCTGCAAAGCGCAGGATCTATTTCTGGATTGAGGGGACTCCATGTGAGCAACGTTACCCTGAGAGGCCTTGCAAGAATGACAGCTGGCTTGTCTCAATGACATACATTTAATTAAACAAACATTTACTGAGTGCTAACCATCTATCAGACATCACAGGAGCTGATAAGAAAAAGATTCCAAAGCCTCCTAAGCACATAAAACTGCAGGCACTTTGAAGTGGACTTTTACATAAAACTCCAGAAAATAGTTTCTGTGAAGTCCTTGGCTTGTCTTTGAAGACTATCTTGGAAGACCTTTGGTCTTTCTTTTCTTTTTCTTCTCCTACAACCACTGGTGAGCATTGTTCACCTCACTAATGTACTTAGAATAATTTTTGGTTTTTCAAGCTATGTCTCTGATACGATATGTCCATATTTGATCTTTAATTTATGCTATAGTTCTTGCCCATGAGGAGTTCCCATTATAGAAAGCAGTTCTACCCATCCTTCTGTAACTTCAACACCTCTGTTAAGAGATACCTCTACTGTCTTATTCCTAAAAGATTGTGGTGTTTCTTCAGACAAAAATTAAAGGTCTTATGTACATATTAAGTGTTAGCTTATTAGATTTGGCCTAGTGTCTTCTGAGATTTTGATCCATCACTGATAAATTCAGCAAATATCTACTTGATGACTACTCCATCGGGCCCCATTAGATGAGGGAGAGTGGTGAATGAAACATGCACAACTGATGTCCTCATTGCTTTACAGAAGACAGAAAAGCAATGACAATAAAATGGTGAGTGTTTAAAGTTACAATCTCAGCATGCTATGAGAGTGCTTAACAGGGAGGTGAGAGCAGTTCGGATGACAACTGAAAGCAGAGTAGGAGTGGGCCACATAAAGAAGGATGTGACCTGGAGGAGGCGGGGGTTGGGGGGGAGAGAACACATAGGGAGGGAGGAGGGGCTGTACAAAGGCTTTGGAGGCAAGAAGAACATACAGCCAACTGCAGGTGAAGGGAAGAGTGTGGGGAGGGCCATGTGAGAGATGAAGCTAGAAGCCAGATGAAGCAGGAAGGCTTAATCATCCATGCTGAGGAGTGTGGCTTCATTTCAAGGCAAGGGGAAGCCACTGAAAGAATTATGGAGGTATGGATCTAGGGGAAGGCCCTGGGACCAGGGCTGGATGATACCCATGTTCAGGTAGAAATCACTCTAGGTGTAATTTAGAAAAGAGGTTAAAATGGGGGGAAATTAAAAGGAGGGAGACTAATGAGGAGGCTGATCAGTAATCTAGGCAGAGGTGGATTTGGGCTAAGGTGATGGAAGCTTAATGATCAAGACAGAGATATCACATCCTCAAGAAGTATCTGAAATGTGGACTGGTAGATTAACTAAATATTGAGGGAGGGGTGGTGATAAAAAGGAAGGAGGGAGGGCTTCTTAGTCTTCTAAATTAAGTGGTTTTTGGCCAAATAGGGAGGTTGTGGAGACAATTACTGAGCCATGGTAGACTTGGGATGTATGTAGATTAATTTTGCTTCAGGAACATGATGAATCTGAGGTGTCTACAAGGCCTCCATTTAGAGGCACTTTAAGTAGTTGGATAGACGGGACAGAAACTCAACCTAGGGTGGACAGTGGCTATAGATGAGTGAGTCCCTACCGTACAGTTCGTGGCTTACTATTACAGAGAAGGAAAGATGTTCAGGAATACAGAATACATATTAAAGCTCAGAGGAGGCCTAGCAAAAAAATGGTTTCAGTGGAATAACTAGTGTGGAAGTTAAGCTGGACTGAGGGCTAAAAAGGAAGAGGAGAGAGAGAGAGAGTTTAGACACTCTTTCAAGAAATCTGACAAGGAAGGAAGGAAGGAAGGAAGGAAGGAAGGAAGGAAGGAAGGAAGGAGAGAAGGAGAGAGGGAAGGAAGGAAGGAAGGAAGGAAGGAAGGAAGGAAGGAAGGAAGGAAGGAAGGAAGGAAGGAAATTGGCTGTCAAGAGGGGGAAAGAGATAGAGCCATAACTGGATAACTGGAGGGGAATGAATATGAGGGAAAGGAAGTTTGTTGGTTTTTGTTTGTTGTTTGCTTTTGAAAGGAGAAACTTGAGGATTTCCAAAATTCATTAAAAAAAAAAAAAAAGCCAATGGGGCCGGGGGCGTGGGCGTTTAGAAAAGAGAAGGGATTATACTTATTACCTTAAGGAGGCAGCAGGGAAGGAGTCCCAGCGCACAGCTGGGTTTAACTTCAGGAAGGGGGTGGACTAACATCTCTTCATTGTAAAAGGGGAGAAAAGGATAGATTAGGTACAGATGACGACAGATTTGTATGTGTTTGATGTTAGAAAGTTGAAGGGGCTTTCATTTAAGAGCTCCTATTTTCTATATTAAGTAGAAGGTGAAGATCAGGCAGGGGCAAATCAGTGATTGGAAAACCTGTGTTGTGACTAATGGGAGCAAGTGCCTAAGACAGTGATGGGGCTGAGATTTCACCATCCTGTGAAGGTAACAAGTTAGCTGGCCACGGCTTCCTGGGATGCTGGAAAAAAACCACAAGGCTCCTGGGTCATAGCCACAGGACTGTATCACTCATAGGATAGCAAGCTGACTAAGTGAGCATCAGTTCCTCTCACCCCCAGGTCAAGCAGGGTGGTGTAAATGGGTTCAGATGGATGCCTACACCTATGGTGGGTTGCATTACAGAAAAGGAATACTGAGTTTAGGGAATCCAAGTCTTTTATAAGGGACAGAAAGCATGCCTATCATTTGCTCTAGAGGGAAATACTATCTTTCTATGTCTACAACAGTAAGCAAACCTGCCATTTGTTCCAGAGGGAGATACTATTTCTATCTTTCAAGGCCATTCACTATAGAAACATCCCTGAGAAGATAACTGAGAACAAAAGGCCTTCAGTGCCTCTGATGACAAGATGTACAGAGATGTGAGCAATACATGGAGAACTGTCTTCCAACAGAGGAAATGTCCAGCAGGCCAACGTGGTTATCTCAACATTGGAGCTATCAAGCTCATTCTTGCTCCCTTCAAATACCCTCACTTGTATAGGAGAATGATAATCAGATAGTCATTTTTAAATGACCAGAAAATCCTCTCCAATATGACATGGATCCTTTAACATTCCTTGGACATTAGGATTAAAATAAGTAAGAGTCTAACCAACTGAACGGACTTTCAAATCATAATTCACTCTCTTTCTTTTTTTAAATTGGGGAATTTGCCAAATGTACATTTGAAATCTAGGTCCTTGCTAGACTGAACGGTGGTCTCTGGTGTCGTGTGGAAGCTTGTCAGGAATTGCTGAATCTCAGACCCCGCCCCAGGTCTAGCGTATCATCATCTGCATTTTTAACAAGATCTCCAGAATACTTGCAGATACACTAAAATTCAAAAAGAACTGATTGAGGAGGGCACGTATTGCATGGAGCACCGGGTATGGTGTATGAACAATAAATCTTGTAACACTGAAAAAATAAAAAAAAATATTTGGGGGAAAAAAAAAAGAACTGATTGAGTTCTAGAGCAGGGGTAGGCAAACTTTTTCTGTATGGGGCCAGATAACTATTTCAGGGTTTGCTGGCCATACAGCTCTGTTACAACTACTCAACTGTGCTACTGTAGCTGAAAAGCAACCGCGGTCCACAAGTAAAAAAATGGGCATGGTCAAGTTTGGTCCAAGGGATGCAGGTAGTTTAGACCCCTGCTTTAAAGTGTTGTTTTGGATTGGCAGTTATATTTTAAAAAGAAATGTGTAAGTGTAACAAATTTTTACTTTTAAGAACTTGGGTTTTTGGCGAACCCACACTGGCTTCCAAATATCACAGCATGTTCCTTTGTAACTGCTTATACCACACTACTTAATTACCCATTCTTCAATTTTTCTCTAGACTGAAAACAAAATTACCAGTTAATAGTGTGTAAAATCTACTTTCTTCCCCTTTTTGATATTTGCAGTGACATTTGCACATGCTCAGCTGCTGATTCTACTCCTTTTCTTTATGATTTGTCAAAGACAGCAATTCAGCAATCTCCAAAGTTAGTTTTCTCAGGACCCTATGAAGTAATTTGTCTGGGTCAGAAGATAGAGTCTGCTTATCTTAGGCCTACTTTCCTTTTGCCAATATTTACTTTACCATTTCTAATCTGAAGATGATTCTCTTTGCCAAAGATGATGGAAACAAAGGGAAGGACCAAGAGATGGGGGAGGGGAGGGGGATGAATGAATAGCAGGATGCTGGCAGAATGTGTGGAGTTTAGGGTCCTAATATCCAGAGCTGTATGAGAAAAAGGATAAACACAAGAACACAAAAGGGAAATAACATGCACATTGCTAATTAGAATATGGTGATATATGTTAAAGCTGAAAAAACGGTGTTCAAACTCAAGATTTTTCTTTTTACTCTTTAACTGAAAAAGTAAATCTTCTTTTCTGACTATGTAAACTCATGGATCTGTATTAAAACTATTAACTTGGCTTTTTCTATCTAGACTAAGAGTGATAAGAACAATCTGAAGTTGAATTAAAGCCTAAAGTGAGATGGATGTGGGAATTTTCTGTATTTTTCAAGAATCTTTCATGTAAATGTCTTCTCAGTTTACAGATTTAACATGCAATAAATAATTTTCCAAAGGACCCTCTTAAAAATGCTTATCTGTAGAGTATATATTGGACCAAAGAGGCAGCAAAAGGAAACTAAGCCAAAATTGCTTTTTTGATGACACCTGCTTTCATAGCTGAGCAACGATTTGTCAAGGTTCAATTTGGCCAGCAGGCCTCCACTGTGGTCACATGGCTGCAATCTAGTGTGTCCTGATGGTTTTCTTTTCCCTGGGAATATATATTATGCAGTGGTCAGCCAAAGGGTCTGAATCTTATACATAGGAGCTGGTAGTTTCAGTGATACTAAATACTGGTATCACAACAATAGTCAATATTTATGCATGGACACTATGTACCAGGAGCTGTGCTATGTGCTTCACAAACATTACCTAATTTTAAATTCCAATAATAAATTGATTATCCCAATTTCATAGATGAGAAAACAGAAGCTCATAGAGACTACGGCTAGGCTGTAGGAAGTCCCAGGAGGCAGAACTCCAGCCAAAGAAATAAAAATAAAGGTTGAGAGGTCGAGAGATGGTCCAAAGGGAAGAAAAGTTGTTTGAAAGGAAAAAATAAAAAAAATAGAGCAAAGGAGGAAGTAGGAAACATAAAAAGATATGCAGAAAATGGACTGTAGGAAACCAACATAAAATATGTAACATAGATTAAAAATAGGATCAAAGATACAAATACAATCTGTCAGTGGTGTAGGAATACATGAAAACAATGCGCTAAGGAATTCTCTCCAGGCTATGAAAATAACATTGAATATTTACCACCCATTGGCTTAAAAGATTTAATGTGTATCTGCCATTTTGTTCATTGATGCCTTTAACAGAACAGGACACTTGCCACATACTAGATACTTAACACATTTTTTGCTGAACAAATGAATGAATGTATATTCACAAAAGCTTCTTTCAGGGAAGAGCATAACCACTGGTAAGAAACACACACTTTCTGAAATGCTTTAAAACGCTATGTTTGTCCTCATAATGAGACCAGTTGACATTTATCGAATGCCTACTCTGTATGTCAGGAACTGTTCTATACTCTTTGTGTGTACTAACTATTCAGTCCTCACCACAATGCTCCAAGGAAGTTGTCACTATGATTCCCACTAAACAGAGGAGAAAACGGAGATATATAGACAGAAGAATTATACAAAATTCCCAAGCAATAAGTGACAGAGTGGGAGGAAAGCAATGTATCTGGTCCAGAATCCATGGTCTCTACCATCACGGGTTTGTATGGTGGCTAGGAGTTCTTGGAGAAGTTAGAGATATCAGAGAATTCTAGTTAAAGGAATCTTGAGAATAATTTGCTGTTTCAGTTTACAGATTGCAAAGCTGAGGTCTAGAAGTATCTCTCACCCATAGCCTCAGAATTAGTGGAAACAGTAGGCAGAGGACTGTAAGTGCCTCAAATTCCCTGCCCACCTCTTTATTTCTGATACCACACTGCCTCCTATAAGCCCGCTGAGTAGAGAAAAACTTACATATAGAAGACTGGAAAACTATTCCTCAGCACTATTGTATTTATTATGTGTCTAAAGCAAAAAGAACATAGAGAATGAAATTAGACCAGGTGCTCCCTTCCTCCAAAAAGGGCTCATGAATTTCCAGCAAGGCTATGGGAGAACGTTTGTGCAAAATTTTGTGAAAGCAAGGTAGAGATGTGGAGGATAAAGGAGAGGGGATGATATGAGGGTCAATGAGGACAGAGAAGGGAGGCAATGAAAAGTGATTTGTGGAGATCTGGGGAAGGGCCTTTTAATGAAGGCCTCTGGATGTTAAAGTAAACATATGGAATAATGATTAATTGATTTCCTTTTAAATAAGAAATTCAAAAGAACAGTGCAATCAAAACTAGAATTCAGAGTTATGACAGACCTTGACCATAGACAAACAACAAACAAACAAACAAAAAACTATACTGTGCTTACACATGTGAAATGAATGGGTTTGGCAGAGCCCATCCATTCCTTTTGGATGCATCTAAGTGACAGCATACACTGCTGTTAGATCTAGCTGTGCCGATCAATACTGAGTGCAAAAATGGACAGAATGAATGGAGACAGCTGCACTCCACTTGCCTTGTCTCATATATCAATGGTCTGATTTACTCTGGTTTTTATCATATTCCTTAGCTAAAGCCATTCCTACAGCTTAGAAAACTGGCCCTGAGCTTTGTGATTCAGAGAGGCTTCAGTTGGGAAAAGGGGGCAACTGACCAATGGTCCTCAAGTGAGCATCCTTAGTCTACAAGCCCTCTCAACCTTTCCAAGGCAGAGGCAGTAGGAGTCTGATGTTCAGGCCGACTTTTAGAGGTCACCTTTCCCAACTCACCCCATCACCATCAATATGTACTTGAAACAGGTTTCTCCTTAATAACATGCTTATTTTTATTAAATGGGCAGGAAAGGAAAAACATACAATGTGATATTGAGGTCTGAACAGGATGGATCCTAGACCCTGAACCTCTCTAGGCCAGTGCTCCCCAAAGCCTGGCAGAATTTCTAGAGGCAGAAGGAAAAACAGTGATGAGATGAGGAAGAACACTAATTTATCAGTTTATGACAAGTGCTAAACATACTTTGTCATTTTATGATCATGTGCATTTTCTGGTATAAAATGTTTAATAATTGTGGAGGTTCCTCAAAAAATTAAAAATAGAGCTACCCTATGACACAGCAATTGCACTCTAGATATTTACCCCAAAGATACAGATGTAGTGAAAAAAGGGCCATGTGTACCCCAATGTTCACAGCAGCAATGTCCATAATAGCAAAACTGTGGAAAGAGCAGAAATGTCCTTCAGCAGAAGAATAGATAAAGAAGATATGGTCCATATATACAATGGAATATTACTTGGCCATCAGAAAGGGTGAATACCCAACTTTTGCATCAACATGGATGGGACTAGAGGAGATTATGCTGAGTGAAATAAGTCAAGCAGGGAAAGTCAATTATCCTACGGTTTCACTTATTCGTGGAACAGAAGGAATAGCATGGAGGACATTAGGAGAAGGAAGGGGAAATCAGAGGGGGAGATGAACCATGAGAGACTACGGACCCTGCAAAACAGAGGGTTTTAGAGGGGAGGAGGTGAGGGGATGGGTTAGCCTGGTGATGGGTATTAAGGAGGGCATTTATTGCATGGAGCATTGAGTGTTATACACAAACAGTGAATCATGGAACACTACATAAAAAAAAAAACTAATGATGTACTGTATGGTGACTAACATAATAACAAAAAAAAGTTTAATAATAAAAGTAAATCACTTCTTTTATAATCAAGTTTCACCTCATGACTCAGGAAAATGCAAAAGAGCTAGCTTAAAATTTTTTTTAGTGCTTAGACTTCTGTCCCCAAAATTCTCAGGGTAAATTGCTAAAGAGTCCTCTTTTTTGGTTATGTAATTATATACAGCTAATTCCTCTTAATGTTTCAGTGAAGACTCATTCCTACACAATTACTTCTATTGGGTTTTGCCACTAAAGAGTTAGTAAGAAGGAGGAGCTCCTGGCTGGCTCAGTCAGTAGAGCATGCAACTCTTGATCTTGAGTTTGTAAGTTCAAGCCCCACATTTGTAGAGATTACTTAAAAAGTTAAAATCTTAAAAAAAAGTTTTTAAGAATAGTCAGTGTTTCCACCCAGAAATGACTGTAAGGATATTCATATCAAATATCTATTTTTAAATATCCTCTGCTAAGTAGTTCTGTATCTTCGGAACTACAAAGTGCCAGAGAACAAGAAATGATCATCTGGTAAATTACACCGAGGAACTTAAGAGTCTTTAAGAAAATTGAAAATCTATGTCAACATAATTTTTCTAGTTCCCCAGTAGAGGGCAACTTCTACACACTTTGACAGTTAAAAAAAAAAAAAATCTTTGCATACCACATCACTAAGAACCACTGTTATGTTTAAAATAAAACAATACAGTTATGTCTATGAATAGATTTTCACTAACAGGTAGTTATAAAATGTCATGAAATTTTTAATACGTAATTAGGAATTGAGTACATTTAATGAGTAATTACCATTTTATGATTAATATAAGTGTTATTGCAGAAACTTTAATGTAGCAACCATTTAGGTCACTATGATAGAACTATCAGTATCTGAAATATACCTGAAATATATATCTGAAATATATAAGGCAAATGATGAGAGTAGTGTTCTTTAGTAAGCATTCTGATTGAATTTCATTATGAATGAATTCCAAATACAGCTAATATGAATGCATAAAGTCTTCAATAAGACAAATACACACAAAAAGGTCATAACGTAAACATTTCAGGGTACAACTGAATGTCATCGTTATTACAGACTTTGAAATAATATTTACCAGTGTTCATGTTTTAAATGACATGAGATATAAGAATGTAACTGAACATATGTACTTAAATATATGTAAATAGAGTAAAATTATACTATAATACATCTCATTACTATATAGATTTGGACATAATATATGTTCTTAATCATTCATTCATTCAACATTTATTTACTGAGCATTTATGCCGGATACTATTCTAGAGGTCAAGGATACAGTGTGACAAAACTGACAAAATTCTCTGCCTTCTTGAAGCTTATACTTCCCATAATAAAAAGTAACGTGTCATAAGGCCTTCTGAAAAGATATATCTAAAAGATATATGCTGTGTCCTGTAATGCTAGTTTCTTTTTTTTTTTTTCTAAAAAAAGGCTTTGTTTTTACTACAGATAGATATTACGTGGGAAAATGATATAGTTCATAATCTTGATACTCATAGAACTCTTGTTGACTTTAAATAATGTAATAGATGAATTTGATTGGACAAATCTTATTTGTATAGACAAATAATGAAAAGTGAAATATTCTAGTACCTCACTCTCCCCCAGAAATGTTAAGTTTCTTGTGACTCCTTCCAGAAAAGAAAATAATATATCAGTATCCATCCATCAGTCCATCCCTCTACCCACTCACTCATCCATCTAAGCCTTCCTAAATTATTCAAATGTGCTCTTAAGAAAATTGTACTATACACGGTATTTTGCACATAGCTTTATTTCTCGTACTTCATTGTCCTTGAATATATAACTGTATCTCACTTTTATTTGACCCATTTTTTAACGTGTAAGTATTTTATAACATTCCATCTCTAAATACCTCAAAATTCTAGTTTGAAAAGAAATTATACAATTTTGTCTGAAATTGATTAAGAGCTATGGTACACAGTGTTAATTAGTATAATTTCATCTATGAAGACTGGAAATTCATGGACTTCAAAAAGAAGCCTGGAAAAATGACCTTTAATTTATTATAGAGTAGCAAATAAAAATAAATAAATAAAAGGAATCAGCCAGCAACTGTTTTGGATAAAAAAAACTTACCAATAACTCTATTAAGTCACAGGCAATATAACAATTTTTTAAAGAGTATCTCTGGTTGTGAGCTAGAAATAGTAAATTTTTTTACTAGTACATTTTTATAATGCTTCTGTTATAAAATCAATATTTTTTTATTTCCACTTAAAAATTTTAAACATCTAAGAATTACTTTATCTTATTCTATTAATAGTACTGCTTAACTCATATTTATTTCAGTGCCATATTTGATATTAAAATGTGATCAGAATTTTTAAATTTACAAAAATTTTATGCAAAATAAAATACAAAGCACTAGGTGGTGCTGTGGGACCTTCCAGATAAACCAAGGCTGCAAAGTTCTGCTCTAGATAAATTAGTTGTGTGGCTGATTCTATATATTTAAATGTACATTAAATATTGTTTCTAGATAAACCAATGCCATGTAAGTAATAAACACTAGCATAATGCAAAAAACCAAGTTTTGATAGATGACCTCAGGAAGACATGACCCTTTTCATAATTATATACCTCAACTCCTATGTTAAACTATTAAAAATATCCTTATATAATAAATGTCATTTTTGAGGTGTGCTTCTCAATTAATTGTTATTTTTTACCTGTCTTTAAAGTTATTTTTTCATAAGTCCAAAAATTAAAAACACAACAATTATTTCTTATCAAATAATTTTCTATTAGAAGATTTCTTATGTTCCAGAATAGTAATCTCCTTGGGCTCTATTTTTCAATTCTCCCTGGATGTGGGTACTTGTTGTAGCGATGTTAATTCAAATGCTGAAAGCAGCCAGACTGACAAGGGAAGTGTCTGAATCAGGCCATATGTAAAATAATAAGAATGAGGACAAACTAGAAAAAACAAAGAGTGTATACATTCAAATTCAGATGAAAAACAAAACCAACACGCACACCCAGACACACACACACACACCGCTAGACGAGTCAAAGAAAGCACATCTGTGGTCCCAACGTGGCCTGTGGGCCACTCATCTGTGACCGCTGGCCAAGCCCCAACCAGTCCCCAACCACTTATCTGTGAGCGAAGCATCTTAAAAGAAAACGAGAATTTCAGTTCAAATGAAGGAGTGCAAACAATGTTTTTTAGTTGTTCTTCTGGAATGCTTTCTTAATTACATATGTATGTTCCTCCTTAAAACAAATTCCTAATGATTCAGGACCGAGGATGAACTATAGCTGTCAAGAGCATCAATTCTCCTCGTTGGGCAACTGATTCAAAGAGAGGCATAGATTTTATAGCCTTTTTTGTTCAGCATGGCTTTTCCTCTCCCTAGTTTTATGATCGTGGGGGGGACAAAAATGAAGTATTTAATATCGCCTGGGTAGAAATATGTGATTAGACCAAACTAAAGACGGACAGAATTATTTTCACTAATAGTAATGGTGGAGCTTACATTGTAGATACAAGACGTGATTAAAAGGAATAAAAATGAATTTTTGACAAATACAACAAACCCCATCTAAAGGAATGTTGTTCTTCAAGGGTGTCATTGAGAGAAGCCAAACTCATTTTTAAATGACACATCATTGCAAAATTTTAGTTGTCTTCAGAATAGAGCTCGTGGGCCCCGTAAGAAAATAATATAAAATTACGTCACTTCTGAACTGGAAGGGACCACAGAGATGAAGAAATTTCTTGTGACTCTAGCTACACCTCACAAATCAGTTCTTGAAAGATAAACACAGAGAAGTGGCAGTTTCTAAGTGAGGCTATGTCACAGAAGTGACCTGATGTTTCCAGGAAGCCATGAGGGACCGCAATTTACTTGGAATAGGGAATAAGCCTTTCACCAGTAACTGAGGCAAAAGTATCACATTTCAGGAATTTCAAATACTGTCTAAACACCCACAAGAGTCTCCACTAAACACTAAAAATCATTCGGAAATTTTTGAGAAGGTAATGTGTTCAAACAGATACATGGAGGAAGTGGCTGAAAAGTAGAAACAGATTGCCTGAATCCTTTCAGCGCACTTTTTCGACTCCTCCAGAGGCCGTCTCAGAAGAGAGTCTTTTGACCAATGAAGCATCTTGTTTTTCCCACCGAAGGCCTTCTTCTAGGGCAGCAGTTAGTTCCTCCAGTGTGGTCCAGGGACCCAGGGGTCCCTAAGATTGTTGTGAGATAAAAAGAACCACTTCCGTGATCACACTAAGACATTACTTGCCTTTTTCATGCTCATTCTCTCACAATTGTACAGACTAGTTTTCCAGAGGCTACATGTTATACTGGAAGATTTGGTACAGAAACAGGACACTCCAGCTGTCTTATATTAAGCCAGACATTAAAGAGATTTGCTAGATGGGAAACAATGATACTCTTTCTCACTAGTTTTTCTTTTTGTTTTGGAAAATACAGGGTTTTTTGTTTTTTTTTTTTCATAAAGATATGTAAGTTTTACATATCATATCAGGTTTATTGTTTTTAAATAAATGAATAATTTCCTAGCCTTAATTTCAAATATGATATATAGAGATAGATATAACCGACATAAATAAAAGTTCTCTGTGGTCCTCAACAAATTTTAAGAATGTAAAGAGGTCCAAAAAATTTGAGAACACTGTTCCTCGGGTAAGTTCCCACTTCTTCATTTTAATCAATTCTATGAGTGTGCTCTCCTCTAAATACTTTTATGAACCTAAAACTTCTACCAGAATGAGATTTTACTAGAAGCAGGCAAGGCAGAGTGTTTTGGAGCAGGAAGGTGGTCCTGACGAGCTTGATGCAGAGGGGTACACAGTGGCCTGAGAGCTATGGGCCAGGTGACATGGCCCAGGGAGGAGAGGGGATTCAGAGGGAGTCAGGAGGGTACCATGACAAGTACTTTGATTTTAAAATTTAGCCTGAAGGCAAGGCGGGAGTTTGGGGCGTTGGGGGAGAGAAATGAAACAGGAAGGGATGGGGAGGGAGACAAACCATAAGAGACTACTAGACTCAAGAAACGAACTAAGGGTGGCCGGGGGGCGGGGTGTGAGTGGGTAGGGATAGGGTGGCTGGGTTGTGGATATTGGGGAGGGTATCTGCTGTTAAGTGCTGTGAAATGTGTAAGCCCGACGATTCACAGACATGTACCCTGGGGCAAATAATACATTATATGTTAATAAAAATTAAAAAAAAAAATTTAGCCTGAAGGACCAAGCGCATCATTTTTCTCTACCTTCTCTTACTTTTTATACTTTGGGAGACTCCAACCCAGTCTCCAATGCAGTCCCTCACTTATTTCCCAGTAGTCTTGAAAGACCAATAGGACCTACAATATCCTATATGATTTCCTCTGGCCTACCTCTCCATCTCTGTCTCTCCTCGTTCTCCACCTGGCTCTCCAAGCTCCAGACACCAGCCCTGGGTCCATTTCCTTGCCTGGCTATTCTCCCTTCTACCTGCAGACCTTGGTTTCCTTCAGTCACCAAGGAAGCTTTCCTGCCATTATCAATTTCTCCTGAGCATGCACTCTCCTGGGGCCGTGGACCTCCTCTGTAGCACTTAACCACAGCTGTAATTTTACACTTATTGGTATGATTTTTTAATTAATGTCTGTGTCTCCTCTGCTAGGCTGTAAGTTTTATGAGGGTAGGGATCATGCTTATTTTTTACCTACCTTGTATTCCCTGTACCTAGTAAAATGCCTAGGACATAGTAGGGGCTCCGTTAATATTTTTGAATAAAGGAATAAATGACTTCTTGTTTGAAGGACTGATTAAGAATTGTAACTATAATAGGTGTCATTTATTGAATATACCTGCCAGGCAACGTTGCATGTACTTTGCAAGTGCTTTATAATTTTGAAAACAAGCCAATGGATAGGTGCAATCATTAATCCCACTTATGGATGAAGAACCTAAGTCACACAGAAGTTAGTTAATTTGCCCAAGGTCAAACAGTAATTTTTGAGGTACAAAAATTTGAACTCAAGTACGTCGATTCTAGAGCCTGTAATACTACACTGTAGTTTGTGGGCCTAATCTCTATCAATAAGGTTGGAATTTAAAGAAAAAAATCATGTACCAGAGAAATAAAAAACGGCCTTAACAAACTTTAAGAATTGAATTTTTGCAAACTGATAAGTGATTCTAATGGGGAATTGTGGAATATGTTCTCAAATTAAGATATTTCAAAAAACAACAGAAAGTCATTTTCATGTTAGAGCTTTAGTATATTTCCATGTTTCACTGGTTAAAGAAAGAAAAGATATTTATGCATTCTGTTTTCTGAGAGTATAAGGGTAGTCCAAAAATAATGACAAAAATGATGTTCTCTTCCAGCACATGTTAGAATTTGGAAAAAAATTCTTTGCTCTTTTCAGAAATTTTATTTTTAAAAATGGAAGTGCATCAAAATAAAGCAATGAGCCTAAAGTTTCAGAATTAAATAGATAAATGTCCCTCTCCCCAATTAAGTTTCATTTGACTTAGAATTTTCAGCTATGTTTATGTCTTAACTAACACAGGTTTTATTTATATTAACCTGGTCATTTGAAATTACAAATGATTGTCTCATGAGTCTTTAAGTGCAAACCATAATTACAACTCAAATCTATTTTTTTTTGTTATTTCAGCATTCTTAACAATATATATTACTATAGGAAAAACAAAGTGAAAATCTAGGAATCCCACAAATTCTGACAATTTATCGTCTAAAATATAAAACCCATTTTATGTTTAAGTTCAATTTTATATTATTAGAATCTTTGTAGTTTTATTCAACAAATAATTATTAGACACCTACTCTAGGTCAGGCATATCCTAGAGATTGGGGAAGCCATGATGAAGGTGACCTGAGCTCTCTCTCAAAAGGTTTTACAGTCTAGGTGTGGCAAAGTAATAAGGCAAGGGCTAGATAATGGGGTGAGGAATGGCTGCTGAGCTCACCTCAATGAACAGGGGATTCCAAAAGAGGTGATGCTAAAATAATACCAGAATGATGAGGAGAAATGACCAGGGGCTGGGTGGAGGTCGAAGGTACCTAAGAATGGTCTCTGAGAGGGAAGAGTACGTACAAAGACGTAAAGATAAGAAAGTGTTCTCACAGTGTTTAGAGGAGAAGAAAGATAGCATGTAGTGACAAACATAAAAAGGTTACTCCCACGACAAGAATCTCACAAATTCCTCATGAAAAAATAACTAGTTATACTGCTAGCCTTGTCATTTTCTGGTAAATCAAAGAAACATAAAGGACAATTAGATTAAGGAGTACCTTGAAGAGCCTGGGTGGCTCAGCCAGTTGGGCGACTGACTCTTGGTTTCAGCTTAGGCAAGACGTTGGGATCGTGGGATCAAGCCCCACACCGGCATCCCACTTACTGGGGAGTCTGCTTGAGATTCTCTCGCTCTCTCTCTCTCTGCCCCCTCCCCTTGCTCATGCACTTTCTCTCTCTCTCTAAAATAAATAAATCTTGAAAAAAAATTAAGGAATGCCTCAAAGGGTGCCATGTGGAATTTAACTTTCCTTAGCCCTAAACTTTTTTTTTTTTAATATTATTACCAAAATGTCAATAAAAGGAAACATGACTAGTGCTGCTAAGTGGAGAGATGATGGTTGGATAGGGTAATAAAGTTAGGATCTTTAGACTGTCCAAATCTTCTATTGCTGGCAAATGCTTTATTCTCCTAAGAATGTCTATTATTAGGGTAAACTTAATCCTTCTGGAATTCTTCTTATTTAGCAAGGAGTTACTCCTATTTAGAAATGGAAGCATCCAAAGACCTAAAACCCCTCACTGTATGGTAACGTATGTGGCTAGGTGTCCCGGTGCCATCTGTGGGCCCCATGTCATCAATCATGGATAGAAATGTACAGCTACAGCAGTGGCCAGTGTCGTGGGCCTGTCAGGGATTTCTTAAGAGGAACAAAAACATTTGATTGTGTCTTCCCTTAAAAAACACAAGCTAGGTGACAAGAGGAAGATCTCTGAAAGGAAATGTGAGTCGTCCTCCAAACATAAATTAACTTTTTTGTAATAATTGAAAAATGAATATTAAAAATGTGCTTGAAATATAACTAGAGCAGAGGCCTCAGAAATATATAGAAGAAAGGCTGACATTCGTTAATCAAAGCCACATACTTTACTACACAAATCCATTCCTTATATATTTGAGAAAAAGAATTAATGGGGGTCACCAAGCTCCAACCTCTCTGAACCAAATTCAGTGGATTCAGTGTTTACAACTAGGAGTACTCAGGTTATTTGAAATAAAATGTCTTGTAATCCCCAAACCTGGCTGACTTCTGAGTTGTGAGTTCTCATTCTAAATGAGTGAAGCATGTTTATTGACCGGGGAGCACTAGGACTATGAAGATTACCATGAAGAAAATGCAATCTAAGATATCTTATGGAATTTTCCCTATTATACCAAACACAACAAAAGCTTTCACTGGGATTTCAATAAATTTAGTTCTACACATTGCCGCAGAAATTTAGTTATTCTCCCTTTCTCTAGTGAATAGCTGGGGTAGCAGCTGGTGTGTTTTGTATTTAAAACGTGAAAAAAGAACTCTCTTTCTCTCTCAGTGCCTACATAAATGTGCTTGAGAAAATTTGGAAAAATGATTTACCTTAAGTAAAATGACTTTATTTCCTTTACTGTAAGGTGTTTGAGATGCTTTTAAACATCTAAGAGTAAGAGTCATGTTTTCAAAAAGCACATAGATTTCTTCTGGAGGAGACTACGATGCATAAAAACATATCCTTTAAATTTATGTAAATTTCAACACACATGCTTGAATGTATATCCTCATTCTTCAACACTTTCTGGGTAGAATTTTTAATGCCTAATCTCTGTGAAATAATTTAGGTGACGTGTAAATATTGTGAGGTAGCCAGACAAAGATACCATCATTTCGTATTACTTTAAAGAGCGCAATGGTCTCATTTTTGTCATTACCATACAGGTTAGATCACATGTCATATTATTCAGCCAAATTCTGTAAAATTGAAAGCGTATTTAAAAATCAATGCAAAGACATTAGGGAATGACTGAAACAGATGAGAACAAATCAATTTCCTTATTCCTTAGGTTTAAAATGGGAATAATTTGTTGATCATTCATAGAAACTGTAATTTAGCAAAACAGACTCTAATGAATGCTGAAATACTTGATTTTCTTAGCTCTTAGCTTTTATACAACTGATTTCTATCAGTTTGAATGTGAAAAATTCCAACATCTTTAAACACATTGCAATTCACATGACCTGTGACACATGACACAAAACAATGACACAAACACATCAAATTAACTACTTGTTACGAACACAGTACATTAAATAAGACGAAGCCTCAGTTGCACAACTATTATGGTTTAGTGTATTGACTTCCATATTTTGACTTCCATACAGTTAATTGAACATTTTGCAAATTCAGTGAGAAATTCAATTGAGACTATTTAAAAATATCTTTCACTATGAATTTTTAAATATTTTACTACACACATGATAGGTGAAGAAAATCTTCAGTCACCTATCTGCTATGTGAGAGGTGCTTTACATCAATTATTTCACTTAATCCTCAGAAATATATTATTGACTATTGCTCTGGGAAGCTAAATAACTTGTCCAAGGGTCCAAAGGCTACTGAGAGCTCCTCACATTACTCTATGACTCATTAGCATTTGACTTCCTCTTTCTTGAAACACTTTGTTCTTTTGGCTTCTGGAATACTACAGATTCCTCTTTATCTTCTCCTAGATCTTCCTTCCTCAATTCAGTTCTCTTACAAGACCTTTCCTAACAACCCTTTACACAACACGCATACACACACACACACACACACACACACACACACACACACACACTCATACCTGTCTACCCTCCCCTACCACTTTCTATTCTTTTATCTTGCTTTATTTTTGTTCATACAACCCATCACCACTTGACATTATATTTAGTTATTTGACATTATATTTAGTTATTTCCCCTGCTGTTCACCCATTCCCCACTGCCTAACAAAACTCCCCAATGTTGAGAACCACAAAACTGGGATCTTGTTTGTTTTCCCCCCACCCCATTTTCTCAGTTACTACAACAGCGCCTGGCACAAAGTTAGCCCTCAATAAATGTGTTGAATAAATGAATGGCTAGAAGTTGTGGAGCTACGATTTGAATCTAGGTATTTTTAACTCCAGGTTGATTCTAATTTTACCACATCTGTTATATTTTAATTTCAAATACAGCACATCTTTATTAAAAGTTTCTTAAGAGTAAATTCACATTCTTTATAAGGAATCCCAGAGCCCTATGCCTCTTTGCTCTACCCAAAAAGCCTGTAACTAAAGAAAACTGCTTTACTGAAAAAACGGAGTGTAGGGTCACATAAGCCAAGAAGAAAGAAAAAAATGAGCTAACATTTATTGTGCACTTATTTTGTTCTGAGCAATATATGTATAGTGCATATGTATGCACATATCTATATTTGAATGTGTTTATTTCTGTATGTGTATAACTCATTTACATTTAATCCCTATGGCAATAATATAAGGCAGGTAATATCTGTTATTTTTAGATGTAGACAGAGGCTCACAGAGTTATTTACAGTCACCCATAGTCACCCAAGAAGGTCCCAATAATCTTTGTGTGTGAGAATGTATGTGTATGATAAAATCTTTATTTCTCAATCTTTTTTGTCTACCTGAAATATTTTTGAAGTAGAATACTGAGAAAACAGAAAAAACTACACAGCATTTAATATTCCAGAATGCTTCTTTTCATTCAGAAAAGCCTTAAGCAACTGGCCAAGAAGGTGGAACAGGTAAAATGAGGACTTCTCTCTGGGGCAGGAACCATTCATTTACCCTCTAGCTTAAAACAGTAACTGTGTTCTACCATAGATTCATTATCCAATTTCAAGCTATACATGAAAGGCAGAAGTAAGATCGGCAGAAGCAAATTATTTGAGGAGAGTTATCACTGGACCACATAATTATCCACTTGCTTCTTCAAGGTGGGTCCCGCCCAAGGTAAGTGAGGAGACCTTCAGAGAACTAGTTGAAGAATGTGTCCCCTGGACTTTGGGGAATGGAAAATGGGAATGCCAGACAGTATTCTCTTCCTAGAGAAGCTTGAAGCCGAGAGGCTGGGAAGGGAGAGAGGCTACAGTGGGAACAAACTGTCGGTTTTCCACTGCCTAGGCAAAGATGTCACTTGACCTAAGGAGGAAAACTGGTCTTGAGTCATTCTGCCCAAGATTCTACCCAGAGAAGTAGATCACTAAAAACCAAGAGCTGTGGGTGGGGTTGTAAGAGGATCGTTGCCCGTACCAGGCAGTGTTGGACTAGGATGTTTTTAGTGAAATAGGATCACTCAAAAACCCACAGAAGTACCCTTGCAAGAGAAAGAGCTAGACTATGGAGATGCGCCATATTCAGAGGGCAAAGCCTGATTACAACCCAAGACACATCAGACTTTGTCCATTCTTCTCTAGTACCTCCTTCTCATATGTGCTTGATTCTAGAGGGAACAAAAACAATGGCTCAAGAATGGAAGAGCAGGTAGGCCAACAAGAAGAGAAGAAACCTAGTATAATTCTCACCTCCCTACTGCAGATTATTGACTATGAAATGATGGGGGGCAGGGAGAGCTTTTAATTGAATACAAGACCAAAGTTTAGACATTAGACTGGACTAGGCTTTAAATTTTTACATATATCTCATACATATACATATGCCTAGGTAACCTCCCCCCACAGATACAAATAGAAAACATTTCTAGTAATCTAGAAAGATTTCTCATGCTTCCTCCAAGTCAATAGCCACCCAGCTGAAAGTTACCACTATTTTCTCTTTTATCACAATGATGTAATTTTTCTTACCTTGAACTTCATATATATGAAGTCATAGATATGAACTCTTTGTGTCTGACGCCATTTGCTCAATCTTATCTGTAAGAGTTAAATATATTTTTGGGTGGGGCAGTAGCTCATCTTTTCCATTCATATTTTGTGCTCTATTGTATGAACACTCAATTAGAATTTATCCATTCTCCTGATCATGGACATTTGAACTTTTTCCATTTTGATATATGAAAAGAAAAGACATTAAAACCTTCCTGGGGTGCCTGGGTGGCTCAGTAGGTTAAAGCCTCTGCCTTTGGCTCAGGTCATGATCTCGGGGTCCTGAGATCGAGCCCCGCATCGGGCTCTCTGCTCAGCAGGGAGCCTGTTTCCCGCCCCCCCGCCTGCCTCTCTGCCTACTTGTGATCTCTCTCTGTCAAATAAATAAATTAATTAAATCTTTAAAACAAAGCAAAACAAAACAAAACAAAAACAAAAACAAAAACAAAAAAAAACCTTCCTGAACTTGTCTTCTGGTGAACATATGTACTCTTTTCTGTTGAGTAAATATCTGAGAGTAGAACTGCTAAATCATAGGATAGGCCTATGTCCAGCATTAATAGCTATTGCCAAACTGCTTCCCAAGGTACCTGTAGCATTTTCTACTCCCATCAGCAATGTATGGGAATTTCAGTTACTAGATATCTGCATTAATACTTGATACAATTTTTTCCAATTTTAGCCATTCTGATACATGTTCAGTGGTATCTCATTGTGGTTAATTTGCATTTTCCTAATGACTACTAATGAGTCCTTTTCCATATGCTTTTTGAAGATCTGGATATCTTCTTTTATGAAATGTCTATTCAAATATTTGCCTGTTTCTTATTGTTACCTATATTTTTCATTGATTTGTATGAGCTACTTATATAGTCTGGATACAAGTTGGATATCTGACAAATAATGTGCCTATTATAAATATCTTCTCCAACTCTCATGGTTTCCTTTTATTCTCTTAATGGTGGTTTCTGTTGAACAGGTATTTTTAATTTTAATGAAGTCCAATGAAGTACATTTTTGTGACTTAAGAAAATGTTCTCCTATGTTTTCTTTTCGTGGTCTGGACTTTTTAGTACCTGAAAGTGCCTGTAAGAACTATGGGTTCATCTTGAATTTTCATCTAAAAAGAGGAAAGAAGGATTTTACAGAGCAAAAGTGTGCTAATGAGGGCCAGTGATACTGCTCTCTGCTTGGACCTGACAGAGTCTAGCTCATTCAGTAAGTCAGTTATACTTGGTTTGACTATGAAGATTCATTTGAGGAGTAAGTATATCTTTTTAAAATTTTTTTTAAATGAATAATTCTCCTAGCGTGTATATTAGACATTCCTGATTTATTACTTAAGTTTATTATATATATGACATAGTCATACAGAATCAGAAGACTTTCCATTAGTGAATATATATCAGATGCTTATGGCAATCTACACCAAGATGTGTTTCTTTTATAATTTGATTTTCCTAGTTTGTGTGTCATATTGAAAAGATTCTGGGCAGAAACTTAGAAATGTTTCCAGTCTACTGTCACTGACTACCTAGTAGATAGCTCATCCATATCCATATGGTTGATTTTCCAAAATTATATTACAAGGTTGGATTTGGATTTATTTTTTTTTTTTAAGATTTGTTTATTTTTAGAGAGAGAGAGCACACATGAGCAGGGGGAGGGGAAGAAGGAGTCGGAGAGGGGAAGCAGATTCCCCAGCAGACTCCCTCCTGAGCAGGGAGCCTGCCCAAGGGGCTCAATCTCCTGCCTGACCAGGGGCTTGATCTCCCAGACCACAAGATCATGATCTCAACCAAAACCAAGAGTTGGATTCTTAATCCACTGAGCCACTCAGCGGCTTAATCCACTCAGCCACCCTGGATTTAGATTTCTAATCTGTCTTTTACCCAGCATCCCCCCAGTGGTCTAAATCTAGAAACCTAGGAGTCAACCTAAATCCCCTCCCCCTCACCTGCTACATCTACACTCATCAAAGACTCCCTAGTCTACTTCTAAAATAATCAATACATCTTTGCTTTTCATCATTCCCACTGCCACCACTGTACTCTAGGCCAATGTTCCTTTTCCCTTGGGATCACTATACAGCCTTCTCATTAGTTTCCATACCTCCGGTTCTGCCCTGTTCCATTTTCAACTTGCAGTCAAGGTGGCCTCTCTAAGTTAGTAATGGCTAAGTTGTCTGCAGCACTTACTCTGTGCTTGGTAGTTTATAACCATGATCTCACTTCACGTTTATAACAACCTTAAGAGGGAGGTATTTTATTTCTCTTTCTGTTTAAATGGAGTCACTGAACCTTAAAGAAGAGTAACTTCGCCAAGGTCATTTAGTAAAGAAGGAGTCTACAAACCTGATCAGGTCACTCACTCCATTTGCCTTTAAGTTCATTAAATGAACCAGGTTATTTCTCTGTGCTGGATCTGAGCATGCTGCTCCCTCAGCCTGGAACATATTTTCTCTACTCTTTACTCTCCATACCCCTTTTTCCTAACTGATACCTTATCTTTCAGGCATTAGCACTCTTGAGGTCCCTCAGAATTGAAGTGTCTACTTACCTACTCTCTAGTTTCCTAACTTCTGTCATAGCATTTATCACATTTTATTTTAATACTTATTTAACTGTCTTCTCCACTAAATGCAAATTCTGTGAAGGGAGGAGTGATCTACCTTGCTTATTACTCTTCTAATGACACCCACATAATATCTGACAACTCATCAAATATTAGTTAGGAGGCATTCAGCAAATATTAGTTAAAGGAAAAAATGTTGGCAAGATATTTTTGATTTGTCAGTTGTTAGATGAACACAATGAACCCACAAAACTGCAAAATAAACCATCAGATAGGTATTATAACTCTTTTATCAAAGAGCCCTCATTCTGATCATTAGGAAGGTTGTAAGCTTGCTCTAAGTTCCTTGCATGCCGCGTCTGTATCTTACCATTTCTGTGGTGCTTTCTATACAATGTATATTTATTATATGACCGCCGAGCAGAATTGCTCACAAAGATGCCTCTCTTTGGATGACCTTCCCCATCTATCACTACAAACATAGCTCATGCCTTCCCTCATATGAAAATACAGACTGGTATGGATTCCGGAGCCAGACTTCCTGTGTTCAAATTCTAATTCCACCAAGTGTATGACGTTGGCAAATGATTAAACCCTGATGTACCTCAGTATCTTCTTCTGTAAAATGGAGATTGTAACTGTACCGATTTCATAGGGTTGGTGCAAAGATTCAATGAATTAATACAAAGGGTTAGAATGGTGTTAGACCTAGAGAGAGCTCTGTGATCCTGCTGCTGCTGCTACTATTTATACTACACCTACTAATACTGCTATTCCTGCACTGCCAGTGAAACGACTCCTTCTTTTCTCTGAACTTCCTGAAAGCAAATGCATTAGTTCTCTTTTTACCTCCTACCACGCTGCCTCACACATTGTCGGCTTGAAATAAATATTAGGTCAATAGATTGAGAGAGTATTGCATTTCTAAAAAGAGCCAATGCCAGACAGAGTCAAAGATTTCTTTTCAGGTGGGTCAAAGGTATGCTATTTATTCCAAGCTAAGTCAAAGTTGTGTTTTGTAAGTAAGTTGGAAGAATGGATTTTGGAAGGGTTTAGAAGAATTATTTTGGGAGCATCTGGGTGGCTCAGTGGATTAAAGCCTCTGCCTTCGGCCTAGGTCATGATTTCAGGGTCCTGAGGGCTCTCTGCTCGGCAGGGAGTCTGCTTCCCCCTCTCTCTCTCTGCCTGCCTCTCTGCCTACTTGTGATCTCTCTCTGTCAAATGAATAAATACAATCTTTAAAAAAAAAAAAAGAAGAATTATTTTGATGGAGCCAACTAGAATGGGGCTGCTAAAGCAAAAGCACAAAGAGGATTAGGTCACTGATTCTTGCTTGCTTTCCCAAAATTCTGACAAGTGCACAGTTCAAGCCAGTAAACAGTGGAAGCTGCTTCCATTTCCTTTTTTAATACTTTCATCATTTAATACTACTTTCATCAATGAGGTAGACAGCTCCAAAAAAGCAGCAGCCAATCCTGGGCAGCAACTAAAGACACGAGATCCATAAACTGAGCAAAGTATCGGAGGAATCTGTAATTCTATCTCTGATTCTCATTCATTAGGATTACATTATTAGAGCTTAATATCCAGTAAATATAGAAAATACAAAGTTTTACCAAAAATTATGGCTCATTAATAATATCTTTTATACTCCTAGAAAGCGCAAAGCAAAACACTATTTTATATTTATATAAACACTGAATTCAATCAATAGTAGGAATTAAATCAAAGTTTTCTTCTTTGGCATCAAGAATCTCTATTTGCATTATTATTTGAAATTTTGATCAGGATGTCTATGCAAGATACAGTAAATTTACATATATGATTTTTAAAATTACAAAGTATACATCAAAATATTACTTAGTACTTTGCAGTTGATGGCGGCTGACTTTGTGACTGCATTTAACACTAAAGTTTATCTATTAAACTTAAAGAACAGTTACATTAAATCATTAGATTCAGGCTCAAAAGTTTAATAAATGAGAATTTTCTTATTCTTGACAAATAATGCTTCATAATTATTATATTTAGTGTTATGGGCAGGATGGTCACCAAGTTACCAATATATGAAAGTTCTGCTCAGGCTCCTTATGGTGGGTAGGTATACAGTTACTATTTCTCAATATACAGCAATTTTACTTAAATGAGGCAACGCTTTCAGTACTCAAATTCTAGAGTCAGAGAGGTCCATTTGATTTAGTCTTGACTCCATTACCTACTGGCCATGAGTTCTAAAGCAAGTTATTTAATGTCCCTATGTCTTCTTCAGTAAAACTCAGATGGTAGTTTTGCATCCTTTATCTAAAAATCTTGGAGCCAAATGGTTTTCTAAATAATATATCATATATAATATATACTATTTAGTATTAATTATATATAATACATATGAACATATATTAACCTTTTCTCTATAATATGTACAATGTATATTACACACACACACACACACACACACACATAATAGTCATTCTGGTAGGTTCTGAGGAAGCAAGCACTCTATAATCAAACACATTATATATTTCTGAAGCAAAACATATTAATATTCATATTTAGTGAAATAAATAAAGTAAAAAAATGCCTCATGTAATTTCCTTTTTTTTTTTTTAAGATTTATTTATTTATTTATTTGACAGAGAGAAAGAGATCACAAGCAGGCAGAGAGGCAGGCAGAGAGAGAAGGGGAAGCAGGCTTCCTGCTGAGCAGAGAGCCCGATGTGGGACTCAGTCCCAGGACCCCGAGATTACGACCTGAGCCAAAGGCAGAGGCTTTAACCCACTGAGCCACCCAGGCACCCCATCATGTCATTTCAGATCAGATACTTCTATGACCCAAACTCTTTTGGTTCTGCTCTTGGTTTTCAGAACTTTTCTGTTTCTAAATGTGGACAAGTAATCTCACTTTCTTGGGCTGTGGTACGTATCAAATGGTAACGTGCATGGAGAGCACACAGTCCATATTAAAGTCATATTTAGCTGTCAGCGTTGTCTTTGTCATCAAGAGTATTATAATTTTGACAAACTACAAAATACATTAAAGTGTTAAAAGTGATTAGTAATGACTGATAGAATTCCAAATGAATTTTATCTTGTTATCTATATTTTCCTATATTTTATAAATTCTATGTAATGGACACTTACTATTTTTAGAATAAAACAGCTTTATACAACTTAAGGGAATATTTATTCTGCCTTCATTTAAAAGTATTTACTTCTTCAAGTCACTGTATTTCCTTCTAGATTTTCTTCATCTTGCCTTTTCTTCTATCACACAGACAAAAAATCTTCTGAGTTTCCATGTTGAAAATGTTCTTGGGTTATTAATTCATTAGAGGCAAAGAAACTTTATTCTTTGACTCCACAGTCACATTTTTTTCTCTTCTGACCAACCAATAAGCATGGCTATTTTGGGAGTACTCACACTAAAAACATGGTTTAGCTAATGTACTTGTTATTTCTTCAGTTTCTGAGTTACTGGAATAATGTATTTCTAGATCTGTGAACTGTTTGATATCATAGAAGTAAGATATCAGGATGAATACCAAAATTCTCACATTAATTCTAACAGTTACAGTCCTCTGCCTCCATAAAGAATATTTTAAACTTACAAGTAAAAACTGAAATCTAATGACACAAGGCAAACAAAACAAAACAAAACAAAACTTCCTTTTTATTGCAGAGTGCAATGTTAGCCAATAGAACTTTCTGCAAATGATGGAAATGTTCCACAGTCCGCACTGTTCAATATAATAGCCGCTAGCCACATGTAGCTATTAAACACTTGAAATGTGGCTAGTGCAATCAAAGACCTCAATTTTAAATTTTATTTAATTTTCTAATTAATTTAAATGTAAACTTAATTAGCCACATGTGGTTAGTTACTAATGTATTAGACAGTGCAGGCCACAAAACTCCAGTTGTTTATGCATTCCTTTTTAATGGAGACATTGACTGTCACTTCTATTTTAAAATGATTTGTAATGTTATCTATAGGATGAAATTTGGGTGATTTTTTTCTATAATTTTATTTGGAACAAATCATTGAAAATCAAATTGTCAGAGCCTCCTTGATTGAAAGTTTCTGCTTCACTGGGCTATGTTGATAGTAGTTGGCTAAAGAATTTATCACTTCATTCAATGTTTGTGTTTGTCTGTCTCTATTCTCTGGTTCTTTATCTACCCCAAATTACCAATTATGTCTAATAAATAAATATCCCCAAAGTGGCTTCAGGCAGACAACCATCAAAAACAAAACAAAACAAAACAAAACCAACAACAGAACAACACAGTCAACTAATAAATGAAACTTCCATCAAAGAACAAGGCAAGTAACAAAAGCCAATTAAAAAAATCTCTCATAGTCCAAAAAAAAGCCCCATTAAATTCCACCTCAGTACACTGACCCTATTGCTCAGTATTAAAAACTTTACCTAATTTTTGGAAACATCCAGAAAGTTTCTGTTTTGGCATTCATTATACTGCAGCTCACAATTAACACTGCCAGACTCCTTTCTAATCAATTATTCACTAAGATGTCTAGCATTTCTTTGGAGCCCCTTACCTCAACATCACAACGGTTTAAGAGATGACACATGTCTGTGTACTTTTCAGAATAAAAGACAGACTTTAAGCAAGTTTTAACACTAAATGAGAACAAGGGTAAGAGAAGAGAAATCAACCCTTTTAGTCAAAGTTGAGCTTCCGGCAAGCTGCAGGCAGCGCACAGCATGAGGGAGTCTGGCTCCAGAAAGTGCCCATGTGTTGACAGCTGAGTAAGAGTTTGAAGGCTTAATGGTACAAATGTTCTGTCAATGGTACTGTAACACAGGGTTTTACTTCACCAGAACTGCCAAAAATCTCCAAAGCTGTTGACAACCAACGATGGGACATTAATTCACTCTAGGCTTTGACATTAAATTAGCAAGTTATTATATTTACAAGTTATTTATATTATATTTACATATATTTACAAGCCCTGACTTGATTAGCTGAAGAAAACAAAGGATCCTTTTGTCCAACCTACAACTTTAGAGGAATAAGACCTAAAGACCACAAAAAAATACAACTTGTGGCCTTCCTCCCTTGTTGAATAAGTCCACTAGATACTAAATTAGGATTGTGTAACGTTTCTATCAAGTGCGAATTCAATTTATGTCACAGGTGAGAGATCTCTAAAAGGAAAGTTTCTGCAAAAGTATGAATACTCAAAATAATCCAGGAGTAAATTAGAATCGGTTGAACCTATCAGGGGGTGCTTATTCTGTGACTTAGCAGTGTTTCCTATTAAGATTTACTATTCATGACTATTATTGCAAAAACGAGAAAGCAAGCTACTGGGGAGAAGAACCACATATCTCACATAGTCCTCCAGCAGGTATGCTATGTTAGTTAAGAGCACGGGCCCGGAGTCATACATCCTGGGTTCAAATGCTACTCTGCCACCTAATATCT
This sequence comes from Procyon lotor, assembly GCA_028646535.1. Lineage (NCBI taxonomy): Eukaryota > Metazoa > Chordata > Mammalia > Carnivora > Procyonidae > Procyon > Procyon lotor. The sequence goes on from CM053604.1 coordinate 104,138,882, forward strand.
ATATGACTATATCCAAGCTCTCTAATCTTCCTGGGCCTGTTTCCAGTAAAAGGATAACCATGGTACCCACATACTTTAGTGTTATCACAAGGATTAAATATATTTATCCATGCAAAATGCACAGTAGTTCCTGGTACTTGGTAAGCATTCAAAAAATGCTGTTTAACATATAATTGGTAAGTGTTTTGGACAGATAGTTTAAGAATAACAAAACAGCTTCATTTTTAAACATCAGATATCAAGGTAAATAAGGAGAAGAAAGGCTGCTAAAGCAAATGGGGTTATCCTCTTGGAAATATATCTTTGCTGGTAATATTGACACCTAAACTCTCCCATCCTAAATGATGTTTCTATGAACCCTCACCAGGTGATTCATATAACATGAGGGCTCCACAGTAGACAAATGGGGCTTATTCCTAAGGCCTGATTACCAACAGAACATAAAAAGAGTATGTTAGAGGCATACTCTTACATGTTAGAGGCCTTACCTTTGTTATTACAGCGAATGATTTATTCTATAACATAGCTCAGGGATCCCAATATTAACATATCTCACAGCAATCAATCATATTCAGTCTTGACTTTCAAATCTTTGGGAAACATCAAATGATACTGCTAAGCATACAGCTTAATTGTATAGACTGCTGATGTGGACAATAATGCCATTAGTGGGGCCCAAAAAGCTAAATCAGCAGTACTGAGTATGAAAATTAAAGAGGTTGGAGTTCTGAAGAAAAAGAGTTAACCCACCAATTTAAACGAGATAAAAACACTAAAAATAATTTGCAGAACAATTTTCCTCATGCATTTAATAAACATGTGTCAGAATAAACAAAAATCACAGAAGCAGAAAGTAAAAAAAAAAAATCAATTAAAATAAAGTCACAGGGCATGGTAGAGAATTATTTCTGGCAGTTATTTGATATAATATGGTTAATACTTCTAGTCAGTCAAATTAACACAATTTTGCCACTGTAGATTTACAGTCACAAAATGCACATTCCCAAGAGGCTTGTTCCAAGAATCAGAGTAACAAATTCCTTTTAGACAGAACAACTTAACCATTTTCTTCAGAACATAAGTTATGAAAGCAAACTCATCCCTCAGAAAAAAAATTAATTTGCTCTCCATTCACATTTGGCCATCTTTTCCCTCCTTGATTTCCCCTTCAAAGTCCTTGAATAGAAACCAGTCCATTTATCACTCCATTTGTATCAACAGATATGCTTTTATTTCTTATCGGTCTGCCTATTCGTATCATGTGTACTCCACCATGTTATTGATTGAAAGAAGCTCAGGCAAGGTGGTGTCAGCTTCTATTCCTAAAGGGAGTCCCCTGGGCAGATTGGTGAGGCACTTAAGGTCAAGTCAGAATTGTCTGTTTCTATATTAAAACTGCAAGGGCACAAAGAAAAATGTAGAACTCTCAAGCATGCAAAACAAATACCAGCTTTCAGCTGTTTTTGTTTTTATCTTTATCCACAGAGCTCCAAGGGCTCTTTACCATTTTTCATGGTAAAAAATAAAGTTAGCTTTGCAGAAAGAAAAATTATTTTAAACCATTCTTCTTACCCTCTGTACTTTCTTCTTACTCTTTCTTTTCTCTCACTTATTTATCTTTCCAAAAAGTTACTCCCAAATGAGAGAAATCATAATGCAAATAAAGTCACTAAGTCACATCATCGCTAGAGAGAAAGGATCTAGTAACTACCCTTAAAGGTTAATTTGGCATTTCCCTGATGACTTCTGAGGCAGTTTGTACACTTGATGAAGGAGAAAATAAAGTTAACCATATTTGCCTGCACCAAAAAATTCCTTAGATCTGGTTTACAGGAAGAACCTTAAAATTCACTTATCACACACCTCCCAGAGCACATTATATGTGCAGCGCTTTTTCTGGAACTAAGTTTCAAAGATGGATCCAATGTGCTTGCCCTCAGAGAATTCACAATTCACTATTTTACAACTTAATATGTGCTGTGATAGGACATGAATAACCTGTCAAAGGACAGAACAACATGTCACGGCATTAAGAGCTTGCAAGTTAGACGGATTGAGGTCCAGATGCTTTCTCTGCATATTGGGTGACTCCTGGAAAAGGCACCCACTTTTTTGAGCTTCATTTCAGCCACATAGAATATAGATATAGTATTATTTACCCTACAGGGTGCCCTTAATAGATAGTTAAGAGTTTGTTTCCTTCCTTGCATACAAATCAAGAACAATTCTTTGGTCTAAGGGCAGTGAAGGTAATGGGAGAAGGGGCCAAAGAAAGGGCAGAGTTGAGGCTGGGCTTTGTAGAACAAGTTGGGTTTTAATAGAGAAGAATGGGAAGTAAGGGATTCTTAGTAAAGGGACCATCATGAGGAAAAAAATGAAGCTATAAAAAGTACCTGGTTAAAAAAACAAAACAAGGGGCACCTGGGTGGCTCAGTCATTAAGCGTCTGCCTTCGGCTCAGGTCATGGTCCCAGAGTCCTGGGATCGAGCCCCACATCAGGCTCTTTGCTCAGCAGGGAGCCTGCTTCACCCGCTACCATTCCCTCTGCTTGTGTTCCTTCTCTAGCTGTGTTTCTCTCTGTCAAATAAATAAAATCTTTAAAAAAACAAAAAAACAAAAAAAACAAAAGCACATGGTGTACCCAGAGGAAGCAGACTGTAGTGGTTAACAGTTGGAATTATGAGGTCAGCCTGACCGAGCTGGGATCATGTTGCCCACTAGGGTCACAATAACTGGCTTATCCAGCCGGTCACTTTTCTTGTAGTTTGCCCACATAACAGTACCTAAGTTATAGGGGGTATTGAGGATTAAATGGAGATTACATCTCTGTAAACAGGGACTCATACATAATAAATGTTCTTGGTAGTCTAGATGATTGAGGATCGCCCACAAATAAGGAAAATGGAAGAACTGTGGGTTATCAGAGTGGTATTTCTCATTCTGTCTTTTGATTCAGTATCTAGGTAGTTAGTACTCTGGATGCAGTATTTTACCTCAAATGGGTGACTTGGTTACTTTGATCAGGCTACTCTGTCTCTCCCCACTGCTGAATATATTCTGGTACAGTGGTTCTTAAACCTGGGTGTGTATCAGGAGCCCCAATCTGATAAGAAACAGTATCTCTTGGGTCTAAACCTAGAGATTCTTACTCAAGTATTCACTTCTTAATCCTTAAATTTTTAAGGTGGAGCTGAGAAACCTACATTTTTAAAAAAGCTTTTCCAGTGGTTCTCATGAACACAAATTTGAAAACCTCTACTGTAGTCTATTCAGAAGCCAGGTCAATATGTTTTTCTTATTTATCCACTGAATAAAATAACATCTAGCTTATCTAATAGTAACAGATTCATAAAAGCACTAGCCTCCCTTTTACTTTTAATTTAAAAAAACAACCCACTTCATTCAAAGAAGGCATTAGTAAGATGATAACTTCTTTCTTAATTAGTTACTAGAGCATTTGCAAGGATGATGGTATAACAGAGAAAGAAAAGACAAAGAGGCAAGTTAACTTTTCATCAAACATTAAAAAAGGAATGTATCACTTTACTGGGATTAAACATTACAACACCGCCAAAATAAGTTGTTTTACAATTATTTACTCTATTCTCAGTTACATTTAGCAATTCAAATGATGAATGAGAAATCCAAGTAATTCATCTTGGTTTCAATATTATGAGGAAGGTCTAAATTTTGATTTTGGCAGAGTCCGTTTGTTCTTTCAGGAGGTCTATCTTAAAGAATATCAATCAGCCATCTCAGAGAGTCCCATTTGCTTCACAAAGTAATTGCTTATTTTATTAAAATCATTTATAGCTCCTTAGTATAACTCAGAGTTTGCTGATCATTATTTGACAGGAAGTCCGAGAGGAAGAACATTTTAAGCAAAAGGCTCACTAGAAATACAAATAAACATCCCTGAGGTTATAATATAAAAATAATTTTATGTGATTTATAAATAAACTCAAGGGTAGGACAAAACATAAGAGCTAGCAAGGTAAGGCCAGGCCAAAAAGTGCCATATTGAAAATTTGGACTTTATTCTAAGAGAGAAGAGGAGCTATTCAGGGATTTTAATGGTAAAATTTACATATGAGGAATCTAAAAAATGAAACAAATGAAGAAACAAACAAAAAGCAGAATCAGACCTACAAATACAGAGAACAAACTGATGGTTGCCAGAGAAGGGGGCGATAGGAGGATAAGCAAAATGGATGAAGGGGAGAGGGAGATACATTCTTCCAGTCATGGAATGAGTGAGTCAGGGGAATAAAAGTCACAGCATAGGGAATATAGTCAATGGTATTATAACAGCCTTGTATGGTGACAGATGGTAACTACACTTGTGGTGACAGATACTGAGGTGATAAAATCAACAGGATGAATGTATTGGTTACCTGTGGAAAGTGAGGGCAACATATGAAGCAAAAATTTCCACCACAAGGTTGTCCCCTAGAAAAATGAGCAAACGGTGGTGTTATTCATTGGCCTTGAATTCTAACGGACCTGGGTTTGGATGTGGCTTCTCCATTGTCTATTTTAAGGCTTTAGGCAAATTACTTAATTTCTCTGAAACTTACACAAAATGGAGACAATAATACTTCACAGAATTAGTAAAGAGATTATCTGAGATAACAGATTTAAAGGACATAGTATACTATCATATCACATAATAGGTGTTCAATACATATTCTCCCCCCTCTATTTTATAACACAGCTACTCCAGGTGAGCTATTATGAAAAGTAAGGTGTACTCATTTAAGTTCCTAAAGGAACTAAATTTGTTTTAACACGTGAAACTATTTTAACACGGTATTTAACAAATACTATGATTTATACTTCTCAGAAGATGCAAGACATTTAAAAGGATGTTTTGGATGTTGAATATTATTATGTTAATTTATCTAGAAACACAGATAGTTTGAGAGAAGCCATCTGCTTCTATATTGGTAAAATATTTCAAAAATAAACAATAAGGCTAGATAGGAGCTTTATAATGAAAGGTTGATCTTAGTTTCAATTCATAAGAACAGGGAACCTGTTCTTACCTTGCATGGGCTCTTCCCTTGGCCTCGCATGTTGTCCAGAAATCTTCATGACTAACTCCCTCATGGCCCTCAGGTTTTTGTTCCTCCTAAACGAGGCCAACTTGATCATCCTCCTTAGATTGCAACCTCCCCACTCCTGCCCAGCACTACTGGTCCCTTCAACCCATCTAACTCTTCTTCTGTTTCTTTGTGGTTTTTTTCCCCTTTTCCTTGGCACTTATCACTTTTTAACAAACTGTACAATTCCCTATTTTATTTTTTATCATTTGTCTCTTCCCAATAGGATATAAACTCAGGTCAGAGATCTAAGACTGTTTTATTTGTTATTATTATGCCAAGTACCTAGAATAGTGCCTAGCACAAAGTAGGTATGAAATGAATATCGGTTGAATGACAAAAACTTTTTAAATTGCCAAAACAATTCAAAATTCATGGGTGTATGGGTGTATATGCCAGTATTGTTAAGTAAGCATACTACTAACATAAAACCTGGTCATCAAAACTGACCGGAAAAAAAAAAGTCTAATCAAAGTGGTTGTTGAAACCAAAAATTCCTATTTGCTGGTACTCATCAATGCTTTCTCTATTTCTAGAGTATCTGTGTCAGGAATAGTGGAGCACAGGAAAGAGTATGTGTTTTAAGGGGAAAAGACCGGCTTTTGAAGTAGGTACTTTGGAATGAGGCATGATCTGATGATGAGAACAAAGATCTGGATTTAAGAGTCTGCTGTTTTACTTTGAAGCATGTAGAGATGCTTTCTTATGCCAAAGAGGGGTATAAAAATGCACTTCCTTATCAACAATTTATCAGGAATACTATCTGCTTAGCCATAGAAAAGATTATAATAATTTATATCTGATCAAAATGTCACTAGTGTTTCTTTCTTTCCCTCTCCCTCCCCCCTTCCTCCTTTTGTCCTTTCTCTCTTTGTTTCAGAAAACATGGGGAATTATGACAATACTCTGGTCTTTGGTAAAAACATAATTCACAATCCAGCCTGATTTCCTAATCCACAGAAACTGACTCACAGAGATGGCCAATCTTTCTTTTGAGTGAACCTAGATGCCTTGAAGGGCACAATCAAGAAAGATTACTGGGGCACCAAGGACAGCCTAGGCTAGGACGACTTCATGAATTTCCAGAGAAGAAATTCAATTACATTGTGACACTATATCTACACTATAGAGTACATGAAAAAAGGAAAGGTGTTTCAGTAATTTGACTTTGCACGGATTTCATATGTTTGTTTTCTAGTCTGAAGATTTCTTGGATATAAGAGTAAAATAAGTGGGGTTTAGGCAACTCTAGAGAATACAGATTAAGATAGAAAAAAAAAGCCAAACCAAATAAGCCTAAAGTCATTTAACAAAGCAATGCCTGTTGATTGATTTATATTTGGTTTTGTAATGGGATTGCACACAGAGTCCACAGTGCCTAACTTCCAGCACCTCACATTTTAGCCCCATCCTTGGCAACTGAAAGCCCAATGGGAAGGCTGATGATAGAAGATCAGATAATCTGCAAAGCAGATAATCTGCTTCTCACAATTGAGTATTAGAACAGTCTAGTAGGCCACCTGAGCCCCCATAATATACCCTTTCCAGGCCCACAAACAGAGCCTTTCAGGTTATTGACCCAAGCCCAGAGGCATCATGGAGGCTCACAATTAAAAGGCTTTGACCCAACTTCTGACCTCAATGTCCGCTTCCTGTGGAGAGTGTCTGAACTGGTCTAACAGAATTGCAGATTTAGGAATGCTGCCCACATTACTTTCAATCTACCTTCTAGCTCACAAAACCATTAGGATCCCATTTGTTCAGATATATGTTGGTGCAACAACTCAAAACAGTTCATATTAGTCTTTGTTACACAGACGGCTATGATGTTCTCAAAAATTACATATCTCTTCTATCAAAAGTGACAATCTTTATTTTAAAACATGTAATACATGTGTTTGCAGCTTTAGCTCTGTGCCTAATTAATGAATACCACATCTTTATTGATGCAGATTTATCAGAAGCCTCAGCAAGATCAGAGTCATAAACAGGTCTTTGAGAAACCAGACCTCCAGTAACCTTAATATTATAATTGCTATTCCTTGCCCAGTAAACATATATTCAAAACTAGGATAGCTGGCCTAAAATGAAGCAAATATTTTATTTCATTCGATTGCCTGTGAAACAGCCTGAATAGCTGAGAAGCTCAGAAAAATGACAAACCTGCTTCTTCAGAGATGGAAACCCCAATCTTGACACACTCGCAGTCAGAAGAAAAAATTTTAAACGGACAACGTTGATACTAACAATTAAGTACTTTGTTCTAAAACAGTTTATTCTTGTGTACATTTTTTATCCTCTCCAAAGAGCATGGCAATAAGAGACTGTACTTTTTCACTGGCATCTCCAGACCATCCCTACCACTGAGTATTGAGTCAGATATATTACTCCTAGGTGAGAGATGTAAAAATCCTGATAGCTTGAAGACTGGCCCCAGTTCTTGTCAAATTCTGCAGTTCAGAGTTTACTCAGTGATTCATACCACATAAGTACCTACTTGCCAAATAACTGTCGATGTGTGTGTGTGGTGTGTGTACAAAACTATGAGTAAGCAAAAGAGAGCTAACCTCTTATGTCTCAGAAAGCAGCTGGAGCAAACTTTGATATCCATGGGAAGAAAACCACCCACAGGATGTAAGTTTCAGATAAAAGGATATAATTGGTCAAATAAAAGTCTACTCCGTCAACTATCATTTCTCCAGGTGATTCTACAACCGTATCAAAAGCAGAAAAACACAATCACCAGCAATAATAAAAAAAAATAAGAAAATAAGAACCTAGATCTTTCAAGCATATGTGAATTTTCAGACAAGGTACATAGGATGCCTAAGTTAACCATGTCCTCACTGATAAGTAACAAAATGGGAGCAGGTTTGTGATGCCATGTTAATTTTACTTGCCAAAGGGTGATTATGTAATTTCTGGGAAAGTAGAGAGTTTGCTCTATAAAAGTTACTTGACATCAATATGCAAACCACTACATATATGTCATGTGTTTTATTATTTTCAAACCAGACAGATTCTGCCAGCATTTCTTTTTAGTTTTAAAGCAATTCAATTTACAGCATATACTTAGCTTCAATTCAATGAATACTTCTGAGCACTTACAATGTGCAGAGCATTAAATTAGTTATTGCTAAAGAGTATAATGATGAATTGCCTCACAATTCAAAATACAGAAAATCTGTCTTTTTAAAATCCATTTGATTCTTCTTTATAATTATTATAATAGTACACAGAAATGTACAAACTGGTAATTTTATATTATTGTATCATTGGGTTTTTTTCCTACTTTCCTTTTTTTAGCAGTACTAACAACTATATTTAGGGAAACGTATCAATATACTCACAAGAACATGTAATTAGCTAATACATTGTTCATCTGAAGTCCCAGAATTTCAAAAACTAGATAATGTAAACAGATAAAGACAAGCATTTATTTAATGTAAACAGTTCCAGAATCCCTAAAAAGTGAAGAAATGTTGGCCTTCATTTTGGAGAACTTTTCAGTTTAAGCCAGATCACTCTTTTATAATTGGAATTTTGTCAGCAGATCCAGATTTTGTGGGATCTGAAGGTTACACAATTTAAGGGCTCTTCTGTAAGAAAGGAACGCAAAATTAATTCCAGGGCTTCTTCAAAGGGGCCCATGCAATGATGGAGCCCTAAAGCTTTGGCTTCATTAGCTTCTGAACAAATCCATCTCTGGTTTGCAGCCATCAGTAACAAGCGTTCATTAACGACATGATGTAAAACAGAGCAACAAGTATCTGAAACTTAAGCTGGGGCGGAAATATATTTCTCTGAAACTTAATTATAGGAGCTATGTGGACTTTTGTGAAAATGAGCTCCTAAGGCACCTCCCAGAAAACGACTTTAACATTACCACGCACAGCATCAGGAGGAGGCTCAAGGTTAATCACTCATTTCCCTTTTCGATCTGTCTCAATTACTGTTATGGGAGGCCTCGATTAGTCATTCTCATCCTCTCCAGGGATAGGGAGATATTGCAGATAACTCATCCCAAATAGACTTCACAATTGGAATCCCTCCACCCTGCTAAAGAAAAATCTTCACCAGAGAAAAGGAAGATTTGCTATCATCCTCTCTGTACTCCGTCAATGCCACTCTTTCATCAGACAAAAAGAAGTCATAAGTCTTCTGGGATGCAAGGCCTTCTTTTCCCTACCCTCCAAGGAGCAAGTTCTGTTTCTACCACACAAGCAGCCCAAGATAGCCCTAGGCAACTATTCTTAAAACTACCCTTGGAAGGCCCTTTCCAGAAGCTAGCCCCTGAGACAGACAATCATATTATCAATCACAGAGACAGCATTTATATATTTTTTTCTATTCCTGCTGTCTACTTGTCCCAAGACTGCTGAGCCCTAGAATCTAAAATCTGCAAAAAGAGACATTCAATTACTCTTTAAGAAGCATGTGTGGTATCAGTAGTTTACGGAAGACTACATAGAAAATAATGATTTCTAAACCTACAAAGAGTAATGCTTCTTAACATAGGGAAAGCATCGATCTCTAAACTCATGGTATAAGAAGAAAATAATAATCCAGCAAAAGGCTTTGTTACAAAGGTTGTGTTTTTATCTTTGCAAAAAAATCTAAGTCTTGGTACTGCTCTCATGATGTGGAGATTACGTGTATGTGCTTCTACGGCCATAGTATAAAATAACATCAACGAATTCATCAAGATTTCTAGTTATGTTGGCATTTCGGTAATTGTTTATTTTCTCATGGAAGGACGCAATTTGCTTAAGGATTGTATGAAATGGTTTATTTCCCATCAGTCATTTCTTCCTCTGTACTATCAAGGCACTCTGTGCTCATTGTACTTAAATCACAGAGCAGTGACTTGTTCTCAGGACTATTTCACCCAAAAAACTATAAACTCCTTGGAGCAGGAGGGGGGAGCACTGGGGCTGTTTTCATTTTTGTGTCCTTAGTGATGAGTAGAGCGCTGATACATAGCAGGCACTCAATGAGTGGATTTACTGAAGAAGAGATGTGAAATGGATAATATTAAATGGTGAGATTTATATATTTTAAAAATTGACTTTGAATTGTGCTCTTCAATTAAATGGGAAAGGCAGGGGGCCTAAGAGTCTAAGAATTAACATGGCATATTGAAAATTTTAAAAAGCTACTGTATAAAGAGCTGTATAAAAGATGCTCATGATGGAACCAAGCAGTACTAAGAATGAAGTGATTCTTAATACATAGTAATATTTCCTTCTAGAACAAATTTCAAAACTCAGAGATTAAAAATATTCCAGATATGTTTAAAATCACATCATTTATTTCAAATTTCTTATAAGATTAGCACCTTATTTCCTGGCTTTCCTTTTCTTAACATTTATATTTTTGCACATAAGAAAAATATAAAATGCAGTCTTGACTTATGAAACTCTCCTCTATTATGAGCCCAAAATGTTTCAAGATATAATTACAGAAACAACTCAGAGATATTGGGGGTTTGGTTCCAGACCACCGCAATAGAGCAAAAATCACAATAAAGTGAGTCAAATGAATTTTTTTATTCTGTCCTAAAAAAGACTGTCCTATAGCTTTTTAAGAGGACAATAGCATTCTGTCTAAAAAAAAATGTACATACTTTAGTTTAAAAGTACTTTACTGTTACGGAATGGGAGAAGATATTTGCAAATGATGTATCAGACACAGGGTTAGTGTCCAGAATCTATAAAGAACTAATCAAAATCAACACTCCAAAAATAAATAATCCAGTTAAGAAATGGATAGAAGACATGAACAGACAATTCTCCAAAGAAGACATATAAATGGCTAACAGACATATGATAAAATGCTCAACAACACTCATCATCAGGGAAATGCAAATCAAAATCACATTGAGATACCACGTTATACCTGTCAGAATGGCTAAAATTAACAACTTGGGAAACAACAAATGTTGGCAAGGATGTGGAGAAAGGGGAAACCTTTGCACTGTGGGTGGTAATGTAAATTGTTGCAGCCACTGTGGAAAACAGTGTGGAGGTTCCTCAGAAAGTTAAAAATAGAGCTACCCTATGAGCCAGCAATTGCACTACTGTATTTGCCCCAAGATATAGAGGTAGTGAAAAGAAGGGGCACATGCACTCCAAAGCTCATAGCAGCAATGTCCACAATATCCAAACTATGGAAAGATCCAAAATGCCCTTCAACAGATGAATGGATAAAGAAGATGTGGTCCAAATATACAATGGAATATTACTCAGTCATCAGAAAGGAAGAATACCCAACTTTTGCATCGACATTGATGGGACTAGAGGAGATTATGCTAAGTGAAATAAGTTAAGCAGAGAAAGTCAATTATCATATGGTTTCACTTATTTGTGGAAGATAAGGAATGGCATGGAGGACATGAGAAGAAGGAAGGGAAAAATGAAGGCGGGGAAATTGGAGAGTTGGATGAACCATGAGAGACTATGGACTCCGAGAAACAAAGGGGTTTTAAGGGGAGAGGGTGGGAGTGTGGGTTAGCCCAGTGATGGGTATTAAGGAGGGCACATATTGCATAGAGCACTGGGTGTTATACGCAAACAATGAATCATGGAACACTACATCAAAAACTAATGAGGTACTGTATAGTGACTAACGTAACATAATAAAAAAAGATAAAGAAATAAAATAAAATAAAAAGTTAAAAACAGAACTACCCTAGGACTCAGCAATTGCACTACTAGGTTTTTATTCAAAGGATACAAAAATAGTGATTCAAAGAGGCACATGCACCCCAATGTTTATAGCAGCAATGTCCACAGTAACCAAATTACAGAAAGAACTCAGATTTCCATCGACTGATGAATGGATAAAGAAGATGTGTATATATACAATGGAACATTACTCAGTTATCAAAAAGAATGAAATCTTGCCTTTTGCAACAATGTGAATGAAACTAGAGTGTATTATGTAAGTGAAATAAGTCAGAGAAAGACAAATATTCTATGATTTCACTTGTATGTGGAACTCAGATGAAGATAGGGGAAGGGAAGGAAAAATAAAATAAGATGAAAACAGAGAGGGAGGTAAACCGTAAGAGATTTTTTAAGTATAGAGAACAAACTGAGGGTTGCTGAGGGGAGAAGGGGGAGAGATGTGCTAAATGGGTGATGAGCATTAAGAAGGACATTTGGGGGGCGCCTGGGTGGCTCAGTTGTTAAGCGTCTGCCTTCCGCTCAGGTCATGATCCCAGGGTCCTGGGATCGAGCCCCGCATCGGGCTCTCTGCGCAGCAGGGAGCCTGCTTCTCCCGCTACCATTCCCTCTACTTGTGTTCCCTCTCTCACTGTGTTTCTCTCTGTCAAATAAATAAAATCTTTAAAAAAAAAAAAAAAGAAGAAGGACATTTGGTGGGATGAGTATTGGGTGTTATATGTAAGTGATGAATCATTAAATTTTACTCCTAAAACATTACATGTTAACTAACTTGAATTTAAATAAAAAATGCTTTACTACTAAAAAATGTTAATCTCGTCTGCACTTTCAGAGAGCCATACCTTTTTCTGGTGGAAGGTCTTGACTCAATGTTGATGGCTAATCAATCAGGTGGTTGCTGAAGATCTGGGTGGCTGTGGTAATTTCTTAAAATAGGACAACAATGAAGTCTGCTCTATTGATTGATTCTTCCTTTCATGAATGATTTTTGGGCAATATGAAATGCTGTTTGACAGCATATTACCCATAGAACTTCTTCCAAAATTGGAGTCTGTCTTCTCAAACCCTGTCGTTGCTTTATAAAACAACTTTGTGTAATATTCTCAATCCTTGGTTGTCATTTCAACAATCTTCACAGCATTTTCACAGAATAAATGCCATCTCAAGAAACCACTTTCTTTGCTCATTCATAGGAAGCAATTCCTCATCCATTCCAGTTCTACTACAAGATTATAGTTATTCAGTCCTACCTTCAGATTCCACTTCTAATTCTAGTTCTCTTGCCATTTCTAACATATCATCAGGTACTTCTCCACTAAAGTCTTGGACTCCTCATGAGGGTTGGCCTCAACATTTTCCCAGCTCCTATTTATGTTATTTTGATCCCTTCCCATGAATCACAAATGTTCCTCATGGAATCTAGAATAGTGAATCCTTTCCAGAAAGTTTTAAATTTACTTTGCCCAAATCCATGAGAGGAATCACTACCTATGGCATCTATAGCCTTATGAAATATATTTCCTAAATAATAAGACTTGAGGGTCAAAATTGGTCTTGTTCTGTAGGGTGCGAAACTGATGCTGTGTTAACAAGCATGAAAACAACATTCATTTCTTTGTCCATCTCCATCAGAGCTCTTGAGTGAGTAGGTGTATTGTCAATGAACAGTCATATTTTGAAACTAATCCTTTTTTTTTTTTTTTTGAGCAGTAGGTCTCAATAGTGGGCTTAAAATATTTAGTAAACCATGTCATAAAGAGATAAGCTGTCATCCAGGTTTTGTTGTTACATTTATAGAGCACAAGCAAAGCAGTTTTAGCACAAATCTTAAGGGCGCTAGGACTTTCAGAATGATAAATAAGCATTAGTTTAAATTTAAAGTTAATCGTCTGTGCTAGCCTCTAATGAAAGAGTCAGACCATCCTTTGAAGCTTTGAAGCGAGGCATTGATTTCTCTTCTCTAGCTATGCAAGTCCTAGATGGCATCTTCTTCCAATATAAGGTTGTTTTGTCTACATTGAAAATCTGTTGTTTTGTGTAGCCACCTTCATGAATTATCTTAGCTGGATCTTCAGGAGAACTTGCTGGAGTTTCTCCATCCGCGCCTGCTGCTTCATCTTGCACTTTTTGATGTCATAGAGATAGCACCTTTCTTCAAACTTCATGAACCCACCTCTGCTAGCTTGAGACTTTTCTTCCTCAGCTTCCTTACCTCTCCCAGCCTTCACAGAACTGAAGAGAGTTAGGGCCTTGCTCTGGATTAGGCTTTGGCTTAAGGGAATGTTGTGGCTGATTTGATCTTCTATCCAGACCACTCGAACTTTCTCCGTATCAGCAAGAAGACTGTTTTGCTTTCTTAATACTTGTGTGTTCACTGGAGTAGCATTTTTTATCTCTTTCAAGAACTTTTCCTTTGCACTCACAACTTGGCTGTTTGCACAAGACGCCTAGCTCAATGGCCTATCTTGGCTTTTGACATGTCTTTCTTGCTAATCTTAATCATTTCTAGCTTTTAATTTAAAGTGAGAGACATGGGACTCTTCTTCTCATCTGAACACTTCGAGGCACCATAGGGTTATTAATTGGTTTAATTTCAATGTTGCTGTGTCTCAGGGAATAACAAGGCTCAAGAAGAGGAGAGAGACAGGGAATGGCCAATGAGTGGAGCAGTCGAAACACACACATTTATCAGTTCAGTTCACTGTCTTACATGGGTACAGTTCATGGCACCCCAAAACAATTACAATAGTAATATCGAACGTCACCGACTATAGATCACCATACCAAATATAATAATGTAAAAGTTTGAAATATTCTGAGAATTACTAAAATGTGACACAGGGACACGAAGTAAACAAACGCTGTTGGAAAAATGGCACCAACAGACTTGCTCAGTACAGGGTTGTCACAAACCTTTAATTTGTGAAAAAACACAATATCTCTGAAGTACAATAGGTGAACCCTTTATATCAGTATTGGGAGGAGGGAAAGAGGAGGATTAAATCTCATAAATATCGATGAAATCTTCCTTGGTAACTTCTAACCTCCTCTTGTCATCACCTCACCTCCTTCGTGCACAGCTCCCACGTGTCTTTTTTGCACATAGGCCTCTGAAACAATTGAACATTCAATCTGTCTCTCTTTCCGCTGTGCTCTGCTTCTTCATCAAATATCGTAAGTGAACATTTTTTATTTTATCAGTGACCACTTTAGAATGTGCTTACAGTCACGAATTCAGAAGATAATGGGAAACAACTAGACAAGCTTAATTGGTTCAAGTTGATTCTAGGAGACTGAGTATTTCTAAAACAATCACAGTGAATATTTTACATAATGATTATTTTGATCCAAGTACTGCTCCAAGCGCTTTGTATATATTAAACAAATAATTAAACAACTATTTCTCCCAACTCCCTCTAAGATAGGTTCCATGATTGTCCCCTTTTATAGTCAAGAGAGCCGAGGCTCAGAAAGGCTAACAAGTGACTACTACCGTCACTGACGATCAATCTCAGTTTAGCTTCAGAATCTGGGCTCTTTATGAATAATGATGACGATACTGATGACATCAGCAAAGTAATATGAAAAAAGTTAGGAGCACTTATTAGGTGCCGGGCATGTTCTAAGTACTTGATAGATATCCATTTACTTATTGAAGAAACAACACTAGACTGAAATAAAAAAGACTAGGATTCCACTCCAAGTCCCGGTACTGATTAACTGTAAAATTTGAGGAAGTTACTTCAACCACTTTGGGTCTCGGTTTCCACAGATACACAATGAAGTTGCTGTATCAGCTGTTCTCTCGAGTTTAATATATTTATAGTCTGCCCACTCAGAATAAAGCAACAGGAGAGGCCCTTGAGATGAGTGCAGGGGTACTAGAATAAAATTATATTCTTGCTCTGAAGAAATGTGTGTAAGTCAAACAATAACAATGATTGAGGACCAACAAAGACTTCACATGATATTCAAAACTGCTATTTGGTGGATTAATACAGAATACAAAATAAAATTTGGTAATTGCTATGGACTGAATTATGCCCCTTCACCCCAAATTCATATGTTGAAGTGCTGACCAATACTGGGGACTTTAAGTGGTGACAGGGCCTTTTGGAGGTAAGTAAGGTTAAATGAGGTCATAAGAGTAGGGCTCTAAATAATAGGGCTAGTGTCTTTAAGAAGAGGAGGAGACACCAGAGATTTCAATCTCTCTCTCTGCACTGTGTGTGAACACAGCTAGAAGAAGGCCATACACAAGCCAGAAATAGAATCTTTGCCAAGAACTGAATCACCCCGCATCTTGAATTAGGAGTTCTTAGCCATTGGGAGAAATAAATTTCTGTTGTTTAAACCACTCAGTCTATGATATTTTGTTAATGGCAGCCCAAACAAGCTAGGAGTAATTAAAGAAAAAAAAATCCTAGCCGCTACAAAGGAAAAGACTGCTGAATTTAATTGTATATTAAAAAAAAATTTATAAGACAAAAACAATTATACAGTCAAACGATACCTGGAAAAATATCTGCAACACACATAACAGAAATAAATTATTACTCTATGAAAAACTCATAAAATCAATGTAAAAGATTAATGGGAAAACTGATAAAAAGATTTGAACATGTTTGTATCCGTGGTGCCTAGTCCAGTTCCTTGAGGGAGATAGCTAATGATTAATTGAACTAAATATATAAATCATGTAATTTTATTTTTATTAGTTTTTTTTAAAGCATACAACCTATAAAATAAGGGATTTAGACAATGGTACACTAGTTTTATAGATTTATTGTAGAAAATTTTATAGAAATATAAAATCAGAATATTATATTAAAAACAAAAAAGGTATGTAAAAGCCAGTAAACATTTTAAAAACTACTCAACCTCACTTGTAATTGACAATAAATAAGTAATATTATAATTAATTAGATATATTCATCTCTAAATAAGATTATATTTCTTTTAATAAGTTTATAAGTTGGTAATACCTACTGTTGGTGCAGAGTGAAAAATGGTAGAGCCTTTTAAGAAAGAAGTTATTTATCAAAATTAAAAATATAAATTCTTATGGCCCAGCAGTTCTACTTTTAGGAACTGATGTTACCAATATACTCCAAAAATGAACATCAAGATAAATGAACATTAATGTTCATGACCAGTCATTTATAATAGTAAAAAACTAAAAACAACTTTATAGGGTCATTCATGGAGGATTAGTTCAATCCATTATGATATGCCTTGTCAACAGACTCTTATGCAGATGTTAAAACAGAATGAAGGAAGACTGCATGCTAAGAGGGGAAAAAAAGCAAGGCCCAGACTTTTATATATTACCATTGCTGTGAATTTTTTTTTTTAAAGATTTTATTTATTTGACAGAGAGAAACACAGTGAGAGAGGGAACACAAGCAGAGGGAATGGTAGCGGGAGAAGCAGGCTTCCTGCAGAGCAGAGAGCCCGATGCGGGTCTCGATCCCAGGACCCTGGGATCTGACCTGGGCCGAAGGCAGACGCTTAATGACTGAGCCACCCAGGCGTCCCCATTGCTGTGAATTTTTAAAAGCATACACACATGCATGGGCATACACACACAACACGCAGACACAGGCGTGCACACACACTATATTGGTACTGTCTTAAATATTTTTTTGGTAGAAAACATGAGAAATTTAACAATGGTGTCCAAAAGAAGATGTTGGAGATGGATACTTTCATTTACTGTTCTATTTTGGTGTGTGTGTCGATAATATATATTTAAGACTTTCAGACTATAATTCTTAAAAACAGGACATTTATATGAAGAGTCTTTAAATTATGGGTCTATCATTAATTTCTAAGAATCAACTACCCTTCCTGAAAAGACTGAATATTCAATCATCAGTATAGCAGACAGTCAATGAAGCTAACATTTCCTCCTTTCCATAGCAGTAGCCTTTTCTTTAGTGATTTCTCTTTTACAAACA
This sequence comes from Procyon lotor, assembly GCA_028646535.1. Classification (NCBI taxonomy): domain Eukaryota; kingdom Metazoa; phylum Chordata; class Mammalia; order Carnivora; family Procyonidae; genus Procyon; species Procyon lotor. Next base: position 104,156,630 of record CM053604.1, read on the forward strand.
AACAACACTGAGTTTGTCCTGAGGGCTCTTCCCTCCCTGTTCCCTTACAGGAACTCAACTGATGCTCCTCCATTCGTGCTGTCGGGACCCTGGCTCAGGTATTCATTATCACTTATTAGACAACAGTAATAATACAAGGAGATGTTGTTACTGAGTTCTATGTGGCAGGCACTTCACAGATTCTGCTTTCTAATCCCTACAGCAATCGCAGGTTGGTATTAACATCTCATTTTTCTGGATACTCACAATATGATTACACTTAAAAATGGAGTATTTGGGTGGGTGAAAAGCAGTGTCTCATTGCTTGAAATCAAATTTCTCTAACTCCTAAAAGGTTGAACATATTTCTATTCATTTATTGGCCATTATATTGTCCTGCAGCACTCCCGGTCATATGTTTTGCCTATTTTTGAGTGGGTAGTTTGTCCTTTGCTTATTGATTATAGTAGTTTCTCATGTATTTTGGATCTTTCCCCCCTCAACATTTTTTTAAAATTTCAAACCTATTTGTGAAAATTGCCAAGAACAGTATAATGAACATCTATATACTCTTCGCCTATATTCACCAATTACCAATTATTAACATTTTACACCTCTCTTTCAACCCTCTACCCCCAAACTCTCTCTCTCTTACTAGTAGACTGCCCAACATTGTGACACTTCTCATCTAAATACTTCAGCATGTATTCTGAGCCTCATTATATTTTCTGCTGTCCTAGCCCTTCATAGACCCTTTCTCCAGCCTAATGAACTGCCACAGTTTCTTGAATCATACATTTACTGTTTCCTTTCCTTGGAATGTATTTTTGCCATTTTCCATATATCCAAATCTTATCCATCCTTCAAGATCCAACTCAGATGTCCCTTGATCCATGAAGCCTTCTCCTCTCAATTTTCCTTCTGTTGCCTGGGCAGATGCATACCACTTTTTGTTTTCTGCTTGGCGCCACCATTATTTACGTATATGTCTCACATCCCTAACAGTCACAAGCACTTAAGGACAGGAAGTGTGTCCAACAGTAACTTATATTTACCACAGATCTTAGCACAGCAACTTGTAAATAGGAGACACTCAATAAGTGTCTGCAAAATCAACCAGCAAAATCACTGAATAAATGTATGTTTGAGAAAAACAGAGGGAAATTAAAATTCTATTTCTAGGGCACCTAGGTGGCTCAGTAGGTTAAGCATCTGCCTTTGGCTCAGGTCATGATCCCAGAGTCCTGGGATCTAGTCCATCAGGCTCCCTATTCAGAGAGGAGTCTGCTTCTCTGCCCTTCCCCTGGCTCCTGTGCATTCTTTCTCTCTCTTTCTCTCTCTCTCTCCTTCACTCTCTTTCTCTCAAAAATAAACAAACAAACAAACAAACAAATAATCTTTGTAAAAAAAGATTCTATTTCCAACCCCTTCAATGATTCTTTGTGATTTTCTACAAATCATTTAACTTTAGCAGTGATAATATTGATTATAAAATAATAGTTCTTTTATTTTTTTCAAGACTAGGCACTTTATATATGTCATTCATTGTGTCACTTAATTCCCACAACAGCTTTACCAAGTAGACATTATTACCATATTACAAGTAAACAGAAGTGTAAAGAGATCCAGTAACATGACCATGCAGGTAGGGTATTAGTCTATGATTCTGTCACATTTATCTTCTTATTATTTATATTGCTTATTCCACCTGTACTTGTAAAATGGCTTGTTTAAAACTGAGTGTTTGGGGCACCTGGGTGGCTCAGTGGCTTAAAGCCTCTGCCTTCGGCTCAGGTCATGATCTCAGGGTCTTGAGATCGAGCCCCGCATTGGGCTCTCTGCTAGGCAGGGAGCCTGCTTCCCCCTCTCTCTCTCTGCCTACTTGTGATCTCTCTCCTCTCTGTCAAATAAATAAATAAAATCTTTAAAAAAATAATAAAATAAAATAAAATTGAGTGTTTGCGCCTTAGAGATAGATGAATTCAATGACTAATGCTATTTAGCCAAAAAAACACACAAAAAAACAAAAAAACTCCAAACCAAAACAGAAAAGTTAATCATACTTAATAACAGATAATTAAAGAAAAAGGGATATTTTCTGTTATAAACAAAAAGTGACATAATAATTTCTAGAACTCTATAATAGGTTGATTTAGCTTTTAACTTTTTGATTTGTCATGAACAGCAGCAATACTGAGTGAGGCATGCACTTAAAACACATGCAAAATTAAGAGGCTTTTTCTTTGGGGAGTTCTGGTGATAAGCTAGGTGATTTTAGCTGCTTTTATAATGGGCAAGCCCACCAAAATCCTGCAGATGGGAATCTGCGACTTCTCTATTAAACATTTTATATTACCTTGGGAAAAAGCTCAGGCCAACAGTCCAGTGTCAGGGCCCCTCTGTTATCAAACAAGGGAACTGGTTCCCAGCTCTCACAGGTCTGAGACTTACCAGGCTAAATACAACTTTTCTGCCTGAACTGGGCTGTGGGACTTGAAATAACTGGGCTATCATTTCAGTTGTCTTAAAACTAGAATTTCAGTTGTCTTAAAGTCTGACACCAAAGTAACTGATAGGTTTTGATCTTGAGACAAAAAAAGAAAAAAGTTAGTGCATAACCAACTGTTATCAAATTCTGTTTCCCTGAATTATACAATCTCCCAAACCACCATTGTGTTTAGTTTTAAACACATACTCTTTTTTTTTTTTTTTTTAAGATTTTATTTTTTTAAGTAATCTCTAGACCCAACATGGGGCTCGAGCTCACAACTCCGAAATCAGGAGTTGTATGCTCCATCGACTGAGCCAGCCAGGTACCCCTTAAAGACATATTCTTAATGAAATCTATTACCTCATTTAAAAAGAATAAGCTTTGTCAAGACAAGTAGTAGATCAACACTCCCAGAGAGAACTTCAGCCTTATTGGTCCAGTCTCAGAGTCTCTATGGTCAAGGTCAGAGGATCAGCTTCTAATACAACAGTGGGGGAAAGGAGCTGACCGTTATATAGATATGAACTTCAGATTTGGAATTAAGGAGCTTGGAATCAGAAGCCTACTCTCCAGCCTATGAGACTCTCTGCAAATCACTTGCCCAGCCCCTATGAGTCTCAGAGTCCTCAGCTATAAAATGTAGATGACCATTCCTCCACTGGGCAACTGTTAGGATTTGTGATATAATGGATGTAAAAGCACTTAGCAGTTACCTAGCTTTATAAATGCTCAATAAATGTTAATAAATGCAACCTATGGGGTCTCAAATCATATTTTTTGAGATTATGATAATGAAAAGTGTAATAGTATATGACACCATTAAAGTTGGAGTGTTTGAGTTTTAATCATTTAATGGTAAGATTTGTGGAAGACATCCTAGATTCTGCTATTTGAAGGACTAAATTTTACTCATATTTTATACATTATCCAGAAAAATCAATCAACAAATGTGTGTTGATTTACTTATTCATTGAATAAGGTTTTGGGGTTATAAGCATTCCTGCTCATAAGAAACTGTACTGAAATTGACAAAAGGCAATCATAATGTTTTATAATTTCAATTACTGATAGCATTGCTCATGCTAATAGCTATTAAGGGCTTAAAGTTTGCTAGGAATTGGGTAGTTATGGGGAAAGGATACAGAATATGTAAAAGATAGTTATTTAAACCAGAATCCTAGATCTGGGAAGGTTCTGAGCAGGAAAAGCCAAGAAAACTTGAGCCTTTTCCCCTTTTACTTTATCAGTTAGATTACATGTAAGTTATTTAAACGTACTGAGTTTAAATGCACCTTGCATGGCATTACTTTTTGCTTTTAATTGTAACTTCAGATTTAGCAGGCATAAAGACAGAAAATTCAAATTGCGAAACATGAAAATAAATGGTTGTAAATAGACGATAAAAAAGCAAGAGGGACTTTGGGACAAACTAAGGCTCAGAGCAATTTGGAAGGCAAAAACAGACTAACAAATCTTAATCCATTTTCTTCAAGAAGAGAGATGTGGAAGCTCAAAAGGGGTGTTATCATCCTACTAGTTTAACGTTGATGTGTCGTGTGACTGAAATTTCTAATTGTTTACAAAGATGTAACATATGTCATCTTCACTTATAAAGAAAATTTCTGCTTCACTCAAGAAAGGACATAAAGACCATATAAACTCATGCCTTCAGTACAGTAAGTAGTAATTATCTCTATTTTTTAATCTTTACATAATTCTCATATACATATTAATACAAAGTATACCAGAGCTTTTAAATATTGGCCCCTCAAACTTGAACACTACAAAATGTGTGAAGAGGAAAACAATGTCAAGTACCCATTTGTGACTGTGCAAATCAATGTCTCCAAGAAGAGCAGGCTGGACTATGGGTTATTCTTGTTACCAAAAGAGAAATACAGTCTGTGTCTGTGTGACCAAGGGGGGAAAAAAAAGTGTAAAAACACTGCTAAAAGCAAACAGAATTCTTGAACTCTTTAACTTATTTTGAGTTCAAAAATAAAGTATACCTTAGCCCCTCAGTTCATAGTCCACTTAAGTATTTGGGACCGTGGAGATGTATTTTATTAAGTTGCTGGTCAGTTGTCAGGGACTGAGCCACACAAAAGGCACATGAAGTCCTTTTCTAAGAGTCAATACATCTTCTGTAAGGTCCCCAAACATCCCTAACTCTAATCAGTAATTGTCATTAAAAGCTCTCATTATGTGAAGGAAGTGTCATTAGAGCATCTTGCTCTTACAGGGCGTACAGGACCGAGAAGGCTGGAAGGGTTCATAAATTAGTGCCAATTCGCTCACCCTCTATCTACCACGCATTCTACTGTGAGAGAGAAAATTGTGTTTATACACATTAAGGCAAAAGCCCACTGGCCCCTGCAAAATTAACCTAAACACTAACTGTGGTTATTTGAGGGACTCCCCATTTCATTATGTGTCTCAGAAATAAGAGATAAAGTTTGCTGCCATCAATAACACTGAACATATCTGCTGAATCCCGCAGATTCCAAGACATTAATAATTCAAAATCTTGTGGGAATTTTGTCATGGTGGAGATACGACTTGTCGGCAAACAGACCCAGGGGATGCTCAGTATGATCTATTCTTCTATATGTGCACAACTACTGCATTCATTACAACACAGAGAAGAACACAGGATTCTCCTGTATCTCTGCAATTGAAAACTTGGAATGTTTATTATAAAGTTGTTATGTATAACATAATAATTCCCAATCTCACATGAAGAATAATAATCATGATAGGTCATTATACCTTATAGATTAAAATGATTGGTAAACTCATATTTTCTCCCTCATCTCTTAAACATATATGTCATTATTTAAAAAACATTGAGAATGAGTGGTCAGATGGAAAAAATTGTCTCCTATTTTTTTGTCTCTCCTATTGGGAGACAGAGTGTGCGTGCGTGTGTGTGTGTGTGTGCATCTACATGTGTATATACACATGCATTTACATGTGTATATACACAAATACATGCATTTACATGTGTATATACACAAATATGTGTAAATACACATACACGTGTATAGTGTTTATGTATATTTGTGTATATATGTACATACTCATATATATACACACTCACATAGCCATGATCCCCAGATTTACTTAAAAACTAGAAATTGACAACGTCAGTTACATCACTGGATGTATTGGAACCAATACCTGAGAAGATGACACTAGCGAAAATATCCACCAATAATATTATTCCCCAAAAGGTCCCTTTAGAGACTACCCAGACCCTTAATTCTTGATAAAAGACTTCAAATCATTCTCAATATTAAGGCCAGAACAATCTTTCTAAAACTCAAATTTAACCATGTCATTTCCCTGTGGAAATTCTTCCTATTGCCCTTAGAATAAAGCCCTAAATCCTCTTTAACAAGGCCCAGGAGGCTCTGTGTGATCTAGCTACCCCAGCCTACCTCAGCCTCATTTGAAGCCATTTTCCACTTCATTTTCTGAGCTCCAGGCACAATGGCCTTCATTTAGTTCTTTGAAAACATCATGGGTAGTCCTGCCTCAGGGCCTTTGAACATGGTGTTTTCTCTTAGTTATATTCTCCATTTAGCAAATTCCTACCATTGTTCAGATCTCAGCTTAAAAGTCAATTGCTCAGAGAAGGCTTCCCCTACCTTTTCCCTTTAAAGCTTTATAGGAAATAGGGGTGCCTAGGTGGTTCAGTTGGTTAAAGCCTCTGTCTTCAGCTCAGGTCATGGTCTCAGGGTCCTGGGATCGAGCCCTGCATGGAGCTCTCTGCTCAGCGGGGAGCCTGCTCCCCCTCTCTCTGCCTGCTTGTGATCTCTCTCTCTCTCTGTCACTCTGTCAAATAAATAAATAAAATATTTTTTAAAAATAAAAAAAGCTTAATAGGAAATAATTACTAAATGTTCCTATGTAATAGGCAATGTACCCAACCAACTTTTTACATGCCTTTTTTCATTTAGTCTCACAACAACCCCATGAAGTTAGCATTATTATCTCTATTTACACATGTGAAAATGGATCCCAGAAAGATTAAGAAATATATGGAAAATCACACAGCTTATAAATGGGGGAAGAGGAATTCACTGAGATAGTGCCTGTGATACATCTCTCTTCACATGTGTACTCTTTGGTAACACCATATAATCAGTTGCTTAAAGTTTGCTTTCCACATTAGAATGCAACCTCTATAAATGCAGAAAGGTCATCTACCTTGTTTACTAAGATATTGTGATGAGTCTGGGAAGACTGGGGTCAACAAACATCTCTTGTTGAACAAATGATTATGTGATACATTTAGTCATTTCTAGCACAAAGAAAAGAAAGCCTAATTAAAAATGCTCACCATTCCTAAGGGCAAATAATAGATTATATGTTAATAAAAAAATAATAAAAAAATTTTAATGCTCACCATAAGTCATTACCTATCCAATTCAGACACTAAATTTGGAAAGCTGAAATAGGTATCAGTTATTATTAAGTACTATATGTAGTCCAGTTAAGTCCATAGTAAATATAACCTGAATAGGAAATGTATGCAGTGTGTCTTTAGGGAAAGGCAATTCTTTGTGCACATCTAACTCATACTGGAACCTAGCAGGGAAAGCAATTACTCAGAGTACTTTCTGAAAATTCAGTTCTCTTTAGATTTCAGAGTAGGCTAGATAGCTCTCAAGTCCAATTTCAAAGTATAAACACATTTAAAATCACAATGAAATATTACAGATAATTACAGTAAAATGTTTTCAAAGACCCATAGAAGATCTATCTCAATTAATATAGCTAATCCTTGCAAGTAAACAGTCAGTATTATTCTGCATTATATTAGGAAATCTAATCAGAACGATTGCAAGTCTTCCTGAACTTCATATGTAAAGCCAATTCCACTGACTCTGGGGACTGGTCAAGGTCAGTTATGTATTTCAAATTCTCATAATTCATGATTATATCAGGAATGAAAGCCTGATTTAAGTATTTATTTCAAAATCCTACCTCATTAAATTTTTTATCTACCAGCGTTGCTGATGAACAAAATAGGTCTTGGTTTATACTCTTCTTTTCTACCTTTCTGTAACAAACTGGTTAATGAACACTGACATGACCAAAGATGTGAGGCAGCTTTACATTTAAAAAAATATATATTCAAGGAGTACAAATATTATACTCTAAATAATAAATTATAAAGGTCTATTATACTAGAAAAGCATTTATAAGTACAGCAAAAGTCTGTAACTTTATCTTTAACAATATACCTATTTAGAGAGCTTACAGAGCCTATCATATACAAACACAATAAATACGAACAAATGAAAATATAGACGACCTGCAGAAGATTCAAAGACATCATCTTTCTAAGTCCCTTTTCGTATCCACAGAATCATATTCCTCCATATTCTTATTCATAAGAATAAAATGAAAAATGTATAATTTTCAAAAGCCATGCCTTATTAGATACACATGAACTTTGTTCAGCTATCAGAAATGTGTATAAAGGGAATCATGTTCTCTGATCAACAGTTCTACTTCTTCCATGAAGCCTTATCTGATCATTTCTATCTTCCCCCCAAATCTGAGTTCTCACTCCTTGCTTCCATGCCACCTGTCCCTCACATATATACTTCCCTATTAAAGCACACAGTTTTGTTTTTTTTTTTTTAATTTAACAGAGAGAGATCACAAGTAGGTAAAGAGGCAGGCAGCGAGAGA
>CM053604.1:104164905-104209646 GCA_028646535.1 Procyon lotor
ACAAGTGCCTAAAGCACACAGTTTTAGGGCGCCTGGGTGGTTCAGTGGGTTAAAGCCTCTGCCTTCAGCTCAGGTCATGATCTCAGGGTCCTGGGATCGAGCCCCACATCGGGCTCTCTACTCAGCAGGGAGCCTGCTTCCCCTCTCTCTCTGTCTGCCTCTGCCTGCTTGTGATCTCTCTCTCTTTGCCAAATAAATAAATAAAATCTTAAATAAATAAATCACACAGTTTCTACTTCCTTAAATTTCATGTATTTATGTGTATATATTTCTCTTTTTATTTTTATTTTTATTTTTTTTTCATATTTCTCTTTTTAAATCAGAAGCTCAATCAGGGTAGGTTTTTCATCTGATTAAAATTTGCACCTCCTTCTCCACAATAGCACTTATCATAATGGATGTGCATAAGAGATAGAACAATTCACTCCACAAATAAATAAACATGGCTGTCCGCAAGTGATGTGGAGTCAGGTGCTAATATATCTTTGCTCCCAACAATACTAACAATACTAACAGCTCTCTGGTGCCAACATGCAATAACTGAAATGAAAAACCAAAAATAACAAGAGTATGTAAAATGCACAGCACAAATATCTTATTACAATAGGGTTTCTACTTTGGTTATTCAATATTTCAATGTATTTTCTATCTGCTGAGGTTCCCCTCCACCCTGTATTTGTAGATAATTATGTATGTAATTCATTTTTCTTTGTTCAATTTGGGCTTTATATAACTTAACATTCATAAAAATCAGTAAGCTATCCTTATAAAAGTAAGCCACATTGGCCCTTGAATTCAAGCCACTAGTCATTCTTCTCTTTGTTGTGTATCATGGATTGTTCTCATTATAGGTCAACCTACAAAGTTTTTTCTCTTCACATACTTCCAATATTATTCCTTCTCTCTAGCCCAGATCTACTATCCCACATGTTGCATAATCATGTCTATCTCAGGAGAATCGATGAGGTAACCAGCTGTGTGACATCACTGAATTATTTTCTTCCCCACCCTAATCACTCTGATTAGTTCAATTCTTTGACCACAAAGAGGGATTATTATGTTAACTTTTAAATGAGGAGATAACTAATTAAGCCAAAGTAACTCAAAGGGCTTAGAATATTGAAAGAAACAAAGATACTTATAGAAAAGCCCATTTCAATGAAAGGAACATATTTAAATAAAAATTTTCCCTCCAGTGATGGACATTTTACCAAAAGCTTTAAATAAAATGCATTATTTCATGCATTATGGTATGAAAGTCAAAAGCTCATGAAAGTAGAAAAGGTTGATAGTTTCAGATTACATTACTCTAAATAAAGAAGGAATTGTTGCTGACATCACCTTAAATATATTGCATATTGACATGTTTTTGAAGGAATTATAGTTGTGTGGCACAAGTCAAAATCAAATTTAGTTCAATCAGCTGCAGCATATTTTTAAAAAATAAAAAGGTATTAGGGATACAAATATATGAAAAGGCCTTTATCAACCTTGGTCTTTATGTGCCCAATTTTTAAATCCCTACTTATTTGCAAGCAAAAAACATGTACATTGGTGAAACTGTGGGATTATATATTCATAAAAAGAGTAATTTCAAACACACACACACAAATTCCTAACCACTGCTTCCTCAAAAGTTCACTGAAAAAAAGAGGGGCCTGCTCCTTTAGAATTCAGTACTGCGTGTTTAAACCCATACAAGGAAAAGTCACCAAGATTTAAACAAAAATAACAAAGGAAAAATGAGAAAAAGAAATATGAGAATTAAGTCAAACACTCTATAAACTGAATTCAGACTCTAGGATTTTATAGAATATTAATCTAATATATGCTAAATTAGATTTTCAAATTCCATAATATTTGATTTCTTTTCTAAAACTGGTTTACTCTTAATCCCAGAAGTTTTTCTTTCAAAGATAAACTACAATTCTAAGTGAGATTTCTATTCAACTAGGAGCTCTATTGTTGATTTTTTAAGTATTTATGAATCATATTTATGATTTTACCCTCCCTAAACATTACTTTTGACTTTAATAAAGTTTAGACTCATGTAAGAACCCAAAGATGGTTTAATGTGGATTAAATAATACTCTTATTTAAAAACAGGACCATTTGTACACTATTTGTCAACTAAAATAATGTCAGAAAAGTTTTTAGACATCTGAGAATTTCTTCCAACTTCAACTAGAAAGCAACAAAAAAGTCATCCAGGAAATTCAGTATAAGATAGATCTGCTTTTGGAACACAATCCCAAAAACATATACAATTGACCAGAGGTAACTCTTCTGTCTTTGCCATGAGACTATAACCTTTAGTTGGAAAACACCATGACTATGTTCCAGTCTTCAGTGCTAAAGAATCTGCATAGCACAACAGTCCAGGATTTTTAGCAATTGGACAGCTTGACCATTCCTTTACACCCTGCATAATGGAGCTTCTCAGTAATACCACTCATGAACTTCAAGTCACAAAAGGACATCACTCAACTGGAGTCCTTCAGTATGGCCAGTCCACTCATCCTAAAGTGGTGTTGAAATGTAAGTCTGTAGGTTTGCTCAAAAGCAAATAAAAGACTGCAGCAGGGCATGAATGTATGTAGTCCTTGTATAGTGAGTAGATCTGGGGTAGCATCAAAACAGAACAGCAGAAAAATACCTTTAAGAATTCTCTGGAGTATAATTTAACAATACAAAATAAAAATGGAAACTAAAGATGAAAGAAAAACTGGATAAAGCAATAACAAAGGTAGTTGTTCATTTTGATCAGAGACCCTGGAGACCAGAGTTTAAGCAGAGTTAGCTCTTCGGGCACTGCAGATGCATATAACATCACAAGTGTTCAAAGTGTTACTGACAGAGCATTGGTATTATTTGCAACATCATACTGCAGAACACAGTAACTCCTAGGAGCATGCTGAGATTTCTGGAAGCATGTGAATGTGTGTACATGAGCAAATACCTGGGAATGAGTACCTCTTCTTCTACACCCTCGATTTTTAAAAAAAAAAATAACTCTATTCTGTACCGGAAAAAAGATAGATAAATCATTTTTTTTTTTAAGATTTTATTTATTTGACAGAGAGAAACATAGTGAGAGAGGGAACACAGGCAGAGGGAATGTTAGCGGGGGAAGCAGGCTTCCCGCCGAGCAGAGAGCCCGATGTGGGGCTCGATCCCAGGATCCTGGGATCATAACCCAAGCCGAAGGCAGACGCTTAACAACTGAGCCACCCAGGCGCCCTGATATAACTCTTTACATAATTCGATATTTATTTTGGCAATGAAATAGCAATTAGTATATAAGAAAGAGCCATGTGAAAAAAAGGTTGTGTCAACCAGTCTAATGTCATTTTAGACAAATCTGCCATGATGACTGTTCTGTGACCTGAAACCTTCTTGGCACAGCCCCTCTTCCTGTTCACCCCCTGACTACTTCTTTCCTTTTGTTTACCACATCCTTAAGCACACCCTTGGGGCATAATGTCCTTAATCTTCCCTGCAGGTATAACTATGACACACATCTACTCTTAGAAATTCTGCTCTTAAGTGGTCCCTCAGTATTCCCAGTCTATAGGGCTATAAAAACAAGTCTTAAGCTGGGATTGTGGAGATCTACTCATTCTGTGACCACCCAACACAGGCTTCTGTCCATAAATCCCCTTAATAAACCATTTCTCATCACGCTACACTTGCTGGCCTTTCTCTTTGGTCTTATGGCTCCCTCAGCCTTTGGAGGTAATTTTTATATATACCTTCCTTTCATGGAATAAAAGTAATAGTTACATATTCTTATACACACACACACACACAATGAATGTGTGGCATCCATTAAAACTTAAATATTTTATTTCTTTCTGTTTAAAGTATAATAAGAGAAGAAATATCAAAATGATTCCTTATCACAAAAGAAGTTGAAGAAGACAAATTAAGATCAAGAAAACCAGAAACTCCAATGGAGAATCTATACAAAATTACGCTGTTTGTAACAACAGTGGGAACGTTTGTTTTAAGAAAAGTAGACAAGCCTTGGACCAGTGATCAGGAAGTCCTTTAATTTGATATAATAAGAAACCGCTTTATGGACCACAGCATAAAGAATTAGTCTCTTCAGAAAAGAATGTCTGGGTAATGTCAAAAGACAAGAAGGATAAGTATGACTTTGTAAAACTTGTTTAGAGAGGGAAATATAGACAAGTCCACCCTAAAGAAAGAGAAAAGAGAGAGAAAAAACAGCCAAGGTGGGAAAAGTGAAACACTGTATGTGAATATATATCACACACCACTAACTTCGAAGACTCACAAGTCCCAAGGCTTTTTGTTTTATTTTGAGTCTTGCCTGGAAAATGGTTAATTTATTTTACAGCTATTTAGACTGGCACAGACTAGGTGCCAGGTAACATATAAACAGTAGGGATATTACAATGAAAAAAAGACAAGCAAGGTCCCTCCTCTCTTAGAGCTTACATGCTAGTGAGGATTGACACACAATGGACAAATGAATGAGAAAACTCTTGATAATGATAATGGCTTTGAAGAAATAAAAAAGTCGATGTGTTAGAAAGTACTGGGGAGGTACTTATGGAAGGCTATTAAGGAGGGGCCATTTCAGCTGATATCTGTGTGACAAGAAGGAGCCAATCCAATGAAGATCAGAATGTTCCAGACAGAGGGGAGGACTAGTACAAAGGTCCTAAGAAAATAACAGCCTTGGTGTGTTTGAGGAGAGAAACTTTGTATTGCCGGAGTGTGTCAAGTATGTGGTGTGGTATTAGGTGGAGCCAAGGACGAAGGAAGGGCTAGCTAATAGGATGTTATTGGTTGGGATGATGAATCTATAAATTTTCTTTTAAGAGCAACAGAAGACACCAGATGTTTTAAAACTAGGGAAAAGTTGAGAGAGAGTCTGGTAATACAATGTGAGGTTTATATTCTAAGAAGATTACTCTTTAGCTGATGAGTGAAGTCAGAATTTTAGGGAGATCAGAGTAGAAGCAGGCAAGACGAATTAGGGAATAACTTATAGGGTAGGAGGCAAGAATTGATGGCATCTGGTGTTTGAGTAGTGACAGTAAAGATGAAGAGAAGTTGATGAACTCAAGATATATTTTGAAGGTAGATCCAGTGGGATTTACTGATAAGTTAGATTTGGGGAGAGAAAGATGGTGGAAAGAAACCCAGGAATAGTATTATATTCAAATAATAAGTAGAGCCATTTACTGAAATGAGAAAAACTGAGTGAGAAGCAATCTAAGGATGGGAAGGAAGATCAAGAATTCTATTTTGCATATGATAAACTTGAGACTTTTATTAGATATCCAAGATGATACATCAAATAGGCCTTTTGGTATATATGAGTCTGGCATTTGGGGATGAAGTTAGATTTAAAGATATCAATTTGGTAGCAGATGCATTTTGATGTTACATAAAACCATGGAATTGGGAGCTCCTGAATGGCTCAGTTGGTTAAGCGTCCAACTTTTGATTTTGGTTCATGTCATGATCTCAGGGTCTTGAGATCAAGCCCCATGTTGGGCCTTACTTTGAGCGTCAAGTCAGCTCGAGATTTTCTCTCTCTCTCCCTCTCTCTGCCCTATGCCCCCACCCCAAACAAAACAAAACAAATCAAAACAACCATGGAATTGGAAGAACTTTCCTAGGAAGTTACTGTAAACAGAGAAAAGACCAGGGCCCATGACCAAGCACTGAGACACTCTAATATTTAGAAGTTAAGCAGAGCAAAGAACCCACATAGGAAACTGTGAAGGGGTGGTCAGCAAAGTAGATGGAATCCCAGGAGAGAGAGGTATCACCGAAATGAAGAGGCAAACATGTTTTAAAGAGGGAGTTATCAATTGTGTCTACTACTCCCAAGTGTTTGAGCAAGACAAGAACGAAGAAACCACCATTGGCTTTGGACAGATGGAGATGACTGGTAACCTTGATAAGAGCTGAATTAAGTTCTTAGTAGTGTCAGGAAGACTTGATTAGAGTAAATTGAGGAGGCGTAGTGCTATAAGGGGTGAAGACTGGAAGAGCTGTTTCAAAAACCACATGATATTTCATCCTCAGTAGGGAAAAATTGAGAGCTTTTCCCTTAAGATTAGGAACACTACAGGGATGTCTGCTCTCACCACTTTTATCTAAGATAGTACTGGAAGTCCTAGCCACAGCAATCAGACAACAAAAAGAAATAAAAAGCATCCAAATCAGCAAGGAAGAAGTCAAACTCACTATCTGTAGATGACATGATACTCTACATAGAAACCCTGGAAGACTCCATTAAAAAACTACTAGAACTGATAAAACAAATTCAGTAAAGTCACAGGATATAAAATCAATTTACAGAAATGTGTTGCATTTCTTTACACCCATAATTAAGCAGCAGAAAGAAATCAAGGAATCAATCCCATTTACAATTGCACCAAAAAAATTAAGATACCTAGGAATAAATCAAACCAAAGAGGTGAAAGACCTGTACTCTGAAAACCAGAAAACACTGATGAAAGAAGCTGAAGACGACACAAAGAAATGGAAAAACCTCCCATGCTCATGGATTGGAAGAGCAAATATTGTTAAAATGTCTATACTTCCCAAAGCAATCTAAACGTTTAATGCAATCCCTATCAAAATATCACCAGCATTTTTCACAGAGCTAGAAGAAACAATCCTAAAATTTGTATAGAACCACAAAGAGATCCCAAATAGTCAAAGCAACCTTAAGCAAAGCTGGAGGCATCATAATTCAGACTTCAAGTTATATTACAAGCTGTAATAACCAAAACATTATGGAACAGGCACAATCTTAGACAGACAGATCAGGGGCACCTGGATGGCTCAATAGTTAAGTGTCCGACTCTTGATTTTGGCTCAGGTCATCATCTCAGGGTCATGGGATCAAGCCCTACATTGGTGGTTGTGCTCAGCATGGAATCTGAGCTCTGTGCTCAGCATGGAGTCTGCTTGTCCCTCTCCCTCTGCTCCTTTCCCTGCTCTCAAATGAATAAATAAAATCTTTAAAAAAAAAAATAGACACACAGATCAGTAGAACAGAATAGAAAATCCAAAATGAACCCAGAACTATATGGTCAAATAATCTTTGACAAAGCAGTAGAGAATATCCAATGCGAAAAAGAATGTCTCTCCAACAAATGGTGTTGGGAAAACTGAGCAACAACATGCAAAAGAATGAAACTGGACCGCTTTCTTAAACCATACACAAAAATAAATTCAAAATGTATCAAAGACCTTAATGTGAGACCTGAAATCATAAAAATCCTAGAAGAGAATACAGGCAGTAACTTCTTTGACATAGGCCATAGCGACTTCCTTTTAGATATGTCTCCTGAGACAAGGAAAACAAAAACAACAACAAACTATTGGTGCCTGATTTCAAGCTTTACTACAATGCTGTGATCACCAAGACAGCATGGTACTGGCACAAAAACAGACATACAAACCAGTGGAATAGAGTAGAGAGCCCAGATACGGACCCACAACTCTATGGTCAAATAACCTTCGACAAAGCAGGAAAAAATATCCAGTGGAAAAAGAACAATCTCTTCAATAAATGGGAAAATTTCGCCACTGGGAAAATTGGACAGCTATATATAGAAGAATGAAACTTGGCCATTCTCTTACATCAAACACAAAGATAAACTTGAAATGGATAAAATGCCTCAATGTGAGGCAGGAATCTATCAAAAGAGGAGAGCATAGGCAGTAACCTCTTTGACATCGGCCACAGCAACTTCTTTCAGGTCATGTCTCCAAAGGCAAAGGAAACGAAAGTGAAAATGGACTTTTGGAACTTCATCAAGATAAAAAGCTTCTGCATAGCAAAGGAAACAGTCAACAAAATAAACAGGCAACCCACAGAATGGGAGAAGATATTCTCAAATGACACTACAGACAAAGGTCTGATATCTAAGATCTATAAAGAACTCCTCAAACTCAACACTCAAAAAACAGAAACCATGTCAAAAAATGGGCAGAAGACATGAACAGACACTTCTCCAAAGAAGACATACAAATAGCTAACAGACACATGAAAAAATGTTCATCATCACTACCCATCAGGGAGATTCAAATCAAAACCACATTGAGATACCACTTTTCACCGGTTAGAATGGCCAAAATCAACAAGACAGTAAACAACAAATGTTGGAGAGGATGTGGAGAAAGGGGAACCTTCTTCCACTGTTGGTGGGAATGCAAGTTGGTGCAGCCACTTTGGAAAACAGTGCGAGGATTCCTGAAGAAATTAAAAATAAAGCTACCCTATGACCCTGCAATTGCACTACTGGGTGTTTACCCCAAAGATACAGATGTAGTGCAAAGAAGGGCCACATGTACCCCAATGTTCATAGCAGCAATGGCCACAATCGCAAAACTGTGGAAAGAGCCAAGATGCCCTTCAACAGACGAATGGATAAAGAAGATATGTTACATATATACAATGGAATGTTATGCCTCCATCAGAAAGGGTGAATACCCAACTTTTGTATCAACATGGATGGGACTGGAAGAGATTATGCGGAGTGAAATAAGTCAAGCAGAGAGAGTCAGTTATCATATGGTTTCACTTATGTGTGGAGCAAAAGGAAAAACATGGAGGACGTTGGGAGAAGGAAAGGAAGGGTGAATTGGGGGAAATCGGTGGGGGTGATGAAGCATGAGAGACTGTGGACTCTGAGAAACAAACAGGGTTTTGGAGGGGAGAAGCATGGGAGGTAGGTTGAGCCTGGTGGTGGGTATTGAGGAGGGCAAGTATTGTATGGAGCACTGGGTTTGGTGCATGAACAATGAATCTTGGACAGCAAAAAAGTAAAATTAAATTAAAAAAAAAAACTATCAAGACTACATCGGAAAAAGCTTCTGCACAGTGAGGAAAGCAATCAATGAAACTAAAAGGCAATCCATGGAATGGGAGAAGATATTTTTAAAGGGCATGTCTGATGAAGGGTTGGTATCCAACCCAAAATATATAAAGAACTTACAAAGCTCAATACCCAAAAAATAAATAACCCAATTTAAAAATGGGAAGAAGACAGGAATAGACATTTTCCAAAGAAGACATACAGATGGCCAACAGACACATGAAAAGATGCTCAATATCACTTATAATCAGGGAAATGCAAATGATAACTACAATGAGATATCACCTTATACCTGTCAGAATGGCTAAAATCAATAACACAAGAAACAACAGGTGTTGGTGAGGATGCAGAGAAAGGTGAATCCTCTTGGACTATTAGTGGGAATGCAAACTGGTGTAGCCACTCTGGAAAACAGTATGTAGGTTCCTCAAAAAATTAAAAATAGAACTACACTGCAATCTACTAATCACACTACTGGGTATTTACCCAAAGAATACAAAAATACTAACTCAAGGGGACACATGGAGCCCTACATTTATAGCAGCATTTAATCTACGATAGGCAGTGTTACTGAGAATTACCATAGAATATTACTGAGCCATAGAAAAGAATGAAATCTTGCCATTTGCAATGATGTGGATGGAGTTGTAGAGTATTACGCTAAGCCAAATCAGTCATTCAGAGAAAGACAAATACCATATGATTTCGCTCATATGTGGAATTTAAGAAACTAAACAAACGAGCAAAGGAAAGAGAGAGAGAGAGAGAGAGGAAAAAGAGAGAGGGAGAGGTAAACCAAAAAACAGGCTCTTAACTATAGAGAACAAACTGATGGTTACCAGAGCGTAGGTGGGTGGAGGAACGTGTGGAAGAGGTGAGGAGGATTAAGGAGTGCATTTGTGATGAGCACCGGGTAATGTATGGAAGAGTGGAATCACGATATTGTACACCGGAAACTAATCTTACACTCTATGTTAACTAACAGGAATTTAAATAAAATCTCAAGAAAATTGTTGGTTTGGAAGAAGAACAGTGAAATGGGGCACCGGCTGGAAAGGGAGTTGGAAGATTGTAAGAGCATGGTCCAGTAGGGGCGCCTGGGTGGCTCAGTCGTTAAGCGTCTGCCTTCGGCTCAGGTCATGATCCCAGGGTGCTGGGATCGAGCCCCGCATCGGGCTCCCTGCTCAGCAGGAAGCCTGCTTCTCCCGCTACCATTCCCTCTGCTTGTATTCCCTCTCTCGCTGTGTTTCTCTCTGTCAAATAAATAAAAAATCTTAATTAAAAAAAAAAAAAAAAAAAGAGCATGGTCCAGTAGAGGCCCACACTCAATGCTAGTCTGCTTTCTAGGCTTAGTACTAATATCTGGGATAGAAAGGAGGATCTTGAGGGATTTTTTGAGTCACTGATACAATCAACACTTATTGAAACATTTATTCAACACCTTCTAGATGTAAAGCACAGTGGTAGGAATCAGAATAGAACAAAGGATATGGGCTCAGTTTTTCAGCACTTGAACTCTTGCTAGGGAGCAGAACACTAATTGTAAATTTGTGGAATTTGGTTCCAAGGAAACAAAAAAAGTAGGCTAGAGGCGCCTGGGTGGCTCAGTCGTTAAGCGTCTGCTTCGGTTCAGGTCATGATCCCAGGGTCCTGGGATCGAGCCCCACATCAGGCTCTTTGCTCAGCAGGGAGCCTGCTTCTCCTGCTACCGTTCCCTCTGCTTGTGTTCCCTCTCTCGCTGTGTTTCTCTCTGTCAAATAAATAAAATCTTAAAAAAAAAAAAAAAGTAGGCTAAGCTTCAGGTCCCACTG
Source organism: Procyon lotor (assembly GCA_028646535.1). Lineage (NCBI taxonomy): Eukaryota > Metazoa > Chordata > Mammalia > Carnivora > Procyonidae > Procyon > Procyon lotor. The sequence goes on from CM053604.1 coordinate 104,175,593, forward strand.
GATTTATTGTAGCTCACATCTGACCGATGTGATGACAGACAGATGAATGCACAGGTTGTCAATAAGACCTCCTACTTGTCACACACATACCATGTTTATCAGTCTGGCCTTGCAGATACATATTTTTTTCTTTAGTTTTTTTCAATAGGAAGTTTGTACCATTTGACCACCTTCACTTATTTCACCCACCTCTCCACCCCCTTGTGGATATTAAAAGAAAACAAAAGAAACAGAGACAAATTAACATGTAATAAAAATTACATAAAATGTATGTCAACAGTTAGCAAATATATATTTATGTATAAAGTGTAAAGAAGGTGAGGAACAAGAAAAATACCCAAAAAAGAACAAAGAAAATATGAAGCTACCAATGATGGGAAAGAAATTACAAGCACTGAATGGCCCCAGGACTCAGAGCAGCTAAAATTGGGTTGCTGAGTAACAAGTCAGACAGTCGTTCAGCCAAGATCTATCAGTATTTTTCCTAGAGATCAGAAGCTACTCCAGTAGCAGACAGTAAAAGTCTTCAGGCTAGAAAGACCTGTTCAATATTCCTCACTTCCACTGGCTACTGGTCCCCTAGGAACCTTCGGTGTTCTGGCAATCCCCTCATCTGCTCTGTGCTCTACTCCCATCCTCCGCCCCCAAAACTGGGATCACCATCTGGCCCGGTTCATCTTCTGGATGATGATGGATGACTTACAGAAATAAAGGCAAGAGTCAGATACAAGGAGGGAAGCCAAATAAGAACAAAAGGACAAGGATGGAGTCCTTTTTCTCCAGCCTCGTATTAATAAGCTTTGTATTTCTTTATGCCCAGAGGGCCTACAGGGACAGTTCTGGTGAGAGAAGGAAGAAAGAATGAAGTGAGAGAAGGTAACACTTATTGCATGCCCCTTACATGCCAGAAATTGTGCTTAGGCTTCTCATGTTTCCATGTTTGTTCCTGACAACAATCCTGAGTTGCCTACGGATGAGGAAACCATGAGAAAAAAAAAAATGGGGATTTTATCCCAATGTACACAGCCAGAGAGAAATAGAATCAGAGACTGAAACCAAGTCTGTCCAATTCTAAATACTAGTCTCTTCTCATTATAAATAAACACCAAGGAGATGGTTACCTATGTTTACAATATATTAAGTCAAGAAGAAATTATATAAAATTAGTAAGTAAAAAATACACGAATACAGTGAATTTGTGATTTGGGCTGCTCTGAATTAGCACTTTTTGTTGAAACAGCAAAGGTCGACTAAGCTAAAAACTAGATCAAAATAAACTTTATGAAACATTTTTAGAAACCAGATTAAAGGGTATAATTAGGTGCTATGTAGATCTGTCAGGAATGGAATAAAAATTTACATCTGTGCCACCACCACAAAAGAGGTATAAACACACACTTCCAAGCATTATCTTCAGAACTGAGTAAGTTAAAGCCATGATACACCATTAATATGTCAGTGTGTATTTCCTAAAAGACAAGGACACTCTCCTACACCACCACAGTAAAACCTGCTTAATGGGGAAACTATCTGGGTACTGATACTACCATCTACCATCAAATACACAGTCCCATCCAAAGTTTCACCAATTTTCCCAACCTTTTTCTAATCTAGAATCATGTTTTGCAGTTAATTGTCTTGTCTCTTTATCTAGGACGATTACTTAATTTTTCCTTGCCTGCCATAATCTTGGTATCTTTGAAGAGTACAGGCCACTTATTTCACAGAGAGTCTGTTTAGGTCTGTCTGTATTGTTCTCATGATTAAATTCAGGGTATGTATTTTTGACAGGAACACCACAAAAGTGATGCTATACCCTCCAATTATCACATCAGGAGGCAAGGATGTCCATTTGCCCCTTTACTAGGGATATTCACTTTGATCGCTTGATTAAGGTAGTGTCTTCCCAGCTTCTTCTCAGTGAAATTACTATTTTCCCCTTTGTAATTAAAATACTTTGAAAATACTAGTTGCCAAACAGTGATTTTTCTAACCACCAGCATTCCTCATATCTTTCTTGCCTAGAATTCTCTCCCAATGATTTATTTATTCATTTATTTATTTATATTAGTATGGACTCATGCATTCCTATTATATTCACTGGGTTATAATCTTTTACTCTCATTATTAATTTGGATGCTCAAATAATTGCAGATTTGGCCAGTGCGTGTCCCTTCAAGCTTCTGACATCTTCTGACATGTCCTCATCACTTTTGAGCACTAATTATCTTTAATTTACTTATTTCCTCATATGTCCTATGCATATCCCGCTCGCTGGCACCGTGGCCCTTACTGCCTCCTCAGTCTTACCCACTGCTCAGGACCCAGTCCCAGTCGCTTCCTCAGCCCCGGACCCGCAGGCCACCCAGCTCCAGCTTTATCAAGGGGAGGTAAGGGAACCAAAATTATTTTTTAAAGAAAAGATAAGGAAAGGAAGGGGAGGAGGACAGGAAGGGAACAGGAAGAAGAAGAACTCAGCTTCAGTATTCCTGACTTAGAGAAGTCAGCGGCCAGGCTAATTATTGTTTTGGAAAGTTGCCTTTTCTCTCCGGTTAAGTTTGGAAATACTCTCTCTGACCACAATGTGTAGCGGTTAAGAGCACAGACTTGGGAAGTAGATTATCTGGATTCAAATCTGAGTTTAGCCATGCACTAGTTGTATAATCTTGGGAAGATTTAGTAACTTCTCTGTGCCTTACTTTCCTCTTTAAAAAAAAATGGGGACAATAGCCACTATCTATAAATAAGTGAGCATGTGAATGTGTGCATATGTATGTGTGTACACGTTTGTGTACATATATCTCACTTAGGAGATTATCTGGGACAAAGTAACCTGTATATAAGGGTTTGCCATTACTGTTAGTAGTCGTTGCAACTGTAGCTGTTTTTGTTGTATCAAAGTTTTATTCTGATACACAGGGGTGGATTTATTCATACTTATCCTGCTTGGGAGTTGGTGAATTTCTCCAATCTAGGAATTCATGTTTTGCTAATTCTGAAAAATTTTCAGCTACTCTCTCTATTTTCTCTGAAACTCCTGGTTGGAACAAGTTTTTATATTAATTTCGATACTCAGAGTTTTTGGCCCCATGAAAATGTTATAAATGCATACTCTCTAATCACCCTTAGCAGGAGTGTCCATCTCGGAGTGTCCATTTTTCATAGGAGACTTATTTTCTTCCATTCAAGTCTCAGCCTAAGACAACGCTATCACTTATCATGGCCAACACAAAGAACTTTTCTCATACTCTTCACTGAGGGGGCACCTTTCAGATTCCCACGTTTATTCAGCAGTTTCAGTTCTAGCTCACTGCTTGGAATATGCCCAAACTGCATTTCCTGTAAGTCTGCATGGGGAATTAGCACCTATGAAAGTATGTAGCATTCTTATGTGCACCACTCAGGCATTGGATAATTGTCTTTTTACCACAAATTCCTAGAAATGCAATTGACCCACCAAGAACACGGTGAACAACATGGTGGTTATTGTTGTGGAATCTGGAGTTAAAAAGATACAAGTTCATATCTTGACTTCATCACTTAATGGCTGTTATCATCAAACTCTTTTTAGTTCTGGTTTCCTCATTTATAATACAAGAGTAAAAACAGTTATTGAAAATAAAAATATAATATGGGCTAAGTGTTTGGCACAGCACCAAGTCCATGGTAGCTTTAACAGATGCTATTATTGTTGTTGTTATTATTCTAAGCATTTCCAGTTTTGATCCACATTCTGAAACTATCTACAAAGATCATATCTTATTTATAGACCTACCAACAGCATGTATTTCTAAGTCTTTCCATTCTTGTCCATCAGTCAATCTTGTTAAACTTTGCTGATTTCATAGATGGAAAATATCTCACTCTTATTTGCACTGATATGATCAGCAGTTTATTTTATAATTTTATTGCTTATCTGTGTTTATTCCTCCATGAATGGCCAGCTTAAGATCTTTGCTCATTTTTCCATTGGTATATGTCTTTGCTTCCTCTTCATCTGTAAGAACTGTTTATATATTAAAGATAAAAATAGGGACACCTGGTGGCTCAGTGGGTTAAAGCCTCTGCCTTCAGCTCAGATCATGATCTCAGGGTCCTGGGATCGAGCCCCGCATCAGGCTCTCTGCTCAGCAGGGAGCCTGCTTCCCCCTTTCTTCTGCCTGCCTCTATGCCTGCTTGTGATCTCTCTCTCTCTGTCAAATAAATAAATAAAATCTTAAAAAAAAAAAAAAAGATAAAAATAACCTCATCTATATTTTGCTTCTTTGTTAGAGTGAACTTCAGATATGAAAGCACATCCTTTATAAAGGATGAATTCACTGTCAGAATAAACTGAAGAGGGGTGTCTGGGTGGCTCAGATGGTAAAGCATCTGCATTTGTCTCACGTCATGATCTCCAGGTCTTGAGATGGAGCCCTATATTGGGCTCCCAGCTCAGCGGGGAGTCTGCTTCTTCCTCTCCCTTTGCCTCTCCCTCTGTTTGGGTTCTCTCTGTCTCCTTTTCTCTCAAATGAATAAATAAAATCTTTAAAAAGAAAAGAATAAACTGCTGATGCAGTCTTTACTGATGTGCTGCAGTAATTTTGGTTATTACTAGTCTTGTTTGCCAACTTCACATGAAAACAGCATAGGAGTTATCTTTCTAGATCAGACCCCACCTTGCCCAAACACTGCAAAATTCTGTTTCTAAAGGATGTCCCAGAGAACATGATAAAAAATAAGAGACCATGTGTAGCATAATAATACTTTGAATTATTCAAAATCTGTTCAGAGTTTATAGGCAGAATTTGCTACAATTTAGTTTCTTATTGGTCCTGAAATAACTCACCAAAAACCCTTTAAAATTATTTTTCTGCCCGTGTTAAGTACCTCTACTTGTTATTTTTCAGTAGTTTTAAGAATGTCCTTTTCTCTATTTCCAGATCCACCATCTTGGCCCATGTTCACCTTATATATGCCATTCATGATTTGATAGATTTCTACTTTACTAGCCAAAGAGTCCTCATCTTTCACTTTGTCCTCATATGTCAATTCCTTTTCTCTCCCTCCTACTCCTCTGATCATTTTGTAATGAATTGGTAACCACAATAATGAAATTTACTGAGAAAACTAAATTTTGAGATGCTGCCATAACTAATGGAGTCGGAGAAATGATGAAAAGGGCTTTAATGAGGTTTGAAATATGGTTGAATATTACAGATAGAAAATCAATTTGGAAAATGCTGTCAGCTTCATCCACAAGGGAAAAATTATTTAAACACACACATCTAAAGAACAGAAATAAGTTTGAAGGCAATGAAGAACTGACAATTGTTTTATAATAGAGAAAGCTCACTTTTTCTTTATCTACCTATATCAAACTATCTACCTGTCTATCTCCTATCTATCTATCTATCTATCTATCTATCTATCTATCTATCTATCTTCTATCACTATTTTGCTATGATTAAAAGTCTAACTTGGTAAATACCTAAATACCTTGGGTATTCAAATTCTGTAAAAACTAGTAAATAATTAAGTATCTGACAATTGTAAGTAATTTACCCTTAAGGCTAAACAATCTTGGAGGTAGAAAGAGAAGTTTTATGACTCCTTAGCAATACCATTTACAAAAACAACGGATAATTAGGGTCACTGCATACAATGGGTTTATCTTCCTCAATAAAAAAAACTTAATTTTGTGTCCTCAGGACTGATGAAAGTTTCGGAGAAAAGCGTATCTTTTCCATAAAGCCACTTAGGTTACATACTTCACATACTGTAAAACTTCATACATCAAAGAGAAATTACTATTTAAACAGATTACCAGGTTATAGAACAATTAGAAGTCACAGTTCTCTTAAAATAACTCTAATGAGACCTGAAAAACTGCTTCTAGTCTGTGTTATTTAAACATTTGGCATATTCTCTGTTCTTAATCTTTGAAAATTAGATGAAAGCTATGGCCTTTTTCTCTAGAAAAATCCATATACAATTATAGAATACATTTTAATATAAATTTTCAGAACTTACTAGGATCCCAAGCCTCCAGGCTCAGAAACTATTACTCTAGAGGAAATATTGTTTTTAAGACTATCACTAAATATCTAATATATGAACTAATCTCCTTTTTCTACCTTAGGCACTCCACCTATTTATTTTGGAGCACAGAAGACTTAAAGTTTCACACCTTCATCTAGAAGCTCTTCATTCAGGCTTTGCAGAGTAAAGCCTTGACAGCTCTTGGAACTTACTGCTGATGCAGCTCCTACCAGATCTCCACTCTCTACTACGGAGAGGAAGGAGCAAGAGGAGCATCCCAGCTGACTATACTGGAGATCTAACAATGTGCCAGAACACCCTTAGCAATATGACACATTAGGAGACAACTACCACCAATCTGTGTGGTGCCTGGTTCCTAGGGTTCTTCTTCACAAGCTGACTATGCAACTCTGGTCTCTCAATATAAACCGGATTCACTTTGGTGATAGACTCTTTTCTGCCCCCTTACTTTCCCTCTGCCAACTATCAGATAGCCTAAACTATGCCAAAGCCAGACTACCACAGTAAGGCTAAGTATACCTGAAAAAAGAAGTCAACTTTCCAGCTCTTTTCAGCCTCTTTCGCATTACATAATAATTTCACCATTAAAGGTGAGTGACTTCTGGGAGTAACAGATCCATATTTACTCAAATCCAAATACAGCATATTCTGAGCTCAAACATAATTTTTTTTAAGCAAACAGCTACTGGGCCAGATTCTATGAATTGCCTACCCCATGGCCATACCCATCTTCTTGTAGCTAACAAAGCTCTGCTTTCTTTGGGGCAACAGTACGTCCAACCTAGGATATGACTCATAACTAGTCCACTAGTCATTTCCAACTCATATGAGTCTTGAATGCACCACAGATAGACAAGATATTGATTCCCCCTAACCCTCAGGCAGATGGGCAGGGCTTGGAGCAGCAGCATTCTCTTCACTTCCATCATGTATAACAAATGTTACCTTTCCTATGTGTGCCAAGAAGGGAAGAAGGTCAAGAAGCAAAGGAGAATTCTGTTCCCTTTGATAGATATTCAACCTGTCTCCTTTTCTTACAGCTAGAAGCAACCCTCCGATGGAGTTCTAGTCAATGAAATATTAGGGAAAGTCTGCTGGAAGCCTCTAGGAATGCGTGTCTTACTTATTAAAAGGACAAAGATGAGAGGAAAGATTTCTAGCAATCCTTTTCCTCTTTCATCACACTTTGAACAAGGACACAAGGCCACAAGGACATAGTAGCCACCTTGGTACCAAGACGGCAAGAAAGCATGAGGGTAAAAGACGGACAGCTAAGACGGTAAAAGACCGACAGCTAAGAAGAACAGAGCAGAGATGGAAAGAGTTTGGAACTTGATTATGTTGCTGAACATCAGAACCAAGATCAGCAATTGTCTACTTCCCATCTTCACTTGATCTTAGCCAAAAGGCTGAGAAGCGATTACTTCCCATCTTCTTATCAATGGTAATAAAAAAAATGTCTATATTACTTAAAGTTGACTGATGTATACTCATGGATGGGAGATTTCAAGTCATTTTTTTTTCCCCTCTGAAGCATCTTCTATTTCTCACTTTATAGGAATATCAGCTCTTCTGCTCCTCCCATTTATCTACTGCCTTACCATCTATTAATGCCTTCACCATTTTGAGTCACCATTTTGAGTCTGCCTAGGATGATGCCAGGTTCAATGCTATTAATTTCTATTGTACACTTTATAGCTCAGAACTTCAAGTCTCCTAGAAATTTTAGTACATTATGGCAATACTGTGTGTAATTCTGCAGCTATGTGGAAATTCTTAGAGCCACTACAGATTCTTACATTCAGGATGTATTAGTTTGCTTAGGCTATCATAACAAAATACCACAGACTGGGTGGCTTAAACAACAGAAACTTATTTTCTACATATTGAAGGCTGGAAGTCTGATACCAGGGTGCCAACAGACTTAGTGTCTGCAGAGACCTCTCTCTTTGGTTCACAGAGAGCTGCCTTCAGACTGTAACCTCACTAGCCTTTCCTCTAAGTAAGTGAGCACTCCTGGTGTCTCCTTCTCTTCTTATAAATACACCAAGTCTATTGGATAAGGGCCCAACCCTTGGGGTCTCATTTAACCTTAATTATTTCCTTAAAGACCTTAGCTCCCAATATAGTTACATTGGAGTTTAGGACTTCAACAATATGAATTTGGGGAGGGAAACAATACATTCCATAATTCAGGGCCTGGGTTAAAAAATAAACCCAAAAACTCTGAAGCAACAACCTAGGAGAAAATATCTTTTCATACATTCTGAAAGATAAATTAACTATTTCTTTTCCAATATATGGGACACAGAGAAAGGAAATTTTAAATGGGTATGTATAGGCAAAAGCTCAGGAATATTTAGGTACTCTCAACCTATCTATGAACCAAAAACATCAACCAGTACTTCTCAATAAATGAAAAGCACACTTCAAAAATGCAACTTTGGAAATCTCTTTTAAAAAATAAGTGCAATAATTCTTTTGCTCCCAAATAGAAAAAAAAATGTGTTTAAAAATGGTACATTAACAAAAATGCCACATTTGTCAAACTCAAAGCACTACATGATGTATGATTCAATTTATGCACTGTTCTGAAAAAGTCAAAATTACGGGGACAGAAAACAGATCAGTAGTTGCCAGGGGCTGGGAGGGTGGGTGGAGGCAATGCCTCCAAAGGAGCACAGGGAAACTTTAGGGGTGATGGAATGTTCTACATCTTGATTATGGGAGTACGTACATGACTATATGGATTTGTCAAACCTCATAGAACTGCACACTAAAAAAGAATGCATTTTACTATATGTAAAACATACCTTAATTTTTTAATGGGAGAAAATGGCCCATTTGTGGACTGATATGAAACCGAAGGGTTATTCTGCGCTCAGTTAATCCACACTGTGGTAACCAATCAAGAACTCTAGAAATAGAGCAGTCACCCACATACTATGTAAATTTTTAAGCTATAAACGTCTGTGGCAGAAAGAAACTTGTGTTGCAGGATACCATCATAGGATATCAAATTATTAGATTTAATTTACCAGTAAGGGATCACAAGAAGTGATACCCACAGCTGTGGAAATAAGCAATTAATCTTAATATTTCATAGCATAATTGTGCCTTCCAATGGGAAGGACATAAATGATAAATCTGATAATGATAAATTACAGATAACAGCCTACTTACCTTTTAAGAACATTTCATGTTTTACAGAGTATCTTATACACATTGTCTCATCTGATTCTCATAGTAATTCAGGGAAACTTAATAGGTGAAGTATTATTATTATTATTTTCCCCACTAGGCAGGTGAGAAAATAGAGGCCAAATGGGTTAGATGACTTGTCTGCAGTCTTGAGATTAGTACATATAAAGTCAGAAAATGAACCAAGATATTCTAACTCCTAATCTGTTTCTCCATAAAACGGCTGGCCAACATATCGCAAAACCTTTCCCCAAATCTCTAGCTACAAAGTCAACTAAAACCTGAAAAAAGCTACATCAACCCTCAAACACACTACAGCTTCTTAAATGATTCTATAAAATTAAAATGAAAACAAAGCAAAGGCAGAGCTATCTCTAAGGCAAGCTACTGCTCCAATGAAAAAGGAAGTAGATACACAGTGAGTTCCTATGATATGCCAGGCCCACTATTTCATATTTAATCTTATAACAATCTCTTGAAGTAGTAGTAGTATTATGCCCATTTCACATTTAAAGAAACCTGGGTCCAAAGATAGTAATTTTGTTGCCAGAGTCACACAGCTCATAAGGGATAGAAACAGGATCCAAATCCAAATCTGTAGGATGCTGAAGTCCTTTGTCTTAGAAGACAAAGGAAGGCATTTTAAGTCTACACTTCCATATAGACTGAGGCAAAATGTCAGTAGTTCCACAACTTTGAATCTCAACCAGTCCAATCAATCAAGGCATGCCTTGTTCACATTTTCTTCACCTTTAAAATGTGGAATAAGTGTTTGGGTTTTCCTCCTACACATATATAAAACCTCTTTGACTCTCCTGAAATGACCTGAGTGCACCAAAAACAGGTGTTTTAATATTAAGTGCAACCTCTGGATACCAGCGTGGTACCCTGTAGCAAGGTCAGGCAGCCCTTGAGATCAAAAAGCAAAATAAGCCAAAATGAGAGTAGAAATAATTTCAGGAATTCTGACATTTTCCTTGAAATGTAACTCTGCTTTAAAATTACATATCAGGGGAACCTGGGTGACTCAGTGGATTAAAGCCTCTGCCTTCAGCTCAGGTCATGATCTCAGGGTCCGGGGATTGAGCCCGGCTTTGGGCATTGGGCTCTCTGCTCAGCAGGGAGCCTGCTTCCCGCCCCCCACCACCACCTCTCTCTGCCTGCCTTTTTACCTACTTGTGATCTCTCTCTGTGTCAAATAGATAAATCTTAATAAAATAAAATAAAATAAAATAAAATAAAATAAAATAAAATAAAATAAAATAAAATAAAATAAAATAAAAAACATATTAAAGGGGCGCCTAGGTGGTGTGGTTGGTTGAGTATCTAACTCTTGGTTTCGGCTCAGGTCCTGATCTCAGGGTTGTGAAACTGAGCCCTGCATTGGGCTTCATGCTCAGCAAGGAGTCTGTTTAAGATTCTCTCTCCTTGTCCCTCTGCCCCTCCACTTTGCAATCTCTTGCATGCTCTCAAATGCATAAATAAATCTTTTTAAAAAATAAAATAAAATTATTCATTAAACATTTAAAAATATCTCAGTTGTGCCTTTAAACATCTGAGAGCACCCAGGCACCCTCAGTTTTGCCTTTAAAAAAAAAAATCAAGATTCTTGGGGCGCCTGGGTGGCTCAGTCAGTTAAGCAACTGCCTTCAGGTCCCGTGATGATCTCAGGGTTCTGGAATCAAGCCCTGTGTCAGGCTTCTTGTTCAGTGAGGAGTTTGCTTCCCTTTCTCCTTCTGCCCCTCCCCATCGCCTGTGTTCTTTGTCTCTCTCAAATAAATAAATGAGATCTTTAAAAATATATATATGAAATAAAAATAAAAAAATAAAAATTCTTGATTGTTAAGATTAGGGAAGGAATGACTTATTTTTTAAATCTTTTTATCCAGCACAGAATAATGCCCATGTAGGCATTTGAGAAACATTTCACAGTGAAGTTCATAATAATGATGATTATTAGATAGCTACTTTTACATTTATTTGTCCTTAGTGGCTTTCATTACACCAAAAGTGAGGGAAAAACTAATTTCTAGTTTCTATTGTTTTATATTGTCACTTAAACCTGTGAGTTATCTGTTCCTAGGTGTATTTTTTCTCCCATATAGAGATGTAAGTCATCACTTGCTGGAATAAAACTTACAAAATGAAGTTCATTTTGCTTGCCAAGTGTAGATGAAAGGAAGAGGGGGAAGAAACAGTTTAAATGTAAAAGGCACCTTTTCCCTAACTCCTGAACTAGTTCACACAATAAAATGAATAATTTAACTACTTGATACTTCATATGTGCAGAACGCTGCATGCAGACCAGGGGCATTTTCACTTCAAATTTGTACAGTCTTTAGTCACTACCCTTCATCTGCATTTCTAACACCTGCTTCAGTCAGCTGTGAAGTAGGCTGTTCTCTCTCTGGTCGCCTTTTATCTGTACTCTGTCCATCCAACACACAAAAAGATTGCATTATAGAATATAATTACTTGGCCTAAAAGAGTAATTCACACAATCTTCTGAAAGGTATTTTCCTTTACCTAATCAAAAGGTAATTTTAAAACACGTTCCAATTAATGTGGTCATTCTTTATCACGATGTCTCTTTCAAACGCTCTTATTAACTTTGTACAGCAAAAATAACGACATCTATACTCCTCTGCAACGAGGATCTGTTTTAGGAGCAAAGGAAAGTAAAAAATTAAAGGCAATGACTGGTACCATTTGTAAAGTACATAAATAGCTCTAAGTTTATTATCATTGTGCTGTTATTAAAATGATGCTCTTTCAGTTTCACCTGCCTATCACGACCTATATTCAAGTTTTATGTATATCAATGTAAACATTAGGCAAGCTTTGTAAGCCAATCTACTGTCAATAACTCACATTATTTGTCCTATATTTAAATAGCTTTACAAGGAGGACTTAAGCCAAACATTTAAAGGCTGAGACTGTCTGATTTAAGAAATCATCCCAAGAAATAAGGGAAAATGGGGAGTAGTTGGGAAAAGAACTGTACTAAAATGGGAAATTTCTGGTTTATCATCATTTTGTTTATTTCCATCATTGCACTTAATTAGAATGTAATTACTTTATAAATTGTCCATTTCCCTATTTGAATGTCAACTCCATCTAGGCAAGTATGGTACCTGGCTTGCTCACCACTCTATTTCTAATGACTAGCTTAGTTCCAGCCACACAGTAAACACTGAGGAAATATATTTTAAACAAATGAATTTTTAAATCATCCACTACATTAAACTGGAAGGGATTCTGAAAGACCATTTAAACTTTTCTATTTTCTTTTCTTTTTTTTTTTAAGATTTTATTTATTTATTTCACAGACGGAGAGAGATACAGTGAGAGACAGAACACAAGTAGGGGGAGTGGGAGAGGAAGAAGCAGGCTTCCTGCTGAGCGGGGAGCTCGATGCAGGGCTCGATCCCCGGACCCTGGGATCATGACCTGAGCCGAAGGCAGACACTTAACAACTGAGCCACCCAGGCACCCAAACTTTTCAATTTTCTTAAAAATATAGATAAGCTCTACATATATATAAGAAAAAAAATCCCTCAAGTATTTAGGATAATATTTTCTATATACACTAATCTTCTCAGCCAAAGAAAATCCCTTTAAGAAAACTTTAAGATAATTTAATTCCCATGTCTTTTAAATGAGTCATTAAAGCATACATTATTTATTTTCTACTTTGTTTTAAAAAAGTAAATTTCACAAAATTTAATCATTTCTGATGCCTTACAATCAAAATTATATATTAAAACTCCTTAATTCCACCATATAATATAGTGGTTCCTTGATATTAGTGAAATAGATAAGCTATGTATCCCTAAACATGGGGATATGTCAACATATTCTCATTTTTAATGATTTTGTTGTCTCTTTTCTTGCTTTCAGTTATCAGTATGGTACCTCTACCTACCTCTATTCACTACAGGTTTCTGCTTCTAATAAGTTATAATTTATTACTCAGGATTTGCTAAAGTCTATAAATTTCTTTTAGAGATTAAGGGTTAAATCTGGTAGAGTTAAACAGCAATCCTTACACAAACATAGAGAGAAAATTCAAGATGTGATGCAAGGGAACTCTTTATGGCCCAGGGAGCAAGTGGGCTATACTTCTAAAACTGCAGGAAGGAAAATTCAGAGAGATATGGGGGAAGAAAAGGATGGGGAGGTCAGGTACGAAGGTCCTGGCTTATAAGAGATGGTGAAATAGAAATACCCAGAACCCAGAACCCAGGAGCTAATCAACGGCTTGCTCAGGATTTGCTCTGTGGAAGGTACAAACTCCTGTAGTCCCAACATGACTAGGAAATAATAGAGCACCAGTGGTAAAAGGAAGTACCTAGGTAAGTGAGCACGAACTCCAGCTCCTGCACAAGGAATCTGCACATGCCCACATGCCCTGGCAGGGAGACACCGAAGTGCCATTTGAAATACACGGCAACCCAGAACTAATCACAAGGCTTTCTACAACCCTTCTAGCCTATTTCAAAATTCCGCCAGAGGCTAACATCAAGCTCATCAGTGCTCAGGACTCACTGAGAAAATGTCTGTGAACTGAGAAACTGCAGAGAAATTTGGCCATGACTTTCTATAGGAACCTAAGTACTATTCATGAATAAAATACCCAACAGTGGAGGCCAAGCAAAGACAGCAGCAGAAGTCAGATGTGGGAGCAGATTCCTCCATAAAGCCTTAATTTAACAGCCCCCAAACTGGTACTTTTATTCCTAATGAATACACTAAACAGTGAACCGTTGAGGAAAAAATAGAAATAAAGCAATTTCTAGAGAAGGATTAATTTAATAATTCAAAGGAGATTTAAACTTCTGGACTCTTCAAGGAAACAAAAAGCTAATCTTTATGAATAAAAATACCCTCTTAAGAGGATGAAAAGAGTGGAAGTCAGGATGGAGTACTGAAAAGTTCAATTTATCGATTATTTGGAAAGAAAGAAACTTTTACTGCTTTCTGTAACTTGAATTATCCTATGTTTTAAGATGGAACTCCTTCAACAAATGATATAATGGAAAGGAGAGTGTATGAGAAACAATAGGAACTGGATTCTAGCTGTGGTTCTTCTTATTATTAGCTAGATAAGCCTGGACAAACAATTGGTCTTTTTCACTCTGAATTTCATTACTTATTAAGTGACAGAAATAATGACAGCTAATATTTACTATTTATTAATGTGCCAGACACTCTACCAAACATTTAACACAGACCATTTCATCTACCCTGCCCAACACTACACAAGGTTGGCATAGCTATTGTCCCCAGGAATTGGAGACACAGTGAGAGACTACAAACCCAGGCCCATTCAAAAGAGTCTCACACTGTGCCTGCCTCCCAGGAGAGGTGTGGAGCTTGCCTGAGAAAAGAATGTGAAAGGCCTTTGAAACCTAAAAGATGTTACACATACATAAGCAATCCAGGAAACAACCTATGAAAGTGCCCTGAGACTGTAATGAGCTTGGCTCAGTAGCTACCACCCTGGTTGGAATCACTATGAGCTCCAGGCTGAATTCCTACAATGATTTCCTAACTGGTCTCTTTGCTCCTGCCCTTAATTCTGCTGTCCATTCTCCACAGAGTGGTCATTAAGTGAGATCATGCTCCTGCTTTGCTCAGAACTCTCAAATGTTTTCCCACCTGCTATGAACTGAATTGTGAGCCCCTGGCCAAATTTCCATGTTGATGCCCTAACCCCTAAAGTGACCGTATTTGGAGATAGGGCCTCTAGGAGGTTGCAGCTAAATGAGATCATAAGGGTGGTATGGGACCCTGATCTAAAAAAGATTAGTGCCTTAGAAGAGAAGGACACCATCCATACCTCTCTCTACACGTCCCGCCCTCCCCCATGTCAGGACATGTCAGCCACTGTCCGTATGCCAGGAAGAGATCCCTCACCAAAAACACAGTTGGCTGACATCTTAACTTGGACTTCCCAGCCTCCAGAAAACTGTGAGAAATAAATCCTATTGTTTCAGCCACTAGGTCCATGGCATTTTGTTATGGCAGCTCAATCTGGCTGATATACTCTCACTCAGATTTAAAACCAAAGGCCTTTCAATGTCCCTCAAGGCCCTACCTATATAATCTGGCCCCTTATTACATACCTGAATTTCTCTCTTATGGCCCACCTTGTTGTGACTTTTCTCCTATCTGAATACTTTGCACTGTGGCTTCTCCCTATATGGAACATTATTTCCCCAAACAGCCTCATGGCTTGCTTCCCTAACTTTTTCAAGTCTCTGCTCAAACATTCTAAGAAAGACTACCACTTACCACCTTTAAAAAAAAAAATTGCAACCCCTCTAGCTTCCTCCCTATCTTTCTCCCTTTCCTGCTTCATTTTTCCTCCCTATTTAACTTTTTAAAAGATTTTATTTATTTATTTGACAGAGAGAGAGAGAGATCACAAGCAGGCAGAGAGGCAGGCAGAGAAAGGGGGGAAGCAGGCTCCCCGCTGAGCAGAGGGCCCGATGCGGGGCTCGATCCCAGGACCCTGAGATCATGACCTGAGCCGAAGGCAGAGGCTTTAACCCACTGAGCCACCCAGGCACCCCATTTTCCTCCATATTTAGATAGATAGATAAATAGATATTTAGAGACAGAGATATTTATTTATTTATTTGGGAGAGGGAGGGAGAGAATGGGGCAAGATATACATGTGGCATTACATACATATTTGATATGTATTATATATACCGCAGTTGCAAATCTACATATTTTATAGCTGTTATATCATTCAACTAGAATGTAAGCTTCATGAGTTTTTGTCTGTTTTGTACATTTTTGTAGCCTCAATTCAGAGTAGAAGCTCACTGAAGTATTTATTGAATGAATGAACTAGATAAACTGCAGGTTTGCCCACATGGCAGCTGCCTTGTCAGTAAAGAAGAGATGGCGTGGCATGGCAGGAGCTGGAGAGATGGCAAGGGCCATCGATGCAGGACCTTATAAGCCATATAAGGAATTTCTGGCATTTATTTATACCAAGAAAAACTGAAGGATTTTAAGCAGGAAAAATGGCATGATCAACTTACATCCTTCAAGATCATCCTCACTGCTAAATGGAGAATGGAATGGAATGGATCAAAAAAGAAGAAGAATCCAGAGCAACTGCCATTGTCATGACTAATGCACATTTTGGTGTTTCTCTATGCAAGGATGTATATACACCATTCACACACACTGATGTAAAAATAAGTCCTTGGTCACCTTATCACAATGGTGTTTGCACAGTTCCCAATACTATCTCTCAAAATTTAAATGTTTCTTTCCTAAATCTTTTCGTTCTGAGTAATCCCTGAAAGGAAAATGTACTGACATAATGACTTTAAGCAAATTCTAATTACTACGACCCCAAATCATAATGCAATCAGTACTTTGAGCTTGTACAAAACATATCTCCGAACAAGATTCATAAAGGTCACGAGTAGCCTAATTTTCTGAGATTCTCTTAGCTATAAATTTGGCTAAGAGCTTGGACAGTATGGGAAAAAAGATAAGTGAGAAAAACACTGGTGATTTAACCTCTAGTGTTCCCTTAAGGACAAACATTTGTCACCTTGACAGCAAGGTGAAAGGTTTGCAGCGAGTGTGCTTATAACAGGACTCTCTCCTTTCTCTCCTCCCTGGGGACCTGTGATTTCTGAACAGGCATTATCTGGACAGATGATGATGATGACACTGAGCCAAAGGAAGGGCTGGGGAGGAAAAGAGGCTGAGAACCACATAACTCAGAGCCTCAAACTGAACCACCGCCCCAGGGACCATCGCAAAGATTTACCATTTGCTGCTCTTCTTCGTAAGGTTCCACTTGAGGCTGGAGTAATCAACCCTATAAATTATCAGAAAACATTCAAACAGTGTCCAACGTTAATAGCATGGATCCCACTGCAATAATTATGAGTGTGCTATAAAGCTGAAGTAGGTCCTAGCCTACTATATCTCCACTTTCTATTCAAACCTCTAACATTTAGGCTTTTACAATTCTAATGTGAACGTCTGCTGCAGGCTTAAATCAGGTACTAAAATGAGCCTGATTTTTACTCTTTGTGAATACACATAACCCATATTAGCATTAATGTGATGATACCCAGGCATCAAAAAGAATAAGATCTCTGTTTTGGCCTGTAAGCTAAATTGATTAGACTATTGTCAAAGTGAAATAGGAGATCTTTTGAAAGCTAAGAATTTTCTTAAAAAAGAATTAAAGTTATTAATTTATGAACATTTAGAATTCTAATTTAATTTCAGGAATCAGGCGCATTTATTTCTGTGTTCCTTTGATAGGTAGAATTTTATCTATGATATTATTTTACACTTTTACTTTGAAAAATACCTTCAGCTGAAATTACTATAAAATCAAAATTGAAGCTATCATCCATTCTAATGAATTTCATTCATCACCTAATCATCATTGACTCTAAGTACTGTCAGAAAGACCAAAACTATTTTTAAGGAGAAAATAAACATTTTAACAGAATGAACTCAAATAAACATAATTAATAGAAAGTAAGGTTCCCCACTATGCCCCCAAAGTGAATGGGAGTGGAGTGGAGTAGCAGTAGAGAGTTGGAGGGTGGGACACAGAAAGGATGAGATCAGAAGTTTAAAAAAAAAAAAAAGGAGAAAGAAGGAAGAGGAGGAGGAGAAGGAGGGGGAGGAAGATGGGAAGGAAAAGGAGAAGAAAAGAGAAGGAAATTAATGGTCAACCTCAAAGGATCTATATTGATTTAAGATACCAAACATGTCCATTCCTGGGTATCTGCCACTGGATGTCCCTGAACCACCAGGTAACTAATACCTCTTAAGTCAAAGTAAGTCATCTCACTCAAAATTATTCTCTTGCTTAAACCCCTTGGTTTTGCTCATGACACCACGGTTAATAATCCTAAGACCTTTGGGTCTCCTGTCTCTTTATGCTCCTTGAATTTCCTGGCTTTTCTACATAAAGATATCCCAGACTCTTTCATGAAAAACTTGGCCAGTAGAAGTCTCTAAGTAGGAAAACAACATTATAGTCATATTTTAAAAACAAGAGCCCTTATCTATTAGATTCCTATGAAAATGAAAAGATGGCTAGGGTTTGCTTCAAAATAATACCAAAGTGGATGGAGTGTAGAGGAAACAAGACTGGAATGACTTAACTGTTAAAGCGGAGAGATGGGTATGCAAGGTTTGCTAATAATACTTGATCTGTTCTCTAGAAGTTTCAAAGTCTCTAATAGAAAAAAATGTTGCTTTTAAAGAACCAGAGGTTTAGGAAAATATTGTATCTAGGTAGTAAGTAAAAAGTCTAGATATGGGATTATGAGAAGATTTTGGCCATAGGGATGGAGAGGGTCTTGGAATAATTTCCTTTTCTTTTTTTTTAAAGATTTTATTTATTGAGAGAGAGAAAGAGAGTACACACATACAAACTGGGGGTGGGAGGGTGGGAGAGAGGGCAGAGGGAGAAAGAGAGAACCTGGAGCACACTTTGTGCTGAGCACAGAGCTCGACCTGGGGCTTGATCCCAGGACCGAGAGATCATGACCTGAGCCGAAAGCAAGAGTCTAAAGCTCAACCAAATGAGCTACCCAGGTGCCTCTCTTGGCATCATTTCTGAAATAAACTGACTCATATTAGCAACAAATACTTATAAAGTCTTGTTAATGTGCCAGACACTCTGCTAAGCATCTCCAAGACTCAATCCTATTGAATCTCTTCAACAGTACTGGTAGGTAGGTATCCCTGGTTCAAAGCTTGGTGGTGAGACTCCTTCTGCACAGGGCCTCCCACACAGTAGGCTCAAGATTAATATTAGCTTTCTAAATAACTGAATAAATGAATAAGAAAGTGTTTCCTTTTTCTTTTGTACTTGTGGTTCTTTTTTTGTTTAAAAAAAAAAAAAAAATGAAAGGCAGTAGCCAGGGCATTCATCACTGTTAGTCTAGACTCAGAATAGCCTACTTCTCAGTCTTTCATGCACAATCTCACCAACAAACTCATTGCTGTCCAGGCATTTCTCCTTAGACACCACTTCTGGCATGATACACTCCTTGAAAACTCCTCAATATAAATGCCTTATATGGTACCAAGCTCAAGTTTAGCCTTCCATTCAAGGATCTTCATAATACAGTCTCACAGTTAACAAGAATGGGCTTACTCTAGTAAGCTTCCCTCCTTTTACTGTCTCTTGCCTGTGACTACCCATTCATCCATTTACTTATTATATGTTGGCTACTATGTATCAGGCACTATATTTGCCATTATACCCATATAAAGAGAGAGGTAACAATGAGTATAACAGGTATGGTTCCTGCCTTTGTTGGACTTTATCCACTCTCAGGTTGATCCACTACACTTGGGCTGTTCCTGCTTTTCAAGATCTTACATTTAACATCCTCCAATAATCCATTCCCGATCATTTTATCTTGTCTTGCTCTCCTTTTCTTAATTGATGATACCACACATTTAAGCACTTGACTATATTTTTTCTCCAGGTGTTTAACTTAGGCATAGCTCATTTCCTCAATTATACTAAGTCTCTTATAAAGAAATTGTGTCTTATAATCTTCATCACCCACTGAATGTGGGTCGACTGAATTCGATGATATGTATAGAGCATGTCCTTAATAAACAGCTTTTGGTATTGAAAAATGTTCAGAATACTAAGTCAAACTACAATAGGCCAAGATTAAGTCAAACCAACAATAGGCCAAGACCAAATTTATCTTCAAAAATAAAGATACAAAAAATATCTAGGGGAAAAAGAGGTATATGAGAGATATACTTATGCAAGTATATGGAAACAAAAGGAATATAAATGCAAGTGGAAACAAAAGGAACAAAAAGTAAAATTTCTGCTATACGGTTTCAGTGTATCCTAATCATGCATAATATAGTTGGCCTTCGAACAACGTGAGGGCTAAAAGCACCAACCCCCCATTGCAGATGCAAATCTGAGTTATAACTTTTGACTCCCCAAAAACTTTACTAAAGTCTACTGTTACTAATAGTCCACTATTGCTAATATATATTATATATAGATAAAAATATAATAGTAGTCTACTATTGACCAGAAATCTTACTGATAACATACCTAGCCAATTAACACATATTTTGTTATATGTACGATAACATCTTTTTCTTTAATTTGATTTCTTTAATTTAAATACCAGTCTTTTTCTTTAATTCTTATATTTCATAGAACATAATGAGACCATATCATAGGCCAAATTTAATAGGGCTCTGTTAAGATGTCAATAATATTGATAAAAGTAAATGAAGTCTTTACTTATTTAACTTTTTTAAAAGAAAAATTATTTTCAACAGAAGCAAAGATTAATATTCTATATTTAGAGGCTACACACATATACACATCTTTTACATTTATCTAAAAAGAATATTACTATAATTTAATCATGTATAAACGTATAATAAAAAATCTAATAAATTAATTGGCAGGCTTTTCATGTCAAATACACCTTCCTCGCAGAAATTCACCTATGACAAATAGTACACCAGGCCTCCTTCTGTGTATTACTTGTCCATTTTGGACTATTCCAGATTCTGTTTACAAGACATTAACATTATAACTCATGAAAGACTAACCCTACTAGATAGATTTTTGAATACAGAATCAGTAATCCTAAGATCCCCATAGCCCAGTCTGCAATAAACATCAGTATTTCCCCAAATTCTATTTATTCTGCAAAGCTTCTTCTCATCCCATCTGTTGTAGGATGTATTCCCTATTGCCTGTACCTTAGCTATGCAGTGAGAACTCTATGAAAGGAGGACCTGTGCCTGGAGACCTTTGTACTCCCCCCAGCCCCTACACTGAATCCACCATCTTTAAAGTACTCAGTAAAAAGTAACCTTTCCTAATATAAGAAGAATTGTGCACAAGAATATGGATGAATAAATATCTATTTGAGTGTATAGAAAAACATTCCAAGGAGTTCTTTAATGAGTCCACCAAACACATAAAAAGTCCATAAGTAGATACTATATATATAATATATGGTAAATAAATAAATAGATAAATATTAATGTTACCTTAAAAACGTATTTTTCCAAACTACATTATTTTTTATCTAAAATTCTAAGTTTTTAACAAGTGAGCTATATTATCCAGATATTCCCCACAGAGGCTTTTCCTCGAAACTGAGTTCTCAGGCCTCATTAAGTCATTTTGCCTTTATTCCTTTGTTTTCATCTTCCTCCAATTCTGGAAGAGATATCTATTTCTTCTGAGCCCCTACAGAGTATAACTTGGACAAACTTAACTCAGAATATGAATTAGACAAATGAGTATTTGGTTAACAGATGGCATGGTTAAAACTGTTAAATAACTTTTTGATACATCTCTATCATGTATCAAATGCTCTAACTGGTCTAATCATATTATACAATTTCCTTAAATAGTGATAGTCTTTGCCTAACTAACAGCATAAAACCTCAATCAAAATTATAATTCAAAACACCAAACAGAAGTGGTAAAAAGATCAATGAAGAAGAAACCAACAAAGGTTGATAATTTCCACAGTAAAGAGTTTAGGCTTGGGACTAGTCAAACCTTTAAAGGAATAAATGGGGCAAAATAAGGAGAATGTAGTATAACTATCATCAGGTTAAATTTATCCAAGGATAAATGAATACAATGAAACCCACCCTGTTAGGTTTCATGTTTAAAAGTCCACATTTTCATAAAATGATGATGATAAGAAGTGGTAGCTCTTATTTAGCAAAATGAAAAACTAAAAACATTAGGCACTTCCCAAAATTTCTTTTGAAATTTTACTGATGAGTGAAATTCAAATGTTAGAAAATCACTGACCAGATTAAACCGCCATAAGAGAAAGACCTGTCTTACTGAAAATAATCTTTCAAATGTGAAAGGGGTTAAAGCAGATAAAAAACTACAATAGTGGGGCACCTGGGTGGCTCAGTGGGTTAAAGCCTCTGCCTTCGGCTCAGGTCGTGATCTCAGGGTCCTGGGATCGAGCCCCACATCGGGTTCTCTGCTCAGCTGGGAGCCTGCTTCCTCCCCCTCTCTCTCTGCCTGCCTCTCTGCCTACTTGTGATCTCTCTCCTCTTTGTCAAATAAATTAAATTAAAAAAAAAAAAATACAATACTTCCATGGGAACAGTTGTTAAATGCAGAGGAAGGCACACAAGGTAATAATAAAATCATATTCAGACTCTGAAAACAAATTGACTTTCAGGCACTTCTGGTATAACAGTATACTATTTTCCAAAGGACAGCTCTTATACATAGAAGGTTGCATTTATTTTCCTGGCAGTGTCAGCATTTCTGAAAGAGTATTATTAATTTATTAAAATAGTCCAGTGTTGGAAAAAGTAAGAAATCTATCATTATAAGAAGTCAAAATTATGAAAATTATAACCATTAAAAAGTGTTTTTGCCTGGCACTAGAGTTTTTTTCTAATACATCAAAATAAATAGTCCTCTCAGTAACTAGAAGAGAATTGCAACTGAAATTCATGAGAACTATGTCATAAGTAAAATGCATAAGTGCTAGATACTTAAACAACCAGTATTTTAACAACAAAATCTCTGTCCAGACGAACATGTGTACATGATTGACTTCAAACTCACCGAAGAAGATTAGAATAGTAAGTTGGGCTATTACTTGAAATAAATATATCACAGTGAGGACAAATGAAAATATTAGACTCCAAATTACATTAAAATAGATAACTGCAAAATAGTATGCCAACTAAACATCTCTCCCTAGGGCTGTTCAACAAAACTTTCTCCAAAGAAAAAAATGTTCAGTATTCTGCATTGTCCAATACAGCAACCAGCAGTCACATGTGCTGCTCCTGAATGTGTGAAGTATGAGTAGTGTGATTGAGGAACTGAATGTTTAACTTTATTTAATTTTAATTAATTGAATTTTAAATAGCCACATGTGGGTTGTGGCTTCCATGTTGGTCAATTCAACTATATAGATAACATAAAATGGAGAGATTAACGTATCTTCCCTATCTCTGAACTTGGCAATACAGGAAATGCCTTTGCCATGAAGACAAGTTAAATCACTTTAAAACATTAGAATGGTTTCAGTGTCAACAAGACCTCACCTTAGGTATGGTGGATAAGTAAAAGGGCAAACCAGTCAGCAATGGAACCAGTGAGAAAATACCTAAAAGCGACTATTAAGAGCATGTATCTAAACACCATCTAGGAAAGAAGATCCCTTGTCCAAATGGTGAATCTTTCTGTTTCCAAGGGCAACATACCCTTATTGTGGAGCCAGATACATTTAGTTACAATTGCCTGATATAATCAAACTGGGGAATTATTTCCCTACCTCTCGTCTTAATTCCATTCCTACCAAATGAACTCCTTATTAAAGTATCTTCTCATGTGGATTCAACCATGAGCATAGAAGGCATCAACACAACCGTCTAAGAGTTTCTCATTTTATCTTACTCTTAATGGATTGCTCTATACATCATTATCTGTGAATATGATCAAAGTGAGTCTACCCCTGTGATATGGACACAGAATCAGTTTCTGAAACAGGACCATAGTAAATTTACAAAGTCTATGCTACCTACCTCCCAGGCAATGAGAAGCTCAATATCTTAAAAATGGATGATTCAAAAAGTCAAAGAAAAAAACCCAGTAATATTACTGATTTTGCTTATGGGTGACATCATGCCAAGAAAAGACTGAAACCAAGAAAAGAAATCTCAGATCTTGGAGGTATCAAGAGTGATTTCTAGCACAGAAAGAATAACCTCCTTAAGAACTATGTGGCACCCAACTTCTTCTTTAAGGAGAAAAACTTCCCCTTCTAATTTGTTTGTATTCTTAAAAACACATATCAAAATATATATTTTAGGTGACTCACTACTTACAGTTCCCATAAGATGTGAAGACCAGCAACATCTAGAAAAACCAACACAGATGCACAATGCTATTTGAGAGTTTCATTAGTTGATGACAATTTTGTCACTAGAAAACCCATAGTGATTATGGTACCAGGTTGACAGAATTTGAAAAAAGAAAAGCCAGACATGATGGAAGATTTGCTTCAAGATTAAGGGTTGTTTATTGAGATTGTTCTTTAGGATCTCGATGTTACTTTTCAAATATACCAGAAAATCCATACAAAAAAGAACAAAAGCATTCTGTTAAAGGAGGAAGTAGTCTTCCTGATGTTGATATTTTTCCACTGTTACACACTTAAACCTTTTTATTTTCAACCACTTTGAGAGAAAATGCCCATGAACTAAAGGATGAAAGATGGGAAGCCTTATATTTCTTTCATGTTTCTCATGATCTCTACTCATTGTCTTCTTCAGTTTAAAGAAGTAAAAGTAAACCAAAGAAAGAAAGAAAGAAAGAAAGAAAGAAAGAAAGAAAGAAAGAAAGAAAGAAAGAAAGAAAGAAAGAAAGAAAGGGTTACATGTCGGGTACCTGGGTGGCTCAGTCTGTTAAGCGTCTGCCTTCGGCTCGGGTGATGATCCCAGAGTCCTGGAATCAAGTCCCACATCAGGCTCCCTGCTCAGCGGGGAGCCTGTTTCTCCCTCTGACCTCTCTCTCTCTCTCTCTCTCTCTCTCTCTCTCTCTCTATCTCTCTTAAATAAATAAAAATAAATGGGAAAAAAAAGGTAACATGTCAATTTGCCTTTTTTGTTTTTGGTAAACAAGAAATAACCTTTCTTCTTGCTCGTATTAGTTACTAAAAAGACTGAAAAGCTGTTCTGCTCCAACTCTGTATACTTCAGCAGTTACTGAACAGGAATTCTGAATGGCTTGCTACAACAAATATAAATGGCACGAGTTATTATTTAGGTTATCATAGGAAAATGAGATCAACTCTCCCATTAAAAAATCACTATATATCCCTTCTTGGAATAATCTTAAAATTCTGTCTCTTCTTTGTCCATTATATAGAGATACGCCACTCTCCAAATCTCCTCCAGCCCAAGTCACATCTCTATTTTCTATATCTCATTTAACAAATTTTAATACTTGACAAGATGATAAGACCAAAGTCAAAGCAATATTCTGAATTGTGAACCTACCAAACTCAAATGCAGAAGGCTGTAACATGATGCTTCTAAAGAGGGACCTGCATTCGCTTTCATAGTTGTCATATTAGGTTGCCAAGTTCAAGTTACCTGCTTTCTCATTATCACCTTGGCTTTCTTCTTTTCTTTTTCTTTTTTGATCATTTCTATTTTCTAAGTACTTTAAATGACTCTCAGATATGTATCTGATCAAGTTTTTTTATACACCATTTATTTGGTTCTTTTATTTTTCAGACATATTTTTATCTTTCCTCTAAGATGCTGTACAATTTTTCAGCATTGTCTAGTAATTCAGCTTTCACTTGTCAATTCAATTATATATTTCACAAGTTGTTAAAAAATAAACTTTAATGATAAAATGCTTTTCCTTAAGAGCAACAATTCTCAACAATGCCATATAATGGCAATCATTTAATATATCCTCTTATTTATAAATCTCCAGCTCTTTATATATGTAGTAATCACACTTGCAGCAATTTTTCCTAGAAAACTTTCTGGCATATTTCAATGATAACAGCATATAGGTTGGTAATCTATTATATAGGGATAATCTGCCATAATCTACTCACAGAGAGTTATTAGAAGAAGATAGTCTTATAAATTACTCAATATCAAATTTAGATATAATAATGAGTCTTCACTTCCATTCTAAATCAACACAGTGACTATAAAGCAATACACATTTTGGTTGTAGCATATGTTTTATTGAAACTAAAAATTACAATCTAAAATCATATTAACATAACTAAGAAAAATTTGGTAGATAACCAACTAAAGTGATACCGAGATTTTTGTCAAATTTATTCAAAATTTAATTGTAAAAATTAACATACATTTAACTGCATGTCACATACAAGATATTTTACAATCTTAGATATAAGAGGAAGGTTAAAATAGCATTCACTGAATGATTTCTATTTCTTCATTTAACAAATATTTTTTGAGTGCTTACCATATGCCAGGTACTACAGGGGCTGTGGAGAGAGCAGTGAACCAAACCAACCAAACCAACCAAAGCCAATACCTGCCTTTATGGAGGCTTTCATTTGAATAACGGGAGACAGACAGTAAACCTAATAAATAAATATATAACATGCTAGAAAAGATATTTTAGGGAAAAAATTTTAAAAAGAGGATGATAAAAACTGCCAGAGGTGGGAGAGAAGGTCGGAATTTTTTTTTTTTTTAAGATTTTATTTATTTATTTCACAGAGAGAAAGAGATCACAAGCAGCAGAGAGGCAGGCAGAGAGAGAGGAAGAAGCAGGCTCCCCACTGAGCAGAGAGCCCGACATGGGGCTCGATCCCGGGACTCTGAGATCATGACCTGAGCCGAAGGCAGAGGCTTACCCCACTGAGCCACCCAGGCACCCCAGAAGGTCAGAATTTTAAGTGAATTCTACTAATCAGTTACAATCTTGATGGAAAGTCTTCCTAAGAGCTAAATAACCATTAACAAAAAATGCTGGAGGCAGTGTTCAAGTAGCAGTCTTTCCAGAGATGGACATGATATAGAAAGGATGAGAAGAGTGTAAGCAAAGAGGTGAGAGGAGAGGTGGCCAAGAGTCAATCAACAGTGAACATGGAATGGAAGAAGGGTGCCAGAGAGAGGGGGCGTGAGGCTGCACCAGGAGGACTACTGAACAGCCAGCAAGGTGGTGGTGGGCAAGTAAGAGCCACTAAAAGTACTGGAGCATAGGAGTGACATAAAAAAGTCATAGGGGTAAAGACAGTTAACCTCACAACAATGTACAGGATGGTGGTGAGAAAGAAGATAGAATATACCACCTTGGCTTTTGGAAATTACCAAAAGCACAATAATGTTAATAAACATCATCTCTCCTAAATGAAGGAATAAAAAGAATAGCATAAGATTTCAAATAAAAACCTAGGGACATTTTAGAAAGATAAAAAAATGAATCATAAATAGTGACCACTAGACCAAACTTCACTATAAATTAAGACTATACACACAGTGGACGTTTTTAATTTAATTACTGTACTTATTAAAAACATCACAGCAAAAACTACCCAGAAGAAGTAAGTAGGTGGTACTGTCAAAAGATAAAGAAAACATACACTGTAAACCCATAGCCTAATCATCAGTGGACATGTAAAATATGAATCAATGTTCACCTCATGGAGGTGTGTGGAAGTCTATGACGCTTTGACGTTAATGGCCAAGACACCATATTCACATCATGAGATTTTTCCCCCTCATCAGTAGTTTGTTTAAACAAACAAATTTGTTGTTTAAACAAACAAACAAACAAAAAGAGCTAAAGTCAAATAGATCAGGTTTTTTTAAATTATAAATTTATTTTTGAAAAGTCCTCTATTACTCAAAACTCTGTTACTAAGAGAGCCATTCACCTAACTCTACAATCTTCCAAATAGAAACATTTTACAGTTAATTTGTGTATCTCTCTGTAGAGATTAACTGAAGATCAAAATGAGGTTTCTATAATTTTCACTCTTCTATGTACATAACCATTTATACTTCAAACAAATAATTTTCTCTTAAGTAACTGTATTAATGTCATGTGTAATATCCTAAGTTAGAGAAACAAATTTTAACAGTCATGAATACTGATCTAATTATTTTCAGGGACAAGCATGTATGTCACTACATAGATATGAAAGTAACACCACAAAGCTGGACTTACATGGGAAAAAAAAAAGCCAGTAAGGACAGTAGTGACATAAATTGACTTCTTTAACTAATGATGTCATAATCAGGTGAAGTGCTTTCAAACTTACTTGCATTCACTGAACTCTCACATAATAGGCTTTGTTTTTTAGCATAGTAGATACACACTGTATCTATGAAACTGAAAGAAAATACATGTGAAATTTTATCTGGCATCGCGAGTTGAAAGGGACTCAGTAAGTTTAAAGGCTATGAAAAAAATCTGTAAAGGGAAAGATGGATACATTTAACAGACATAAAAACTTTAAACTTCTATAACCACATGCAAGGTAATGAATTCCAACTTATACGTGGCACCACATACAAACATTAACTGAAATTAGAGCAAAGACCTACATGTAAAAACAGAAATTCTAAAACACCTAGAAGAAAACATAGGACAAAAGTCTTTGTGACTTTGGGTTAAAGGAGGATTTCTTAGCAAGGACACAGAAACCATGAGCCATAAAAGAAAAAAAAAATAGATAAACTGAATTAAATCAAAATTTAAAACTTCTGCTCTTTGAGAGATACTATTAAGAAAGTGAAAAGCCACAGACTGGGAGAAAACATTTGCAAACACGTATCCCTAAACGACTGCTACCCATAATATATTTAAAAATTCCCAATCCAGTGGTAAGAAAACAACCCATTAAAAAAAAAAAAAAAAATGGGCCAGAGATCCAAAGAGATACTTTCCCAAGAAGACATACTGATGGCAAATAAGCACATAAAGAAATGTCCAACATCAGTAGCCATTAGGGAAATACAACTGAAAGCTATGATGACAAGTGACTATACACCTATTAGACAGACAAAAATAAAAAGTATCGCTAATACTTGGGTTGCCAGAATGTGGAGCATTAGATTCCTTGTACATTCCTGGGAGGACTATAGAATGGTACAACCACTCTAGATAATGGTAGGTGTTTCTCTCCTACTTCTCTCCATATGTAAGTGTATGAAACATACACTTACCATATAACTCAGCAGCCTACACGTAGTTATTTTCCCTAGGAGAGATGAAAACATACATCTGCACAAAAACCTGTACACAAATACTTAGAGCAGCTTTATGCATAATTGCCAAACACAGGAAACAATATGAAGTTCATTGACCAGTTAACTGATAATGTAAGAAGTCAGACTTGAAAGACTACACACTGTGTGATCCCATTCATATGACCTGGAAAAAGCAAACTATGAGGAGAAGAAAATCCAGTGATTGCCAAGGGCTAAAGATAGGGAAGCGGCCTAACTACAAAGGAGCAAGAAGGAACTTTTGGAGGAAATTTCAATATTCTTTATCTTGAATGAGGTGGTCGTTATAAGACTGTAAACATTTTGTCAAAACTCAGAACTGTCTATCTAAAATGGGTCAATTTTCTATTAAAACTGATTTATCTCAATAAATCTGACTTAAAGAAATTTTAAACTTGTGTTGATCAAACGTCATCTCACCTATACACACAAATAAACTATAATATATGTCTTAGAGTATTCATAGCCTCAAAATATAAAGACCACTTTGAAACCAAAATAAGCATCCCAATAAGAAAAATGAGCAAAGGATATGAACCAATAACTGACACATAGAAGGATCTCAAATGGTCAATAAACAGATAATAAGAATCAACTTCTCAAAAATTATAATTAAGATAAAATATCAGTTTGTTAAAACTTTAAATAAAATAATAACCAGTGTTGGTGAAAATAAAGGAAAATGAATATTTCTGAACATCCATATACTAGGATGATAATTTTGTTCAATATTTCTGGATGGAAATTTAGAAGCATCAAGAGGGGTTCCTGGGTGGCTCAGTCGTTAAGCGTCTGCCTTCGGCCCAGGTCAGATCCCAGGGGCCTGGGATCGAGCCCCGCATCAGGCTCTCTGCTCTGTAGGAAGCCTGCTTCTCCCACTACCATTCCCTCTGCTTGTGTTCCCTCTCTTGCTGTGTTTCTCTCTGTCAAATAAATAAAATCTTTAAAAAAAAAAAAAATAGAAGCATCAAGAATCTTTTAAAAATTTGTAGCATTTTACTCAGTTATTGCTCTTTAGGGATTTTTCCTAATAGGGATAATTAACAGGGAGAACCACAAATACTTATGCACAAAAATGTTGTGGAAGCTTTTTTTTTTAAATAATAGTAAAAGAATATAAACCACCCATATGTCTACCAATGGAGAAACAACTAAAGAAATATCAAAAACACTCCATCCAAAAGAATATTAGACATTATATTATTTATTATATAAAGCAAAATCAAGTTGTCAAAGGAGAAATCAGAATATGAAGAAATGTTTATATATGTTGTTAAAGGGGAAACAGAAAATAAAACCATCTATACAGTGCGATACCACTGTTGTTAACTGTATGTACAAAATACATAGGACAAACACCAAAATGCTAATAGTAGTTATATCTAGATAATTCTATTTCTATTTTTCAAAAGTTCTAAAGTAAACATATACTACTATAACAGTTCTTAAAAAGTTTTTAACACAATGTTCTCACGGAATAAGTTATATTTGTAAGATACTTTTGTAAGTCAGCTCTTGCCATACTTAGAAACTAATCTGGTCTCTGACAAATTGCTTTTAAAAACCACTAAGTTGGCAGACACACAAACTTAAAACCCAGTTCTCCTTAAAGTTGTAATAAAAATGGAATGGTGTTTTTGTTTGTTTTGTGATAAATGGAGATAATGGTCTACTACTTTATTTGAAGTGCTACATTAAAATAAGTGGTCCTCAAACTTTGTGGGTCCAAATCATCAGTTGGTGACTAAGGAATCAGTTTGGGGAATCATGCAGTGAAAAACGTCATTTATTTTTATTATTTTTAAAAGATTTTATTTACTTATTTGTGTGTGTGTGTGTGTGTGTGTGTGTGTGTGTGTGTGTGTGTGAGAAAGAGAGAGCCAGCTCACAAGCACGGGGAGTGGCAGGCATGGGGAGAAGCAGGCTCCCTGCTGAGTTGAGCAAGGAGCTGGATGTGGGACTCCAACCCAGGACCCCGGGGTTATGACCTGAGCCAAAGGCAGACACTTAACTGGCTGAGCCACCCAAGCATCCCCAAAACACCATTCAAGTCTGGAAATTTTTACACTCCTTGATACCAAGGATCATATATTCCTTTTTTCTTCTTCTTTTGAGTTCTAGAACCTTACCCAGAGCCTAGCACATAGTAGGAAATCCACAAATGTTTCATTAAATAAAATTGATATAAGGTCAGTGATGTGAAGTGAATTAGAGATAAAAAAACTGATGCTTGATTTTTTTTTTAATTTCAAACTACAGTCTGCCATTTCCAGTAACATAGACTATTGTTATTGAGAAGTGCTAAATGTTTACTCAAAAACCTGAGTCCTCAATGAAATTTAGATATCTAGCATTGCTTTCTCATCAAGGCCAGTGATTAAATAAAAGATTCTTTTTGGCTGGTGGAATCCAAAAGTTAATACAATTTATGCAAGCTTAGATGCCCTCCTACTTCTCTCCATATATCCAGATTTATTTTGGAATAGCAGTGGGGTCTGAGTCAATGAGGTACATTAATAATAATGGGAAAATATTACCCCCTCTCTCCCTACCTGTCATGGGATTTAATATTCTCACCTTGAGAATCTGTAAGGCAGATGAAGACAGAAACCTTGTTTGGCTCACCACATTATTATCCCCAGATCCCCCAATTATTAGCTTACTAAATAGATTAATCATGGTAAACTTTCAGTGTAGAGAAATGAGAATTATCTACCGCAATGACTTGTAAGTGGGTATCTTCTACTAAAGGCCATAAACTAAGCAGTTCTGTAATAGGTTGGATTCGAAGTAAGGAAATTTAGTCATTTTAACCAACCACTAGGATCATGTTTTGTAGGAGACCCTTTACAAGTATCCTGCCTCCCCCCCCCATTTATATTTATTTTTATCTAAATGTGTATAGGAGTATTTTCCAGAATGATATTTTAAAAATTAATAAAAATAGAAATGAAAGTACATAGCATTTGTTAAAGGGTAATAAAATAACTTCAGTCAATTGGATACTTCTACACCAGTAGATTTCTTTAAATAGTAATGAAATCATTGCCTTAAAAAAAATCCATCATTATTAAAAAAAAAAAAAAAAGTTGCCTCAGCCTCCACCAAAATTAGATTTGTAAGTTGCTGGTCATTCCTATAATTAAATCTATGTCACAAATTTGCAAGAAAAATGGTCACTGTGACTAATGTATTTACTTGCTACACAAGTCCTGTCAGAAGACACAGACATAGCTAACATGGAGTAGGTACAGATTCTATACCTTTTTACTAAGTAAAAAGACCATTTTTATTCATAATGACTGCACTCCAAACAAGAGTCTGTTTTAGAAACAAACCCAAATGTAGCTATCACAGGGTTTTCCCACCTGAGCATTACGGCACATTTTTACCTCTACGAACATGTTTGGCATACAGGCATACTGCTTTTCTGGACAAATGTTATGTGGGAAAATAACTCTGAGGAAAGAAACAATAACGTGTTCAGGTTGCTAGAGTCCCTGATTCTGGGGGTTTCTTTATTTGATCTCCCCAGGTGGTTTTAATTCACCTCTGTGAGAAAAATGATTGAGAAATGACCTGGGAGAATGGTGCTGCTCAAAGTGGAAGTCAGAGTAAGATGGCTTAAAGGACACACACCGCAGAGAATTAGTGCTAAAACTTGCTCTATTCAACCTTTTCAATCTTTTAGATCGCAGGATTTATTCTTGGTTTGGTACCAGTGCTAATTTTACTTTTTATCAAAAGGAGGGCAGACTTCAGACTGAGAGCCTTGTGTATGTAGGCAGCAGAGTTTAGCTACAAGTTAATAAGAGCTTTTTTCCATTTGATTTCATTTCAATTACCCGTCTATTCATGGCAAGATTGTTTATGTGTTGAGGTCAAGTTACACTTTAAAATAAAGTTAAATTTTACAAGTGAGTTTTAGAGGTGCCCGGCTGGCTCAGTGAGTGGGTGTGTGACTCTCGGTCTCGGGGTTGTGGGCTCGAGCCTTAATGGGTGTAAAGATTACTTTAAAAAAATAAAATCTTTAACAAAAAAAAGGGAGTTCTGACTTAACAATACAAATAATATGTCAAGATGGTAAAAGTCATAAAGATGCCTAAAATTTGGGACACATTGCCTTGAAGGCAGTTCTTGTCTTCCCTCGTTCTTAAATCTTTTATTGTTAGGCTTTTCACATACTTATATTTTGTGTATTTGCTTCAGAGAAAAGTACCTTGAATCTAATGGACTCTGAGTATATGTGTGTTAATTTATATCCTATTTTTCTATTTTGTGCCATACTGCTAACTGAACCAATTGCATTTTGTTTTTTAAAGAATAAGTATTCTGTTCTCTGCAATCTAGCTTTTCTGATGTTCATCTGCCCAAAAAGGCGATTCAGTGAAATGTAGATCATGATGACGCGTTCTATTTTATAAAGGGAGAAACCAGTTTCCCATTGTCTGAACATAGTTCATGAGGTATTTTAAAGCCTAAAATAGGTTATTTTAAGTCCTGGTTTTATCAAGTCCTTATCAGTAAAGGGGTGAATTTGAAATAACATCCTATAAGGCTGTACTGAAAACTGCTTAAAAACTCAGGTTTTTGTTTTTGTTTTGGCATATAAGTTCAATGAAAATAAAAACCATTTTATAAATGAGTCGTGAACTTTTGGGGGAAAACCAAGACCTCAACTGAGTAATTTGGGTTGGTTAGATTTTAAGCAAACTAAGAAAAAAAATCAACATAGTTTTCAGTGTTACACAAAATGAGTATTCCATAAACATAAACGAAATTAAAAATTGACGTCTTAGATTTAGGTGAAAAGAAAACTAATGTAACAATTGAGTCTTCTCTGGTTACAACCCTTAACCCTCTTCATTAATGTCTGAGATTTTTACTCTGATTTTTAAAAAGCAGTGTTACACAGCATTCAATGAATAACAAAGTAAAGGTGCTTCCTCTCTGACCATGCTAAGCATGGCTGAATACATTTGTGTACAAGAAATGAAGAATAAGG
>CM053604.1:104209746-104258174 GCA_028646535.1 Procyon lotor
AAAAAAAAAAAAAAAAAGAAGAAGAAGAAATGAAGAATAAAACAGAGTGGTAAACATACATCCTAAGTTATTAAAACATAACATTTGTGTTTGAAATTTCTTTTCTTTCAGCAACTATAACAGTATCAGTAACTATTCAAATCTTACTACAAAGCTGGGTAGCAATGGCGGACCAGTTAAAGCAAAAAGAAAAGACAGAACAACAATAGGATAAAGTAAGAAAAATACGTTCTGGCTAGTTCTTCAGCCTAAGGCAAGGAGTTCCTTTTTTCCTTTCTTTCTTTTTTTTTTTTTTTTCAAGGAGTTCCTTTTAATCCTTATTCATCTTAGAATAGCTTTTCCTGGTTCCAGTAATGACTATTTTAAAAGCATTATGTAAAACCAACTCATTTCTTGATACTTTAAATGAAGAGATTTAGAAAGTAAACATAAACAGTAACTCTTATAGATCTTTCTTAGACTTGGTGTTATGCATTCACAAAGATGATTTCACTTTTCTTGCAACTCTTTGGTAATGTTTCAGAAATCCTTATATTTATGAATCGCTAAATGTGTGACACAGTTATTAGAAGCTTAATTTGGCACGATCAACTTTGTCACTCACCAGGGTTTCCTCAGGAATTACCCCTGATGTGTTACCAAACTCCCTCAAGAGTTACCAAATATAATAAAATAGGCTGAGGAGTCTAAAAAGAAGAAGTTCTACCTTTTCCTTTTAAATTTTAACCTGCAATTCTTGAAGACATAGGAACACTGAATTCAGCCTCCAAACCAAAAATGCCAAAAGTGTAACAAAACATGACTGAAGTTTTTTTCAATACAATTAAATCTTTTCACATTAAAGAGAAGATTTTTCAATTGGAATTATTTTAAAAGTAGCCAATATCTATTTTTTTTTTAAATCTTTCTTTTGGTAAGGAAGAAACACATGAAATGGTTGAACTTGAAATGCCTGGTTTCACATAGAAAAAAAAATTTTTATATATATATATATATAAATTCTGATAACATTTTAGTTATTCAGAATGGTGACTATCAAATTCTATTAAAATCTCATCAAGTGGGAAATCTTAAAACACTTATTATGCTCCACAATTATTGTAAACAGAACAATTTAAATGAGAGGAGGAGATAATGACATTAACTTCTTAACTTAAAGCAATCCTCTGTGGCATGATTTAAAAATATTCTCTTGGTCTCAAATTTATGTAAATTGAATTCATCTATCATTGGTTATTACCAGCCTAGCTACATTAAAAAAAAAAAACAAAAACAAAAAACACAGTTCCCTGTAACAATTAGTTCTTAAAAACATTGTGTTTTAATTAGACCTGGGACATTATTAAACTAGCTATAAATGTGTACAGTATTTGATTTGGTATACCCAGATGTCTAAAAATCAACAAAAATGCCCTCAGAGTGCTTTCTTCAAAAATTCCTCTAATAAAGGCTTTCATTGAAAGTTCTAATGTAATCTGAAGTAAATATCCTTTTCAAATTCCATTATGTAAATACAAAAGAAATGGTCACTTATAACCAGAGAATAATCATTAGTCAGAGGTAACCAATTCTTCATTTTATGGATATCCATGGCCACACAAAAAAATTCATGGCAGAGCTTGGACCAAACTTAGATCACAAAAATTATCCCATTTACTTCTCACCACAACGATGTATAGTGTAGGTATTATCTACTCCATTTTATATACAGGGAAGGTCATGTGATTAGATTAATAATTCAGTCAAGGAAGGATTTAAATCAAGCCAGTTTGATTCCAGAAACCATACTACTACCCCTAATCCTAAATTTTAAGAATGTGCACTATTGGTGAAAATGTAAACTGGTGAAGCCACTCTGGAAAACAGTATGAAGGTTCCTCAAAAAGTTAAAAATAGAACTACCCCAAAATGCAGTAATCACACTACTAGACGTTTACCCAAAGAATACAAAAACACTAATTCAGAGGGATACATGCACCTCTATGTTCATAGCAGCATTATTTATGGTAGCCAAATTATGGAAGCAGTCCAAGTGCCCCTTTATAGATGAATGGATAAAGAAGAGGTGGTTTATATGTACAATGGAATATTATCCAGCCATAAAAAAGAATGAAATCTTGCCATTTGCAATGCCATGGCTGGAGCTAGAGAATAATATGCTAAGTGAAATAAGTCAGTCAGAGAAAGACAAATACTATATGATAACTATATCAGTTATCTGTGGAATTGAAGAAACAAACAAGAAAAGGGGAAAATAGAGAGAGAAAGAGACAAACCAAGAAACAGACTCTTAACTATAGAGAACAAACCAAACAAACCGATGGTTACCAGAGGGACGGTGGGTGGGGGATGGGTGAAATGGGTGATGGAGATTAAGGAAGGCACTTGTGATGAGCACCAGGTGATACACGGAAGTGGTAAATCACTATATTGTATGCCTGGAAATAATACAACAACTCTATGTTAACTACACTGGAATTAAAATAAAAACTTGGTAAGTTTTTTTAAAAAGTAAGTGAAAAAATTTTAAAAAAGAATAACAAAATAAAACATGAAGGTCATAATTTGGAATTTCCTTCATCAAAAATAAGTCCTTTTCCCCAGCCCAACTCAAACACCAACTTCTCCCTAAAGCCTTCTCATATCATTCAACTGAGATTAATCTCTTGAATTCTTGGCCATTGCTGTACACTGCCCATAGGCAGAAAGTGCTAGCTGTCTTTTAATATCCACTCTCTTCTTTCTTAGTAACAGAAACCCACTTTTTAGCTCTTAGCAAATTGCCACATGTCCCAACCTCTCCATTGGCTAAGTATGATTGTATGAGTAAGCTCTGCAATAAAATATCATTCCAAGTATACTGTTGGAATTTCAGGAGTGCTGTTCAAAGAAAGCAAACTTGGATTTTAGGAGTGCTCCTCTGTGCTTTCCCAAAGACTTTACTATCCAGGTATCTTTGTGGCTGGAGTTCCAGCCACTGTCTCAGACACTGAGGAAAGCTTGAGGAAGAAAAGTTCATGCTGTGGAGGACGGAAGAGAAAGACAGGCATATCCGTGCACAATGAGACTCTGAAGCCACCATAAGTGGTAGCGTCCTTCCAGGTTTTAGATAAGAGAAAATAAACCTCTATACCGTATATGCCACAATTATTATTTTTTATCTTCAATAATCTGAACCTAATTCTAACCGGTGTAGCCCAGATTCAATCATACTCCATAATCTAAGTTTTGTTGTAACTATGATGAAGAAGGGGAAGGGGCAGAGAAAGAGAATTACTATTTCTTCTAATCCTGGAACAAAACATTTCCAATGATCATTTTCATTCTGAAACCCTTTCCAGTAATTTCCAACTTTGGAAAAGAAAAAGGAGGGAACAGAAGAGGAAGGAAAAATGGAAAATGACAATTCTGCCTCTCTGCCAGTTCCTCTCCTCTCTTCTCTACTAGCTAAGTCCTACCATACTTCAAAGTGCAGCTCAGAGAAATTGCTTCTGTCTGACTTTTGAATTGAGTGCCTATCACCTGTGCCATCTGACAATCATACATCATCCAGTAACACATCATCTTTTGTGTGACTTATTAAATTGTACATTGTATTTCTTATTCTGTGTGCCGTCTCCACAACACAGAGGGACCCAGAAAACTACCTCTGTGTGGTAGGAGATCAGTACTTTTGATTACTTGAGTTAAGGTGAGAAAAAAGATGAAAAGAGGAAAAAGAGCAAGAGACTAGGGAGTGAGAATGCACAACTTCTTAGAAGTGAAAGAGCATAAATAATCCTAAAGAGTCCCTAGAACAAGTTTTACTTCCCTGGACCTTACAAAGAATGGGCCTGGGAGAACAAATAATCGGATGTGTTCATTGTTCATAGAATCAGTGCAAAACTCAAACTATACTTGGCGAGCTTATCCTCCAACTAAGGGACAGCGCACTTTGCTTCAGTTACTCAAACAATTGCCTCCAACTTATATTCTAAATAACCGTAGACATTTTAAAGAGATCGAGCTTAGAAACCATGTTTTGATGGTAGATGTATAGGATTCCAAACCATATTTTAAAAAAAAACTGGCTTCCAGTAAGATCATATTTTACAGATATTATTTTGTCAATCGTGACAACATATGGAAAATAACACTTAGATGAAAAAGCGATTTCACAAAATGTTACTGAGTCTGAAATAAGTAGCTCAAGAGCTCATTTTCATTAAATAGACACTATTAGCTCTCTTCTAACACCCAATAATAATACAGCATTGGAAATAACATCACTACTTCTTTAAAAATAAGATATACTCTAAGCATATATTTTGTAGAAGCTACATCTTTTAAAATGTCTATAACATTGGGACCTTAAAAGCTGTGTAGCATTACATAGAATTAACACTGCATAACAATACCTTTAAAAGCGTCAGGTACATTCAAATACATACAAACATAAGTGAGATAAACAGCATTTTAAACAGAAGTAATTAATATCTTGCCTAAATTCATGAAGTATTTTATACCCCGCTGATTTTATTCTCGATTGTCACTGTACTTCATAACCTGCCAATGAATTATGTACCTAAAAATATAATATTCTAATTTATTTCATGAATTTGGCCAAGTTTTAGGGAGGATATAAATAAAAATATTCAATTAACAGAAACTCAGTTTCTTTCTCATTCTTTCATAACACAAACCAAGTCTTTGGTATTATTATTACTTAAAAAATGATTGAAAATGCTAAAATAGTATTATCCTTATAATTATATTGGCTCTGCTTATGAACACTGAGCTATTTTTTAACCTTTATACAATTTATAGTTCATGTGTCAAAAAAATATTGCATTTTCTTGCAAATTACTCAATCATGTCCTCATTTGAAATTTTTTTCACACAGATTTCTCAGAAGTATCCATGCTAGTAGCTTCTTTGACAGTGAAATGTACAAAATAAATGACATGTCAACAAGTAAATTAGCATTCCCTTTCTGACCAGCTGGGTCATGTTTCCTTTTCAAAATCCTCAGTCCCATGATACAAAATAATAATAATCTAAAAGACCTCATTAAGTGATCAATATATTGACATAACTTCTATAAGGAGACACACAGTGTTTTAATTGATTCCTTGAATCCATTAAATGGAATATTAAACGCCAAGCCTCCAAATTATATTGTAAGAGATCACTTCCTTTATTTGTCAACTAATTTTTCAGGGTATGGTTAATGGCACATAGAAATATTCAAGAACTTTTATACTTAACTAAATGGTAAAAGATGTCCAATTTTCACTAAATCTTTCATACAAACAACATATCACAACAAAAGTTTAAATAGACAAGTTAAATCATGTTTACTTACCAAAAAACTTCCAAAGGCTGAATTAAATATTGCTGCTGCCTATAAAGAAAATAAATCGGGGAAAAAAACTCACTGAAAGTAAATAGAAAAAGAAGCAGAGATTATCATTCTCCCAACCCCCACTATTCAAAACCTTAAAACATTGACTCTATAAAGCAAAGTTAGTCACTGCTTGCAAAAATCGCCAGTGGCCTGTACTTTACTAAGATAGATGAGCTACAGCTTAGGAATTCATAAATAATGGGTCTCAAAAGCAAGCAAAAAGGCTTGCCATGAGATGTTCTGAACCTATGTGACAGTACCAAAGAATCATCATCAATAGTAAATTGAAACCTTATCATTGATTTTACTATTAGATTTAAAAAAGAGGTTGATTTATTCATCAAAAAATATTTCTTTACTTGTACCAAGAAAAGAAATACCAGAATTGTAAAGCAAACATTAAGTACCCTGCATCAGGGAGCTTTGTGAGCTACACCCACAAAGTGAGATCTGTTATTCCCATACAACACATACTAGAATATGAACAATGCTGCTAAGACGATGGAAGTTACTGCTATCCCATTAATTCTAAAATAGAAACAAGCCAAGAAAAACTTCCACTTGGTGTTCAAAATTCAAAGAAGAAATACTTTGTGCTTACCTAAATATCCAGGGAATACATAGTAGATGTAATATATAGTTCTTAACTTTAAATCAATCACTATATTCCATGAAGCTACACTTGAATCCTGAAAGCTTCTCCCATTACCCAAAAAGGATAGAAACTTGTATAATATCCAATTTGATGGGGGGGGGGGGAGGAGAGAGAAAGAAAAAATAATAAAAGGCAAAAGGAGGGGTAGAAAAAAACCTATTGACATCTCCTGTAGATCGAGAGCAGAATTAAATTAACCATCATGGACATTAGCAGCCACGTCGTAGTAAGAAAAGGATGTCAGTTTAGCAAGTTTGAATAAAGTCCAAAGCCAGGCTAAGAGCTGTAGCTGAAAATGCCTTCTGCTCCAGAAGAGGATGCAATGAGAGTGCATGGGTAATGAGATCCCTGGCTCCAGAGAGCTTAGCTCTCCTATTCAAGTTCATAATTAATTCAAAGCTTTGATAATTTCATTAGATTTCTCCTTTGCTGGCCCTATCAATAAAAGATGGCACTGGACCACAGCTCCTCTGTGGCATAAACACAGGCACAGGCACAGACCAGGGAAACCTTTGCTTCCTGACAGGGACAATGGCATATGGTGTTCTGTGTTGTACAGGGAGTAATGAAAAAAAAAAAAAGATTTGGCTAAATAAAACATTACAGATGACAACTGTAAACTATAGCAACATTTTTAACCCATCTTTCTGGAATTCCATTATGGATGATTCAGGAAAAAGTTTTACGTGTGGAGAAAAAAAATAAGTAAAACTGTATAAACAGACGAGTTGTAAAGAAACACTGCCTTCCTTCCTCCAAAAAAAAAAAAAAAAAAAAAAAAGCACATTCCCCACAAACAGGTTTATTTCTAAACCCTATTTTGTGCTTAAAATGGACTGATCATCTCTTAGTAAAGGAATGAGGTATTCCCCTTTGAGCTCCTCACTTCCAAATGTGTTTCTTCCCAGTGCCTTTTACCAACCTTTTTCAAAGTAACTAACAGTTTGGGATAGCATTTTTAAAAACATGGATGGTTGGAAGTAAAAAGACTCAGAAGTCAAAACAAAATAAGTCAACTGCAACTCATCAGAGCAAATCACCATTTTCCCATACTACCCCGTTCTCTTTAACCCAAACACAAGCAACTTATTTAATGTGAACTGGCATTTTATAAAATGATGGTGATGACAGGGACAGGCTATCCAAAGGTACCCGAAGATGCTGCAGGCCAACTTCTTAGTTGTTCTGCCAGTGCTGATGAATGTGAAGTCAGCCACCTATACTTGGTGCTCCCAAGCAGTGAGCTCTGGCAATCATTTGTGAAATGGCTGATGAAGGTTCTGGGTACTCTGAAGAACCATGTGAAATCGGACACTGAACCAAGGATCCTGGGCTCAACGGTAACAAATAATTAAGTTAATAGCTGACTTAATTCTGCTTTGCAACGTATAAGGGAATTATGTTTTCCAGAGTTCCAAAGAGTGATGATAAATATTTAGAGAGCATTTAATGGATACATAAAAGGCATGCAAATCTTCAGACTTAAGGAGGAATTTCTGGCTTCTCAACACGACATACAAGGCCCTCCGTGAACAGGTCTCTGTCCATCTTATTTCTTGCCTCCAATTTTTTATCCTGACAACACTACACTACTTGCGATTCTTCAAATTCATTTTGCTCTTGATGACCTCTTTGTTCCCTGACCTGGAATGCCTTTCTCCCTTCTTCTACCTAGGTAATTCTTTGTTCCTTTGTTCCCTGACCTGGAATGCCTTTCTCCCTTCTTCTACCTAGGTAATTCCTACTTACCTTAGCAACTCCTTCCAAGAAGCTTCTCCCACACACATATATCTACACTTCTCAGGGGACTGAGTGTCCCCATGGCTGCTGCTCAACAACCTGAGCATACCTCTGCCATGGCACTTGTCAAACTACTGAAATGACCTATCTACCTGCCTCCCTGCCCCACTAGAAATTAAAGTCTTCTGAAGAAGGAATCTAATGAAGCTCATCTTAAGCATCTACATGTTTATTTAATTGAATTGCTGAAATAAATAAGATTCCCAGAAAGGTCCCAAGTCTTCCTCTCCTACT
Organism: Procyon lotor; assembly: GCA_028646535.1. Classification (NCBI taxonomy): domain Eukaryota; kingdom Metazoa; phylum Chordata; class Mammalia; order Carnivora; family Procyonidae; genus Procyon; species Procyon lotor. Next base: position 104,217,822 of record CM053604.1, read on the forward strand.
AAGTTATTCTATGTGTTTGGCAGAATCCAAGGATTGGCAAAAGACTGGATCCGACCCCTGGTTCCACAGGCAAGCAAGAGCGATGGCAGATGAAGACTTCAGTCGCAACCCAATAAGAGCATCTCTTTCACATCTTGTTTTACTTCTGGTAGCCTCCCTATTATGATACAGTTATATACAGTTACATAAATATGCTTACATAATGCTTTAAAATTTACTACTGCTATGTAGCAATAGAGTCGGCTAAATAAAATCTAGAATTACATAACAAAAAATACTCTGAAACCAATAAAAAGAGGATGATCTGCATCTACCAATATGAAAGCTGGCTAAGATATTTAAAGTGAAAAAGTAAGTTTTGAAAGCGTGTGTAATTCCTTTACCATGCTTTTTCCCCACACCATCAAGAGCTGAATTGGGTGTCTTACAATTCAACTCAGTTCTGACCCTGTCTACCTGAAGCTGGTGTCAGATCCCACAGCTTAAGGGCTCAGTCCTACAACCCTGCTCCCACTGCAGATGTCAATCACAAAGGCCAGGCTGTCATCACCTGTGCTTCCCATAGACTGGCTATAAATCAGAGGTTCCTAAAACCCTGTCCTCGAGTTTGATTAATTTGCTAGAGCATTTCACAGAATTGAGGAAACCAATTTTCTCCACTCGATCACCACTTTATTATGAAAAGGCTCTACAGGAACAGATGGAAGAGATGCCCCGGGCAAGGTACGGAGAGAGGGCACCGGGCTTCCCAGGCTCTTTCCAGGTGTGACACACGCTCAGCAGCTTCACATGTTCGCCAACCCAGAAGCTCTCCCAAACAGTCCTTTTGGGGTTTGACAGAGGCTCCATTAAACAAGTATGATCGATTAAATCATTGGCCATTGGTGACTGAACTCTATCTCCAGCCCTTTCTCCTCCCCAGAGGTATGGAAGTTGGACCCAAAATCCTAGCCCTTTAATCTCAGGTCGGTTCCCTTGATAACCAGCCCCATCCTCAAATGAGCCATGGGGCTTCCTGAAAGTTGCCTAATTACCATGACAAAAGACAATTTATATAGCTTTCCTCACTTAGGAAACCCCAAGGGTTTTAGGAGCTCTGTGCCAGAAACTAGGACAAAGACTAAATATATATTTCTTATAAATCACAATATCACATTCCTGTTGTGCAAACAGGTACATACATATGTATATATACACAGATAAGTATAAAAAAAAACACTATCTTTGGAGTGCCTGGGTGGCTCAGTGGGTTGAAGCCTCTGTCTTCAGCTCAGGTCATGATCTCAGCGTCCTGGGATCGAGCCCCACATCACGCTCTCTGCTCAGCAAGGAGCCTGCTTCCCTCTCTCTCTCTGCCTGCCTCTCTGCCAGCTTGTGATCTCTCTCTCTGTCAAATAAGTAAATAAAATCTTTAAAAAAACAAAAAAAGACAAAAAAACCCCACTATCTTTTCTGAAAGGGATCACATGGAAACCCCTAATATGGTTAAATTTGTTGAAAGGGATTGTGTGGGGGTCATTTTTATTTTTCATTTTCTTCTGTCTTGTTCGGCTTTTGTTTTTAACATGTTACTTTTTTATATTTCAACAAAGGTCATCTGGGCAGGGAGATGTTGAGCCATTTATTGTCTGCATTTTGAGTCCTTTTGTGTTACAAATGTATAAAACATTTTACTTTAAAATAAAATTAACATTTCAATCTCTACTCTGCAGGTTCATGACCTCTCTTGTTAGTTGGCAAGGTGGAAGTTGAGCACACGCTGGAGCACAAATCATGGTGCTGGGGGCATAGGAAGCCTCGGGATGAACAGTCGGCATCTCCTCAGAGTTTCTGTAGCATGTGAATATTTGGTTTTGAAAACAAACCCAAAATCCACCATTAATTTTGTGTAAAACAAACCTGGCTATAGAGAACGAACTGGGATCAAACATGAGCCACTTAGGACAATTTGTTCTGAAATTCAGGTTATACAACCAGACTTTCTCAGGATATGTTTCCTTTCTCTCGCCTTCTAGAAGCCATACCTGAGAGAGTCCACTGATTTTTAAATGTAGCATTTTGTTTGTTATTATCTTTTTTTTGCTAGAAATAATTTAATTACCCATTCTCTGTCCATTATGCTCCATTATGACAGGAATGTTGCCTAACTTGTACAAGATGATGTCCTCAGTGCCTGGAACAGCACCTGGCTTATAGTAAAACCTCAATAAATATTACTAAGTCAAACAACAAACGAATACTTAATTGAATGCCCTGCACGGTACTGTTTTCATTATTAACTCATGAATTCCATCCATAAAGCATATACCTTGGTGTAATCACATCTGATATATAATTAGATCAAGGCTAACTGAAAAAAGTTCATTATTGAGGTGTTCTTTGAATACTAAGTAGATTGACTTTCTTTATATTATACATTCTTAGATAATATATTACTTTTAGTATCTGCTCAATTTTACCCAATATATGCTATTTTCTTAATATTTTGTTATATGTTGTACAGCATGTCAGTAAATTATTTTGGAAAACTAAGCAAGCTCAAAAACAATATAGTTTCTTTATAACCTACTTAAAGTTATTTGAAATGAAAAGGTACATTTAAAAAAAAAAAAAAAAAACCGAAAACAAAGGAGACGGAGAGTTCTCTAACTCATAAAAGCAAGCTCTGCCACTGCCAAATGCCTTTAAATGTTACCAAGTTCTACCTGACAGTAAACTTGAAACCTTTACCTTTTGTTACAACTATGCCGGGACTGTGATCCACGGTCTGGAGTTACACAAATATGTAGCCCTTTTTTGAAATGACTGCACTTCAAATACATGAACACTGCTGGGTCCTACCTAAGTCTCTTCTTATGACACACTATCTAAAATTTTCATAGTGCTGGTCCATCCCCTTCTTTTTCCTTCCATCATCATCAGCCCACTAAATAAAGAAATGAAATCCATTGTTCACTTTGAGTATTAATGATCTATTGCAAGACAATTGATGAAATTTCCAGTTTCCACTGTTGCATACCCCACTTCCCTACTCAACAAAATCAGAAATGTTTACCCAAACGTTAAAGTGAGACATTTATGGTTCTCTCAGAATTTCTAATAATACTCCAAACTGAGGAGAGTATGAGGCAAATACTCTACTATTCCCAAAGTAAGATACCAGACATAGCTATTTAGTACCTACAAAAAAAAAAAAAAAAAAAAAAAGAAGAAGAAGAAAGAAAATTAGGCCAGGGACCATTTCCCGTACAGACTATCTAAGAAAAGACTAGAAATTCCAGAAAGGATTGATAAAAGGAAATTTCCAGGAGTAGATCTTCGGACTTTTTCTTCTCTTTTAGAGGAGAAAGCTGACCTGCCCACCACCACTCTCCAGTTGAGGCTGGGAGACAGATACAAACGAACCAACGGTGGGCAGAGAAGCTGCAAGGAAGCAAGATGGCTCTGCAGCCCCGTGCTGGATGTCTACGGAGGGGAGAGAGCCCCCACCAGGCTGCCAGAGGAGCAGAGTGCACGCCGTGTGAGGCTTCTCAGGAACGGCACAGTCAATTCCCTAGAACTGGGGTGGGGGAATAAGACAGCTACGTAATGAACTGGAAACAGGCACTTGCTTCGGGCCTAGAAGCAGCAAAGCTGGGGAGGCTTCCTGGAACAGACCTCAGGGGCAGACCAGAGAGAGACTAAACCACTGGACAGAGTATACTTCAGTTCTGTGATCAATTCCATGGTACATGCATCAGACTTAATTCCTTTTGAAGGAACCAAAACACTAGCCTTCCAGGGCTCCCCTATCCTGTCTAGCAAAAAGATAGAGCTTGTGGGTGTCTGCCATGACACAGGGCACTGTGGGCTGGATTACACGAGCACCAATTAGGTAAAACTGTCCCCCACACTGTAATGCACTTGTTCTAGTCACCCCAACTCTAAAGAGGCCAGCAGTAGGGAGGGTGAAAAGGTTAAAAAAAAAAAAAGTGAACCAGACCACGCCCTCTTCCCCACTGGTCCTGCCTATCCTATGTTTATATTTTCATCATATATGTGTACATTCATTAAGAAAAAAAGTGTAATGTTCTGTGTTTCAAATACACAGGTTAGGGGTGCCTGGGTGGCACAGTCAGTTAGTTGAGCTTCCGACTCTTGGTTTGGGCTCAGGTCATGACCTCAAGGTTGTGGGATCAAGCCCTGCATAAGGCTCTGCACTGGGCATGGAGCCTGCTTAGGATTCTCTCTCTCCCTCTCCCCCGACCCCTCCCTGCCCCACCTCTCTCTCTCAAAAATAAATAAAACTTAAAAAAAAATTAAAAACACAGGTTAGGCCTGAGTTGGGAAAGAAGGGAATTTAGGGTTTTAAGCTAGACTGCCCTGAATTAAATACCAAGAAGTTAACCCTAATTACTAAATATGGGACTATTTTTGCAACTAAAAGTGACCAGAAAACCACGAGATCTGCCAGGGATGCTGTCAAAGAAGAGAGAAGGAGGAAGGAGATGGCATTCCATGTACTTCATCTTTAAATTCAGGCCACTCGATTAGGAGATAAAACTAACAGCACAACATTTGAAATGTAAAGTTGAGCTAAAAGAAAACTAGAAGAGCCAGGTGCTAGTCACGGAGAAGCGAGGCTAAGCCAGGGTGGGAAAGCAGGGGAGAGTGCTGCACACCCCTGGACAACAGACCCGGGCCCTGCGCCCCCGAAGCAGCAAGCAGGGCTTCGACTTGCAGAGGGGATGCCTGGGGCTGCGCCCCCTGCGGCAGGCAGAGCAGCACCCTGGAAGGGCTGTCCCCCCATGTAAGGGCACCTAGAAAACCCAACTGACAAAATCAAGAAAGTAACCCAGGGCCCGTGCATCAAGGGTGGGCACAGGACTGAACCGACACTAGGGATGAGATTAGAGAATCCCAAACTAATGACTCAATCAAGAAAACAAAAGACAAACCCAATCAAAGACCGAAAGAACCCACGAGGCCCTGAAAGAGGCAAATGCAAAACTTCTCTTTGGGGTTGCTTCAACAGTCTGGAACACAGTGGATTCCCAGCTAAAACAAGCCCTACTGAACAGAAGATTACAATGAAAAATTACAAGTTTGAGGAAGTTGTATATGACAATAGCACCATCATAAAGCAGTTAAGGAAAGGAGGAGACACGGAGTCTTTTTCATAATATAGTAAGACAGAAAATTCTAGAGGGGTGCTGGGTGGCTCAGTCGATTAAGTATCTGACCCTTGATTTTGGCTCAGGTCAGGATCTAGGGGTCCATCTACAGGGAGCGGACAGCAGGGAGTCGGCTTGAGATTCTCTCCCTCCCTCTCCCTCTGCCCCTCCCTGCAACCCAACCCTTCTCTCTCTCTAAATATATATATAAAAGCTAGGGTTGCCATGCAACAAAGTTCTGGCCAATGAGATATAAATTGATACACGCTTGGCGGTGGGGGTTAGGGAGGTTGGTTTCTGGCACTGCCCTTCTTCCGTTCCTCCTGCCCAGAGCAGCGAAAGCTCTGGCATCCAGAAGAGAAAGGCCAAGAGCAGTACAGAGACGGCCACTCTAATATCATTGAGACACAGAACAAATGCCAGCAACCCCCACCTCCAGGCACGTTGGTATATGAGAAAATAAGTCTCTGCTTGTTTAAGCTACTTTTAGCTGATTTTCTATTACTTGAAGCCAAACTGATACAATCACATTCCTAAGTAAGGCAGAAAATAATAAAGGGCTAATTAGGCTGGTTAGATAAATAAAAAATGCTTCCTCTAAGATATATCTGAGTAGGCATATTAAGTTTGATTTAGCATAATCTCTTGTTCCCATTGCACACAGCATAAGACTTTATTGAAGAAAAAAAAAAAAGGAAAAGAAAATTGACTATTAGTGATGAATCAAAGTTGCATTGTCTTACCCTGGAAAAGTTCCTCAACTATGTGAATTTATTATCATTCCAGCCTGATTCACAAGGAGAATATAATATTTTTAATATTTCAATTTTTATTTAATATTTATTTATTTCCTTTCTAAGCACAGGTTTGGTTTGAAAAACCATAAAGACATCAAAGATTGAATTCCAATCCTTGGTCTTCTATTAAATACAGAAACACAAAATACTTTCTTTTTACATGTATGGTATTTTGCAAAGTGCTATAGAAATGTGAAAAAAAAAAGAATTAGTGAAAATTTATCCCATTTGCTTTAAAGGCCAATTATAACTGGCTTTCTGAGAAGCTAGGGAGTTTTAATACTAACTACTTAATTACCACTATTTTCACTGTATAAATCTAGTAACAAGTAAAATTTGAGTTCTACATTTCAATATTAAATATTTAAATATTATTGAAGCATACCACAGAAAAGTAAATACACGGGACATCAGCTATAATGTGAGTTTATACACCATGCTCAACATGAAAGGAGCACTCTTCTTCATTTTATCCCATTACTTATGTTACTGCACTTTTTAAGCAGCAGTGACTAAATAGCAGAATATTATTTTACAATCATCGCTGAATATTTTTGGTCAACAAATAGATCCAAACGAAGACCACAGAAACTACTACCAGGCATTCCCCAATTTAAAGAAAGATTACTTTTAGAACATGAACCCTTAAAATTCACCATCTTAACGACCACTTAAATTCTTTGTTTTAAAAACATTACAGGAATGGACGGAAATCCATCTAGACGCCAGGTGCCAGCCAATACATCCAGCTGCCTTTCTCAGAGTCAGCTTCATTTCTCGCCTGCTTCTACAGGTTCGTTCCTTGCTACCAGTGGAAAAAATTATTTAATATCCTTAATCTTGAGGTGAATGGGGGGTGGCTATTCTTGTTTATAACTATTCATCTCAATTCAGGCCAGGAAAAAATATATTCAAGTTACCGTTTCTGGGTGCTAAATTGAATCAGGTGTCCTCTCCTCTTAAGAAAATTAAGTTGCTTTTGTGCAAGAGTGTTTTAATGAGAACGGAGCCCGCCGACAGTGATAAATGGGAATGACACCAGAGAGAGCATGTAAGCAGGACAATATGTGCGTGTTACACTCTTACAGCCTATTTTTCACTGACTATTCTGAATGACTTCGCTGTTTCTTAAGGGGCCTATTAATCTCAAATTTAGTTATTACACAACGTTTATTTGAACATATATTCTGCGGATGATGACAGTTAATAAAGGAAATCTTTCACAAGCTGTATTTTTACATATTGTTCCAACTCCAGCTCCCAGTCATTTGATGGTATTGATGGAAGAACTCACATTGTGCTGAGGCTTTGAAAAAAAAAAGGCACATATATTCAGATTCCTTTCTAAGCACATGGGGACTCTTAAATAACCGTTAAAATGCATGCAAAAAAATCCTTCTACAAAAGGACACCTTAACTGTCCAACAAAAATTGTTTAATATGAAAACTGACCCTTCTAAGACAAAACCGACACCTTTTAACACTTTGAAAGCTTTGCTGTGTAATATGCAATAGTTCTCGCAGAGCAACCCACCATTTTCACCACATGCGTGGCATAGAGGGGGGAAGACAAAATCAATTTTCTCGAGGTGCAAAAAGAATCAAGTAACAGAGCTACTTTGACTTTCTTCTTGGTATGCTTTTTTGATAAAATACCACACCCTTGAAATAGTGGTGATCCTGCACTTCTTAGTTCTGGTAGCACATTTAAAGGCTAATGAGGATTACTTTAATGCTTCCCTAAAAATGTATTTATTAGCTCAAGTACCTTTACCAATTGAGACTGTGATTCTTGCTCCAAGAGAAATTTGTTACTTTAAGTATAACTGCTTCATACTAACAAAACGGAATGATATTAGCAGGAAATATTTATACAAATTCAAGGTTTTTAGACCTGCCTCACAATTGAGAGGAATATAGACTATGAATCAAACACTTGCAATTTCATCCTCCTCAAATCTCAGTCTTCAAAGGTGTTCAATTTCAATGAAATCAGAATTATCATCTGGTAAGGGCCCTTACATACTATGACAATCCCTCATAAGTGAAGAAATAGAACTCTGGAGAGATAAAAGGATCTTTCCCAAGGTCATATTGGCTAGTGGCAAAGCCTATTAGAGAACTCATCCCCAGATAGTCCCGTACTCTCTCTGTTATACCCACTCTATCTATTTTACATATTCTTTTTAACAGATATTTATAAATATATAATCTAAAAGGGCATAAACCAAAATACTAGTAGAGATCATGCCAGGGTAGTAGGATTATGGATTTTTTTTGTGATTTTCCTTGATTTCAAGGGTTTTGTATTGATTAAATATTTTAGGGGAAAAAAGCATACAATAAATGCTAATATTAAGTACAACAAACATTTTAGAGGCTCTCACTTTAATCTTTAGGCAAACCTTAATGCTATGCACATACTAGGGGCTGAATGTCTGACTAAAAATTGAAAGAAATTGGGGATAAAACCAAGAAAAATCTACCTAGACTTACTTGTTACATTAATACTGAATACTCAGCCACAAACTGTGGTTGTAATTCAGATTATCAACTATTAAATTGAAAATGCATATTATTTATTTATTAATAGCTTATTAAGCACTTACAAATTTCTATGAAGCTGAATAAAACCATACTACTTGACATTATACCTTGTTTAAAATGCCAATTTCTCAATATCCCTGAAGTTTAATTGTTCCTATCTTTTGGGCTTCCTATATCCTGCCAAGAAGGAATAAAATAAATTCTCCCTTAATTATTCATTTATTCAACACAAATTTATTAATTTATTACACTAAGCACTGAGATACAAAAATAAATGCCAGAGTATCTGCTCACAGTATTGGGCTAGACATCATAATGGCTATACCACAATAAGATCAATGGGATCAGAGTTATGGCAGCACAGAAATTAACTACTAAAATTTCCTTTAAAGTGGACCTTTTCAATACCTCCGAGTGATGGACAACAAGCACTTTTCTGATCAATTAATGGAAGCTCTACTTAATGCCAGCCCATGAACTAAGCTCTCAGCACACCAACAGAGAAATTGGCCAAGAATTCCCTTAACACTTTGTTTAGAAGGGCATCCACAAAACATAAGTGACAACCTACGTCAAACCATCTAGTGTTTCCTACAAATTTTAGACTCTAGCTACCTACCTCTGTTATTTCTGCTCTTTTCCATCCATTAGGTCTGGGAATCACAAAGCTTCTTAAGAGGGCAACAGATCAATCCCTCAGCAATAACTCTCTCATCAGCTTTTCATTAGCCATAAAACAGCTTTCCTACCATCTTCAGGGAAATAACTTACCATAGATTCACAGAACTGAAATGGACTTTTGCAGATCATCTAATCAAGGCACTTTTCCTCAAAGACTATGCTGAAATCACTAACAAAAGGAACCTACCTGTCCTGTTCTTTATATCTTCAAGATCAGAGATTGTATAATCTCTTTCAAAACTCTAGATTTCAAATCTGTACTTTTCACTATTAATCTACATTTCTCACTATCAAGTCCTTTCTTTTTCTGAACTAACTTTTCATTTGAGATCACCTTTTTATGTTAGGTCTCCCGAGAAGATTAAAAAAAGAACTGTGTTATTGCTGTTATAAGCAGTATGCTGGTAAATGTGTAATAACTGGCTCCTAGGAGGAGGGGAGGAATATCGGTTTGTAACATTCGCTGATTTTTGAGCTGTAAATACTCGCACCATGGCCGATTTCAAGCTGCAAACATGTGGTCACTGAACACCAAGATAGGGATAGCATAATTCTCAAAGTGTAAGAAATGAAAAGAGCACCTTGGTGGCTCAGTAGGTTGAGTATCTGACTCTTGATCTCAGTTCAGGTCTTGATCTCAGGGTCATGAGTTCAAGCCCCGCATTGGGCTCCCACACTGTGGGGCCTACTTAAAATAAAAAAAAAATTTTTTTAATTAAAAAGCTGAGAAAAAGAAAGGCAAATTAAATGCAAAATAAGTACAGGAAGGAAATTAAGTAAAGATATCAGCAGACATGAATGAAGTCAAAACCATAAAAGCAATAGAGATCGATGAAATCAAAAGCTGGTTCTTTGGGGGAAAAAATCAATAAAACGGATAAAGCCTTAAAACAGGAATTATAAAACTATTCTGTAAAGGGTTACTGTTGCACTTCAACCTTGCTGCTCTAACACCAACTGAATATTCTGCAATATCATTTTGACACCAACCCCTAGAGTTAGCCCAGACCCCACAAGTTCAAAGCTCACACCTCCACATGACTGCCCTCACTTCAGAGGGTACTTCAGGAGTCCCTAGGCCACCAGCACTTCTGACCAACTGGCTATAAATTTAGGAGTTCCCATGACCCTATCTGGTTCAATAATTCAATAAAACAGGTCACTGACCTCACTGAAAGTGCTAGTTAAGATTACACTTTGATTATAAGCAATTCACAGAGGGAGGTCTCGTCATTCTCCCAGCACATCAGTATGTTCACCAACCAGGAAGTATCAGTGAGCTTCAGTGCCCATAGTTTTTAATTGGGGTTTCATTATATAGGCATAATTGATTAAATCATTGACCATGTGACTGAACTCAATCTCCAGCCCCTTCTCCTTCTGAAGGTGGAGTGCCTGAAAGTTCCAATCCTCTAGTAGTGGGCATGAGGCTTTAGGATGTGGCCAGCCCACATCCTAAAATTACCTGGGAGCCCATCAAGAGTTGGCTAATTAGCATTATTAACATAACAAAAACACTAATCACTCGGGAAATTCCAACAGCTTTTGAAGCTCTGTGCCAAGAACCTGGGACAAAGATTAGATATATATTTTTATTATGTGACCGCAACATAATAAACATGTTAGGCTTTGCAGCCCATATGGTGACAAATTCTTAACTCTACTGTTTATAGCACAAAAGCAGCCATGGAAAAATGTATAAAGGAATGAGTGTGGTTGTGTCCCAATAAAATTTTACGTATGGATACTAAAATTTTATTTTCATTTAATTTTCATGTGTCATGAAATTTTATTCTTTTTTTTTGTACCTGTTTAAAAAAATGTACAAAGGCACCTGCGTGGCTTAGTCAATTAGGTGGATGACTCTTCATTTTGCCTCAGATCATCATCTCAGAGTCCTAAGATCAGGCTTGGCATTGGTCATGGAATCTGCTTAAGATTCTCTCTCTCCCTCTGCCCCTCCCTGCTTGTGCATCCTCTCTCTCTCAAAAAAAAAAAAAAAGTACAAATGATTCTTAATTCACTTAATAGAAAAAAAACATGCAACAAGACTAATTTAGCCTGCAAGCCATAGTTTGCCATTTCTACTCTAGGAGAAAAAGAGAATATAGAAATGACCAATACCAGGAAAGAAGTGACATCTTGAGATCCTTCAGATATTTAAAGGATAAGAATATTGTGAACATATTACTTGATTTTGGCACTTAATATAAAGTTGCACTAATCAACAGTGTGGTACTGGACAGATGTATTTATCAATGAAACAGAATAGAAAGTCCAGAAACAGATTTATATAGATACAATAAATTGATTTTCGACAACGGTGCACTGTAATTTAATGGGGAGAGAATAATCTTTTTAGCAAGCAGTAACTGACATCTCTAAGCAGCAAACAAAACAGAACTTTAATCCTTACCTCATAAAATGTAAGTTGGAATGGATCATGGAGCTACATGTAAGAGCTAAATCTATAAAACTATTAGAAGAGAACATAAAGAAAATCTTCATGACTTTGGTTGAGGACAGCATTTCTCAGATAGGATACAAAAGTCATAACTTTAAAATTAAAAAATGATAAATTGAACTTCATCACAATTTAAAACTTCTTTCCTTCAAAGATATTAAGAAAATGAAAAAGCAAGCACAAATTGAGAGAATATATTTGCAAAACATATATCTGATAAAGAACTTGTATGTAGAATAGATTTTTTTAACATTCTTACAATAAAACAATCCAACAAATAAAGCAGGCTAAAGGGATGCCTGGGTGGCTCAGTGGGTTAAAAAAGCCTCTGCCTTCAGCCCAGGTCATGATCTCAGGATCCTGGGATCGAGCCCCACATCAGGCTCTCTGTTCAGCAGGGAGCCTGCTTCCCCCTCTGTCTCTGCCTGCCTCTCTGCCTCCTTGTGATCTCTCTCTCTGTCAAATAAATAAATAAAATCTTTAAAAAAAAAAAAAAAGGCAAGCTAAAGATTTGAACAGACACTTCACTAAAGGAGATGGCAGATCAACCCATGAAAAGATGCTCAACATCATTAGTTATTAGAAAAACGTAAATTAAAATCATAAGGAGATACCACCATATACCTACAAGTGCTAAAATTTTTTTAAGAAACTGATAGTTCAGTGCTGGTAAGGATGTGGACCAAATAGAACTCTCATATATTGTTGGATAGATCCAAAATGATACAGCCACTGGGGAAAAAAAGTTTAGCAATTTCTTTTAAAGTTACACCTACACTTACATATGATCCAGCCATCCCACTACTGGGTATTCACCCAAGAGACAGATATTGATATGTTCATACAATGATTTGTACTCAAATGTTCAGAGCAGCTTTATTTGTAATAGCCCAAAACTGGAAACTACCCAAATGTGCATCAAATGGTGAGTGGATAAACACATTACGATACATTCATGCAATGGAATACTACTAGACAATAAAAAAAAATAAATGAACTATTGGTTTATGCAACAACATGGGTACATGACAAAAGCATTATGCTAAATAAATGCAGCCAGATACAAAAAACTACATTCATATAATATTCTCAAAAAGACAAAACTATACAGACAGAATTCAGATCACTGGCTATCAGGGATTGCAAGTAGGAAAAGGAAAAAGAGGCACAAAAGATGATTGTGCCTCTTGGTATCATGATGCCAATGTTCTACGTGACTTTATATATATTCCAAAATGGAACATTCTGTATACTTTAAAAGAGTGAATTTTACTGTGAATTATATGTCTATAAATATAGACATAAATTATATGTCTATAAATCTATAAAATTTTCAAAGTAAACAAATAAGTAGAAAAATTTAACTATGACATTATGGTTTAACTTTTTCATATTTACTTGGTTTTGAGGTTTTACAGAAAATTTCAATAAATATTAATATATTTTTACTTAATAAAAACTTAAATTAATTAAAACCACTGAGTTACTGTTACTACTTATTACCTATTAAACCTAAGGGTTCAGAGTTCTGCTTGTAATTTGTAAAACTGTCTTTTAAGTCACTACTTTCAACAATAACATAATAACGATACTTAAAGACTCTATGGGTTGATCTGATTTTCAAAAAAGACACTCTTGTTTTATAGTATTTAAAGATGATAAAGATTTCATGTTAAATAAAATGTTTTAATTAAAAATCATCACAGAGACATCTGCAAAATACTAGAAAAAGCTGTGATAACAAGGTTAAGAGACTTGGTTTCAAAACAACCTGGTCACATATTCAGCTACAAAAACTCTTTTAAGAAAATTTCAGGGGCGCCTGGGTGGCTCAGTCGTTAAGCGTCTGCCTTCGGCCCAGGTCATGATCCCAGGGTCCTGGGATCGAACCCCGCATCGGGCTCCTTGCTTGGCAGGAAGCCTGCTTCTCCCGCTTCCATTCCCTCTGCTTGTGTTCCCTCTCTCTCTGTGTTTCTCTCTGTCCAATAAATAAAATCTTTAAAAAAAAAAAAAAGAAAAAGAAAAAAAAAAGAAAATTTCAGTGTCTTTATTTTATTAAATGAGAATAACAACATCACTTCACAAAATTTTTGTGAGGATTAAATGAGATCGCAGATATAAAACCCCTGGGTCTCCTACAACCATTCAAGGGACCGTTGAAGGTAAAGCCCAGCAAGCCTTCATTACACAGCTATTCATTCTCCAAGTCCCTGAAGAATTTAGATTGTACAGGAAACGAGGGACATCGTAGCAGGAAAAGGCTCACTAATGAATTTACCATTTCTAAACAGATTCCCAAGAAGACATTTTCCCTTCCCACATTCACACCCTAACTACTTCAGGATAATATCTATCTCTGTACTTCAGCTTTGGTTGGTTTACTCTTACTGATTGCACAGTATCTTAAACACCTGGCAATAAACCACAAATAAAACACAAAGAGGTTGCTAAGTATAATTGTGAGATTTTATTTATTTGACAGAGAAAGAGAGAGCACAAGCAGGGAAAGCGGCAGGCAGAGGTAGGGGGAAGCAGGCTCCCGCTGAGCAGAGACCAGGATGTGGGGCTCGAACCCAGGACCCTGGGATCCTGACCCCAGCTGAAGGCAGACACTTAACCAACTGAGCCACTCAGGCTCCCAGAAGATGCAAGATTTCATGAAGTCAATGAAATTAGCACAATGTTAATGACAAGTAAGAAAAAAATTAATGACAGGACCAGGGCATAAAAGGAGAGTAACTGGACTAGTTTTTGAAATGAGAGCATCTGTGAAAATGTATGAAACCTCAACTTTTTGCAAGTTTGTATTTTTTTGATTGTTTTGCAATATAAATAGAGCAAAAGATGTGACATCATGTCATCTTAACAATTTTCTTGGGAAAATTACATTGATCCCCACCTTCCAAAACAACACTTGATTCTTTCTTCCTTCAAGGATCAATGCATAGTTATAATATAAGCCAAATATTGTTAAGTGAATAAAGTTTAAATAAAGTAAGTTTATTTTCATAATTTAGTTTCATTTTAAAAAAAGGTAAATATATTTTTCAGTAATTACTGGTAAACACTAATTCTTTCAAAGCTAATTGACTTTAAGTGAGCTTTCTCCTGTACCATTTACCATTGAATAACCTAGATTTTCTAGTTACTCAAGTTTTTATGGGGGACAGAATGGAGCAATTCTTTTATCCTAAAAAGGCATAGATGAAGTTAAAAAAAAAAAAAACAAACAAGTTTCAAGGTATCAGATTCTTCAGAATGTAATTTAAACTTTCTACACGTAATAGAGTAATGCAGGTAGAAATTTTAAAAAACATCTTCCCAATTTCCTAATTTTATATACAAGGGTTGGACAGAAGCCCAGTGTATGAAATGACTTGCTCAAGATCACATAGTTTCTAGCCATGGCAAGACAGGATCACAAGAACTTCCAAATGCTCTTCCTTCTCTAGGCTGTTAATCTTTATTTGATTCCAATATATTATGTAGATAAGATATATGTGAATATCAAAAAAAAAAACACGGAATGGAAATTGTAGAGACACGCTAAGATGTAAAACACTAGTCAGCAAGCAGTGAAGCACTAAATCGACTTCAAATTTTTATTAAGGTTATCCTTCTGTTAGTGATTGAAGGTATATTAGCTTAGTGGGCCATGCAATAGCTGTAGCACCACAACTAATGGACTGCCAAGAGATGATTTAATAAAGAGGCCCAGCTGAACAATGGTGTATAAGTAACTGTGACAACCTGAGGCTTTCTTCTGGTCAAACGTTTTATATCTGTAAGTGACTTTCTCTAAAAAAATTACCTGAGAAGATACTCTCAGAAGGTTTCACTGTAATAACAGCAGTCCAAACATTCTTATATAAGTTCAGATTCTCCAAGATCTTAAGATGTGATTAAAAAAAAAAAAGTTTAAAGGTCTTGTCCCCAGATCCTTCCACAGTCACCATTTATAACATGGTGTTAGGGGTCTAGTTAAACAACACTTGCAGCAACTAACAATGTGTCTTTCTTTTGGTTGAAATAAAATAAAGAAACAGAGCAACATTTTAAATGTTGCCATCAATATTTTTACTCTAACATATAAGCAAAGAAATTGGGCGGCAAGGGGGAGGATGAAATAAAAATATTTATTAAATACACATTTCTATAAAATATTATGTGGACCCCTCATCTTTATAACATGGACTGACTCGCAGTGAAAAAAGAAAACAAAAGTAGTGTAGAGAGAAACTATCAAATGAGCAAAGATTTTTAAAAATAATAATTTATACGACTGATGAGAGTTCAGGGAAAAGATGCCTCTGTATTCTTTATTACCTTGATGATAATGTTACAGTAAGCAGCAAAACCTTACAAATGTCCACAAATACCCCTTGACCCAGAGATGCCATTAAAAAAAAATTATTTAAGAAAATAATGCAGATCCAAGAAAAGATTTAGCTAAAAGGATCTTCACCATAACATTATTTTTTAATAGCCCAAATTATCCAGGACTGAAATAAAACATTGCAAATCCACACATGAGAAGAGTAAAGAGTCTTTAAAAACAGTGTTGTGGAACACTATGGAGACATGATCACGATGTATTGCTAAGTGGGCAAACAGGATTACAAAATAGTGTGCATGATATGATTTCATTTTATTCAACATATGTGCAAACAAAAATGCCTGGAAAACACACATTAAAATATCAATATGATTATGTGACCGGTGGGATTATGGTATTTCTTTGTTTACCTATATTTTCTAGATTACTAGGAATACATACTCTTTTGATAAAAAAAAAATTAAGATATTAAAAATTTTTAAACAATACAAGAACACAATGTTTCCTAGTCATTCTGTAATATTGTTACTAGGAGATGCCACACACAATGTGCTTTAGGACAGTGAGTGGATGGTAAGCCTTTTCCTTAATAAGCCATTGGTCAAAAATTATGTTTATGTGATAATGTGAGCCTAACCTAAAAGAAAAAAAGTCACTTCATTGAGAATAACAGTAATTTCATGGTATTAGAAAAAGCACCCATGATAGCCATTATCAAAGTAGTCATTTTAGGGAAATTAAATTACAAATAAATGAAGACATTTATGTGGAATGATATTAGGTTGCAAGCAAAAATGCGTAAAGATTTACATACTTAAAGCTGCAGTGTCTTGGGTAAAAACAGAGCTTTTGTTTCCTTTAAAAAGGGTTTGCTATACTCACTTTAAAATATGTATTCCCTTGGGGGTGGCTCAGTCGTTAAGCGTCTGCCTTCGGCCCAGGTCAGATCCCAGAGTCCTGGGATCGAGCCCCGCATCGAGCCCCGCATCGAGCCCCGCATCGAGCCCCGCATCGGGCTCTCGGCTCTGCAGGAAGCCTGCTTCTCCCGCTACCATTCCCTCTGCTTGTGTTCCCTCTCTCACTGTGTTTCTTTCTGTCAAATAAATAAAATCTTTAAAAAAAAAAAATATATTCCCTTAACTGACTCCTTACCATACCACAAATAAAGTGTGAAGAACTCTGTTCTAGATATAAAGCCAGATTCGTGATTGTTTTCTTTAGGATGCTCACTTCTTAGGAAACAAAGACAGAGCTTTCCATCTGAATTTTCACTTCAAACATTTCTTACTAAGAGAACATTTAAAAAGACTTTGAAATTTGTTTCTTAAAAAATTATGCTTATAGGGGCGCCTGAGTGGCTCAGTGAGTTAAAGCCTCTGCCTTCGGCTCAGGTCATGATCTCGGGGTCCTGGGATCAAGCCCCACATCGGGCTCTCTGCTCGGTGGGGAGCCTGCTTCCCCCCCTCTCTCTCTGCCTGCCTCTCTGCCTACTAGTGATCTCTCTCTCTCTCTGTCGAATAAATAAATAAAATCTTTAAAAAAAAATTATGCTTATAGAGTTCAATAAAAATCAGTATGTGTAACTAACGCATACTGTTTTGTGTATCACATTCATGGAATGACTCATTTAAAACGGGTTTATGAAGTAATTTTTCCTCTTCTAGACACAAGTAAAAATAAAGACATTACTTAAAAGTAGAAATAATATCCTTGCACTTAAAACTGTGTTTAGATCACCTAAAAAGGGAAACTTGATTTAAAATACGTTCCTAGAAAAATTTTAAAATAAAATGAAGCACGGGGGCACCTGGGCGGCTCAGCTGGTTGAGCACCTGACTCTTGATTTCCGCTCAGGTCATGATCTCAGGCCCTGAGTCGGACTCCCTGCCCAGCTGGGAGTCTGCTTGTTCCTCTCCCTCTGCCCCTCCCCCTCCTCTGGAGCACGTGAGCATGCGCTCACCCTCTCTCTCTCAAGTAAATAAAATCTTTAAAAATAATAATAATATAAAATGAAGCACAATGTTATTCCTTTTTGTTATGGAATATTATGCCTTTTGAAAAACTGTTTTCAGATTCAACATCAAATAATTTAAACACTGCATGCTTCCAAAGACTGACGGATATGACCACTTATATACTTTTTTAAGACTAGAAATCTCAAGTTCGGTCTTCTTCATAAATTAGGAAAAAATAAAGCATTTGTTTCTCTTCCAAAGCTATTCTTTACTTCCATTAATATAGCAAAGTTATCATAGAAAGGCACTACTTAAATCTGAATTGTCTATGCACAAGTGCCTATTACATAATTATTCATAAAACACTGTAAGGAAGACTGATGCACAACAAAACAGCTAGATTGGAAGACCTCTGTTGCTACTTCCCTCCCAATCATTCTCTGCAGTTCTTAAAAATTTCTGTTCAACTGAAGTCTTTATCAGACACCACGTGAGTTAATGTCTACTGGAAAACTCTTTAAGAATATAAATGAGAATGATACTCAAACCAGCCCTCCTTCTTTAACCACATTAGCTTAAATTCTAGATCCCAATTGTGAGCATAGCTTTAAGATTTTTCTGTCCTTTAACCTGCTTTCTCCTCTTCTCTATATTTCTCTCATTTTTCTAATCTTAAAGTTGAAAGAGGTTTGTATTTTTTAGAAAAAATATGGATGCTTTTTAAAAACATATTCCCTTAACTACTCCTTACATCTACTTTCTAATCCCCAACTCACTTAATTAAATTCAGCGTGAATTTAAATTGCAATTAACATCTTTTGAGGGATTACATGTTCTAATCACAATTATGCAGTGAATATTTGAAACACATACATTTTGTTATATTATCTGAAATGCAAATTGGAGTCCAAAAAGATGTTTAATAAAAATGTATAGCACTGAAGACTTTATTATGGAACCTAAGGGATTAGAAATGAGATTAAAAGGAGTGAAAGCAGTGATACAAGTACAAAAACAAATTGCTTCACCTCCAAAATCCTTGGAAATGGCCCCACTTGGCTCCCATTTAACCTAGCTTCATCACAGTTTAAAAAGTGCCTTCCAAGAGGTGCTATTAACCAAACTGAATTTCATTTTTTTTCCCCAAGATTAGTAGCTCACAGGGTGAGGTGATGCATAAAATTCTACAAGATAAAAACTGTTTTTCTGACCCAGGAATTAATAAAATGATTTAACTTCTTTAACTTTACTTTTCCGTCAAAATAGCACTTCACAAGCAGAAGGAAAAAAAAGTGACAGTAAGCATCCTCTATGTCAGACAGCAGGTGTTATTTCATTTAATTCTTAAAATAGCCTCATGAGGGAAGTGCTATTCCATTTTACAGATGTGAAAAAATAAGCCTCAGAGAAGATAAGTGGTTGAGAGAAGTAAGTGAAATGAATCAGAGGTAAAATCAGGACTCTTAAACCCATGCTCTTGTAAAAGGACGGTCATATAAATGTGAACCTCAGGAGGAAAGCTTAGCACAAAGCACCTATCTTCCATTGTCCATTTGACTATAACCTTCTCAAAAAGGCTGCTGGGATTTCAGTGGCCCAAGAAGACACCTTCATCTCTAGTGTCAGCCTGATTAGAATGCTTCAAGAAGTTTCATTCTTGGGGCTCTCAGAGTTCTTTCTGTAAATCTATGGGTTTGCTGAAAAGCCCGGATAACTTCACTGTCTTTTCACTCGGTGTCTGGTAGTCAGGACTGGTTTTATCATGAAGTAAAAATCTGGTTTATTAATTTATGCCCTGTTTCCTTCTGACAATTTTCCTCTTTTTTTTTAATTGAAGCATAATTGACACATAACATATTAGTTTCAGGTGTACAACATATTGATCCAATATTTGTATACATGGCAAAATAACCACCACTTCAAGTCTAATTACCATCTGTCACCGCACAAAGTTACAAAAATGTTTTTTCTTGTGATGAGAGCTTTTAAGATCTAGTCTCCTAAAAACTTTCAGATGGGCAAGACAGTTATTGACCATAATCACCATGCTATCCCTTACACCCCCATGACTTATTTTCAGTTGACCCTTGAACAACACGGGTTTGAACTGCATGGGTCCACTTACAGGTGGATTTTTTTTCAATGAACATATGGGAAAATTTTTTGGAGATTTGCAACAATTTGAAAAACTCTCAGATGAACTACATAGCCAAGAAATACTGAAAAAAATTAAGAAAAAGTTGGATATTATTGTGAGAATACAGTATATAATACATGTAACATACAAAATATGTGTGAATCAACTACTTGTGTTATTGCTAAGGCTTCCATTCAACAGTAGGCTATTAGTAAAATTTTTAGGGAGGCAAAAGTTATACACAGATTTTTGACTGCCCAGGGGTCAGTGCCACTAACACCCACGTTGTATAAGGGTCAACTGTATTTTATAACCGCAAGTAACTTTACTATTTAACCTTCAGGTTCCATCTATACCCTTACTAGACCATTAGCTCCAAGGGTAGGTTTATATTTAAGGAAACGAATACAAATTTCGGTTCTAGCTTTCTTGCCCTTAACCTGTCAGCTTCCTGATAACTATTCACCATTCACACCACTTTCATTACCAAACTTTAGTAGTAAAAGGACTAGTTATGCTGACTCTTACTTTTTTCTTTGAGATTCTTATGAGATAACACCAAGTTACTAAGCTGCATACCCATTCAGCCTTGAAAAACAGGGTTAAAAAAAAAGGTTTCGCTCTTATTTACCCATGATCCATCCTCCTAGATCTATGTGACATGATTATGCCTAAGGAGACACAAACTCCTACACAAGAATAGATTTGGACACAATCCAAGGAAAGGAGGGAGGTGTTTGGGAAAGGAATGCTAGGTCTCAGTATGTAGTTTACCACCTAAAACAGACATAAGATGTGTAGGCACTAGAGGGCGCTACATTTAGCTTACATAGGTCTGAATCCAGCTCCACAGAGAGGACTTGGAACAACTTTAACCATTTGAAGCCTCTGTTCTCTTGTCTCAAAAATGGGTGTAAAATTAGTATCTACTTGTAAGCATTTGTGAAAATTAAATGAGACTATACAAACTATTAGCACAGTAAATACTTAATAAATATTATCTATAATTAGCTGTATCATCATTATCAATATTATCATATTACTAAGTGGTGATAACAATTAATCAATGACTTGCTAAATTAGGGACCCAGAAATAGAGATAAAATTTCTGGTAAATTTGGAAAAACAGAGACAAATAATAATTTTAAGGAGAGAAGAAGAGGAAGGATGGATATGGGAATATAAGGCAAGCCTTTTAAAAGAATGCAGTGTTCATTTTTTACAATACAACTCACTATGATTTTGTTTTTTTAATTTTTTAAAAAAATTTTTAAAAGATTTTATTTATTTACTTGACAGAGAGAGAGAGAGATCACAGGTAGGCAGAGAGGCAGGCAGAGAGAGGGGGGAAGGAGGCTCCCTGCTGAGCAGAGAGCCCGATGCGGGGCTCCATCCCAGGACCCCAAGATCATGACCTGAGCCGAAGGCAGAGGCTTCAACCCACTGAGCCACCCAGGCACCCCTCACCGTGATTTTAGAATCATAACGTGTTGTGTAGAATTCTTTGTTGCTATTTAGAAATTTGTAAGACCCAAGGAAAAAAGTCAACAAAAATATTTTACCATCTTTAGGGGAAACATCTGAAAAAAGCTGAAAGAAGTCTTGTGGGGAGGGGAAACATTTATAGAGGAGTGGGTCCTAAAATTCTAGTTAGGATCGGGGTTTGGAATAAAAGAATCACTCAGGGTGTTTCTAAAGTTTCCTGAAAATGCAAAGGGTGAATGGGGAACACAACTTGAGGGACAACAGTCACCAGAGAGGCTCGTAGCTTCCAGCACGACAGAAAACATCCACCCCTCTGGGGCTGTTTCGTTTATTCTTTCCTATAAAGCACACCTCAACCCAGTCTTCATTCCCCCAATGGTGACCTTTCACAATAACAATGTGGGGAGGGTACAGAGAGGTGTGATGGGTTGGTGGAGGGAGGAAGGTGGTCGGGAGAGGCAGAAGTTACCGTGGGTATCAGAGAGGATGGACAGGTAAACTCAGCAGCTTTGTGAAGGGCACATGGATAGTGCTTCCTTGAGAGCAGTACTAAGTAAAGGTAAGAGAAAACAAGGTACACTGGGATCCACAGACTAAAATTGAGTATTATGATACTATTATACTACATTATTATGTGGACCCAATTATTCAGTCAATGAGCAATTGATGAATTCCTACTGTGTTTAAGGAACTTTTTTTTTTTCTCTTTTTCCTTTCTTTTCTTTCTTTTTTTTTTTGCTATAAAATAAGACTTTTGTCTTTAATACCCTTCAACCTATTAGGGACTATCGGATGTGTCAAATCCACAGCTACATTAAAGAAAACCAGGCTATTGGACAAACATTTATTTAAACCTAATAGATTCCATAGATTTTCTTTAGGTAGACCTTGTTTAAAACAGAGTTTATTATTTACTGAGATGGACTTCTTTTAATGTACAATGGTTGTATTGGGGGCAGATGTAGAACTGGATTCTGACAACAGGTAGTAAAGCAGCCTGCATTGTTGGTTGATAAAAACGGAAATTAAAAAAAAAAGGCACACTCCTTTGACTCTTCTCTACCTAACTCACGGTCTTATTGCTTCCTCTAATGCCTTTTCTTCAAAATCCTAACAAGTTAACAACTATTGTTCAAACTTAATACATTATTTAAAATCCCATTATTAAGGAACATACTTGACTAGAGCTCCTCTTGAAACACTTCTAGGTATACATCAGATTCTGAGATTTTATATAATGTCCACATTATATATAGCCACAGATATACATACATATGTATATATTCATGTGTTCACATATATATTCACACACACACAAATATACACACATATCTACATACGCCCCAAACACAGCATGTATGTAACCAACTAAATGGGTAATATGAAGACATGATATAGGGCGCCTTGGTGGCTCAGGGGGTTAAAGCCTCTGCCTTCGGCTCAGGTCATGATCTCAGGGTCCTGGGATCGAGCCCCTCATCGGGCTCTCTGCTCAGCAGGGAGCCTGCTTCCCCCTCTCTCTCTGCCTGCCTCTCTGCCTACTTGTGATCTCTCTCCTCTCTGTCAAATAAATAGATAAAATCTTTTTTAAAAATTTTAAAAATATAAATAAATAAACTAATAACAATCATATTACACCTATTTTACAGCTGAGGTAGAGGAGAGGTAAAGCAATTTACCCAATATTAGATATTAGTTAGTAGAGCCAGAATTTGTACAGATCTGTGGACACAAAAGCCCACGCTCTTTTCACTGGATATGGTCAACATTAAACACCTTGGCTGAACACAACATGCTACTGCAATTTGAAACACCATTCATTCCAAACTCATAAACCCAAGAAAATACCCTCAATCCCACCCAACCATTTCCTCACTTCCACCTCCACCCGCTCCCAAAAGGTTTATGCGGTTTTCCAAAACCACATCAAGAATAAAGGAAAGTAAAAGTGACATCAACACAAAATATAAATCCTTCAGCAACTTAAAAACAAAACAAAACAAAAATCCACTTTCCTATAAAATACAGTAGGATAAGTGTAGGACGAGTATTAAAGAGTAATGAAGGTGCAAAAAAACGTACTACTGTCAGCACTCCACCTGGGTACCAATGTGTTAGAGCATCTCCACTGAACAATCAACCTAAGCGCCTGTTTTGGAAAACATTGCCATGTACTGTATGGCAGTGCTGGGAAGGAGAGCAAGCCTAGAAATTAATTAAGAAATGATTGGTTTTACAGAGCGCTGAGAGAAAAAGAACTTTCTAATAAACTTTCTCTCTATAGATTGAAATCTTCCTACAGATTTCCTTCCCTCATTTACATATCTGTACAGGCCTATTCTTTTTTTTTTCCTTCCTCCAAGCCCCTTTGCCCTTTCAATCATGAAGCATATTACTCCACTGTCAGTGCAAAGCAGTTCCTAACAACAGGGAACCCAGCTGGGATAGGAAGAGGGCAGCAGGCTCATGCATTAACATAATAATCCAACTGTGTTCCCATAGGCCCTTAGGGCAGACAGCATATTAGGTAGGCCTCCTGTGCAGACCCTGGCGGAAGCTGCCTGATCACCTGCCTATCAACCTGTGGCAGCTACAGCCGGCTCAATAGCACCAGCTCCTGCCAAGCAGTGGTGCCCAATTACCTTACTACAAAAGACAGAAATCCATTTTTCTATGTCTGTTTAATGTACTCAATGCATTTCCTTATTTACGATGTGAATCTACATTTCTGCATCGTTTCCAGGGGATTGACTTATTGCCTTTTAACTTTTGAAAGTCTAGTTGTCTAAAGGCCACATCACTGCAGTAGGCAGGAAATGAGACTGAAAACCAAATTTCAAATACCAAAGCGCAGGTTGGTAAAGCTAACTGGTCATCAGTTGTCCAAAGCGTTTTTTCCATCGATACAGAGGACCAGAGGTGTGGGGAAGATCTTGAGGGCTGTCATCACTATTTCCTTAGGGGACAAAGGGAAATCCTACAACAATGTCTTCTTGAAATGTAGATTTTTTTTTATATTCTAATCCAAGCATATTCTTAGGTTCCCACAAAGCATAAGCTTTTGTGTACACCGATCCCCTCATGACAAAAGTGTGTGGATCACTACAATTGGGTGAAAGAGTAGAGAATCTCAAAAGATATGGCAAAATTTTTTTTAATCTTAAGTTATCATTGAAAACTTAAAAAAAAAAAGCTGGCCCATTTGTATGCTTTTTACTGTTTGCATACATCAAGTGTATGTTTTATTCTAATGCTGCTCAGTTCCTCGAGTCTTTGATTTACTCTATGTGTGGTTTTCTTTCCAAGCCACAACACCCATCAAATAAGGAAAAGCCAAAGGGTATATTCCACTAAAGAGATACGTATGCATGATACAAGATCATCTTTAAAACATCATAAACAGATGTTTGAAATTATAATTCACTTCACTGAATTAAATACAGTGCTCTTGTTCCTTAATAAAATTTCCCCTTACAAAGGTTGCAAAGAAAAGGTATAATTTGACATTTATGGGGAAAAGGTACTTTTTAAAGTATTCCGAATGATGCTATTTAAAAAGAGCATGAGGCTACCAATTTGGTTAGGGAAATATTTTCTACTGGTCAACTGTTCCTTTAAAAAAATGAGTTTCTAGAAATGTTGTATTTTGGCTTTTTGTTTTTTAATGGCTATTTTAATAAAAAATGTATCCTCCAGTCAAACAAAAGTGCATTTATCTAGCATTTCTATGAATTTTAAATGTTAGGAAACTAATACTATTACTAAAGCCAACCAACCTGATGTGCTTTATGTGCACTCTAATAATTAAGTAAAAATTATGTATCAAGGGCCAAATCTAAACATGGCACTGATTTTCACTGCCAAGGTTACCTCCGTTACCTTAACATTAACAGTCTGTGCATTATGTTAACAGATGAAGATGACCATTCAGCAACTCGTCAGTTCTTGGGATTACTTCCATATACCAGACAGGGTTTTATTCAAGGTAAATGCCCTCATCGTGAACAAATTTGTTTGCTCTTTACCAAACAATCTGGGGAAAATTCAAATAAAAGAAGAAAAAAAACCCTAAAATTTTCTTTTCTGTGAGTAAACCCTGAGCTGTTTAATGGTCTCTAAATAATATACTATGATATATTATATGTTGATGGAAGTGAAAACACAAAATACTAAACTCAATAATAAATATTAATGCTTATATATGTGTTAAACAGCAAAATTATACTTATCCCCTCCTTGATCTTTTGGGGATTCCACAGGCTCTTTATTCTTCATAAATTCTTACATTTTGACAAAATGTAATGCATCTTCCAAGTCATTAAATACAGAAACTTGATATTTGATTAAAAAACAATCAACAACAGCCAGGTAGTGACAGGATAAATTGTAGTCTAGACTTCACCATTTTAATTCCTTCAAGGGGTAGGCTTCCACTCCAGGGTAAACAAAAGAAAAGCATTTATATAAAATAGAAATCTAGCTAGTCCATTAGTAAGAACTTGATTTCCACTTAAATAGTTTGTACAGGTTTGTACAGCTAGAATAATTTAGCTTCTGAGGGACAGCAGAGGAGGAAATAAGGCATGGGGAACAGTAGTATCATTTCTAGCATGAACAATTCAATTTGAGATCCAGTTGGAATTAAAAAAACTAAACATAAATGGAGGAAGTGTTACTTTAAATCTATGGGAATATACAGAGGTAGAAAATGATGTGAAAGAATCCACAGTTACGTTTATGTATGATAAACCAACTTTTAAATCTGCTCCTTGCCTACCCCAGAGCAGCTTTTTTTTAGGCTCTATGTTCCTCTATTTGAAATATACCACATCTTCACTTTGATACCACTAGAGCATTCCCTACCCTCCAGAGAATTACCTAGAATTACCTTTTCCCCATGGAAAACTATTTGATTCTTAAAGATTTTGGCAATCCAGTTCAATTTGGTCATGTAGATATGGCTTTAGAGCTGGTTTGCAGTTAGTATATTTTGACATTTCTGCCAAGGATAAGATTAAGTATGAAATAGAAAAATTACACGTTGAAATAGATGCCATTTTACTTTGTTTCTTCCTGAATAGCCCTTCAGCTGTTGAAGCACATACATTTTTCCCCAGGCAAAATCCCCAGGCTAAAATAACTAAGTCTCATATCTTCCGGAAACCCAGCTTCGCAAACATATTCTGAGGTATCTGATTATCTATCGGCTGTTGTTTCATTCCGTATTTAATTATGTAAATTTCACCTGAAAAAGGAAAAATACTCCCCTTAAAACATTTCTTTCCTGTCAATTGCTCATACTGGATACAACCAATGACAATAGTTAATTTTCTATTCCTTCTTTTTAAAATGTTGTTTTTTGTTTTAACATTAAAGTGAAAAGTCACAAGGATTCAAGAATGAATCATTTTTGTACTCCAAACATAACTTTCCCTCCAAAAGTTTCCCTCCAAAAACCCCTCATTTGCCACTGGCGAAAGGACCTTCCCATCTGCTCAGATCTAATCCTATCCCTTTGTAGCCTCAGACTCTCAGGGAAACTTTGAGTCAAAGACCACAATTTTAAACTGTGACAGATGTTCTGAGGGCTATTCCTCCAAACCTCAGGTGAGGATAAATGTTACTTTAGAAGTAAAGAATTTTAGGAAACAAGTAAAAAAGGTAAATAAGCAAGTAGCTCTTAAGATCTTTCACACCATCATAGTTTAAAAACAAATGTTTAAAACTGTACGCTTAACCTCAAAGCTTTTAAAATTAAGAGAAATTAAAATGCATATTGAAACAGCACATTCTAACAAAGCCAACTTGATTTATATCGCAAGCATTTTTATTTAGCACATAATTCTATCACAAAAAGTTTATAGATTATTCCCTCAATATCCGTTCAAGTACTAAATCATTATACATTAAGTTATTAAGAGAATTTTAAAAAGAGAGCTTAATTGCCTGTTCTTACAACTTAACTCTTATTTTGAATCAGAACCCATCCTGGAAAGCTTTAGATAGAATGCTGAAACAGAATTAAGAACTAAAAGATGAAGAATAGAGAAACAAAATATGACTGGGTAGAGGAATACGTAATATACAAAGAAATCTATGAATAAGTAAGATAGAATAAATAAAAAGCAGGAACTAGAAAACTAACACTCTTCACCTCCTTAAATTTGATAATGCTTATTTTCTGAAAGCACAATTAAGCACTTCTCTGTACACAGTATTTTGGGAGAGATGCCCCAGGAGATGATACTCACAGTAATGGTCCATAAGGTAAATGGGAAGAGAGGGAGAAAGATGGGGGTGAGGGAGAGTACCAATAGCCAATGAAGCAACTCAAGATGAATACATTAACAGGTGAGTCACCAGCAACATTGGCAACTTCTGAAAGATAGAAAAAAAAGTGTTGCCTTTCGGTCTTCTCCTTAGCAAATCCCTATTTTAAATGTGGGTATATTCACAAGCATGTGTGTCTTGGGGGTGACGGGGAAAGGGGAGGAAGTGAAGAGTTCTTTGAAAGGAGGAAATAAGAATAGCCACCTGAACCGCAACAGAATGTAATGCTCCTTCTACCACTGGACTTTAGTCCTGGAACTAGGACTCTCATTCTTTTGGATCAAATCCTGCTATATAACCAACTTCTGAGGAATTGACGAGAACATTGTGATGCTGGGAAGTGTTTTGTTACTATGAATACTACTTGTTTAAAATAAGCCATTAACTGGAGCTTACAAATATTTATGGCACAGTGGTCATAACTAACTCAACTTACACTCAAAATAGGAAAACGCATAACCTGGTATATGGTATTCCTGACAATGGGGTAGCCAGTAAGAGAAAGACAGGTGTAAAAAACAAAAATACTGATCACCCTTTGTCACTGAAGTAACAAAAATTCAGCTCTTAAAAAAAAAAAAAAAAAAAAGAGTTGCCTCTCCAGTTCTTTGTACAAGAAGACAATTTTATTTTGCTTCAATACTTAAATCTAGAAGCAAAGAAATAAATCAATTAATCCTTACAAACTGCTCCTAGGAGCTTCATTTTCCTCAAGGAGTTAAAATAAGCCTTGACCACCACACAAAGAATATGAAATCTCTGCACTATATTGCTAACACATATCTCCAATTAGGTTTAAAGACATTTTTACAGCTTTTATGCCAAGTTTATATTACCAGATGTTAAAGAATGTGTTGTAGCACTTAAAAGCGCTAAAGCTGGCTCTTGATAACAATGGTTTATGATTATATCTCAAGGAAAGCAGGAATAAGGCTTTTACACAATTTTGTTGTTACATGATGATGTTGAACAGAAACAAAAACAAGTGGCAATGCCAACCAAAATCTTTTGTTCTCTCTTTTGATAACTCTCATCTAGAGGCCAACATATCAAAAGTTATAATTAGATTTTTACCCATGCCTTGGAATCAATTCAGCTAAAAGCTTTTAGAAGCTTTAGGATTAAAACAAACTCAAAACAGCAAATGTATTCACATTTTCCAAATTCGTCTATGTCTCCACAATGTAAAATTGTATCTATAAAGCAAACAGGTAAAGGATAGCAAGAATTTTCAATTAGCATTTCATTATAATACCAATGTGAAAAGAAAGAGGTCAACTATTAATAAGGTACAGATTTCCCACCACTGGGATTTATTCTGAATTCATTTTAAGACCAGGAAGCTGTGATCTAAAAATCTCCACTCTAAAGCAGTTAAAACTTGAAATAATTGTACTTTTAAAGTAAGGATTGGGGTTTTAGAACAGCTCTTCATACATCAAACCCTGTAGTTCCTGACTATTAATTTGTAATTTTGACTTAGAACCCTTATGCACACTTATTTCATGATAAATGATTATATACTGGACAGCACATCTATTTTGGATAAGTGCTTAGAGATTTCAATCAGGCACATGGGTTCCTTTTCATTTCTCTTTTTTGGTATGTATACTTCTCAAAATTACACAAAAGAAAACATATCAAAAAAGAAATATACTCACTAAAATTTAAGGTTACTCCAACAAAAGGGTTAATTAGAGAAACAAATTTTCTCAGACTGCTAATAATGGGAATGACACATATTATGTGCCCATAAGTAATTCTCAGGTATCTTTGATCTTCAGCCCCACGCGGTTTCTGTTGCCTACCGTAGCCTGGCCTCTGGGACTCTCTCAGAACCAGACATCTGGCTACTTTGTTGTTTTAGACTAATCTCCTCCCAGGAGAGCTCAAGAAATGACACCAGGCAAGGAGGGTCCTGGCAAGGGAAAAAACATTACGGTATTAGCACATTTTTTTCCAAGTGGACGTGAGTATCAAAATTGTCTTCAAATTTCTAGGGGTCTTAGCAGCTCTTCTGTTCTGTGGTTTAATTCTGGCATAATTTTAATAGGACATAAATATTATATCTATCTATCTTGGACTATCTTCAAGAACTCACTGAAAGTTAATCATAGAATCTTACAACGTGTAGAAGAAAGTTGTGGGGAAAAATACAAATCAGATTAATTCTTCACCCATCTGTTAGGGTTGGGTGATGACTGATAAAACAAAGATTTTAATTGTCAGCTGAAGGTTTACACCAAAATTGTGGGATAATGTCTAAGATTTGCAAATACAGTTGCATACCTCCCATTAGGCCAACTCCTTATCATATTTCTTCTTTTAATTGGGATTTTTTTCAAAGAATCTTAGCCACCAATCTATCAGAAGGGTTTTATTGAAGTGTACCTCTGCAAAGTGTCTCTGAGGAAACCAAGAAGGAGCAAGAAGAAGTGATACAAATTTTTAAAAAAAACAACAGTTAAGTCAAGGACAAATGTTATTTTTGAAGCAAGGAAGAGCATCAATATTTTCCCCAAGGCAACAAATCATCAACATCTTAATTCCTTTTTAGGGATTATTGTTCAATCCTAAAAATCTATACATTCTGAGAAAGAAAAATTAGTTTACCATTTATTACAGAAATAGAATATAAGCCAAGTGAGATAACCACTTCATCTGTGAACTTTAATATTTATCCTAAAATCACACTTTACCTATTTCTAGTAAATTCAGATAATGTATGATATCAAATGGTACAGTACAATATGACATTTATGTTCTTATACAGGATGACCAGAAACTGGTTAGCTAACTATCTAATGCATTTATCTCTTATGTCAAATCTGTTAAAATAAGGTTCTTGTTTTATGTTTCAACTGTCTTTATAATATTAAAAACACTAACCTATATAGTGTTGGGCTATATAGTTTACGTTGGGCTGTATTTCATAAATTAATGATTCCAATATCCTATTTTATCATAACACCATCTACTCTGTTAACATCCACATAATTACCACTAGAGATGAAAGTTTTCAGAAGATGAATGCAAAAAAGACAATCTTAAGCAACAATAACTCATTTATGATTAAATAATTCTACAAGTAAAGCAAAAGACTTACATTAGTGTGGAATGAGCAAGTCACAAAAAAGACAAGTAATGTGTGATTCCACTTATATGAGGTTTCTAAAGTAGTCACATTCATGGATACAGAAAATGAGAAAATTTTGGTTGCTGGGAAGACAGAGGAATCGAGAGTTATTATTTAATGAGTACGAATATTTATTTTGAGAAGATGACAAATTTCTGGAGATGGATGGTGGGGATAATTATACAACAATGTAAGTTAAATGTATTTAATGCCAATAAACTGTATCCTTAAAAATAGTTAAAATAGTAAATTTTATATTAGGTGTATTCACCATGATTTTTTAAAATTACATTAGATACAAAATAATATGAGTAGTCAAAGATAATGAAAAATCAGAGCTCTTTTATTCTGAATATCTGTCCTTTACCAAAGATGCATAAATTTTATGAGTGGCACTACCAATTACACTTTAATATGTGTATTCTTATCATCATCATTCAAGAAACAACAACAACAAAAAGCATGAAGTCAGTCTCAGAACACATTAGCTAAAAGGATTCCAGAAAGAGTATTTCCAACAATTCCCCTAAACATCCAGAGTTTCATACTTAGCATTAGGAAATACTGCTGCTAAATAACATAACTATTACTCGATATTAATCTGCATTTCCAAAAGAATCAAGAGAGGTAGAAAATTCAAGATAACCAATGAGATATTTTTTATAATACTGCACACTATTAAGTTATAATGGACCCAGGAATGACTTCAGTTCTTCAAGTGGCTTCTAAATATCATATTATTTTGAATTATATTCAGTGTAGTTTTCAGTAGTAAGTATACTTTATTATATTCTATTATTTGAAGATTATACTCATGTATTTTACATGAATTGTAATCAGGTTACTTGACAAAAACTACTCCAAGTAACAGTGCTTACACAAGAAAGGCATGCTCTGCTCTTCCATGTAAAAGAAGGCTGGGGTAGGCAATCCAGGTTCGGCAGCCCCACAGTCGAAAGGACTCAGCACCCTATTCCGGCTGCTCCACTCTCATTAGCAGGCTGTCCCTCAATCTAAGACCACTCTTCAACCTCTAGCCATCAAGTCAACAATTTTAGTAAGCAGAGAGAAGTGAAATAAAGACTGCACCACCCACTTTTAAGGAGATATCTTGAATGCGATATGCAATACTTCCATTTACATTTCACTGGCCAGAATTTAGTTACATGGCCATCAGAACACCAGAAAATCTAGTAAATACAGTATTCAGCTGGATGGCAATGTGCCCAGCTGAAAAATGTGGTCCTAGTTTAAAGATGAAGGGAGAAGAGGCACTAGAAAATGACCAGAGGTGTTCGATACATATATTAATTAGAATATTCAGTTAAATACAACGACTATTATAGGTAAATACATGGGTTTTCTTTAAAGAGAAAAAAATTCATCGCTATTATTGGTATTTAATTAGTGTAATTTATATAAAAGCATGGGAGTTGTTAAAAAATCATCATGATGAAAATTTGAAACTTAAAATTGGGTCAGTTTGGGGTGCTTGGCTGGCTCAATTGGTAGAGCATGCAACCCTTGATTTGGATCGTGAGTTTGAGTCCCACATTGCATGTGGAGTCTATTTTAAAATGAGCAAATAAAATAAAATTGGGTCAATCTGAGAAAATAATATCCAATTGAAGAGACAGACACAAGGAATCAATTCCTTTCCTTGCAACACAGGGAATTTCTGGAGCGCCTGGGTGGCTCAGTGGGTTAATGCCTGCCTTCCGCTCAGGTCATGATCTCAGGGTCATGGGATTGAGCCCTGCATCGGGCTCTCTGCTCAGTGGGGAACCTGCTTCCCCCTCTCTCTCTGCCTGCCTCTCTCCCTACTTGTGATCTCTCTCTCTGTCAAATAAATAAATAAAATCTTTAAACAAAACACAGTGAATTTCCTTTATTTCCTTAAATACAAATTGAGTAGTTACTAAATAAATGGTTTGGGCAGATCCTCCCAGTGAGTTAATATTTGGTGTTGGCTTAGACTGAGTCAATGCAGAAACAGAATATAACTTAGGTATGGACTTAAATCAGTGATTTTCCATCATCCCACCCCCATTCTTTGACATTACTGAGGTGGGGGTAGGGAGGAATGTCAGAAAAGAAGTAAAAGAGTGAAAATCAGGATAACCAAAGCAATTCCTATTAGACCCTAACACCTAGACCAAATATAGAATTTCTACACAATCACATAAGAGGGAACTTAAAGAGATTATATGATTTGACTTTGGAGATTTTAGAGAGTTACAGTTAGAGCTCAAGTTCCTCTCAGTTGGTCATCGATCTCCTTGACTTCTGCAATAACCAAATAAAGCTGCAGTAATTCATTTTGAGAAGGCTTAGGAAGCAGCACTTTTGTGCTATGGTGAGAGCTGTGAATTGTGTAAGACTGATGAATTACAGACCTGCACCCCTGAAACAAATAATACATTATATGTTAATTTAAAAAAAAAAAAAAGAATAAGTAGCTATCTAAAAGGAAGGCTAAGAGTACAAGACAGCAACAGGCTTTAGGATGGGTCTTGTGGTCACAGCAAAGCAGTCACATATTAGTCACACATTCCAAAGGAAGCTTCCTAACATCTCCGTGCTGAGGGCAGAAGGCCTCATGGAGTCCCGGGGACCCTGCAAACAGTTGCAATACACAGAGCTCATGTGGAAGGTCATCTCCTGTCCATTGCCAGAGCAGATAGATCAATCCCGACAGCTTCTAGAAGAAGAGACAGTGCTATGGAAGTACATATCTTTGTCAATACAAGGCCAGGTTCAGGATTTGGAAACCTGAGATGTTCCACTCCAGGGTGAGAGAGAGTTATCCCCTGAGGAAGTGACCACACAATGATGAGATGATGTTGAGGACTGTGAAAATAACAAAGGTGCTAGAAGACCATGCAGAGACCTACTAACCAGTCCAGCTTGGTTAAGACCAGTTAGTAGAGGAACTAAAATTCATCAGAAGAAAAGAGGGAGAGACAATGATGAAAGATAAACAGGAACAGGACAGGAATGAAAAAGGGAAAATTTGAAAAGATAAAGACATAGATTTTAAAAATAACAAAAATAAAAATGAAGAAGCTTTTTAAAAAAATCAAGTAGACTATCATAGTATTCTCTCTTCTCTCTTCCCAGCCTTTTGAGGCTAAATAAATAAATAAAGCACTTTAAGCAAGGAAGGAAAGAAAATATTAAATGTTTTTTCAGGGATTGTGATAAAACTATAGTTTTTAAAGCAAAGTGGAAAATACCACATTTAACTCCTAACCCCCGAAGTAGTAACATAACATTCAATAAGACAATCCAATACTTAAGTCAATTAATTATATCAAATAGACTTTCTAATCAATAAATTTTTTTAAAGCGAATCATCTAAGAGCAGTAACATAATAGCAAAATAACTATAATGTTTTGTAATTTGCAAAGCATGTTCACATATGTTGATTTAATCATTTAACCAGTTAACACTAAACAACATGTACCTATTGCCAGGGAATATTTTCTATAACGTAATCAATAGCATGGATTTGGGGAGGAAAGTGGGTATATATTAATAGGGTTTCTAAAACTGAAGTTAATTTTTTATCTTTCTTTAAATAACATTTAAATAAAAAAACAACTACATGTGTCTTACAGTTTCAGATACCAGCTAGAAAGGTGAATATCTGCGGCTGTGTTCTGGGTAGGATTGGCTTCCTGGCAGTGGAGTTTGGGTCTATGGCACAAAACAAATTCGAAAGCCCTCTTGTGTGTAAGGTATGGAAGGAAATCTCAGATTTGGTTACATCTTCTTATCGAGCAGGGAACGGAAATTGCTGAGATGAATTTGAAACTCTCTCTGACTAGGGTCAGTGGTGATCTTTTAACTCCATGACCGCCGTGATGCATACAGCTGGCCTACCTGTGCCAGAGACCCACCCACACCATATTTACCGGGCCCCTGACATATGCCAAATACTGCACTAGACACTATACAGCTGTAAATGAGAAATATGCTTTCCTTGCCGTCAAATGGAAGAAGCTTCCTTGGCCTATCTACATGTGCCGTGATGGTAAGTACCACAGGTACCACAGGGTAAATACCACAGGTATCACAGGGTAAGTACCACGGAGTAAGTACCATAGGTACCACAGGGTAAGTACCACAGAGTAAGTACCACAGGGTAAGTACCCCAGGTACCACAGGTAAGTACCCCAGGTACCACAGCATAAGTACCACAGAGTAAGTACCACTGGTACCACAGAGTAAGTACCACAAGTACCACAGGGTAAGTACCACAGGCCCTGGCAGAGAGATGGGAAAGCTTCCGGAGGGGAGACTTGCAGTCAGGTAGAAAAATCGACGCCAACACAGCTTCAGAGGGATCATTTTTTTATCCAACTACTGGTTTTGGGGTCTACTCATAGGTCAACCTCTATTTTTCTGAACTAGATAGTTGGGGCACTGAGCCATATATAGATGGAGAGCTTTCAGTGCACCTCAGTTAACCTCCAGTGTGAATTGAGGGACTGGCCCAAACCGGAAGGATAGGAACACAGGCACCAGAAGCAGAGTGCCCAGTTTACAATCACTCCCAGCTCTGCTTCTGCACTGTGAAACACTGGACAAGCTTCTTATCCCTTTTTGTGTCCGTTTTCTCGTCTATAAAATAGGGATAATAATAATACCTTACTCAAAAGGTTGTTAAAAAGGTTAAAGGAATTGATGCATGCAAAGCCCTGAGAATGAGGACTGACACACATTGTGTTCTTTAAGACCACTAGCTCTTATTATTTTGATGACAAGACTTTACTATCACTGCCATTGTCTCTCAGTGGGTGTGTTAGCAGCTAGCTAAATCAAGGGCACAAGGATTGCCCTAATAATAACAGTGTTTTCCGGACTGTGCGTGGCTATAGTTCTGAATCATTCCACCATCCTGCTGTGCCCTTTTTTATCCCTCCAGGTCAGAAATTAGGGAAGTGTAGAAAAACACTAGCATTTCTTCATACCCCTAAAGGACTTTGTAAAAATCTGCGGTTGGGCTCCTTCCAAACTGTGAAAGTCTCCTTTATTAGCAAACAAGCTTCTCAGTTAACTTCTTTCTTCTTTCTCGATTGATAATCAATTTATAATGAATTGGGCCTGAAGTCCTAAAACTTCATCAGTCATAGGCCAATTGTTTCTTAAAATAGGCTCCTTTTTAACCCTCAGAAGTATTTCAAACACAATTTAAAAATGAATTTTTTTAAAGAGAACTACACAATTCCTCCCACAAAAATTTTACCTTTGCTTATCTACAAAAAGATGATGATATCCCAACAGAATTCACATCTCTTCAGACTACTTGAATGTAGTAGATCCTTTTTTAATTTTAATGCCAGCTCTCATTTTTCATATGAAAATGTGACTATATACCCCACCTTTTTTTTAAAGATTTTTGTATTTATTTATTCATGAGAGACAGAAAGAGACAGAGAGATAGGCAGAGATAGAGGGAGAAGAAGGCTTGCCACTGAGCAGGGAGCCCTATGCAGGACTCAATCCCAGGACCTTGGGATCATGACCTGAGCTGAAGGCAGATGCCTAACTGACTGAGCCATCCAGGCACCCCCTGTACCCCACTTTTTTAAAGGCAAGTGTGCAAATGCACAGCAGAATAGCTGGTAAGTAAAACTGCTGAGGAGCTGGAAATATCACACCTTGGAAGAACAAAAAGAATAAATGCATGCCAACAAAGGCAGTACACAAATGTAATGAGTATTTATGGTGGCTTATTTTGATAAGAACTTAATGTAAATTCAAATGAGAATTAAGGCATATTATTCACTGTTGCACCTGATAAGGAGAGCCACAAAAATTGAAAAGTGTTTTTCATAGGCTAACTCAATATGCATTTTAAAAATATGAGTACAATGCCCTCCATGTTTTTCCTTATGCTCCACACATAAGTAAGACCATAGCATTATGCGAAGGAAAGGAAGGGTGAATGGGGGGAAATCAGAGGGGGAGATGAACCATGAGAGACTGTGGACTCTGAGCAACAAACTGAGGGTTTTGGAAGGGAGAGGATGGGGGTTGGGCGAGCCTGGTGGTGGGTACTGAGGAGGGCACATATTGCATGTAGCACTGGGTGTGGTGCATGAAAATTAATCTTGTAACACTGAAAAAATAAAATAAACATATTTGGGGGAAAATAAAAATAAAAATATGAGTACATATATAAATATGTTTTACCTCATACAGTCAATTTCTCAGACTGTTTTTCAGAATTAAACTGTCAAGGTACTATTTGAGAAAGTGTGCCATTTTCAAAACAGTGTGAACTTAATGTAATAGTTTAGACTGGAACTTTGTAATAACACTCTTTTTTTTTTTTCATAATAACACTCTTAAGAGTCAATGTCTGAGGATCATTAAATAAGCAATACTACAGAGCATCAACTGAAAACTTCCCACAATAAGCTCTCTTAACAAAATTTAAGATGTACTTGCATTAAGTTGGTACAGCCACTCTGGAAAACAATATGGAGTTTCCTCAAGATGTTGTTAAGTATGGAGCTACCCTATAACCCAGCAATTGCCATACTGGGTATTTACCCCAAAGATACAGATGTAGTGAAAAGAAGGGACATGTGCACCCCAATGTTCACAGAACCAATGTCCACAATAGCCAAACTGTGGAAGGAGCCAAGATGCCCTTCAACAAACTAATGGATAAAGATGTGGTCCATATATACAATGGAATATTATTCAGCCATCAGAAACGATGAATACCCACCATTTGTATCAACATAGATGGAGCTGGAGGGGATTATATTAAGTGAAGTTAAGTCAAATAGAGAAAGATAATTATCATATGGTTTCACTCCTATGCAGAACATAAGCAATAGCACAGAGGACCATAAGGGAAGGGAGTGAAATCCAAAAGGGTAGAAATCAGAGAGGAAGATGAATCATGAAAGACTGTGGACACTGAGAAACAATCTGGGGGTTTCAGATGGGAGGAGGGTAGGTGTAGGGGTAACAGGGTGATGGGTATTGAGGAGGGCCTGTGCTGTGATGAGCACTAGGTGTTATACTTAATTAATGAATCATTGAACACTGCATCAAGGACTAATTATGTATTACACAGTGGCTAACTGAGCTAAATAAATAAATAAATAAATATTTAAAAAATAAACAGTCCCCGCCCCCCCCCAAAAGAACTCAGAATTTGGCACAAAATTAATGGTCAATAAATATTACATGTGTTGTTAAATAAATAAACAAATAAATAAACAAACAAATAAAATGTACTTGCATGAATGAGAAAATATGTCTAATCTAGACAGAATATTGTTCAAGTCTATCCCACTTTATTCTAGCACAGTAAGTATATAAAAATATCCTTGAAGGAGAGATTGAGAACACAGACTTATGGAAATTATTGTCAGGTAAGTGACTTCATCATTCTGAACAACTCTGTTGGGACCATTATATGACTATGATGAAACTAGAGTCACTCTCTAGCTTCCCCAAATCCTCCTTTGCCCTTGTTATTATGGATGCCCTTGCATAGCATTAAAAGGATCAAAGAAAAGCAGTTCCTGAAAAGAAATTTCAAAAATTTATTAAAGAGCCAAATACAAGCAAAAATATCTGATAAAGGGTAAATGTCATGACAGAGGCATGAAAGAAGTACCACAGAAGGCAGGAAAGATTAAGACTGAGCTTCTGTAAAGGCTTCTAGAAAAGGAAGTGGTATTTGACTTAGACCTTGACCGGTAAGCAGGACTTCATATAGCAGACAAGGAGGATGAAGAGATCTGTACTGTAGGAGCCGATTGCTCGAATGAGCTGACCACAAACAGCAGAAGAATTGATCAGGAACACAAAGTTCCCAAAGTGGTCTGAGGACCAATGTCAAAGGAGATTGTTACAAATGACAGATGGCCAGGAACACCCATCCCCACCCCACCCCCCGGCGAATAGATCAAAGGCCAATAAGTTTATCTGGAGGATCAGAAGAGCTGAGTCAAGAGGAAATATGGATGGTAGGTTTCCACTACAGTTTAGGAAAGTATTTTTCAAACTGTAGTTCACAAAATCAATTTAGTGAATACTGTTTGGCATTTTCTTTCTAAAATGGAAGAGAGGAAAGGAAAAGGAAGGGAAGGAATGGAGAAAGGTGGAGGGGAGGGGGGAAGGAAGAGGAGAAGAGAGAGTGAATCACACAATAGAGTTACTATACTTTGGGAACTTTTCAATTTCTATCTGTGGGTTGTGAAAAAAATGAAAATCACTCATTTAGAGGACCCTGAAAATCCTATATCTCGTCATCTGATTAGAATGCAGCTCAGTCCCACTCAATATATTCAGACCATTAGTTTGGATCCAAGTGTTCTTGGTCATGAATAATCTGCTTGAAAAATCTTATTGCACTAAGCAGGACGTTCTCATTAGGTACCTAGTAGACACAATCTGATGTCTTCATAACCCAAGTTTAAAAGGATCATTTTCAAAGTTTGCAGCAATGCAGTAAAGATTAAGCTTGATTCCTTTAGTCTGATAGATGCTGAATACCTCCAAATGAAAGATACATGTATGATCCTTTTTTATGAAGCATATAATCTCATAGAGGAAGTTAAGTTGAGAAAACATAAAGATCTACAATTAATGCAATAAAGTAGATCATATTTCACCAAGAAGCAAATAGCTTCCCATATCCCCCCATATCCTCTTAGCATAAACACAGACAACAAATTGATGGCTGCCAGAAGTTAGAGTGATAGGATGGGCAAAATGGGTGAAGGGGAGTAGGAGGTATCAGCTTCCAGTCATGGAATGAATAAGCAAGTGAGATGAAAGGCATGAAACAGGGAATACAGTCAATGGTTTCGTTATAATGTTGTATGATGACAGAAGGGAGCTACACTTGCGGTAAGCATAGCATAACATATAGATTTGTCAAATCACTATGTTGTGTACCTGAAACTAATGCAACATTGTGTGTCAACTATACTTTAATTTAAAAAAAGGTAAGTAAATCAAATACACAGGTCCTTTTTCTTCCCCCCAAGGTATTTTCATCTAAAACAACTCTGTTGGGACACCTGGCTGGCTCAGTCAGTGGAGCATGTGACTCTTGATCTCAGGGTTGTAGGTTCTAGCTCCATGTTGGGTACAGAGATCACTTAAAAATAAAATCCTTAAGGAAACCCTCCTACACTGTTGGTAGGAATGGAAGCTGGTACAGCCACTCTGGAAAACAGTATGGAGGTTCCTCAAAAAGTTGAAAATAGAGCTACCCTACGATCCAGCAATCGCACTACTGGGTATTTACCCTAAAGATACAAACATCGTGATCCGAAGGGGCACGTGCACC
>CM053604.1:104258674-104303333 GCA_028646535.1 Procyon lotor
ATAAAGGCAAAAATAATCAAATTCTCTATAATCAGATACAGAAATATGAATATTAATCAAATTAAGTCAGCTAAGAAAAACACTGTAAGTGTGTTGTTTAAACTAGTGTCTCCTCAAGATCACTAATGAACCCAGGGTACCTCCCTAAAAAGGAAGTTTGATATAGAAAATGTAATTAATTGAAATAAACCAAATTATTGAAAACGTCATGTGTGGGTCCTAATATATGCAGACACTCTGGTAACTGAAAAAGAATTAGCTAACAAATTTTCAATGTTTGATGTAGAAGTGTTCAAGGGAGATGTGGTAACCTGATTGTTTTTGTAGTTGGTTGGTTTGTTGGCTGGAATGCAACCAGGGTGGTCTTCCAGGCTTTACAGTTTAGAGGAAACATCCTACAAATCTGTTCAATGCCCTTTATTTGGTTCTAAATTCCCAAAGCAACTTTTCTACTACTAATATGTTTCCCAATGCCCTTTCATTCCCAGAAGGTAATCTTGAATATCTGACTAATATTCCAGGTTATGGTAAGAAATACTTATACAGCAATATTGAAGACCTATAATATAAACTAATACAAACAAATAAACTGGAATTATCCAGCTTATTAAATTTACTTAAACACTAGCCATCTTATATTGCAATTTCCTATTTATGCTTTATATCACTTATTAAACTGAAAATTCTATGAAGGTTCTATATATAGCAAGCACTCAACACATACTTTCGAATGAATGAAGTGAGTAAATCAGTAAACTCAGAAGATCAAATTCCTGAGAAAGCAATGATAACAAGGTGATTTCATCAATGACAAATCTCTACAAAGATGATGCTGATGCTTGCTCGATATGTTCCTGAGCAATTTATAGGTACTTCTGCATATGATTTCATGAGATCCTTGAAAGCAATCCGATGAACTAGGGATGAAAATACTACTGTTCCTCAGATGAGGAAAACAAGGCTCAGAGAGGTCCAGGGCTTACCTGGTGACCAATCAGACCTCTAGGTGAGTAATGGTAAAACCAGAAATCAAACATCTGCTTTGATTCCTTGGCAAATGCGTCCTTTGCTAAAGGTCAGATGGCCTAGTAGCACAGGTGGTGATGTCAGCCACATCGTGTTAGTTAAGGCTGACGTTGTTTAAATACTTCTCACCCACAGTCAGGACTGGTTCTTATAGCTGAGGCAGAGATAGACTGAAAGGTGGGGGTCAAAAGACTTCAGCTACAGAGAGAAGGGTCCAGAAATGGGAATCCAGGAATACTAAACAAGGTGGTTGAAGACCTGGTCCCTAGAAGACCTTTGGGATAGAAAAGGAGACAAACAGGGAAAAAAGAATGATGAGAGACAGGAGGAAGAGAATTAGGAGAGAAGAGTGTCAGGGAAGCAAAAAGATACAAGAGGCATGGTGTCAAAGTTTACAGTTAAGTCAAGGAGGATGAAAACAGAATGAGCCACTAAATTCAGTGAACACAGATCACTGCCAACCTTGAAGGGGGCCCTTTCGGTTAGGGTGGTACAAATGGAGGCCAACTTGAGAGGAATTAGGGGATTAAATGAGAGTATTCTAAGTTACACACAGAATTCTTGAGAAATTTAGGTATGTTTATTTCTTCTTTTTTTTCTAGATACGTTTCAAACAAGTTTTACTGCAGCTTAAAACAAACACAGGCAACTCTTTGTAGGGCTTCTAAAGAATGCTAACTCCATCCAGAAGATGAGACTCATGGTGAAAGATAGATACAGAAGAAGGGTAGGAACGTGCAATTTCTCTGCTGCTATTTTAGCCGCTGCTATTCTGTTCTTCCAGCTGTCAGAGAGGAAGAACAGGCACCATTTCCCAGAGAGCACAGGAGGCTGCCGGGAAGTAAGTGCCCATAAGCCAGCTAGCAAGAGAGCTCAACACAGACAGCCTTTTTCAGATACGAGATTTCTCCAGGAGGCCATTAAACTTCCACTGCAAGCAAAAGCAGTAACGGACCCCATTTAACAGAAGAGAAAGGCAAGGCACAGAAGAGCCAAGTGATTTCAGAAGCTGAGACGGTGACTGACAGGTCAGATTTCCTTCTCACTTCAAGTCTGCTCTCTGCTGATCAGATCTACTCTAAATGCCTTTATAAATGTTTCAATGAATCTTATCTTCATGCATTGGATTAGCAAGATCAACTCCCCACTGATAATGCAAAATAACCCTGAAATGTTTCATGCCTGACTGATAAGCCAGAAACTGAACTTTCTGTCTCCATTTGGACTGTGATGATCTTGATCTTTCACCTCTAGCAAAAATCTTCTCATAGCTATGATTTTAAAGTTAGTAATGAGTGCTTCATTTGCTTTCCAAGCAGATAGAAAACCTTTTTTAAATACACTCAGACTGTCATGACCTTCGTCTATGACTTAAAGAGTTCACCACACGTAATAATTTTCTTTGCTCAAGAGACATTCTTAAATTTTCTTTGAAGAGATTTGGGCAATAACCCCATTGATGAAATTAAACACACACACACACACACACACAGGCGCGCGCACACGCGCACCCACACATCCCTTAACTTAATTACCTTTCTACCATACCTGAAATCAAAACT
Source organism: Procyon lotor (assembly GCA_028646535.1). NCBI lineage: Eukaryota > Metazoa > Chordata > Mammalia > Carnivora > Procyonidae > Procyon > Procyon lotor. Next base: position 104,261,263 of record CM053604.1, read on the forward strand.
TTTCTTTGAAATGTATTTGGAATTCTACCTGACTAGCAAAGGGTTCTAAAATCCTTCAACTTGCTAATTAAAATATAATAAAAATGCCAACTAAATATGTTTACATTAAAAGGAGCATGCCGTCTGAACCCGAGACTCGCAAGGGAATAGCCTATTACCTACAAGAAGCAAACACAGTCCAGATTCCTTTTTTTTTTTTAAGATTTTATTTATTTATTTGACAGAGAGAGAGAGGACAAGCAGGGGGAGTGGCAGGCAGAGCGAGAGGGAGAAGCAGGCTCCCCGCAGAGCAGGGAAAGCCCAATATGGGACTAGATCCCAGGACTCCAGGATCATGACATGAGCCAGAGGCAGTCGCTTAACCAACTGAGCCGACCAAGCGCCCCACAGTCCAGATTCCTAAGCTGGAGTTCTGGCTGTCTTACATGGGTGAGTGGGGCTCAACTCACTTGGGGTGCGTTTTAGGATTTTTCTACACTAAAAAAGGAAAACAATAATTTGATAAAAATGGGCCAATACAAAGCCATAATAAAAGAGAGGTTTTGAATAGTGTAATATCAGATTCAATGTAGGTTTTTGAAAGCAGGTCTCATTCTTCTTTTCATTCCCTGCGGTAGAAGACAGTGTCTACATAACGTCAGAGCTTAACTTCTGGTTGAGTATTACATTCTATTTCTAAAGTCAGATGGCAAGCGAACACAACTGTGTTTATTATGCTTTAAGTTGTATATAGGTTTTACACACCTTTTGTAGATAAAATTCATAATTTTTAAAAAGAGAATCCTAAGGATCATCCACCACACATTCTAATTCAATAGTTCTAAGGTGGAGATAAGGTTTGCCACCCCCCGCCGGACCCCGCGATCACCCACTCACAATGCTAGTATAGGTGATCTATGGGATTCACCTTGAGAAACAAAAAATAAACAAACCAACATAAATTACATGCCTGTAATCAGGACAATGCTTTTAGTGGTGGATATAACTATTTTCATAGTTCAAACTAGCAGGCTTGGCCTTAAAAACAGATAAAATAGAGTTTAGCATAAAACACTCTCAGACCTGACTGGAAATTCCTTCCTACCTTGCCATGATTTTTATTACAATTCTTAATCCTTTTCTTTTTATTTTTTCCTTCAGATATTTGAAGGCAGATCATTAATCATATTTCTCTCCTACTTGGTTTAATGTTCAGACTCACAAAATTTTACAAAGTTGTACAGCTTTGCAACTTTACTCAGGAACGAAGAGCTAGTTATTTACTTCACATTTTTAGGCATTGGCTATTAGCTACATCCTTCCCCTTCTCAGCTTGCAATAGAAGGAATATTGAAGCAAAGTAAGATAGGGTAAATTTTTCCCAAACCCTACCTTTCTAGCTTTTTTCATGAAACAGCAGCTTAAGTGACAAAGAAATAAAATATCTCTGTAACAATAGCATGGAGGGCGCCTGGGTGGCTCAGTGAGTTAAAGCCTCTGCCTTCCACTCAGGTCATGATCTCAGGGTCCCGGAATCTAGCCCCATATCGGGTTCTCTGCTCAGCAGGGAGTCTGCTTCTCCCCTTCTCTCTGCCTGCCTCTCTGCCTACTTGTGATCTCTCTCTGTCAAATAAATAAATAAAATCTTTAAAAAAAAAAAAAAAACAACAAAACAATAGCATGGAAACCACATAACTCTCTCCAAACTTGGAAAAATAATGTACCAGTTTCTTAAAGGAGAAACTTCTTTCATAATCCCTGTGGTATTTACTACAAGGCAGAAGTTCCTTAAATTTAAATACAATGATTCCTTTAGCAAGTCCCATAAGATTTTAAACATTTGTAAAGCTTTGGGGGGAAAAATCATATCTTTTACTACAGAACTTTACATTTGGAACATAAATTTAAACCAAACAAATTGTATACAGAGTTAAAGAGTGTTTATCTCATGTCTCCCATGTTAGAATAAAATAGAAAACATGTTGATCTATCACTTCCCTACATTTGGCAAAGGATTAGGGTTTTACCAAGTCTTATTATTTTTTCTATTATCTAAAAAAGGAACTAAAATCACATGTGCGCACACACGTACACACACACACACATACGTATACAAACACACACACTACCACGTAACCACCAATCAGGCCAGGTCAATAGCATACCCTATAATCTTCCAGTTTTGAAAAGTTGCATTTAAAATGTTAGAATGAATAAATAATGATCACAAAAGAACCGAGCCCTGGTTCTAATATTTAAATGAAAGTAGTTTAAAATTTAAAAGCCACAAAATAACACTGTCAGTCAGCTATGCCTTTAAACAGTCTCATTTTAATACCTAAAGGATATGCTAGCATTCCAGCGTACATGCATTGCTATGCAAGTACATTTACTTCCTTTTGCTGCTAAAAATGATTATAAACTCTAGTTGGCTCAATGCAACAAAAAGAATCTAACTTAAAAGAAACAATTTTTTTTTTCTTAACAAATAATAAGTCCACTTCTTGCCAAAGTGCAAGCTGTGAGCTTAAGGAATGAAGTAACTTTGAATTCATGACAAAACCTTCTGGTAACCAATGGTTTTATGGAAAAAGCATTTCAAACAAAAGGTGTCTAAGTAACAGAAAAAACTTCCTCCTATGTTACAGAACAACTTTGCAAAATAAAAAGAAATCATTTCAAATAACACTCTTACATCTGCATACATCCCACAAATCATTAATATAAATATGCTACACAATTTCGCATTTCCTTTAATACATGAGAACATATCATAAACATGTGTATTTATACTGAATATGTATATGCAAGTATTTGAAAGCATAAGCTAAATGGAAAACAAGTTTAATAACACAAAATCTAGAAGGAGAAGAGTTTTCTTACATGTCACAACCACTGCAGAGAAGAGTCAGTTTCAGAGGACAGTGCAACATGTAAATGTGTGCCCAGTAGTTTTGCTAGCATGTTGAAATCCATGAAGGTGTAAGTTGGCTACGTGCAAGTCAGAGCAGAGAATCACAGAGAAGTGGAATCAAGACCTTTTCCTAATGGTACCTGAGAGTATCAGGTACCATTCTGCTCTGCTTGTGGACCTTTCTGTTTACATGCACCAATTTACAAAGCACCCTTTGATTAGATTATTTCCAATACATTACTTCAGAAAAGCTTATGTTCAGTTACCTTTTAACATTACTTTAAAAAAATTCAACTTAAAATCATCTAATATCTCTACTTGCAGATCACTTTCCTCTACAACCCGATGTAAATATTTAAAAAGCCTATTCATTTCATATCAGATGATATGACCCACACTGGATTTTGCAAGCTCTATTTTCAATATCTATGAAAAATTGTAACTTACTCCCCAAGACTACAAAAATGCTTGATAATGATAAAGTTGCACAATATAATCATTTAACAAACTAGACCAATGACATCAGAAAACAAATGAAATATTCATAAATTCAACATTATTAACATGTAACATTAATGTAAATTATCTAAATATCTACTGGGAATAAACATATAAATATAATTTCCAATGCTATATGTTAATGTCAAGAAAATGAGTGAACTTTGAACTTCTGCCAAAAGTAATCTGTGAACAAAAAGGTTTTTCAGTTGTAAAGCTCTTAAGGGAATCACATCAGAGAGAAAGAGATAAATGACACCTTTAAGTCAATTACCACTGGTCTCAGATATACCAAAACAGATCCTTCTCTCAAATTCTTTCAAAGGAGTAGAAAGATAATCACAGCAAGGACTAGTCTAAGACTCCTGTAACTCCTCTAGCTCACTAATTATGTGGCAGCTAAAAAGAACTACTCAGCATAATGAAACACCAGTTAAATTCAACTCTCTGCCAATTCCATTCTTACACCAGGAAACTGAAGAGAAAACACACAACCATGATGCCTGGCTTCATTTGCAATGCATGACCCGGGGTCTCAGCTGGATCCTTAGTGCTTCCAGCAATGCTCCCATACTCTCCAGTTAATTCACTCTCCTAGATGGCAATCGCACATTTTATCCTCTCATCTCAAACATTAATACCACCTACTCCCTCATCCCTCTCAGCTGCTGAGAAAAAAGTGAAAATCAGAAGACAACAGAGAAAATGAGAAGAGAGCTAAGAAATAAAAAGTCATCAGAAACTCCCAAGTGCACCCCTTGGGGTACCCATCTTCATGGATCTCTATCCACACACTCTATCTTCTCTTTATCACCAATAAATGATCCAAGCTCCTACTGAAGCTCATGCAACCCAAAACCCTTCTCTTCCACTTGACCAAATAAATTATTTCAGCACTCTCTTAAATAAACAACTTCCTCTCAACCATATAATCCCCATCATGAGAAAAACATACTATCAGGAGCGCCTGGGTGGCTCAGTGGGTTAAAGCCTCTGCCTTCGGCTCAGGTCATGATCTCGGGGTCCTGGGATCGAGCCCTGCATCAGGCTCTCTGCTCAGCGGGGAGCCTGCTTCCCCCTCTCCCTCTGCCTGCCTCTCTGCCTACTTGTGATCTCTCTATCTCTGTCAAATAAATAAAAAATAAAATCTTTAAGAAAAAAGAAACATACTATCATTTCTGGGGTTCCTGGGTGGCGCAAGTCAGTTAAGCGTCCTACTCTTGGTTTCAAATTGGGTTGTGATCTCAGGGTCATGAGATTGAGTCCCACTCAGCACTCAGTGGGAAGTCTGCTTGAGATTCTCTTTCCCTCTCCCTCTGCCCCTCCTGCTCATGCTCTCTCTCGCTAAAATAAATAAATAAATCTTAAAAAAAAAAAAAAAAAATACTGTCATTTCTGCAATTAAAAAAAACTTGACCTCATATCCCTCTTTAAATATAGCCCTATTTCTCTCTTCCCTTTTGTAACAAAGGACCTCAAAACAGTTGTGTATACTTCCGTCTCTAACTTCTCCTCTTATTCTTCCTTGAGCCCATTTCAAACAAGCTTTTGCCCCTACACTCCACAAAAACCACTCTAGTCAAAGTTACCAGTAACCTCCACATTAGCTCAATGGTCAATTCTCAGAATTCATCTTACACAAGTTATATCAGCAGAATTTGACATGGCTGATCAGACCCTCCTCCTTCCAACATTTCCTTCACCTGGTTCCAGGATACCACAAGACTCTCTTGTTTTTCCTTTTGTCTAATCTTCTCTGTTGCCTTTGCTGGTTACTACTCATTCTGACCTCTTAATGTTGAAGGGTCCCAGAGCTCAGTCCTGGAACTTTGTCTATTTTCTAACTATGCTCTCTCTGCAAGTATCTCATCCAATTTTTGCTTTAAATACCCTTTGATTAAAAAAAATAGAACAGATCAGGGGCACCTGGGAGGCTCAGTGGGTTAAAGCCTCTGCCTTCAGCTCAGGTCATGATCTCAGGGTCCTGGGATCGAGCCCCGCGTCGGGCTCTCTGCTCTGCTTCCCTCTCTCTCTGCCTGCCTCTCTGCCTACTTGTGATCTCTCTCTCTGTCAAATAAATAAATAAATAAATAAAAATATTAAAAAAAAAAAAATAGAACAGATCAATGAAACCAAGAACTGGTTCTTTGAAAAGAACAACTAAATTGATAAAGCTCTAGCAAGACTCATTAAAAAAAAGAGAGAGAGGACCCAAATAAACAAAATTACTAATGAAAGAAGAGAAATAACAACCAACACCACAGAAATACACACATTCGTAACAAGAGGAAGGAAAACTTCCAAATTCATTTTATGAAGCCAACATTACTCTATATCCAAACCACATAACGACACTACAAAAAAGGAGAACTACAAGCCAATATCTCTCATGAATATAGATGCAAAAATCCTCAAAAAAAATATTAGCAAACTGATTCCAACAATATATTTTTCGAAAATCATACACCATGATCAAGTGGGACTTATTCCCGTGACAGAAGGGTGGTTCAATATTCACAGAAAAACCATTTTACAATAAAGATGCAGAAAAAGCATTTTACAAAGTACAACCATTCATGATAAAAACCCTCTGCAATCTCGTTCTTCACCTACTCAGTTAAAAGTCTTAGTCATTCGTGACCTCTCTTTTTCTCTCATATCCCACATTCATCAGCATATCCTCTGCCTTAAAATACATCCAGAATCCAACCATGTTTACTGCCTTCATTAGAACCATCCTACTCTTCAAAAGACACCAGTAAGAAAATGAAGACAAGCTACAGACCGGTAAAAAATATTTACAAAGCATATATCTATGAAGGACTTGTATCCAGAATATATAAAACTCAAAAAGCTGATCAATAAGAAAGCAAAAAAAAAAAAAGCCAAAAGATTTGATATTTTACCAAAGAAGACATGTATAGAAGACATGAAAAGATAATAATGCTCACCATTATTAGTAGCTGGGAAACATAAATTAATTTAAAACCACAATGAGATACCTCTAGATACACATCAGGATGGCTAAATTAAAAAGACTGACAATATCCAGCGTTGATGAGCTATGGAGCACTGGAACTCCAGATACTGCTGTTTGAAACCAAAAAATGGTACAATCACGTGAGAAAATGGCTTGGCAATTTCTTAAAAAGTTAAACATACACCTGTGGTCAAAGAAGAAGGCTTGTTTATTGACAGAAATGGCCTACTTCAGAAGCTACTGAGATATGACTCAGAACTACGTATCGGTGATTCTTCCCTTGGTTGAAAGATGCTAAACCATACACCTCCAGATGATCCAAACATTTCACCCCAGAGTATTCTCAGGAGAAATGAAAATACACATTCACTTAAAAGTTTCATACACAAATATTCATAGCCCCAAAATGGAAAATGCTCAAATGTCCACCAACAGGTAAAAAGATAAAAAATTATGGTATACCCATAAAAAATAATAATACTCAGCAATAAAAAGCACTGAAACATAGATGAATCTCAAAATAATCATGGTGAATAAAAGAAGCCAGAAAAGAAAACACACACACACACACACACACATGCTGTATAATTCCAGTATATAAAACTAGAAAATATAAACTAATGACAGAAACAATGACAGAAAATAGATCAGTGGTTGCATGAGGAAGAGGGACACTCAAAAAAGGCAGGAGGGAAGGATTACCAAGGAACATGAGAGAGTCTTGAGGGTGATGAATATGTTCTTTATCTTGACTGTGGTCACTATATCACAGGTATACATACGCCAAAACATTAAATTGTTCAAATTGTTTATGCAGTTATTGTATGTCCACAATAATTCAGTAAACCTATTTCTAAAAAGAATATAGCAGGTACTTAATAAATATTTTCAGAATAAATAAAGTGGATGAAAGTAAAAACAAATGCTAAGAAAGCAAAAACCTAAGAATGAACGGAAGTAGAAACATCTTTTTTTTTTGAAGTAGGAACCCCTTATAACCTCCCTTCTTGAATAGTATTCTTTTCTGAATGAGAAACCGTAAGTGGAAAAGGAGGAATAAGCTATCATGAAGCAAAGTCCCTCAGTATGAAGTTGTAGTGCCTTTCAGCCAGGAGGAACCATCTCTAAGTAGTCCTGAAATGGACAACTGTGGTCCAACATGTAAGCACTCTGCCACAGTCCCCTGCTGCTATCTCTTTGAACTTATCTCAGAAACCTTGCCTCAGGGCGCCTGGATGGTGCTGTCGATTGAGCCACCGACTCTTAGTTTTGTTCAGGTCATGATTTCATCATGAGATGGAGCCTCACGTCAGGCTCCAGGCTCAGCACAGAGGGGTCTGCTTGAGATTCTCTCTCCGTCTGCCCACCCTCAGCCTGGCCTCCCACGCACTCTCTCTCCCTAAAATAAATACATAAATAAATCTTTTTTTAAAAAAGAAGAAAGAAACCTTGCCTCATTTCTCCTTTTTATACTATCTTTACTCGTCATTAAATGTATTTTGACCCTTTCTCCACAAATTTAGTTTGCTATAAATTTTTTAAGAACTAAGGAATGGCCATAGACGTATCCTCAGCTCATCAGTCTTAGATGTGAGTCTTAGTTCTTCTTGGATTGCTTGTCTTCTGTCTCCCAATTTCCCAATAATGCAGAGAAATCACCATCTCTATTTCATTTACCCTCCTTACTCCTCTTCTTTGAAATCCTAACTTTCACTCACCAGCATTAATTTAAGCATCATCTGAATTAATGAATATACCTACACTTCTTTCATAAGCTGCTATGGTTATACATTTTCTGCGACATGACTTGTTCATCATAAAATTAAATAAAATTATAAAATAAAAGTAAAGCATCTACTTATGTTTAAATAAAGTTAGCCCTATAACTCACCTCATTTCCACCAACTGCCTTGGTTAAAATCACTGCAGAAGACACAGGGGGAGGCATGCAACCTACTGTCTGCAAACTGGAAAATAAAAGAAAATGCAATTATAAGGTTTTTTTCTATTATAAATACCAATTGTCTAACTTTCAGCTCATAAAGAAAGTTCATGTTGCTGCAACATCATTGAAGAACAAGCATGACATGATCATATACTTCTTGGATTTAAATTGTAGTAAATTCTAGTACCTATTCAAAATTTGTTTTATTAAATTATGTGTACACTCCCCAGATCATGATAAGAAGTCTATTCTCTTAGTTTAGGACAGAAAAATACATTGCATAATAAGCAAATGAAACTATGAGTAGTAAATCTAAATACTAAAGATATAAAACATTACTTATCATCCAAAGGATGGATACACTTTCTACATAGATCGAATATACATTCTAGACATATCGAGTAGCTGGCCTGAGTAAAAGTAGAAAGATCACATAGGGAACAGAGGACAGAGTGCCTGACTTTAACAAATTTTAAGTGCAGGATTACAGATGACCTCTACTTGCTTGTGTAAGAATGTATCATTTAAGCTTTATGCTATGAATTTACACTACCTCTGAAATTAGAAAAAAGAAAAAGAAAAGCTTCAATTCATTTTGGCTAAAAACATGAGAAAACACTTTTAAAAGAATTTCTAGTTCAATTCTTCTTTTAAGGTCTATCTTCCCAAGTGATGCTCAAATTGTCTGTCCTATTATCAATTTCCAATCTCTGAGTCTTTGTCATAAATATCACTATTATCACTGATACTTACTAAGCATTTACCATTTATAGTAGATGCCATTCTAGATACTTTCTCACTTCTTCCTCACAAGTATTTAAGATAAATTCTATTTTTATTCTCATTTTACTGAAAACTGAAGTTAAAAGAGAAGTTAAGTAACTTGTCCAAATTCACAAAGCTACCTACCAAGTATTAAACTTTTATTCTGGAATCCAGGGTCAAAGACTTACCTAGGCCTACTATTCTAGCCTCTCTGCCTTCAATCTTTCCTACCCCCAACACGAGGGACAGGTCCTCTCAGGTATTTTCAATCTTTCCCTCTTTTCTGGCCCCTTCCTTTCTACGTACAAAAAAGTAGAGTTCTCCCTGTCTTAAAAAAGAAAAAAATCTTTAACTATTTATTGAATACATGTTACATATGCATTCTATTGTTAGGATACTACACAAGGCGCTATATATATATATATCTACCTCTAAGAATACTCAATACACAAATGTAAATAAGTAACAGCAAAATGAATACCGTTGCCACTACATTTCTAGCAGTAACCACCATTCCCAAATCTGTAGCTGCCTATGACTGCTAACCACCTCAAACTAAATATGTCTAATATTTTCTAAAAAATCAGTTTCACCTCTGAATTTACTTATTTCTGTCAATGGGATACTTTTGGTGGGTTTTTTTCTAATATCCAATTTGAAACTTTCCTGACCCTAGAACAAACCAGGCTTGGTCCTGCCTTACAGCCTTCGCACATTCTCTTCTTTTGCCTAGAACATTCTATCCCTAGAACTCTGCCATCTAATCACTGGCCCACCCACCCAGCCACATTCAATTATACGTTATATGTGTCTCCACTTGCTCCTCATAAATCAATGTATTACCACAACCAACTTTCCATTCTTTTCCATGACTGTTGCCAGCATCTCCCTTCAGATGCTTTTTGCCCAAGTTTGGACTTCTATAAATGAATGGTCTCTCTACCTCCACTCTTTCCCTTTACAGAGCAAGGTAAGAATGATGTGCTCAGAATATTTATTTATTTCAATGACTTAAACATGATCCTGAAGTAGGAGTCTGCAACTCCCTCAAGTTAGCATATTGTGTACTCTCAAATTGGGAAGGGGAACAGAGAAACAAAAGGCTAGGGAGAACTTTCCCTAAGTTAGTAAGGCCAAGTGTGTACTCCTTTAAGCTTCCTATCCTGAGGTGAGAATTGTATCTTAGCTTCCTGAGATTGTAAACCCTATTCTACTAATTAACACACCCAGTACAATGTTATCAGATTAATCTTTCTTAATGACCTAACTTTTTAGCACATTGTTCTCTTGTTGAGTATATTTAAGAACTCCCCATCATCTACAGATGCCAACCCAATCTCCTCAGCCCAGTGGTTCAGGCCTTCCACAAAATGGCTGTAAGAAAATTTTTTTATCCTTGCCTCCCACTAATGCCTTATTTTTGAACTCTCTATTTTAGGAATACACAACCCTTGCTGAACCTCTTACCCTTTAATTCATTACACCACTTTCCTAACAAATCACATGCCGCCCCACCTGTGGTTGGTTACTATTTTATATTTATATCTCCCACACATTCAAGTACCCTGGACATTCCCTGAACACAAGAAAAATGAGTTAATACTTTCCTATTCTTTGAGAGCCCTTTACATAGGAAACAGTTACGATTGGTTCTTAATTAATATGCATCATACATTGCTGCTCTAAAATGATGTCATCATAGTCCTGTGGAATTTTATGCTCTTCAGTGAAAATTTTAAGCTTACTCTCTCAAACTCAGTCTGGCCAAACCAGTGGCCTTAATTTTCCTTTCTTGTCCTACTGTTTCTCCTCAGCTAGGAAAAGATGCCCCCAATTGCCCAGTGGCTCAGACCCAGAACCCAGGAGTCATCCTTGATTCCACCCAATCCTCCTCTCTCCACATCCTATCCCCCTCCAGGTCCTGAGAACTCTAATTTATAGTACATCCTCCAACGCCCATTTCTGTCTTCTTCCTGGTGATCTTACCACAGGAGCCTTCCAAGCTGCTCTCCCAGCCTTCTCTCAACCCCTCTACTATCTATTCCCCATGCAGTAGCCAGGACCCTAATTTGAACATATAAATCAGACCACAACACTCACTGCCTCATTTAAATCCCTCCAGTAGCTTTGTGTCGTACTCGAATAAAATCTGAATGCTTTTATCATGGACCTGCGAGGCTCTGTGTGACCTGACCCCTGCCTAACTTCCCCACTCCAAGTCATACTATTCTTCCTCTGTATCTCCAGGCTCTAGCCATCATCATCACTTTCCTGACCCTAGAACACACCAGGCTTGTTCCTGCCTTACAGCCTTCGCACATTCTCTTCTTTTGCCTAGAACATTCTATATCCCTAGAACTCTGCCATCTAATCACTGGCCCACCCACCCAACCACATTCAACCATATCACAATTTTACTTCCCATCACTTATCTCTATCTTAGTCATCCACTTACTTCTTCATTGCCAATCACACCCAAGTCTTCTCATCCTGCAAAACTAACTGGCACTTTGCCATTTTTATTCACTATTGTTTCTCCAACACCTATAATAACTCCTGGCACACAGTGGCAAGTAAACAAGAGACTTGAACAGATGAATAAGTGATCTCAATTGAGATCCTCCACACTATTACCAAAGCAGACAGTAAAAGTGTGACTATCCTCATTATTTACAGGCAGGGAAGTTGAGTTTAAATCTCTTACATAACTTCTTCAAAGTCACACAGCAAGTTAGGGACAGGGTCAGAAAGCGATCTCGGGGCTCTAAGGTCAGTGTTTTGACTATGACACTGTTGGTAAAATCCTGCGAAAATGTGGTTAGTTTTAAACCACTTCAAGTAATTTTTAAAATTCATTAAATCCTTTTATTAAACATGGCATTTTTAAGGGAAGAAAAGAGTCTAATAAAAATCTATTGTTAATTCAACTATCATATCAAACATCCAACAAGTAAGAAAGTGTTCCCTATATATAATTTTTCTTTCCTATACATTTAAAAAACATTTATTAGACTCATCTATTATCTATTATATACATTTGGTAAGATACAGAATGTACAAGCTAAAGCACCCAACTGACAGCATATCTTACATCTTTCTATTCCCTTCCAGTCCCTCCCAACACAGCTTTTTAAAATTCCCAGAAGAGTGTCCATCCCAGAACCTTAAGGTTAAACATGAGGGTATATTTTAAGACTGTATTATAATTAAGAGCACACTTATGTTGATGAGCACTGAGAAATATATAGGATTGTCAAATCACTATATTGTACACTTGAAACTAATATCACACTGTATGTTAACAATACCAAAATTACAATTTAAAAAATTTACTAATAAAACCCTTCAAAATAAGAAAAAAATACATCGTGTTATAAAATTCTTTGATGCATCTCCTTGAGGAACACTATCATTTTAAAGGATAATAGTTTCTCAGGTGTTTTATTTCCTTATAAAAGACCACACATAGGCCCTTTTGTATATAGTTGCCACAGAAACAATAAAGACACCACAGATGCCTCTTTAAAAGTGGACCCTTCAAAATATTTAAACGTACCCTTTTAAAAGCCATTCATTGATGGGTGTGATTGATAAAAGCTGGAGAAAAAGCCATATTGTTGCTGGAAAGAATGCAAGTGTAAAGATCTGAATGAAAAGGTGCAGTTTTATATGCACCAAAGCACTGGTCAGCTCCTGCAAAAACGAAAGACACAAAACAGCAAAGGTAAGAAAACTATTTTTCTGAAGAGAGATGGATACTACAATAACATCAAATAAATTAGTTTTTAATTTGGAGTTATTTCAGAACTAAAATCTTTACCTCTAAGTATATGCATAACAGACAGATGTTAAGGGGGAAAAATAGGTGTTTTTATATAACATTTCTGAAATATTCTAATTTTTTCTGAATATACAATACACCCCAACAATTCAGATTTGTAAAATTCTGGACCAACACTGAATCAAGTACCTTTACGTTAGTATAGACCTGAGTGGACACTATGAATAAACATGTATATAACACTTAAGGACCCATCACATTTTAATTAAATATGATTAATCTCTAAGGAGGCCTAACTTTGGCAAGATATTACCAGATCTACACACAAATCACAATTTTTAAAAATGTTTTCCCCAACAATGTTCTATAATTCAAAATGGCTTTTCCCCCAAAACCAACTTTCTGGATTTCCTTGCTGATACGTACTGAACAGTGGCTCTGTGCCATGCTCTGAGCTTGTCACTTTACGTATGTTATCTCATTTAATCCTCGCAACAGCCTCACTAGGTATTATTAACCTCTTTTACTGAGGAAGACGTTGAGGTGGAGAGCCACCATGTAGTGCAGCTCAGAATCAAACTCATTTCTGGTATGCTAGCAGACTCACGTCTGCTTCTTCCAGCATGCCACACTATTGCCTCGGGTGCAAGAAATCCACATTAAACACAACAAACCAGGTACATGCTATGTCTCACAGCTAGAAAAAGATAATGAGTTAAATTTGGGGGGTTCGAGTATGTACAAACTAACAAGCACTTGTATTTACATTTCTTTGAGTTATAGTGTTATTCAGTTGAAATAGAACAAATTCAGAAAGTAGTAGGAAAAATACTATAAAAATAAGTACTATAAAAAAAGTCCTATAAAATATGCAAGAAGTCATTAAAGCACAAAGATGCCAGAGATTTACCAGTTATAAGCACAGCACTGGAATGTCTCCCCTAGTGTAAGTAAGACATTCAAGAAATCCTGAGCCTCAGAGACATTAGCCAAAGCGCATCAGTTTAATGGACAGTAGGTTAATGCTGACTCTGATCAACATGTTCAGGGATCGGTCTCATTGGCTCCCACTGTATATCTCCCTGTATGAAAACACACAGCAGTGCCAGTGTGGTCACAAAACATCTCTAATGACATCTAAGGAATTTCTGGCAATCTGGATCTAACTTCGGACCAGTGGGAAGCACTGGGCAGACCAGAAGCCACACCAGGTCTGTGGATCAGATCGAAGATCGAAGGAGCCATCCTTACATTGTATCAGAATTCTTAAAGTTTCACCCAGAGAAAAGAGGAGCACCAGCAGTTACGAGAATGCTCAGCAGTTTCAAAACCAAATCCCACTCAAATACACTCAGATGTATTTGATAAATACCAAGTGAATATTAATATTTTAATTTTTTAACTGTAACAAAATGATTAGCCAGAATACAGTTACTAAGGAATTTGTATACACTTTAGATAGGAATATGAAACAGCATAACTTTTCTGAAAAGTAATTTGGGAATATGTATCAAGGACTATAATATGACTCATAGTCTTGGACCCCAAAGTGTTATGTCTAGGTACTTATCCTAAAGTATATAGATATATATATATATATACATATATATATATGTATATATATATAAAGGATATAAAATGTGGTTATGAGTATTTGTATACAGAATTGATCACGACAGCAAAAATTAGGAAACAAGTTAAAAGTAAAAAAATGAATGAATAATTAAATATCTTAAGGTATAACAAGATTGTTACAAGTTGGTGAAAATCATGTTAAAACTGTGTTGATAAGCATGTGGTTACACAAGGTCTCTTCCCTACTTAATCGGTAGGAGTATAAATTGTCACAACCTAGAGAAAACACTCTGGCAATTCATTCCTTCAGTCAACAAACACTTACTGAAAACCTGATACTCTTCTAGGTACTTGGAATATCTGTCACAACTTATACTGCACATAATATTTGACTTAGCGGTTCTCCTTCTAGGAATTAATCCTTCACATTTTCTCCCAAATGTGGGAAAATGGACAATTTTTAGGTTATCCTTTGCAGCATTTTTGTAGTAGCGAGACCTTGAAAATTACCTACATGTCCGTCGATGAGGACTAATAAAACACATCATGACGCATTCATAAAATGGACTGCTTTTCAGCATACAAAAATAAACAAGGAGTTCTTTATGTGTTGATATGAAACAATCTCCAAGATAGGTTTTTTGAATAAAACAAGATAGGGTGGCAAGCAGTACAAACACCACAGCTTGAAAGGGGGGCACATATGTTTAACACAGAATATCTCTGGAAAGATACAAACCATTGACACTGGCTATCTCCAGATATCTGACAGGGGGGAGAAAAAGGACTTCTCATCATATATACCTTTGTACCTTTTGATTTATGTTCATAAAAGTAAACAAATGTAAAAATGTAAATTTTATATACATTAAGAAAAATTAAATAAATTACATGAAAATTAGAATTATACAATGTTACATGGGAAAAAAGATTATATATGTGTGGACACGTGATATATAATGTACACTTGCATATACATATTTTTTAATATTTCTTTTTTAAATATTCTATATGTAAAACATGTTTAGGAAAAAAGGCACTAAAAATCACAGAGATGTTACTACTAGTTGCTTTCATTCTTTCTAATCTTTCTACAATGGGGACATACCACTTTTTTAATCAGAAATAGTTATAAAAAACAAAATGTAGTTTAAAAATACTAGCTGATCTAATAAATGACAATTAAGCAATTGCCATTGCATCAGAACAATGGAACAATAAAGAATCCAGCAAAATGAATCACAAAGGCCAACCATGCTGGGTCACGAAGGCCCTCTTGACAACAGGGAATTAACAGGCTATCACAAAGGCTAGCATTATATTTTCCATATCTTCTTCATACAACCATAAAGATAAAATAAGGGAACAATGGAAAAGAAAAAGCAAGTGAACATTAAAACATCCAAAACAGTATCATTCCATACACACCCATGCAGAATTTAGGGCTCTGCACTCAAATAAATGCCATCATGAATAATTGAAAAGTTGATTCTGCATGACATTTTATTTATTCACATGTAATACAGGTCACTTTCCATTAAAATAAACTTAAGGAGATATTCCCAATACTGATTATACCAGAGTTATCACTGACAGTATCAAGAATTGCTTAAAATCAGGGCCTCTGACTGAGATGTAGAAATACTTTCATTACATACCAATTTCCCTTCTAACCCTTATTTGACCTTTATTTGATTCACTTCCTGAGAATCAGTCTCATAGCTCTGGGCTGGAAACAATCAGAAGAACCTAAAGGTTAGAATTTGCTATATTTGCTTCTAAGGTAATAGAACTTCAAAAATAATCTGTTTAAGAAAATAAGGAAAGACCTGTATATTCTGCCCTACTCAGGGCCCTTTCCAGGCCCTGAGCATTTTGCTCATCTTTGTTTCTAACCCAGTGCCAAACACAGTGCCTATAGCCACAGGCATTTCATTGGTATTATGAGATTTCATAGGTTTATATGAGATTGGTCCTGCCATGGTTTGCTGAGTGACAAATCCTCTGAAACTGTAGTTCCTAATTAGCTAAACATACAATATATTTCAAATGTGACTTATTTGACTTTAATACAACAAATTTTCAGAAAACATTTGAACAGATATGTTAAGATCTAAAAATCAATAGTCATAAAACTGGAGACAGCAATAAATCTTTTTAGTATTAAGTATTAAAACAGAGTTCTTTATATTTTAATAAATTAGCAGAACAAATTTTAGAATATACATCATTAAATCAACATATGGGTAATACTATAAGAAATGTTCAGTACAAATCAAACTTGAATGGGACCAATGTAAATGCTCTCAAATAAACTCAAGTCAATAATAATTGACTATCTCCTGTGTGTGAAAATGCACTATTCTAATAGGGCTCAAAAATTAGTAGTCCCAGCTGAAATAAATGTAAGATTATTAACTAGAAAACAAATAACAAGATTGCTACCTCCTAACTTAAAACTGTTCAGTTGCCCAGGAAATTAGCGGGGCTTAAAGATGGTTTAACATTATACAATGATGCAATCTAGAACATCTTAAGTTAAATGGATCCTGAAAATGACTTAATGTAGTATAGTTTGAAAAGGGCCATTGATGGAAGAAATGGTTTTGATGGCTACTTAGATACCGTGATAAAGCACAGGATTAAGGCATTTCATCATTAGATCCAAAGTAGCTGGATGACTCTGAAGGTTTCCTAGGTGTTCACAGAAGAATTTGGTCCTAAGAGAAATGCTGATAAGCTGCGACATTCTTACTTCTTAAACTCCTGCATCCCACAAAGTTGGCTCCTTTACAGAATCACATTAAGCAAGAAGCTAGGAGTGAGAGAATCAAGTCTCTTGCCAGATTTCTCATGGCATAAGTAACAGCTGTAGTCGTTAAGCAACCACCAGGGGACATAGTTAGAGCAATGTCCCAAGAAGAGGACTTGGATAAGGCAGCTGCTCCGCAAAGGGCATTCGCCACGACCAGCAGGAAGACCTCCAAGGAAGAACAGTCCAGCACCGCGGGAGTGGCAAATATTTTTCTGTATCACTAGGCCCCTTATTTGAGAACCAATAGAACGAAGATGTTGACAGAAAAAAATCTGTGCCTTCTAAGAGCTGATCACAGTCCTTTTCTGTCAATATACTTTGCAAAAACTAGATTTAACACATTTAGGAAATTTCATCCCATGTCAGTTATTTTCAGAAAATGTAGTAAGGATATTCAGAATTTTTGAGGCAAATTTATCAGATACTACCCAGGGATCCCATCTATATAAAAAATGCTCCAATAGAAAGATTTATACCAACCAGATAAGTACAGAATACATAAATTTAGTAAAACCATATTTTTTCCATGTTGCTACTAGGATGGTCAAAGGAGTTAACTAAATTTGGTCCTCATTCAAATCACACTTCAAAAAAAAATAAGCAAAGCAAGACATGATGCTGAAACAAAATTTCAACTTTTAAAGCCATTCCAAAAAAAAAAAAAAAAAAAATCCTTGCATAGTAAGATTTCCCTATCTACATAAGAAAAAGCATCTTAGAATAAGAACTTTAAAAACCCTAAGTAATTTCTTCAAAAATAAAGGCATTTTTCTCCTTTTTTTTTCTATTATAAGTCAGAGAATCATAAATTCTACTAATTCCTCTCTTGGATATTAAAAATGTCTGATTTCTTAAAAAAATAAAATAAAAATGTCTGATTTCTTTAATTTTAGGAGAATCCCATGTTTAGCGACACCTGGATCAATAAATAATATTATCTACATGTCTCCATGATGAACTGTGACAAAGTATGAAATATCCCAATTTCTCTCTTAAAACATTTATTAATATTTAATAGCTGTGCCATCAAAGAATAAGCTTTAAAACATACAAATCAGTTAAAAGTTATAACATAACATGCATCACTTGAGCAGCATGAGTCCTGACAACAAAAGTTCATCCACAAAAGTTATGGACACCCAACTAAAAAACAACTGAAATGTGTGCCATAGCATTCACCACCATAGTCACCACCATAATCTGAGGAAGACCTAAGGTAGATGCTTCATTCAGTTCAGTTGCTGTATTAAAAACATACCCATTATAACCACACCCTCAGGGTCCGTGTTGTTCAACTACAAAATTTCTATAATCTATAGGTTCAAAACACAGTCCTTTGCTGAAGTTCAAGTTATCTTTTGTTACAGTGAAGTCTTTAGGCCACAGTTACATCTTTATAACTTACATACATCTTTACCAAAGGATTCTGAAATTTCACAATAATAAGCAGAAATTAAACTTCTCTCCCTGCTTATCACATGCCCCATAGATGACAGTACCTCTGTTTTTAATGACAGTCCACTGTTAAAGAATATTGTTGCAACAGCAATGTAGGAGACCGTTATTTCTGGCTTCAGTGGTCCTAAAGAGAGAGAAATGAGTTATTGTTAGATAAGAATTTCCAGCAGATAACTTGGTATAAAAGAAGAATCCACTGGGGGAGGGCAAATAGTACTTCAGGTCTTAGTGTCACCCTAGTATATACTACGTTCTCACAGAGTTAAGCATTTGCTGTGAAGCAGTCTAACTCCTTGCTTTTCTTCCAGAAAGCAAGGACCATGGCTGTCCAGTTCAGCACAGGATCCTCAGACCAGAACACTCTCCTGGGTAAGAGCAGATAGGCAACATCCTTTAGTATTAGGACCTAATTGCATCTGCCACAGCATGTGTTTAGATAACAATCAAAATTCCCAAAAACCGGATACCAGAAATAAAAACTTGTATTCATGCACACATTCAATTCCTCCCAGGGGTATTTATTTCTACAAACATTTATTGAGCACTTACTATGTGAATGAGATAATGCTCATAGAGTAATAGAGTACTAACAATAAGTTAGGTTTGCAATTATTATTTTACTGTGCCAGGCCCTGGCTATACTGTAGTGAACCAGACAGTCCTGATCTTTGCCCTCTAGAAAATCTTGTCTGGAATTAGGCTGGCATCCACCCCAAATGTGTTAACGCTATGAGGACAACAGCGGCAACCCTGATATTTACTTATTTCTGTAGCCTGTATACAATTGGTCTTAAAGACCCAATGTGTTTAACCAAAGAACAACATTCTTTTAAAGGATATAGTCTGAGAAAATGCCATTTTGTACTTATGTACCAGTGGTTCTCCAGCTGCTGTAATTTTGTCTCCTACAGACATTTGGCAATGTTTGGAAACTTTTTGGTTGTTGTAACTCAACAAGTGGAGTGTGTTACTGGCATCTAGTAGACAGAGATCAGGAGCTCTGCTAAACAACCTAGAAGACACAGGACAGCCCTCCCAACAACAAAGAATTATCACGTCCAAAATGTCAATAGTGCTGAGGTTGAGAAACACTGGCATATGCCAACATTTTAAAATGTGATCACCTCATATTTGACATCCTATTCAGCCCTCTCGTGCTGAGTTGAATGGTGTCCTCCAAAATTCATGTCCACCCAGAACCTATGAATGTGACCTTATTTGGAAATTGGTTCTTTCCAGATGTAACCAAGTCAAGATGAGGTCTTACTGGATTATGGTGGACCCTTATCCAATGACTAGTATTCTTACAAGTAGAGATAAATTTGGACAGAGTCACACACAGAGGGAAGATGGTCATGTGAAGACAGAGGCGAAGCCTACAGTTACATTGTCATAAGCCAAGAACCACAAAGGACAGCTGGCAACCACCACAAGCCAGAAGCCAGAAAGGATTCATCCCTAGAGTCTTCAGTGGGAGCACGGCCCTTGACTTCAGAATTACGGTCTCCGGAATAATTTCAGAAAAATAAATCCGTATTGTTCTATGCTACCCAGTCTGTGTGATTCTAGTGCAACAGCAATAGGAAACTAAGAACGTCCTTATGCAACAAGACTAGAATCATAGCTCCCCCGTTCCCTGCAGCCCTCCACCATACCCACAGGTATTGCTCAATAAATAAAACCAAGCTCAGGAAAAATCACCATTTAGTCAACAAATATTTACTAAGCAACTCTGATATTTTAGGCATTTGTACTACATCAATGAACAAAAAGAAACAAAGATCTCAAAAATAGCAATAAATTCTTGTATATATTTAGCATTTAAACAAATTCTTTTGCTGAGATCTGAGAAAAGGAAGCAAAAGGAAGAAGGCTAGTGCAAAAGGCATTACGTTTCAAGGCAATAAAAGTGTTCCAAAACTTAAAAACTTAAAAAGAGGTGCATTTTTTATTCTTGTGAATGAATCTGTCTCTGCAGATTCACTTAGAAATGTTTTCTCTACAACTGAGGAAGCTGATTCAGGAACAGATTTTTAAGTCAAGGAATTTGACTTGTTTTGGAAGTAAATGCCTTCCAGGAATTTTAAATACTTTGTACTCATTTTTATTTTCCTCCAATCCTTTGCTTTTTATGATACCTTATTCTTTTTTTTTTTAAAGACTTATTTATTTATTTATTTGATAAGACAGATCACAAGTAGGCAGAGAGGCAGGCAGAGAGAGAGGGGGAAGCAGGCTCTCTGCTGAGCAGAGAGCCCAATGCGGGGCTCGATCCCAGGACCCTGAGATCATGACCTGAGCCGAAGGCAGAGGCTTTAACCCACAGAGCCACCCAGGCGCCCCTATGAGACCTTATTCTTGTCAACTACACCTCTGCCCACAGTGACGCCCCAGAATTTCTATATAGGATGAGTTAAAATTAGCAATGTGGTCACAAGGGAGAGCAGGGGACGTGTCTGAAGATGTATCTCTACCGCAAGGACAGTTTATTTAGATTGCATGTTTCTTTGGGGCAGCTAAAGCATCTACCTTAGTTGGCCAACAACTGTATTTTTTTAAAAAGCTAACTTTTCCATGCTACACCCACATACACATAAACACACATGATAACTATGAACTGATTAGCATAATTCAGTGCAATGATTCCTGGCTTTTAATGTTTTAAATTCTAGAGACGGAGTATACTGTCTTTTGTATCAGATGCATATCTAAACAACTTTAATCCATGGAAGAACATGGTGACGATATTCCATGGCTTCCTACAATGTACCTTTCAAAAGCTTGGGAGGCTCAATCGATTAAGTGTTCGACTCTTGATTTCGGCTCAGGGCATGATCTCAGGGTCATGAGATCCAGCCCTGTGCTGGGCTCTGTGCTGGGCATGGAACCTGCTTAAGATCTCTCTCTCCCTCTTCCCCTGCCCCTCTCCCGCCTCTCTCTCCCTCTCTTAAAAAAAAGGTGGGGGGAAAAAGGAATTAATTCTGATTTCAAGAAACCAAAAGCCTCTTTGAGATGTGAGCAACTGAAATGCTAATAGATTGCCCAAGTTGGGAATGAGGACCTAGAAGTGACACAGGGCTAAAATAAACACTTGATAAATATTTGCCCAGAGGTGAGAGTTGAGACTACACATCAAAATGAGATTTGGGGCACCTGGGTAGCTCAGTGGGTTAAAGCCTCTGCCTTTGGCTCAGGTCATGATCTCAGGGTCCTGGGATCGAGCCCCACATTGGGCTCTCTGCTCAGCAGGGAGCCTGCTTCCCCTCTGCCTACTTGTGATCTCTGTCAAATAAATAAATAAAATCTTTTTTAAAAAAATGAGATTTGGCCTATCTCTCAAATAATGATTATATCCTCCATGTCACCAAATAGATCTGAATAAGACCTGAATCTTAAGACAACTACAAAGTTCAAAGCAGAAATAAAAGTTTTCGCTTTTCCTTTAAACAAACAAACAAAAAATGTTTCTCAGTGAAAATGGAGCAGGGTAGCAAAATCAGAAGGCAAATTAGCCAGAAAAAAACAAGGTAATTTTTGTGCTCCCCAAATTCATGCTTTTTAATGGGGGAGATAAAAAAAGTAATTTGGAATGCTTAAGTATGCAACAAACTATCACCATCTCATAAAATCTACTTATCACCAAATAAATTTCACTTCTAAACCTAATCTAAGCTATTAATGCTGATGCACTTAAGCTTCAACATGTTTCTGCTTATGTTTTTTAAAGAAAAAACAAAGCAGGTTGCTTTTAGGATTTATGTCTTATTAATGTCAATAATCTAAATTAAGAGGCAGGTAGAAATGAGAAGCTTACGCGGTACTTTCAAAGAAGGAAAACTTTCTCTTCCTAAGAACAATTAGCACAGTGTTAGACTCTGGTGAACTCTAAGGTGGGCTTAGCTCAGGGCTTCCCTGGGTTGCTACTGGAACTGGAACAGATCGTCAACACTTCAGAATCTACACATTTACATTTATCCTGGCTCTCCATTTTCAACGTCTTATATATATATAAAAATGAAATGTACCCAAATAAAAAGGACAGTGAACTAAAAACTAAATCATCTAGGCTAGTACATATTATACTTTTTCCCATTTGCGAAGTCATTCAACTTCTCTAATTTTCAGATTTCCATTACCTATAAATTTCCTGTGATATATAACTCACCTACTGGCTAACAGACTATTTTTAAAGGGAGGTCAGATCATAGGTATGATACTTTTAAGTGCAGCGGTCTTGCAATTAAATCACTTCAGCATAAAGAGTGTAGTCGTTGAGGTATTGATCCAGGTAAAGATGAAGTGAGCATCTTAACAAATTTAAGACTACCGAAACTTCTCCTGTTTAAAAGAATGTCTAGGAAACTGTTCTATTGAAAATCGTTCAGTCAAGTTAAATGCACTAAAAATCACAGTTCCCAAATGTACGGAGCCCACAAATGGAACCCATGACTAAAAATTACAAGTACAAAAAAATAGAAATAAAAATAATTAAAATTACAAGTACAAGGAGGTGCTTTGGGGGTGCCTGGGTGGCTCAGTAAGTTAAGCATCTGCCTTCAGCACAGGTCATGTCCTGGGACCAAGTCCCACAATGAATGGGGCTCCCTGCTCATCAGGCAGTCTGCCTTTCTCTCTCCACCTGCCTCTTCCCCAGCTCATGCTCTCTCTTGCTCTCTCGCTCTCTCAAATAAATAAAATCTTTAAAAAAATGCTTTTGATCATTCTAAAGAGCAAGATGTAACAGAAACATTTTCAGCAACCATTGCTCTCATTATTCCTAGATTTTTATTGTTTTAACTTGTGAAGTGAGAGTGCTATTTGGTACTATTTGGAGGTTTATTTTTACTCAAGAGTTTTCACAGGTAGGAAGGTCAATTAAAAGCTCAACAGAATTGTCAAGAACTTAGTCTGACAGCCTATATAAGAAACTCCAAACAATCATTTGTTCCAATTTTTTGGAAAAGGTAATTTTTACACATGGACAGTTATCAAATCACATGAGTACACTGTTATTTAATATTAGCTCATTCTGCTCTGCTCTTTTGGGCTAAAACTGAGGCATTGAAAATGTCTTCATTGCATAGAGCCCTTCTTTAGAATATTAATTTTAAATTATTTTTTGCCAAAAAAATTTGTATGGGTTTTGCAAATAGTATGAAAAAAAGGGAAAGCCCTGGGGTCCAGTGCCTCTTCCTCGAGCTAGTTAACTAACCAACGATGAGTCACCTGACATCAGGTCTCAGTAACTTCAACTGTAAAAGCAGCTTGTTGGCTTAAAGTACTTAAAGATCCCTTTCAGCTCTTAACATTCTACTCTTATAATTAACAAAGAAGTGAATTACCCTGGATTAATGGCGTAAGTACCAGTAAAAATCGGAAGCAATATTTCTAAGATATGATAATACCGCAAAACTTTGAGAAGCAGAGTCAGAAAGAACAAATAAGATTACAGAATCCATCTTACACATTCCATTTTGAAGAAGCCCTAGGAAAATGATTCAGCGTTCAATAACCCTTCTTCCCACAGCATCCTGTGAATGTAAGATAAAAAGTATTTTACCAAAGCTAGCCCCTGCAGATTTAAACTTAAAGATAATACATCACCTGTACTTACACCTTATGAGCAAATAAGCAATCTAAGACCATAAGCTAGAAAGTGTGCTACTGAAGCTAGTTAAGTGTACATTACAGATCACCGCAAAGACACTCTGACTTTAATTGTGCCTACCAAGCTAGCTCCAGGGACAGAAGGTACTCATTTGACAGAACTTGAAATACCAGCATTCACAGAGAAGCCAGGTCAAAGATCTTCAGAAGGCGAAACCATGATGAATATCAGCCTTATTCTCAGTTACATATTCTACATATTTTGTACTACGTTGAACTTAGAAGGAAAAAACATAAAATAAAAAGTTTTAATCCTCATAATCTTTGTTCAAATAATTCTTTTTAAAATATTCCCTGAAGCTACTTCTAAACGGAGGAATTGAGGGTAGAGGGTAGAAGGAACCACTGTTCCAATGAGAGATCATTTCATTCACTTCCAACATGGTTTAACAAAGAGGTACATATAACTTCAAATAGCCTCCTGAGCACTTCCTAAAAGATTGTGTGTGCTTAGTTCTGTTCTCAGTTGTCCCTGTTGTATGACTGACCTATTAAAACTGTCAATAAAGGTGAAAACTGACAAGGTCAAAAAGAAAATGAATTGAAGCAATTCAATTAACATTTATGAAAAGTAGGACATGATTGTCTAAGGGTGGAAAGACAGGGAGGAGAATAAAAGACTAATGATATTTCCAGCCATTTCCACCAATGCCCACCCCCCACATTACAAGGCTCCCACTATTCAGAAATCTGGGTATGATTTTAGCCTGCCTACATTTCCTTGCCAAAATACACACTACACATACCTAACACAGACTGTATCTGTTAGAGTACTAACAACTGAGTCCGGGCAGCACACGGAAGTACTGTCCTGTAATGAAAAAGTGCAACGTGTCAGTCGGCTTGGGAGTTTCTGAAGCGGCGGCAATTGCAGCAAATCATCACCCTGCAACATGTGGGCCACAAAATCTGAGTTGGAGGACGAAGGGGTATCCCTTTTTCTTTTTCTTCCCCCACCCCTTTTTTTAAACGTGGGGGCGGGGAAGGGGTGGGATCCGGAAATAGGGTAATGGTGGCCACTCCGAGATAGATAAGGAACTCCTGGCAACCTAGCGTCCCTTGGGATAGGATGCTACTTTGAAGGCAGGAGGAGTAAGTTTCATTCTCAGTAAGCTCACTCCTTAACACTAAGGATACTCATTGATTGTTCATGGAAAAGGTTACCTGCGTTCAAATTCTTTTGCCCCATTCCTAATTACAGTCTCTGGGGTTGGTAAAACATCAGCAAAAGGGCCAAAGGACACCCAGGGCTGGTCAGTGCCCTTGAGAGAAACAGCCACTTCCCGATTACGGTCTCCCCTCCTTTCCGAGACTCAAAATTAGTTTTGAAGTGGGAATCGCTATGGAGCGTTCAGAGGTGCAGCACTTACCCCCGTTCACCCCTACGGATGGCTCCAGTTTAGCTCCGGCGATCGCCAACACTATTCCAATCATGAACCATTCTTTTCTCATTCTCTCCAGCAGCCTCATGTTTGTTAGGGTGGGTGGGTTTTGTTTATTTGTTTGGCTTTTTTTCTTTTTAAGCTGAGATCGCTTAATCCCCGGGGCGTCTCCACACTTTCCGCGGTCCCTCCAGACATGCAGCAGAGCAAGTCAAATTGCCACTTGTAAACTAAAGACCAGGGGGTTGCTCCGGAGGCTTCGAGGAGGGCTGGGAGTAGTAGTATCCAGTGACAGGAAAGTCTCACTGAGCGCCGCCATCACTACCACGCGCCTTACAATAGACGCGCACTCCCACGGCAAATCTAGCCGCGACTCCCAAGCGCAAATGCTCTGATGCGGACACTTGTGCCAGGTCGACCAAGGCAGGCGATCAGATAAAGGAAACTGGCTGCTGGCTAGGGATGACAGACTCGCCACCGCCAGGACCTCCGGAACCTTGGGAATGACTGGAACTCGGAGCGAAGTTAGGCTTCACAGTCACCCAGCCTTACCGAGGGTCCCGCTCTGACTAAACCTTTAGGCACAGATGCCCGCGCCCCTGAAGCACATCCATGGAGAAACTGTCTTTTGCTTCGCCATGAACTTGCGGGAAAGGCTAGCATGCCCTCTGGGCAGGGATTTCTCAGCCGGCAGCTTCTGCTGCTTGGTGCAGGCGGGTTTTTTCGGTGGCGTGCTTCTTCGGGGCATTACGACGCTTCCCCGACGCCGGCGTTGACGTGTGCGCGGGGGGGAAGGAGAGGCCACTCACTGTCTCCAGGTTCACCGCAAGAGCTCGGGGAGTTAGAGTCGCTCCGAGCTCCGCGCGGGAAAACGGTTACTTCTTTCGCGGAGTTTTAGCCCCGAGAGTGGGTTGAAAATTGCGCGTTGAGCCAACGCCCAAGTCCACAGGACCCCTGCCTTCCACCACCCTCTTCATCTCGGGAGAGCGGGCGGGATCAGCCAGGTCCGTTGCGTTTTGGACCTAGCCCCCGAGCCCACCCAGGCTCCTGGGAGTGGGGAGGTCTGCAAGGGTGATTCGGTCCCCTCCCGGGAACTGGGGACCAGGTCTTCCTTTGGGGGCAGTGGTGAGAGCTCAAGCTCCCTTAATAGCGAAGCTAAGGATGGGCAGGATGGGGTCTGAGCAAGGGAGTCTGGAGGGTGCGCGAGTACACTCTCTTGCTTGACCCTCAAGGCTTGCCCACCCAAGCAGCTGGACAACTGTGGCAAGGGGCCAGGGACCTCAAGGCAAAAAAAAAAAGAAAAAAAAAAGGTGAACCGAATAGAGGGGAGCTCCCGCCTTCCATTGGCCCTCGTGCTGGGTTCTATGCGTCCCCCAGTTTCTCCCATGAGGTGTTTTCTGGCACCTCAGTGACATTGATCATTTCATGAATGGACTTTTTACTCCTAAACCCAGCAGGAGCTTCAACTTCTCTCCAGTATGCACCGAAATAAATGAACAAATAAAACACTGTCTGACATTTTGAAGTAGTGTGGTATCTAACTGTAGAATCTCAGGCTTGTAAGACTTCTAAGATTGTTCGGTGATGCCAGCCTTTACCTCTGAATTTATTCGGAGATTGAAAGAGACTCATTTGGAAATTTTCTCTACTTATCTAGCTTTATCTTGATGACACTACTTGCTGTCCAACAACTAAGCCAGGTTTTGCAGTTATGCTACCATTTGTAGGTTATACAGTATGGCATGTCATCTAATTATACATCAGGCAGAATGACAAAAAGTGAAACTCAAGATAAAAAGAACTTAATAGGAAGACACAGATGACATTAAACAACTTAATCTGAAAACAGAAAAGAAAGCACATGAGCAGTGATGAAATACGATGTTAATTATCAGGCAGTCACCAGATAAGTGGAGATGAAAGACTTTACAACACAATTATTTCAGTCATTGAAGGTATATTCTCGTATTTTTTTTAAAAAAATCATTAAACATTATGCTTACAGAGAATTGGGCTGGTTTAATTTTAAGGCTGTTTGCAAATTCCTGTTTACTAAGAGCTCTTTGATCTGTTTACCGCAGAATCTAACTCATGGAAAGGTTTTTTGTTCTTAATGGTACTTAAAGGAAAATACAGTGTGCTGCAATTTCTGTTCTGTTACTGTAAGACCTATATTAGTTTCCCATGGCTACCCTAACAAATCTAAAACAAATATCTAAAACAAATAACAAATCTGTTTTCTCATAGCTCTGGAAACCAACAGTCCAAAGTCTAAGTGTTGGCAGAGCCATATTTCCTCTGCAAGCTCTAGAGAGAGAATCCTTCCTTGCCTCTTCCAGCTTCTAGTGGTTGTTGGCATAACTTGGCTTCCACGCCTTATGGCCACATCACTCCAATGTCTGCCCCTCATCTTCACATCATCTTCTCCTCTGTGTGTCTGGCTAGTGGCCACATCACTCCAGTCTCTAAATCTGTCTTCACATTGCCTCCTCTCTTCTGTCTATGTCTCCTCTTTTCTGTGTCTCTTATAAAGACATTTGCCATTGAATTTAGGGCCCACCCAGATAATCCAGAAGGATCACACTTTAAGGTCCTTAACTTAATTATACCTGCAACTATCCTCTTTCCAAATTAGGTGAATGTACCCTGTCAAATATGTCCCCCAAATATTTATGTGCACCTGGAACCTCTGAATGTAATCTTATTTGAAATTGAGTCTTGCAGATGTAATTAGTTGAGGTCATACTGTATTAAAATGGGTCCCAAATCCAGTGACTGGTGTCCTTATGAGGAGGACATGTGGTGACACACAAAAGAGACATGAGGAGGAGAAAGTTATATGAAGATGGAAGCAGAAGACTGGAGTGATGTGTCCCTAAGCTGAGGAATGTCAAGGATTCTATCTTGGAAACAACCACTAGAAACTGGGAGAGAGACATAGAACAGATTTTTCCATCAAAGCCCCCAGAAGGAACCAACCCCACTAATATCTTGATTCCAGAATTCTGGCCTGAACTGTGGGAGAATAAATTCCTGTTGTTTCAAGCCACCCAGTTTGCAGTACTTTGTTCTGGCAACACTAGAAAACTAGAAATTGAATCATTCCCAGGTTCCAGGGATGAGATGTGGACCTAGTTTTCATGTGCCCACTGTTCAACCCACTACAAGCCCTTCCTGCCCTCTCTTTCTTCCATTACTCTTTCTTCAATATCTTCTCTTCCATTCATTTTTTCCTGTCATTTTTCCCTTTCTTCTGTCTTTTCACCCTAGATTTTTCTCTTTATTACCCCTGCCGCTTCACCTGACATTATCCCAATGGAAATGTACATGGGAAAGCACACATTTCTACAAGACACACAAGATACGCTCTTTGTTCAATAAGTATTAAATGTGTATATTGAACAAATATTTAATGGTCTCCACTATGTGCCAGCATGTGTCAGTGTTGTGCATTCAGTTGTGAACAAAAAACAAAACTTGCCCTCAGGAGTTTATAATCTAGTAGAGGAGACAGATGTAAAAAAACATGTAATTACAAATTGCCATCGGAAAGGAACAGGATGTTGTGAATAATCTAGATTGAGGAAGGCCTCCTGAGATCAGAAGGATGAGCAGGCAAGTGGGAGAAAGCTATTGCTCCACAAGGAAGAACTCGACACCATGGAATTCAAAGATCAGGGTAGTTAGATGAGTCAGTGAAAGGAGGGTGATGTGGAAAGGGCAGACAGAACTGGGCAGGGTACAAATCATGTGTGACCTCTCGTGTCATGGCCAAGAATTCAGATATTATTAAATACTGTAGGAAGCCACTATAGGATTTTAGACTGGCTAGTGGTGACATGTCCAGTTTGGTGGAAAGTTTCCTTCAGCAATCTCTGCACAAATAGTTCAGGAAGAAGTGACTAAGTGAATGGAGCTGGGAAAGGCAATTAGCATAAAAACTGTTAAGCAGAAAGAATCAAAAACAAATGACCAGTCATCTCTAGAGGAATGGGGAAACAATCTAAAATGACTCCCAGCATGTCTGTCAGATAGATGCCAGTGTCATTCACTCAGCCAGGGAATCTTTACAAAGCAGATTTGGGGAGGAAATTTTAAATTTAGTTTATATCTTGTGAGCAAGGCCACTGAGGCATATAAGGAGAGATGTCTAGAAGGCAGGTAAAATGAAGGTTTGAGCTCATGAAAACAGAGTTGCTATAGTCTCTGGATTCATCCACGATAGCTTATGGAAGTCAGTTACTAACGTAGCAAATATTTACTTTTAGACTTTATTACTTACATTGGTTACTTGGTCTCTTTGAAGATGGTTTGCTTACTTATAGTATTTATGAATGCTTACTATGTGCCAAGAACAGGGGTACATCTTATGATTACTCTCACGGATTTTATGTTCAATAAAATGTTTGTAGGAATTCTAGTTCATCAGGCTGTTGAAAAGATTCAGTGGGATAGTGTGTATACATACCCTGGCATGGAACAGATGCTTAATTACTCAGTTACTCAACAAATATTTATCGAGCTCCTTTGTGTGAGGCATTATTCTGGATACTGGGGTTACAAGGAAAAGTGAGAGACAAGGTTTCAGCTTTGCTTCTGTATTCCATTGCATAAAAAATAAAAGGAATAAGTCGTGATAAATGTCATGACGAAAAGAAAACAAATCACATGACAGAGTAACAAGGCTACTCTGAGTGGTCAGAGAAGGCCTTTCTGAAGGTGTGCTATTTAAGCAGAGACCTAAATGATGGGGGAAATGTCCACAATGCTAATATTTGGAAGATGAGCACTTTAAGGCAAAGGGAGCAATTGGTGAACAACCTATGTTAATACCCTAAGGTAGGATGATCTTGGCATGCATATTAGTTTCCTATTGCGGCTGTAACAAGTTACCTCAACTTAGTGATTTGAAACAACACAAATGTGCTATCTCACAGTTCTGGAGCTCAGAAGTCAAAAATGGATCTCACTGGGCTAAAATCAGCATATCAGCAGGTCTGCACTCTTTTTCTGAGTTTCTAGAGGAGAATCTGTTCCCTCTTCCTGCTTCTAGGGGCTGCTTGCATTCCTTGGCTTTTGGCTTCCTTCATCTTCAAAGTCAGCAAATGCCCACCCAATCTTTCTTATGACGAATCATCCTGACACGGACTCTCCACCTCCTTCTTTCACTTCCAAAGACCCTTCTAATTATGATGGATCCTCTGGGTTCACAACGTCTCTGTCCTGAGGTCCTTACTTTAACCACAACTGCAAAGTCTCTTTTGCCACATAAAATAACATATTCTCAGGTTCTGGAGATTAGAAGGTAGCCATCTTTGGGGGCCCTTAGTCTGCCTATGTGGTATGTTAAAGGTATAGAAAGAAGGCCGATATTACCAGAATATCGTGTGTTGCAGGGGAGGGGGACTGAGTGGGAAGAGACAGGAGGCAGATCATCCAGATCATGTATATGTTTGTAGACCCAGGTTGCAAAGTGCAGATTTTATTTAACTGTGGTGGGAAGTTACAGGAAAATTTTAAGCACATATTAGCTATTGTGGGGTGCAGGAGCTTTAAAAAAGAAGAAGGGAAACCAGTTAGGAGGCTTTTGGAAGTGGTTGAAGAGAGAGCTCTTGTTGGCCTACCCAGGAGATACAGTGGCAGTGGGGAGGAAAAAAGGTAGATCATTTCCAGTTATGTTACAGAGACAGAGATAGCATCTGCCGCTGGATTAGGCTTAGGTGACTCAGGATGACTCCTAAGGTTTCGCTAAATTCACTGGTTGGGTTAATGTTGGTATCATTTCCAAAGATGTGAAAGAGAGGAAAGAGAAAGTTTAGTAAGGAAAATTAAGATTTATTTTGAGACGGCCTTGAGATGTCTGTTAAAAATTCACAGGGAGATTAGCCAGTTGGCTAAAGAGTTCAGGGTGAGGTGAGGGCTAGAGCTAAAACTAGGAGTCATTGGCATGAGTGGGCTTTAAAGCCATGGGATTGGAAAAAATTACCCAGAGAGTCAATGTATACAGAAAAGTGTTGCAATAAAAGAAGACAGGTAAACTCCCACCCTCCAGAGATCTCACTCTCTTTTCAGACATACAGCCCTACTTAAACATCTTCAATGGCTTCATATATACTATAGAACAAAATCTACATTCCTTAATCTAGCATAACATGATCTACATATTCTGTAGGTCAGAGTGAGTGACTTAAACAAAATTTATTTTCTCACAGTTCTGGAAGAACTGGAAGTTCAAGATCAAGGTGCTGGCAGTGTTGGTTTCACTCTCTTTGGCTCGCAGAAGGCTGCCCTGCCCTCTTGCTACCTCTTCCTGACGTCTTTTCTCTGCCCACCCATACATCACTGGTGTCTTTTTCCTCTTCTCATAAGAGCAATAGTCATGTAGGATTGGAGCCCCACCCTAATGGTCTTACTTTAACTTACTCCCCCTTTAAAGACCTTGTCTCCAAAAGGTTGTATTTCCAGGAACTAGAGGTTGGGAATTCAACGTATGAATTTTGGGAGGACACAATTCAGCCTATAATAGTGGACTTATAGAATGTGACAGAAGTGATTACATGGCACTTCCAAGAGTAGATTTCAAAAAAAAACCTATGGCTTCTGTCTGGGACCTTCTCTTCAGCCTGTGTTTTGGCTGGGGTAGGCCAGCTGCCATGAGGTAAGCTACTATCGAGAAGCCCAGTGGCAAGGAGGTGATCTCTTCCTCTTATAGCCTGCCAGAACCAGGGCTTAGAAGTGGATCCTTCAACAGAATGTCAAGACTGTAGGCCTGGCCTCCACCTTAACTGCAGCCCAGCCCGTGGCACCCAGCTAAGCAATGCCCAGATTTATGGCCCATAAAAATTGTGAGATAAATCATGCTTATTTTTTTTAAGATGGGAAATTTGGGGGGTAGCTCATTACACAGTAAGAGAGACCTAATACCCAAGTGAAATGGGAAAAAGCTGAAAAGAGGCTACAGTGAGCATAGACAACTCGGTCAAGAAGTTTTGTTATGCTGTTGAACACAGGAATTATCTGGGAACTGTGGAGAGATGTGGATCAAAGAGGAATTTCTTCTTTTGAAGATGAGTGATAATTAGAGCATTTCCTTATGCTGATAAAATGATCCATTAGAAAGGGAAACTTTATTAATGAAGGAGAAATAAGGGCTATGATAGACAAAATAATGACCTCTGCTGAAGATGTCTACTTCCTAATCCCTGGAACCCATGGCTGTTACTTTACATGGCAAAAAGGGACTTTGTAGTTGTAATTAGGTTAAGGACCTCAAGATAGGAAGAATATTCTGGATTATCCAGGTAGGCCTAATGTAATCACAAGGGTCTTTAAAAGATGGAAGAGGGCTACAAGAGTCAAAGAAGGAGATGTGAGATGGAAGTAGAAGATTTAAAGCGATGAGATGACTAGAAGGGGTCCATGAGTCAAGAAATGTAGGCAGTCTTTGGCAGCTGGAAAAGGCAGGGAAATACTCCTACTCCCCACCAGCGTCCAGAACTGGGCAGCCCTGCCAACACTTTAGTTTCAGCCCAATAAGACCTATTTCCGATTTCTGACCTCTAAAACTGTAGGATAAGAAACTTATGTGGTTTTAACCTTCTATATTTATGTTAATTTGTTACAGCGGCCAAAGAAAATTCATATAGTGGCTGACTTGAGTACTTGTCCCTTCCTATAAAGTAAATATTGACCCTTTCTATAAAGATGGGAGGGAGGATAAAATCTTTTTGCCCTCAAGTAGCTGAAGTTTGGAGGAATTTAGAGGACAGGCAAAGCCTCTATATCATCAGACCATATTAACCTGAGAAATGACTGTTCGTCCTTTAAAAAGATTGTTTCTATATAATAGTTTAGAATTTCTTTAAAGGCTACATAAAGCACATAAAGACAGATCCAAAAGAAGAGATTCTGCATTGACTAGCTGTATATTCTGATCATCTATCACTGTGTAACAAACCACCTTAAAACAGAGGCTTAAAACATGAACCAGCTACTTCTCTTTTAAGAGTATAGCTCTCGGGGTGCCTGGGTTGCTCAGTTGGTTAAGCATCTGCCTTCAGCTCAGGTCATATTCCCAGTATCCTGGGATTGAGCCCCATGGGTCCTGGGATTGAGCCTGAGTCCTCACTTTCCAGTTATTCACACTCCAACCAAAGCATTCCCCTTGATTTCTTCCTTTCCTAGTCTATAATTAATCACTCACCAAGATTAGTTTGTTTTTCTTTCTCCAAAATTGTACTTACTAGTGTATAACCCTACGTGTTTGTTTTATTACTACCCTTGTTCAATTTTTCACTTCCTTTTACCTGGACCATTGCAATTGGCTCTACATAACTAATCTCTCCATCTCTGTAACTCTAATAACACCACTTCTCTGCTCAGGTAATATTTCATCTCTTCCTACAGGGTGCCTGGGACATAACAGATTTTGTGTTCATAAGAGCCTCCCTGAATTTGGTCAGCTGTGCGATGCTGACAGAGTCCAACTTCTTAGCCTATAAAACTGGGAAACAGCCCCTGGGTGGTAATGAAACCACCACAGTAACTTTTTAGTGGCCAGCCAGGTTGTCTTCTCCCGGTAACTCCCCAATGGTAGTTTGCCATTTCAACTATAACAATAATTATTTTCTTCGTATTACAAACATGAAAATGAAGAAAGATAAGCTAAATTTTCCTCACAACCCAATTGAGTAGCAGATTCAGGCTTCAAACTTAAGTAAGCTTGACCTCAGAACCTCAGTAGTAGACCTTAGTGACTAAGACTATATCTTCAAGCATCCAACTGCCCAAGTTAAAATCCTGACTCTACTACTTTCTGCTATTCCCACGTGACTCTGGGAAAGTCCCTTGACATTACTTAGCCTTAGTTTCCATATCTGGAAATGGGGGGTAATTGTCATATCTACCTCTATGGGCTGTTACGATGGTAAGTAAATATGTCAGAAACATAACCAATGTCAAAAAACATTATGATACTTTCTCCCTCATATATTGACCCACATCAAATTGTGCAACTTCTATGAAAGCTTTTCCTGCTCTCTTGAGTCAGAAATAATGTTTCCCTGTTGTGCATTTCCTCCTTTGTTGCAGTTACATTAAAGTCATTTGGGTACCTACTTTCCTCTACTATATTATAAGCTTTTTAAGAATAAGGATTGTGGTTTTTTTGTTTGGTTGTTTGTTTTACTGTCATCCACACCAACTAACATAGCACCATGAGATATAATAAACATTTGATATGTTTATTGACTGGAATAACTGGTGCAGAACCAGAGGATATAATGTAGGGAGAAAAAGGCAGGATTTACTTTTATGTTACTATTATACCATGTATCAGAAGTTAAAATTTTCCTGGATTAATTTATTTGTTTCAGTTCCATATCACTCTGTCAATTCACTTGTTGGTAGCATATATTCTGAGTGTTTGCTGTGTTGACACAGCCAAACCAGGTGTTTCAGGTCATATGTTGATAAGCGTGTAATGTAGATTTGGCATAAATGTCTCCCATGATAAGTATGAGCTTGAGTAATGAAGTATATACCAGGGAAATGAGTCTTTGAACCTAATAAATATCTAATAACATGAGGTGAGTGATAGATGAAAAACAAGTGAAAAGATTAAAATTTAGGCTTTATTAATTCTTGGGTTCATGATCAAACAACTAGTCCCTTCCCAATGCTCCAAGTTGGCTACTTACACTGTCATACTTTACCCAAACCTGTCTTTATGATGCTTTTAACTCAACCAACTCCCACATTCTCCATCAAGAACTTCTCATGTCTTGGGATACTTGGCTGGATCGGTTGGTGGAGCATGCAACTCTTGATATCAGGGTTGTGAGATCAAGCCCCATGTTGGGCGTAGAGATTACTTAAAAATAAAATCTTTAAAAAAAAAAAAAAAGAAAGAAAGAGAACTCAAGTCTCAGCATGGACTTAAAAGGAAATTGGAAGTGTAGAACTCCATTCAGGCAAGTTAAATAGAAAGTCCCTCAGTGATGTATAGAAACATAATTTAGATGGAAGTGTTTGGTTTAATAGTCAGCCCATATAATTCATTTATCACTGTTGGATGATTTGTGAAAATTACAATGGCATGATGACATAATTTTATATTTTTCTTTTGAGAAGTTGAATAGGTCTTATGTATGCTTTTTTTAATTACTTGAAGTAATTACAGTTCAAATGAAAAGATCCGTAAGAACATAATTCTTGACATGTCATGTAACCTTCGAACAAATGTATATTTAAGAGCAATAGTTTTGATTGAGAATACTTTTATGCTAGTGAATATTTTTAGCCCCAAAATGTTATCATGAAAGAAAATGCTGTTATTTTCCTGTATTCTGAATATAGCAAAGATAAAGATGCATAGTGGTCTCGCCAATTACAGCAGAATACTATCAATACATGCTTAATTTGAAAACATACTGTAGCTAGCTAGCTAATTTCCAAAATAAATATCTGGTAAT
Source organism: Procyon lotor (assembly GCA_028646535.1). Lineage (NCBI taxonomy): Eukaryota > Metazoa > Chordata > Mammalia > Carnivora > Procyonidae > Procyon > Procyon lotor. The sequence goes on from CM053604.1 coordinate 104,297,494, forward strand.
CAGCTTCTCTGAGTGTTGCTAAAATGTTTTACAGAGATAGAGTACTATTTTATTCTTTGATAAAGAACAACACAGAGACTAATATTAAACAATTATGAAAATTCCAACTCAAATATAGGAGGTCATGTTTTACATTAGACTAGAAGTATAACCACTTCTCTTTTCTCTGCACAGGAATTTAGGCACTTAGCTTCTATTGTATTTGTGTTAATGAGAGTTATGCATGTAGATTCCCTCAATTCAAATGCCATTATGCCCTCTTCACACTGATAGCAACTGGGTTTGTCGGTGTGGAAGATATAATGCTACTTTCTTTCCTTAACCCATAGTGTGTGAATGTGTCTCATTGCAGAAGACCTTATGCTCCCGTGGTTTGTGGAAACTCTCCATCTAATAGTTTCTCAGTCTCTTAAGTGGAAATCTGTCTCAGGAAATTAAGGACAAAGAGGAGAGTAGACAGCAGTGGATGATAAGCTGTTGGGAAGCACAGTAAATAATGGAGGGAAATGCAGCCCGAAAGAGAAGGATCATTTAAGGCTATTAGATGACAAATCCACTTCAATGCAGTTATTATACCTGTAAATATAGAAAAATGATAATGTTGACAACTCTTCATCACACAATCTGTGTCATTAATAAATGATGAAGGATAGAAAGAGTAAAAGAAATAAAGCCAACACCGTGCATAACAATATCACAGAAGCACTTGGAAAAACTAGCTAAGCTAAAAACAAAAGACGTAACTTGGCACCATTAATGAAGAATAACTGAGATAAGAAGGAAAAATTCAAAAGCCTGTGTGTGTAGAAAATAGCATGAATAATATAGGTTTTGTTGCTTAAAATAAATGTATGACTTTACCTATTTTCTGAAAAAATTAATGTATAATAATTATCTGAATAATTTTTTAAAATGTTGGTTGCTAAGGAAAAGATAGCTGCCTGCATTCCTCTAGGGCAGGTCAAAGATCATTCATAGAGTAGCTGTCCACTGAGAGAAATGCCAAACATATTAAAATTCCCCAGAGGGCATTTTTTTTCTCCTACTAGAAAGTTATGTATAGCTATATCTCTGATTCTCCTGTAAGAATCCTGTAAGATTGGGCATCAACTGGAGTAGTCGTTAAGTCCAATTTAAGAACAAATGAAGATCTAAAAGAAACTTAGAAACCTTATGCCTCTGTAATTTGGAGACTTGTGCACATATTACTAGGTTCTTGATGCTCCCGAAGGCTGCATGTTTCAGAGAACAAACTGAGTTGACTGATTCAAGGGCTGTGTAATCAGAATGGGTGGTAGGGATTGCTGGCTGTCTCCCTTGTCCATTTTCTCCTTTTTTCCTTAGTGATAGAACTCCTCATTCTAGCTGGGCACACGCTGCCAAAGAAAGATTCCAGTTTCCTTAGTAGATGGAAAATTGCCATATGACCAAGTTCTACCAATGCAATGTAATTGGAAGGACCTGATTTCTAGGAAGAACCTCGAAGAAAAGGGATATTCACCTCTTCGTACCTTTCTCTTCTTGGTAGCCGGAGTGCACCTAGAAAGCCTTAAATCCCAGCCTCTGTCTTTCCACCAAGACTAGCAAAACACAAAAGGCATCTTGCAGAGCTGCCCTACTTGCTTGAGACTGCCTACTATTGTATGTGTATGAGAGAGAAACACACTTCTATGTTATTTATCACTATTATTTTGAGTTTTCTATTACGTATAGCCAAGGCTAATCTTAATTAAAGTGTTACGCATTTTTGAAAACGAGGAAAGTAAGCAGTAATCTCTTGATCTAAAGAGTGATCAAGAAGTGAACTGCTAATGCTGAATAATGCATAATTATTGCTTTCAACTCATGAAATGTTTTGAACTTACACGTAGTAGACACTGAATCATTGGTGACTGATTATTTTGTGATTTTTGTTTTAATTTTCCACATCATTTATTGTGGGATTATCAATGACAAATAAAATTTTGATCTTCGTCATTTGCTTTTATTGATGTCTTCCTCTTTTTTTAAAAAAAGATTTTATTTGTTCATTTAAGAGAGAGAGAGAGAAAGCACAAGCAGGGAGAGAGACAGAGATAGAGGGAGAGGCAGACTCTCTGCTGAGGTGGGAGCCTGATGAAGATCCCAGGACCTGGAGATCACGTCCTGAGCCAAAGGCAGATGCTTTTAACCATCTGAGCCACCCAGGCTCCCCTATTCGCGTGTTCTTGACCAGTTCTTCATTTTTTCCTTCCAAATTGTTGCGTGCAACTCTCGAGGCAATGAAACATTTCTGAACACTACACTTAAGTACTTAAACCTTCATCTACAGCTATGCGTATGCTCATCGCATGCAGCTGTGGTCCTAGTGTTTCTTTTCACAGCTGTCCTCTATCACAAGTTCTTGGAAAACATTTATCACAACATTCTTGGTACATCTTCAACACTCATGGGCCTTATTGTACCACTAAGTCCCCACCAGTGCCTGGGCAGCTGGCTGACAATGCTTTCATGTACTTTCTTCAATGGACAGCCTTGTAGAAAAGTGATTGATCATTAAGGAGAAAAATTTCAAGTGGCCCTGGGTACTGGGATTGAAACTCTTGGACAATGAGGAAGAAAACAAGTACCACTGCCATTCTCCAAGGGAAGTGGAATTTTCTTTTTCTATTTCAGAGGCCGTTGCAATTGTGTTTCTCTGCAAGGAAAGAATTGAATAAGCAAACCAATGGCATTTCCTGATCTATACAGCTTATCAAAGCAGAACTCTTAAATTCACACCTCCAAATTGCTAGCCTAGTATTTGTACTATACCAGGAGTGGGCAAACTAAAGCCCTTGCTTTTGTAACTAAAAGTGAATTCTGTGTTTATAAATAGTCACATTGAAACTTAGTCACAGCTTTGCCCAATTTTTTAGCATCGTCTACAGCTCCTTTACTACGGCAGCAGAGTCGAATAGCTGCAAAGTGATTTTATCACACAGTGAAGCCAGAGTTATTTATTATCTGACCCCATTACAGAGGTTTGCCTCTTGAAAGAAGTTTGCCACCCCATCCCTATACTATAAACCTTAAATAAGAACAAGTTAAGGTTTTAAGTTTCACCTTTGACTTTATAGGATCTTCCTACCCTAAAATAACATCTTGATCTGCTACTCCTGGGTGTAGCTTACAAACTTTGCTAGGGTTTAAGTGGAAATTTATTATTAAATCCCACCGGCCAATTTGCCTGCATCAACCTCAAACAAGCAGCACCTTCCTGAAAATACGATATAAAGACCCGAACCCAAGAAGTATATGGATGGAAATTCGTACCTTCATCTAGAAAGTTACGTCCTTGGGTAGCCAGAGGTTGTTTTGATGTAATTTTTGTTTCTTTCTGGAATATAGGAAAAATGCAGAGGAAATAAAATCAACCAAAGATAGGGAACAGAAACATAGAAAAAAGATCCAGAAGATAAATATAAGGCTGAATGAAATAAGTAAAGTTAAAGAGAATTAAGACAATTTAGCATCGAGGAGAAGCGGTGTGGGCGTATATCAAGATAGAGAGAAATAATTCATATAAGACAAACAGTTTGACTTTCCAGGTTGAGTCATTCATTTCTGGGTGAAAGTTATTCACATGTTTCTGCCACGAGGGCTTAATCAAAAAAGATGGCTAGAGAGTCGATTCTGCTTGAATTTGTCTGTTTGGAATTTTAGAAATTTAAAACCAGAGGGAACTTTAAAATAATTCTCTTCCAGTACGCCCATTGTACCAACAAGAACTAATTGTGCTCCTCCTAAAAATCACACAGTACACGGGGACAGAGATGGGTCGGGCAGTCACAGTTCCTATTCGCAGCATTCTCTCTTCCATGTACACTACACGGGGACAGAGCCTCCCAGAAGAGCTGTTTTAGTGGCAAAGATTATTAGATACAGAACTCAATTTTGGGAAAGTATAAAACCTTTAGGGATTGAGAGTCATCTTAAACAATTGGAAGATAAGCCTTTAGGAGTTCACTTGAAAGATAAAGTGAATTCCTAAGTATACAGGTGCTAGCTACAAGGGGGATAAACTGTAACAGGACATCGATAACCCAAGCATACAGTATCCCTCCTTTATCTGCAAAAGATCCTTCCCAGACCCCTAATGGATGTCTGAAACTGCAGGAGTATGGTACCGAACCCTATATGTACTGTCTTTTCTACACATACATTCCTATGATAGCGTTTAATTTATAAATTAGGCAGAGTAAGAGATTAACAACAATACCTAATGATAAAAATGAACAGTTATAACACTCTACTGTAATAAAGCTATGTGAATGTCATCTCTCTCTCAAAATACCTCATCGTACTGTACTCACCATTCTTCTCGTGATGATGTGAGATGACAGAATACCTGTGTGATGGGAGGAAGTGAGGTGGGTGTCACGGGCATTGTGTGACCCAGTGTTAGGCTATTATTGACCTTCTGAGGCTATCGGGAGGACTATCTATTTCCACACTAGGGTTGACCTCGGTAACTGAAACATCAGAGAGCAAAACCAAGGGAAAAGGGGAACTACTCTATATTTAAATTAAGATTAGAGAAGGGGAAAACTCGACTAATATTTTTCTTCTTTCCTTATGTGGCATACAAAATAATAAAAATTTTTGAGCATTTTAGTTATTGTGTCTTTTTGATGTATTTTTCTATGAATTGTGTGCTAGCTTCCTTTTACCATTTGCTTCGGTAATTAAATTTTCTTATCATTCCTTTACTTCCACGTTCCGAAGTGCCTGAGCATTTATTTTCCTTAAAGTGACCTCAACCACTGTATTCTATAGTCTCTCATGGAACTCTCAGTTTTAGAGACTGTGGAGACTGTTAAGAGATAGAGGCTAGAATAAAATGTGAGCCATACTACTAGATACTACTCGTCGTAATAGTACTTTTATTTAAGTGCTTCTTCGTGGTTGCTATAGCACATCTTCCCAACAAGTTTAATTCTTTGTCTTTACTTGAGTGGCAGACGCTTTTTTGCCTGTCCTCTTCAGCGAGGTACCAGCTGCATTGTCTCAAAGGCTTTCAAAAGGAGACTGATGGGTCTAATCCATAAATACTGACTAGAAGCCAGAGTAAAGGCAAGAGGCTCTGTTTATTGGCCATTAGTCATCAATAAATGATAGCAGTGTTAAACAATAAACACAGAGCTCTGAGAATATCATTAACATGACTTACAAAATAAATGTTGCTGCGATATATCAGTGTTTGGTAGCCAAATCCTCAGAGGGCTCTGGGACTGGATGCGTCATCTGCTGTGTTTTAAACTAAAATACCTTTTCGAAAAGCTGTTTCTGGTTCTCTGCTCTGAGACTTGTAAGAAGACCGGGATTTTCTCAAAGAGTAAGATCATCATTTCCTCTGGTTATGGGTCTGTCTTCATTGGGTTAACTTTGTGAAGAGCTGGGGATAACTGACCAATACTTGGATCTCTTCACAACTTGAGTCCCTACACTTGAGGTGTATGTTATAGGAAGCGTGCCTATACACCCACTGACCACCTAATCCAAGAAAGCAAAGCATAAACCTTGAGACTTTAAGAAATGACCAACCACAAAACAAGATAAATCTGTTTTTGTATTGCTTTCTAGAACAAAGCAAAAAGCAATTTTTAAAAAAGTGCTTTGCAACTATATTCCTAATTAGAATCTTAAAAGTTGTACTTACCTTAAAAATAATGATTTTCCTGCTTGCATCATATGGCTTGCCTAATTTAGGTTAATCTAGTATTGGCTGTACTAATTACAGAACTGATTAGTTACATGTAGGTCAATTTTATGTTTTAATGTAGAATAATCTTCTTTACTTCCCTAAAAGCTGGTGAATT
>CM053604.1:104303833-104349436 GCA_028646535.1 Procyon lotor
AAAAAAAAAAAAGTTAACTTTTTAAAAGAATAATCATTCCATTTTAAAGGGGTGAATCCAGTAACCATCAACATAATGAATAGAAGTACCAACTATAGCAGTTACCTAACTGACTGTAAAGTGAGACTGAAGAGATTTGAGGATACAAGTTCAATTTGGATGCTGTGCTCCCTTAAAGGCAAGGCTGGAAGGCAGTAGCATCTAGAAAGTTTTTGCTTCACAGAGAGTACGCCGGCTGGTCCCGAGGAAAGAACCATCAAGGTGTGGCAGCAGGAAGCTCAGAGAGCAAGCATCTGTCATGTCTCCAGGGCTGTCTAGGTACAAGACTGCACAAAGGGCATCCCAGTTGCTGGGTCCTCCTGACAGGGTTTGGAAGGATGCTCAACAGACAATTGCTGAATTAAATTAATTCTATTTGATATGAATACATTAACTCATCACAACTCAATAACACTAACCAATAAGAACATCCCTGATTTCACGCTCACTAAATAATCCTTTGATTATAATCTGGTTTCCTATTTGAATAATCCTGCGGAAGCAGAGTAGGCTGTCGGAGTGAACTTTGTGTCCCAACTGATAGTTACATATTTCTTAAACAAGTGAATTGCCTCTGGGCGCCTAGGTGGCTCAGTCATTAAGCGTATGCCTTCGGCTCAGGTCATGATCCCAGGGTCCCGAGATCGAGCCCCACATCGGGCTCCCAGCTCAGCAGGAAGCCTGCTTCTCCCTCTCCCACTCCCCCTGCTTGTGTTCCCTCTCTCACTGTCTCTCTCTGTCAAATGAATAAATAAAATCTTTTAAAAAAACTGAATTGCCTCTTCTCTGCTTTATTTGTGTGACTCGGGGCCCCTAAATCTGATGATTACCTTGGGTTAAGCTGATGAAAATTGTGTTTCTTGACCCACAGAGCCACGTGCAAGACTTGAAGTACACTGGCCCCACCAAGATAAGCATTCTGTGAGGCTTTCCACCTCCCAGCCCCTTCATCATGCTCTGGTCATACTGGCCTCCTTGCTGTCTTGCAAGGATCAGGCTCTCTTTTCCGCCTCAAGACTTTGTGCAACTCTTCCTTCTTTCTGGAATACTCTTCTTCTAAAAAAAAAAAAAAAGTCTTCCCAAACCAAATTTATCTGAAGTAACACACCCTGATGTTCTCTATTACCTTGCTCTCTTTTATTTTTCTTCACTCTTTTTTAAAGATCTCATTTTATACAACTACTAGGCCATTTGTTAATTACCTGGCCATCCCACTTGAATGGCAGTGATGGAGTTATCCTCTTCACTGTTGATTCCATAGCATCTAAAAATGATATCTAACACATAGCAAGCATTTGATAAATTTCTATCAAGTGAATGACTGAAAGTTTTTTGTTTTATGAAGTCTGGAGAGTTGTGTAACTGGCAGGAAGAACATATAATACTTTAAACCTCCATTTTCCACCTTCCTTCCAGTGCAGGTCACACTGAGAATGTTTTAAAATATAAATCTGTTCTCGATATTTTAAAACACATCTACACTTCAAAAACCTCTCTATTGTACATCTAAAGTTAAACTTTCTAAAGATGCGTTCTACTTCTGAAATAAAAGACTTGAAACAAAATTCATTTTTTTCCTAAAAGGAATTATCCTCTCTGTACATATATTCACCAAATTCTCTCCACCGTGGAAAATGCTTCCTTGACAGCAGGAACCTTCAATATGAGCAAGAAGAAACTAAAATTTTGAATAATGAGAAAAGTCTTCCACACAGCTCTAGGTTTAAAGTTTTCTTTCTCTTCTTACCTATAGCCATGGTGAACTATAAAACCCCTCTCCATGTTTCAGGAGGTATACAAGGTGAGGAAAGGGTCATGTAGAAAGAGTGTGACCCAGGAGAGACTTCCTCTTGCGTGTCTTGCGCTGTCTGCCTTGAACAGTGGAAATCAGGGACAAGATTAGAAACAGATAGGACAAAAATTAATGAGCTCTGTCAAGAAACAAAAAGCCTATAATCTCAGGAAAAAATTTAGAATGGTTATAGACAAAGTGACTCAAGTTTTCTACAATCACTGAATAAATATTAGTGTTTGAAAGTGGCCAGACAAATGTGGGTCAAAGCAAAATGAGGAACAAATGGGGGGTCAGAGACACAGAGGTAGGACAATGAGCCATGAAGAAGATCCTGACAGGCGCTCGTTCATAACCTCAGGATGACACCTTGGAGGTAGACTACAAACCAACATTATTCCTTATTTAAATTATTTAAATTAAATTAGTTGAAAATGAACTGCTCATCATAAGGTTGTGGTCAATGTATTCATTTGCTGTCTCAGTCAAGAACTGAGCAAACATAATTTTTTTAGATGTTAAGGAGGTGAGCTAAGGGGTTTGGCCTGACATTTGCTTTATTAGACACAGAAACGAAGCCAGGCCCTATGTAAAATCGTTATCATTTCTGTGTAGGGGATTAGTCCCTTCAATTGACACACACAGTATATCATGGATCTGAGATATTTCCACTAACTGTCCCAAGAGAGGAAACAGACTGAGAGAAGATGTTGAATTTTTCTGAATAATTGCCCACATTTCCCATGTTATTCTGTATAGCTGTATATTCAGGCAAAGTTTCCTCAAATTTAAATACATAATACATTTCTGAAGTCCAAAAAAGTAACTCTATCAAATTTCAATGTTATGATTCTCAGAAAAATGTTTAGTCAAAATACACTCTATTTTTCTTTTATTAAGAAACTAAGATAATAGTACTGCTTTATATCACTGAAGAATAAGGATTACTTGATCAAGATTAATTCTGTATGTAAGAAGCCTCCCCCCCCCCCAAAAAAAGGCTGCATAATTCCAGTGGTAATTTTGGCATTAAAAGAGCTTTACCTAATACTGAATACATCCGTGTTTACTTTTTGAATATACAATTAGTTGTCATTTTAGAAAAAAGGAACCAGAAACAAGATATCTCAGAATCTCCAAAATGTTACTGGGTTCTATCCGTGACTGGCACCATGATTTTCCCTATGACTCTGACAACAGGAATATGCATTTAAGCAAAGCACTCGGAATTCTGTGTTAGTACGTGGCAAGTGAGGTCCAAGGGCCCTTTAGTTTGCCCTCCTCCACACAGTTAAATTTTATAAAATACCCTGCAGATACAGAGCATGAGAGAGAAAAAAGGAGAAACACCATGTGGTATAAGCTAATAATTATTTATACTCCTAATCAAAGGCTCAGCATTTTACAAGCGTGGTTCACTACTCCGGCCCACCCAGGCCCTGAAGCTATTTTTCTTTCTTCGAATTAGGAATCCGCTGATCAAATCAAATGCGGATTCTGTATCTAAAATGATATGTTTTCTCTTTGTGCAAGTGATTAGGTCCTGCTAAGAAACTAATTGCTGCCATCTCAAATTGCACACATAGCAAGAGCGCTTTCCTTAAGAAAGAATTCTAGCTGTATCCCTCATATTTTTCACGATTTTAAAGCCATGGTTTTCTCCAGCTGTTATTTGATCCATAAAAATGATAAAAAGTAATTGAATGAAGCAATAAGGCCAACATGGGTAAAAGTTAAATATGTATTTCCTTTATATGTTATAGATGTTTGTTTATATGTTGATATCTATTTATATATTTATGTTTATTGTTATCGCTCACCAGTCTTATACCCACGTAGATACATATATGCATGTTGAATTATTGAAGCCAATACCTCAACATTGTCTTCAGTTTTCTATGCTGTTTGTTCACAGGTTTAAGTTCCCTTAGCAAAAGGTCGACTCTCTCTCTGCCTGTTTTACCAAGTGAACCAAAGTAGGTTAACCTCTTCTTTTGTCATGTCCGCCCTAAAAATTAAGTAGCATAAATGGTAATTTGTCACTTCTCTATCATTGTCTTCCTTGTTAACATTGGACACTCTATGACTAGAGAGTCATTTTGAGAAACTGTTAAAATGCATATTTTTCCAGAAAAGGTGATGCTTGCCTGATATAGTAGTAGTGTGAGAAGGTATCAGAGCCTTTCCTGGGAGCTGGTTTTTAGGAGAATGGGACAGAAAGGCCCTGGAAAAAAAAGAGGGAATTGAACAATCAGGAGAAGGAACGAGAAAAGGCAGAAGATTCAAACCATCCTTTGCAAGAGGGGTTCGGGCCATCTTCCTGCTGAATATGTCTTCATAGGGAAATCTTCAGTGAACAAGATGAGCTGCCCCTGAAATCTCTTTGTGGACTCTTGTTAGTGGAGAATAATCGAAAGCTGCCAACTGAAGCAACCCCACATGTTTGGTCTCAGAAAGAACATCTCCAATGATTTTCCTCTCTTTTTCTGTTGCCAGAAAACAACTGGGCCAAATGGTAGGGACAGTTATTTGGCAAGAGACTGAGGTTGCCAGAGGAATGAAGAATGTAAATAAGCAAAATTGAAATGAGTTTACCACCAGGGACTTATAACTTCCCATCTGTAAAGGGAAGGAAGTTTTAGACTTGCACTTAAACCTCGAGTGCTAACTGGAATTGAATTCGTGTGTGTGTGTGTGTGTTCACTGTAGTAGAGATTCATTCATTCATGGCTGCACATATCCAAGTGATTTACTTACAGCTTTTAGGATTTTACAAAACGAAGTGAGATTTTAGGGAAAATGTGTTTCTCTATATTGCTATTCTAATGCTACAGTACTTTTCAGAATTATTTCCATTCAAAATAATATTTTCAAATGTAGCAGGAGTCCCTATGTAAGAACTAAAATAACTTTCAGGGAGAAGTAAGTGAGAACATAAAGATATAGTTGACTATATTTTAGTATATTGGACATCTGACCCTGAAAATAGTCTCTATCCCATGCTGCATCGTGACACTTTTACAAGGGCACATTTTTTAATGCCTAAATTATCAATCTCAGACAATATATTTCAGTGTCCAAATGGTAATACATAAAATGCTTAATCCAGTATTTGAACCTCAAATAAAAATTCACTGCATTATGCTATTCATAATGAATGGTTATTTGCACTACCTCAAAAACTGATGATGTACTTTATGGTGACTAACATAACACAATAAAAAAATTTAAAATAATAGTTTTCTTCCAACCATTATTTTTTCCTGAAAAAATTAAAAGAGTAAAACTGGTATTTACACCTATAGTTATTCATAAACTATAGATCTCAGTGATGTCCACTTTTCTTCTATAAAACCTCTGAAAAATACAAAACATTAAAAGTTTTTGCAAATGACCATTTGTGTACTGATCTTTGAGAAATATCTAAATATTACATCCTAGCTGATAAAAATATTAGCCCTGCAATTTGAACAAGAAACAACAATTTAACTATATTGTTGTTTGGTTGGTTTTTTGTTGTTGTTTTTTTTTTTTAACACACAGTAAGTTTTACTAGGAGAGCTAAGAATAGTTTTTACATGTTAAAGGTTTATAAACAAAAAACAAAGAGTATAGAGCTCAGACATATGCGGTTCTCAAAGTTTAAAACACTATCTGGCCAATTACATAAACGTTTGCTAACCCCTTGTTTACAAGGTGCCTGTTTAATTGCAATATCTAGTTCATTCATATTTAATGTACTTACTAATACATCTGAGTTTAAATTAACCATATTACTATTTGTTTCCTGCTTACTGGCTCTGGTTTTTGGCTCCTATTACTTACTTTAATACTTCTTTTGGTTTAATCAGATATTTAAAAATTATATTTCCCCTTTGTATTAGCATTTATTATCTTTTTGTAGTACCTAAAGATTATAAATGTGTCCTATAAATGTGTTTACTATACATTTTATCACCTCTTTGATAATGCAAGGATTTTAGAACATTTTAACTCTATTTAACCCCTTCTAACTCTTCTGTGCTGTTGTTGTCATATATTATAATTCTGTATACATTCTTATTTACCCTGTATTAATCCTTTACAATGCTTTTTATTTCTTCATGAAGTTTAATGCTGCTTTTTTGGATTATTTTCCTTTTTCCTAAAGAATTTCTTTGAGTATAAGTCTGTTGGTAAAAAAAATTCAGTGTTTTCTGTAGTCTTCCTTTTACCTTAATTTTAAAGTATATTTTCTCAGTTAAATTGGGTTACTATTGGCAGCTACTATCTTTCCATGCTTTAAAGATCCCATTTCCACACTTTTCTTGAAAAGTCTGCTGTAAGTTTTATTGTTGTTTCTTTGAAGTTCATGTATGTTTTTCCTCTGCTGCGTTAAGACTTTCTTTTTCTCCTTGCTTTCAGGAGTTTTATTATGAAATGCTTAAGTATTGTTTTCTTTATATTTATTCTGCTGGAAGTTTGTAGAGTTTTTTGAAGCTATAGTTCTTTTCTGCATACTTCATCCTTTTTTTCTTTCCATGATTCTGTCCTGATCCATATTCCAAACCAATAATCCTCTCTTCTGCTATATCTAACTTGATATTAAATACATTTGCTGAGTTTTTAATATAAGTTATTATTTTACACACTTCTAGATCTCCATTTCAGTTTTTCAAGATTTATTTATTTGAGAGAGAGAGAGAGAGAGCACATGTGCAAGCATGAGGGGGGCAGCGAGGTAGAGGGAGAGAGAGAAGCAGAATCCCCACTGATCTGGGAGCCCAGGGCCTTGTTCCGAAGACCCTGGGATCATGACCTGAGTCGAAGGCAGATGCTTAAGGGACTGAGCCACACAGTGCCCCTTCTTTCGATTTTTTAAATGGATTACAACTGTTACCTACTTTCTTAAAGCATATTAATTATGGTTATTTATAAGTCCCTGTCTGATAATTCAAATATCTGTATCATGTATGGGGTCCATTCTATCATCTATTTTTTTCTCTTGTTTTTGGTCATTTATCCTGTTTTTGGCATGATTGATAATGTTTTCACAAATGCCATACATTGCTTAAAAAAATTATCCATTCTCAGACATGGCCCATCCAAACAGTACATTTTATTTTATTTTATTATTTTATTTTATTTTATTTTATTTTATTTTATTTTATTTTATTTTATTTTATTTTATTTTTTGCAAGACTGATGCTTCATTTTTTATTTCCCCTCTGCCCTCCCAACCCCATCCTTGGTGATGATTGTACCCATTTGAACATTTCCAAGCTAAGACCATAAGTAAGTCTTAAAACAGTGGAGCAGAATTTTTGTCTAAACTGTAATAGAAGAGGATTAACAGTGACAATAATAGCATAAGTGTTGTGAGTAAAAAAAGCTGCCCAGATGTTCTTGGTGGACAGAGCATAGAAGACTAAGAATCTATAGAAGACTTGGAACCTGTCCCCGGGACCGTCCTTTCCCAGCCCTGTCTCCCAAACCCCTACTCCCACCCCACCTTCCATTAAAAGTGTTAACCAAAGCTTAATATTCCTGTTCTGAAGTGCAAATGATTTGTGCATAACTGCTGTTGCAACAGGTCTGGACAGAAAGACAATGCAGTCCTCTCTATCTATGTGATATTTCCCAGAATGTAAAGATGAGTTCCGTGATGAGGGGGCCCTCACTGAGCTGGCAGTTCCTTCCATGGATCACTGACACGAAAGAACTGTCCAGATTGTTCATACGTTGTGAAGGAAGGTTGGCTATTGCTCCCTGCCAGATAGCGAACCGGATCTGAGTCCAATGTCACAGGTAGTGCTGGTTTAGTTAGTCCACCTTCCTTCAGAAGCTTCATGTGGGGACAGAGAGCAAGGCAAAAAGCCTTGGCAATGTGTTCAATCAGCTATCATCTGCAACATCACTCAGCAACTGTGTTGGTCATCATTTTCTAGGATGGCTTATGGAACACCTCTGTTCGCCTGATGAATTTTCCATTTGCTTTATACTCAGATCCATAGAATATCTTCACACTTGTTATAGATTCCATGGATCTTCCCATCTACAGTATCATAACATACTTGTTAAATTTCTTATTGTCATCCTCCCGATTCTTCCAAAGTTCATTACTCCCATAGTCCTCCAATATCTTCAAAATTTTCATTTTTGTAATTATCTTGGCTTCAGTTGCTTCAGTAGTAGCAAAAAAACTGCTCAACAGAGTATTTCGTAGATTCAGAAGATACTAGATTCAGAAATATTATCAATATTCTTACACATTGTACTCTTGGGGGCTCTTCCAGTAAGCTCCCAATCTTCTGAAATCAACAGATAAGGAGTGGTCACTGGTCTTTATTTATTTATTTTTAAAAGATTTTATTTATTTATTTGAGAGAGAGAGAGAAAGAGAGAAAGCATGAGCAGGGGGGAGGGGCAGAGGGAGAAGTAGACTCCCTGCTGAGCAGGAGCCGGAGTAGGGGCTCCATCCCAGGACCCTGAAATCATGACCTGAGCCCAAAGCAGACACTTAATCGACTGAGCCACCCAGTCCTGTGTTAAAATGATTACCCTCAGAGGGGCACCTGGGTGGCTCGTGGGTTAAAGCCTCTTACCTTCAGCTCAGTTCACGATCTCAGGATCCTGGGATCCAGCCCCATATCGGGCTCTGTGCTCAGCGGGGAGCCTGCTTCCCCCTCTCTCTCTGCCTGCTTGTGATCTCTCTCTCTCTCTCTGTCAAATAAATAAAATCTTTAAAAAAAAAAAAAAAGATTACCCTCAGAAAGCTTTTCCAAAAATTCCCTCATCATACCTTTCAATTGGGGCCTGGCCTGAAAATTCTTAGGCTTAGTAAGTATCCAGCCAATGGGTGAAATAACACTCTTCCTTTCTTGTGGGATCCCTAAGTAGCCATGAGTGATTCTGTAGCAACCTACCTCTCCTAACCTCAGTGCAGTTATCTATTTCACAGTGTCATAGCCATATTCTCATTCTCTCTCAAGCTATCCGAGCATACTATTTAATAGAGTAGGCACTCAATAAACACTTGTCCAATAAACAGTTGGGATGGATAAAAAATTTCAGTTTACCCACATACCAATTGTATAGTAATAAAATTATAAACTTCAACTGTGGCTGAAATATCATTTTAGATTTTATCTGGACTTAGCATACTTGGTTTTATATCGAATAGTTGTCTTTCTACAATCAATATAAAAATACTGGTGGAGAAACTATGTGGAATAAGTAATTTGGACAATTAGGTTGATAATTTGAAAAAATCATTTGTGTTAATTTAGCAAATTCAGTTACAAATTAATTTTATGAGAGAACTATTTATCTCTACATTTTCTTTTCACTATAGATTTTCTGTGACCATTCAGTTCTAAGTAGCATCAAGAAGAATTTTCAGTCTTTTGGGTTCTTACATTATGAGTTTCATTTGAAGAAATATTTGAACTTCAGTTAGTAACTTGTAGTGAATTACTAAGTAAAGAATATTAAGGGATGTAAAGAGAAAATATGGATCACATTATTCCTGTCATACATTAAAAGCATGCAATCAAACAATCTTATGTGCATGGTTCACTGTCAAGGCATTCATTGATTGTTGGGAAAATATAAATCCACATAATAACACCAGCTTGCACTTGAACCCTTGTCACGAAATGTGATGTGATGTGATGTGATATGTGTGCAATTGAATCCAATGTTCTTATCAAAGAGCCAGAAACTACCCTCCTGGACAACTGTGAGTAATTGCTTTGTTCTCTTCTTATCACTGGTCCTTCCTTGTCATGCCACTATGGGTTTTTCTTTTTTTTATATTTTCTAACTGTGCCATATGTTTGTAACTAATAGAGTGGTCAAAGATAGAAGTTACCACATCACCTTGAATGTAAATGCAATCATCATGTTATTGTTTTCAATTAAAAACAGCTATAACAACTAACTTATGAAAGGTCTGTAAGTATGTACCATCTAGGAAATCCAAGGTAGAGAATGTTATGCATCCGGCCTCTGAAATTAAATATACTATTTTAACTCTTTCTTAATAAAGTGTCTTTTTCCTTTGAAGTAGTGTGCATTCTTTTCCCTAATAAAGAATTGGGAAGGATGAAAATAAGGAGTCTTATAATAAACCCCTACTTGTCCAGTCTTAGTCCAGCTACAGGCAAAGAAAGCTTATGGATTGCAGTCAAAATGATTTAGGCCATATTTAGAGGATCCTTGTGTGGGATCCCCAGCTAAGTGTTTGATAGGCAAGACTGGCTTCTCTATATATGCCTGTGAGCTTTTCCACATTTCAGAGATGTACTATAAAACTCAGATGGCTGAATATATCCTTCTCAAGTCAATTAAATACCATTTCCGATCTATAAATATTCACTGCAGCTAGTGATAGTGAATGAGTTCAGTTGATGGTTCAGTTGATGGATCACTTAGTTCCAGCACTTTAAATAAGAGATGCAATGAATCTTATATGAAAAAGTATGCAACCTGGGAAAGTTATATCTATAACTATATCTAAATCTATACACACATATAATTCTGGTAATAAGAGGAATAAATGTTTATTGTAGACAATTTGGAAATTTTAAATCTCTCACGATGTAACACTTAAAATGAAATACTTTTTCATGGTTTTTGTATATCTATATACTTCTTCTGAACACAAAGAATCATTGTTTTGTATCAGATTTGTTTTTTTCAAATAATGTACTCTCCCCTGCCATTAAATATTCTCTGAAAATATTGTACTGGTTGAACACTATTTATAATATAGTTGTACTTCAGTTTATTAGATAATTTCTCCAATATCATTTAGATGTCTCCAATCTTCCTTATAAACAAGACTGCTTTTCATCTTTCTGTGCATTTTTTTATTGTTTTCTTAAGACAGATTCCTAGAAGTAGGGTTCATAGAAGGAAACAAACTCTTTTAAGGTCCTTGATATGTCTTAATGAATTTATAGCCCAGTTACATTCCTACCATTCAATGGCACTTAGTCTGATGAGTTGAATAGGTCTTTGGATATATATACCTCCTTGAAAAATACAGGTTTTTTTTTTTTTATTGGTGTGTGTGTATGTGTGTGTTTTATATATGAAATACTGAGCTTTTTTGGTGTATATTAAATAAAAAGACCTGTTACATTCTCACTCAACTTCTTAAGGCCTTTCTATAGTGCCGTAAGAGTCACTGCTTCTCTCTGCTGCCTCTGCTTCTCTGCCATCATAAACAACACTGATAGGAACATGTTCAAACATATTCCCTTTTGGATCTGTAGAAAAATTATTTTGAAGTATAACCCAGCTGTATAATTGGTAGACCAGAGGGTTTTTGCATGGTCTTTTATTCCTAAAGTTTGCCAGTTTGTTTTTCTCAGTGGCCATCCAATAATCATACTTCTACTGGTATGATGATATCCTTAATAACTTTTGGCATTATCTAACTTTCCAATTTTATGATGATGATAGTCATAAAGTATTACCTCACTGTTTTATTTAACATTTGTCCTGTTACTTAGTGAGATCTGGCATTACTTTAATCTTAGTTAGCACTAGATTTTGCCAACCTATAAATTGCCTATTGATATCCTTTGTCCAGTGTTCTCTTAGGTTTCTTTTCATGTTAGTTTGCAGGGATGACTTGTATAATCTTTTCCGTTGTAGTTTTTAGCCAGTGCAAATGTTTTCTCTCTGTCTGCCATCTACCTGTTAACTTTGGATCAGGTACTGAAAAGATTTAGAAAACAACAAACATTAGTGAAATTGTAATGCACAACCTTCATATTACTTGCTATCATAGTCATCATCCATTCAGTTGATCAATGAATATGTATCAAACATCTGCTCTAGACAAGATGCAATGATAAGCATTTTGAGGCCATTGGAGAGATTAAACATAGATCTTGCCTTCAGAAATCTCAGTCTCACATAGGAGATTAGACAAGAAAAAAAAGTATAGAAATGAAAAATAATAAATGCCTAAGTGAAATATTGATAAAGTGGTATGAGCCTGTAGGAGGTGAGTTGGCAGATAGAGTAGGTATCCAGATGGAGAAATCTAGTAAATTGTTGGAATATGAAACTGACTTTTAGAAGAAATCAGAGTAATATGGTTTGGGGTAAGAGTAGAAGCGATGAAATTGATGGAATTAACAAGGGAGAAGCAAAACTAAAGTTGATCCTTAATTAATCACTACCTTTCAGGAAGTGGGAGAGTATGGGGGGGTGCGTGCGGGGGAAGAAACAGTGTCTCAGAAGGTAGATATGCAGAATACTCTTGACTTGAGGAAAGAAACTATATTGGACATGAAACTATATTGGACATGCTCAGGTGTAGATATTGAGTATGTTTTTCTTTTAGAATTCATTAATTTTTTTGAGGAAATAAGTTAGAAATGCTGTTAAACTGGTAAGGAAAGCCTGGTTGCCAAAATTTGGATTTCCTTGCATATATAAAAGATAAGGAATTTAACCAATAATAATTAAGCCCTTGCTTTTCTGAATTTGTCTTTGAGATAATGAAAAAATGATATATAAGCTCACATTTTTTATATAACTGCCTTGGGGAGATAGTTTTATGGACAGAAAAGTATAGACAAAGAATACCAAGAAAGGACAAAACCTTTAAACAATGATTGTGCTAAGGTTGACACAGTCTGCCTCTTCAAATCATATACTGAGATGCAAGCCAATCCATTTCAAGAAAGGGAGAATTGCCAGCCCTCACATTTTGCAGAGATTATTATTATTATTGTATTATTAGGTGATTATTGCATGCAAGGAAATATGCTAACCCTTTTACATACAACATGTCATTTAATTCACTCAATAACCTGGGAGAAGAATATACTATTACTATGTACATTTTTCAGAGAAGCAAAATGAAAAGTGAAATCAATTACTGGTAGAGCTAGCAGAAAACTCGAAGTTTGAAGCCCATGCTTTTAGGGGAAGTACCACAGGATGGCCGTCTGTATCCTAAGGGGGAGCACTGTCACTAGAAATTTAAGGACACTACACTTTCCAGAAGTGAGGAAGTGGTTGGATGGTGAGAAGAGGGAGGCAGTGAACGCAACTATCATTTCCAAAATTTGGTGGCGAGTCTTTTGAGAGATATTGGAGAAAAGGGATTTAAAGACAGTTTTTGTCTATTTACATTTTATGGCCAAAGCTTCTTGAATACAATTGTGGTATAGAGGAAATAGACTGGAGGAGTAGAATTGAAGAGTCAAGTAAAAGATTAAATTGATACAGCAAGGTTCTGAAGGAAGGGAGAGGCTGAAAAATCTTGAACACATGGAAGATTAACTTGAGGAAGGAGGCTAGTACTTATGGTAGAATCACAGGAGGAGATGTTGGGTGAAAACATAAGAACAAATGATTGGATGGCAATCGAAAACTTGAGGGAATGTTTGGTAGTAAACTATTTCCTTAGTAAACTGTGAGGCAAGGTTGTATGTTCAAAGTTGTGACAGAAGTAGAAATGTTGGCAATAAATTCTGTAGGGAATGAGATGGGGAGTCGATTAAAGGTGAGCAAATGATAGAGAAAATAATGCTAAGGCTAGCCTATCAGTCAGCGTTTAGGTTCGAGTTGCAACAGAAAGTACTTCACCTATTTTAAGCAGAGAGAGATTTAATACAGGTAGATGCTTATAAATCTTTGGAAAGGCTGAAGTAGGCAACTCTGGGCTGAACTTCTGGGAATAACTCCCAGAACCATAGTGCAGGGCTGGCTTGCCAGGAAAGCTTTGAGCTCCACCACAATCAGGAGGGAGGGGAATAAGGAGAGCACTGGTGAAGCACAGACCTTAGGAATATACCATTTGGGGGTGCCTGGGTGGCTCAGCGGGCTAAAACCTCTGCCTTCGGCTGGGGTCCTGATCTCAGGGTCCTAGGATCAAGCCCTGCATCCGGGCTCTCTGCTCAGCAGGGAGCCTGCTTCCCCACTCTCTCTGCCTGTCTCTCTGCCTGCTTGTGATCTCTCTCTCTCTCTCTGTCAAATAAATAAAATTTTTTTTAAAAAAAGAAGGGATATACCATTTTTTTTTTGCAGCACACAACTGTTGGCTATAAAGTACCACTCCTCTTAGATTCATGCTAATAGAGAAGAAATGATCCATGCCTCTGCCTCTCAGTCACAGACAGTCCCAGAGCTGTAAGGGAGTCTGAGAAACGTAGTTTTTAGCTTTACAGACTGTAGCAGAGGAAGGAACACCAGAAGGTTGGAGATGATGTTGACAGCCAGGTTATTATAGAAATAAACAATATGTATTTATGTAATAGTATGTATTTATCAGTAATCTGTAGGCAAATGTAGAGAAATTGGTAGTTTGATAATGGAAAGATAAAGGAACAAAGAGATCAAGGTAACTAACAGAGTTACTATAGAAATGGCTGATCATGTGGTCCAGACAAGTGAATAGAGGCCAGGAGAAACCAATGAAATATGAAGGATAGGAATATGCCAGATAAGCACAATGTTGATAATGCCTGTTTTGGTTTTTGCCCTTGAAAGGCAAAGAAGGGGTGCATTGAGCACATAGCATCATAAAGTAAATAGCTTTTGTGTTTTGAAGAGAGTTTAGTACTCTCAAATACAGCATTCTTGTCATGATGCTAGAGCTCTTTAATGTCTTACATACACATCAGGAAAAACCAGTCAAGTCACAAAGGTATAACATGTTCCAGAACACATGGTGGCTCAGTTATATCTCAATGATCTGTGTACACATATAAAAGGAGAGAAAAGAAAAGGGAGATAATGACAAATATGTGGGTACAAATACTGTATAATTCTACCATTGATTTGCACACTTTTGTATATATGAAATTTACAGACAAATCACAGGCCATATGTAAATTCAAGAAAGGATAAATGTTTGAGGTGAGTTTGTTGCCATTGCTGTTGCTTCGGCTGCATTAAAAAATTGAGAGTGTACCCTGCCACATTATTGAATTGCTGCATGAGTTCTAGTAGTTTGGGGGTGGAGTCTTTTGGGTTTTCCATATAAAGTATCATGTCATCTGTGAAGAGAGAGAGTTTGACTTCTTCATTGCCAATTTGAATACCTTTTATTTCTTTTTGTTGTCTGATTGCTGTCGCTAGTACTTCTAGCACTATGTTGAACAAGAGTGGCGAGAGTGGGCATCCTTGTGGTGTTCCTGATCTCAAAGGGAAGGCTGTCAGCTTTTCCCCATTGAGAATGATATTTGCTGTGGGCTTTTCATAGATGGATTTTATGATGTTGAGGAATGTTCCTTCTATCCCTATACTTTGAAGAATTTAAATCAGGAACAGATGCTGAATTTTGTCAAATGCTTTTTCTGCATCAATTGAGAGGACCATGTGGCTCTTCTCCTCTTAATGATTTATTCTATCACATGCCCTTCAACAGATGAATGGATAAAGAAGATACGGTCCATATATACAATGGAATATTATGCCTCCATCAGAAAGGATGAATGCCCAACTTTTGTATCAACATGGATGGGACTGGAAGAGATTATGCAGAGTGAAATAAGTCAAACAGAGAGAATCAATTATCTTATGGTCTCACGTGTGGGGAGCATAAGGAAGAACATAGAGGGCACTGTGAGAAGGAAAGGAAGAGTGAATGGGGGGAATCGGAGGGGGACATGAACGATGAGAGACTATGGACTCTGAGCAACAAACTGAGGGTTTTGGAGGGGAGGGGGTGGGGGGTTGGGCAAGCCTGGTGGTGGGTACTGAGGTGGGCACGTATTGCATGGAGCACTGGGTGTGGTGCATGAACAATTAATCTTGTAACACTGAAAAAATAAAAGTATTTGGGGAAAAAATTTTAAAAAATAAAAATAAATAAAAAACTCAGAGTGGATGCCTACAAGGAATCTAACACGTTTTCTATGCTCAACTCAAATTTGTATAGCTAAGAAGTAATTATCATCTTTGCACTCAATCTATTAGCATCTTTCCTAAGGTTTTTCTGTTTTTTACAAAAGGCATGTTGTTTTGTTTCTAATTCTTTTGGGAATGGGGAAGGAAGGAAGGAGGCTTCAAATTCTTTAGATTTACAAGATTTGTCTTGGGTTGTAGGTCTCCACTTCCTGGTGGCTTCCCAGCAGATGCCTCAGCCATGACTTCACTGAATTCCAGTTGTACGTCTGCAAATTTCTCCTTTTGTAAGATTGCCCTTTATCTCTGAAAAGAGGCAGCGAAGTTTGCTTTCCGCCAGGCTGCTTTGATTTCCTCCCAGTGTCTCCAAACGTCAACGGAGCACTCCAGGAGCAGTCCCATGTGTCTCTCAAACAAAATAAAGAAGAACATGCAGTGAAGATCAGAATGGAGTCACAGCATCTTCCTTCCCAACACCCTTTTTAATCATGCACCTAGTGCATGACTAAAGGTTCACTACATGACTATGTGTAGAATAGTACTCTAAAGCTTTGGACATTGAAAAATACATACTGGAAAGAAAACAAATACAATTTAGGTAACAGAAAAACACACTCACAATCTTTTTTTTTTTTTTTTTTAATCCAGGAATGCAACTCCTTTGGTGAAGAAAGAGTACAAGAAAAATCTCAACACTGAATCATTAAAGGATGATTAATTTTTTTTAATGACCACAAGGAACAGGGAACAAACTACTGTCTTTAGAGGGTCATTGTTTCCTGAAATCCTGGTGGGATGGCAGTGTCTAACCAAAATCTGTTACAGAGGCATGTATCTCTTATTCACCTATAAATATTTGTCAATGAAGATGGTTAATAGACAAGCCATCTGGTTCCCTTGATCTTCAGAATTTGATAAAGTCTGTATTGTTATTGCTCAAGAGATTTCTGTTGCATAAACTCTGACATGCAGTATATATGCTGATGGAAGAGGAAGGTCCAAGCTAACTCAGAGAATTAAAATATGCAGGTGGGGGGAAACAAGGAAACTCGTCTCCTTTGACAAATGCGCAGTCCTCGGTTAACTTCTCATTAGCAGTCTGCTCACATCTCATTCCCATTAAGAGTATTCCGTTTTCTTTGTCTAAAGTGTTGAGTGGTTATGAATAGTAAGGATAGACTATCTGTAATTATTTTTTAATTATTAATGGTTTTGTTAGATCCTTTCACTTTTACATTACATTTCTGTTAATGTGAGTTAAATCAAAATGTACTTCAGTTTCCAAGCTGTTCCCCAATGTATTTTTCATTCTTTCATAACATTACTTCAGATTCCTATAAGGTGTCTATGAGAAAGCTTGTCTTTCTGGAGTCACCCACACCATGCTAATGGGTTCAGGGACTATTCTCTTCTGCAAATCCGCTGGCCATAACATTAGTCAACACCAAATTTCTAAATTCCCAATAGTACCCAATGTCAGAGTCACAATATGTACAAAAGTCATTTGATCTTCACTTCTTGATGCCTCTATTTTATTTAGTGTCTCCAGATGAAGGTCCTTTGACACTTTATAGATATGATGATTCTCTATCAAATAGAGACCAAAGGAGAGGAGAAAATGAATGAGTTTGAAAGGAATAGATATTAGAGGAAGAAACTAGTGTCCAGGGATTGTGGTCCAGCTAAATACCTTGAAGAGTAGCTCACTCAGAACGAATATTTTAGTATTGTGCCTTAGGAAGATAATGACACTTAAGGAAGAAGAAGAAAAAAAAAAAAAAGAACTTCTCTGGAGAGAAGGGAAACAAGTCTACTTTTTAATCAATTTTTCCATCACCAGTAGAATAGCACTTCTTGATGGTGCACTATTCCCTCAGAGAAATGATCCTGCCTTGTATTTACCAAAGGGCCTGGTTTCAGATCTAGTATTAAGCAACTCACACAAATTCAAATAATAGCCCTAGTGAAGAAGAAGAGAGAACGGGTGAGATTTTATTTTATATTTTGTGGCGACACACAACCCTTAGCCCCAGGGATTCTTGTACCGTTATAGCTGGTGACTTCTGAAAAGAAATGTCACTAGATCAGCTCTGAGCAGTGGGAGCAAAGGGGGACCTAGTGCAGGACAAAATCCCCTGTTGAAGTGGGGCGCAGCGACCCCCACGGAATCGATGAAGGGAGCTAGATCGTAGCCAAAAGCATAGAGTTAACATACACTGCACCGAACACGAACGCTACTAAAAATGACTGGATAAATTATGCAGAGGGATTTCTGGATTTCTTTCAAGTAATTAAGTTTCGATTTCTTGCATTTATTTTAGTTCCAGGAAGCGCAAGGCGCCATGGATTGCAAAAGTCTTCATTGATTGTTCCAATGCTTTAAGTTTGGTTCCGTGACTGGACTTAACTTTGGGACGAGGTAAACACACGGACCCAAAAAATTCACAGCGAAGAAAAATAACAATTTCGCTGGGGCAAGTAAACACAGGGGTGGACGCAACGCGGAGGTCTGCTCTCCCCTGCCCTCCCCCCCAACGTGACCTGACAGAGGGGGAGGGAGAAGCATGTGTGCGTCTGAGCGAGTGTGGTGAGTGTTAGCACACACGTGTCCGCGTGTGTGGGTGCGTGGATCGCAGAGTGAGCGTGTGAATTCGCGCCCCCGCGCTCTAGGGAGTGAGGAGCTGGACAGCGAGGACTGAATCCTTCCCCCCTGGTAGATTTTAATTTCTTGGCGCCTGTTGTATTTGCTCCAAACCTAGGTCGACTCTAGGGGGTCCAATGAGCTGGCCCCGTGTGCGCGTTCCTCGCCACGCTCAGCCTCAGCATACTTCACAGGCTGGATGGGGAAGGCGTCTAGGAGCCTGGCGGGCATCCTGCGGGCCTGGGGCTGGCTGTGTCCCGCGTCCCCCTCCTCCCAATCTGCTTTTTTAAGAAATCGAGCTCCGCTTCTTTACCTCACCCGGGGAAGAGGGAACGGTAGTTTTCTTTTCTGCTGTCCTTCCTCTCATCCCTTCGTCCCCTGCCCAGCCACCTTTCTCAGTCCTGAATTACCCAAAGAAAGCTCCACGTGGCTTCTCGGGCGACTGCAGGCGCCCAGCCCAGCGCCGAGCGTCTCCCTACCCCCAAAGCGCGCCCTCCAAAGCGCCGTTAGTCACTTGCTTTTGTCCCCTTCCCTTGGCCCAGCTGGGAGGTTTACGAGTCCGAATTTCAATCTAGAAAGGCCTGGGGAGTGCCAGAAACAGAGGTTTCCGGAGACACGTGCTGAATACTGACAGCGGGAGGTTGAGAGAAGGTGTTTAGCCAGGAAAGCGCCGAGAAGAGGCTGTGCCATCGGACATAAGGGGTGACTGGCATCTTTGGACAAAAGAGACTCCTTCAAATCTCTAAGCGAGGGGTGCTTGGGGCTCACAGGGAGCCAGCGGAGACAGAAAGTTAGGGAAAAACAGAAGAGCGGGGTGGACACGATAGGATGAAAGACGTTTGAACAAAGCGCCCCCATCACTCCTCCTACGTAACCCCTGTCTCAGGCCGTAACAAACCCAGGAGAACCCTCCCGCCTTGGCATTCCCTTCCGCGGCCAGTTCGCTGCACGCTCCCAGGAGTCTCAATTTCAGGGGTATTTCTCTCCTTCCCCCACCCCTCCTGGAACAGCGAGTCCACGGAGGAGTCTAATCACCCCTTACCTTTCTGCCCCAAGCTACAGAGTCCAGAGAGAGCTCAGAGGGTCTGATTTTATTCAGAATCTGGAGCAGATTGACTTCCATGAGGAGATACCATGGGGGGAAATCTATCCTTTCTCTCTTTCTTCCCTCAAAGCTTGTGTACCTGAGATCGAAATGGTACATGAATCGGGTTAGAGCTGTCTTTTAAGAAATCTTCCCGGTAGTCCAACTCAATTCTATGTGAAATACAAAGAAACCATGCAGCCCTTATTAGATTAAAATTTAATAAAAAACACATTAGGTTTGGTAAAATATGAATATATGGCTTAAAATTTTAATAGTAAATTAGGACCCAGATACAGGGTAGGAGATAGTGATTTCTCCCCGTGGGATGGCTGCGGGCCGATTTTGGGGTCGTGGGGGGAGGGAGCCGACTGCAGGGACTCCGTTGCCACTGCCGGAGAGCTTGGGTGGAACCTCAAGCGACTCCTGGCCGCCCCGGAGGGAAGCTGGTCACATCTGTCTGCATCTGGCAACATATGGGACAGAAGCTATTGTCAAACAAAGAGGCTTGGTGAGAAGAAAGCCTTTCCTTCTGTAGTCACACAATTGATGCATTTTCCATTTCTCTGCTTTTAAAAAAAAATCACTTCTCTGTTTCAGTTTATTAAGTAGGTCTGTAGGAGTGCAGGGGCACCAGCGCAGTTGGCTGCTTGGGTATAAGAGTGCATTTTGAGGTCAAATGAAGATTTTTAATATTGGGCCGCTCACTCACACCCCTTGGGTCTATCCCCAACTTTCCAGTTGTTTCGATGGCCTCCCCTACCTGGACGGCTGGAGTCTTTCTTCCTAGGAGAGCAGCTTTCACACTTACTGGAGCACTTTGCAGCAATGCCTGTGGGCAAAACCAAAATGTGTTTTATTGATATCGCAATGGGGTTGGTATTCTGGACACTCCTGGAAGGAGAGATCACAAGATTGCAAGTCGTGGTGGTTAAAGAAGAATTGCATTTTCTCTCTATTACAACACAATCACTGCTGTTCATTTTTCACTGTAAGTGGGAAAAGGAGAGATCTAACTTTGCTGTGACCTCCTTTTTTTTTTTAAGTATGTATTTTCTAGGGGTAATGGAATACAGGTAAATAAACTCAAATTGCTCAGCTACCTATAATTTATCTCAACTTGGCAATTAGAGTAAAGAGCTTCCTTTTTTCCTGTCTTGGATTAGACATATCACTGAGAAATCTCTGAGAAATAACAAAAAAAAGTTATAGTAAATTAATTTAATGATATGTGGATTTGAGCCATCAGGACTATATTCTCTTGGGAGTCGTCTTGCTTAAAATAGTTTTAGTTGATCAATTCCATATCAAACAGTTTGTCCAGTCATTTCAACAGTGCCCTATTTATTTCATGAATTTATTATACTACCTTATTTACCATATGAAGTGGTGACAAGTGTTTAGCATTTTGGAGATCAGTTGTCAGTTGCTATTAAAATCAAGATTAATTCATATTAACGATATGCATTTCTCAATACTCCCAGGTGACAACATACATTAAAACAACTATTGCAAGTAATTAAGCTCAATGAAGGGGGAGGGGACAGGGAGAGGTTCAAAACACCCCCAAATATTTGATTTTGCAATCCAAGTTCAGCAGACTGTTGCCACAATAATGCTTGGGAAACTCCTCAGGGTTGCTTTTCACTTTACATCTAATTAGGCACCTAATGAAAGAGAAGAATTTTTTCCCCATGTGGTTTTTCTCCTTGATATTCTTATGCCTTTATTTAAACACATAAACACACTATTTAGGAGGTGCAATGCTCAAAAGTTTTTCCTGTGATTCACTTGGTGTTATAATCTGAGGGGAATGAGGTAGACGCGAACATTTGTCTTCTAGGTATTTTCCTCCTCCATGCTCACTTTAGCACTGTGGCCCTTACACATACTGACAGAAAACATACCCCAAATATTTTACTTTATTTAATATTTTTATTAGGCTTTAGAGATGCTCAACAGTTTATACTAATTAGACCATCCAAAGCCTTTTGAAGATTAAGCAAATTGGACAACCCTTGTTAATTAGAACATAATTTGAAGTTTGAAATTATATCACTGATGAAGTAGTCTAATTAGTATGACGATGTGTTAATGGACCAGTGAGACACAGCAACAGTGGAGTCTGGCGTGAATCTCTCCAAGGCTTGCACAAAAATCCTCCCTCCTATACCGACATTAATAAAAGATTTCTATAGACTTCAGCCGTTCCACGATGACATACAATTTATAGTACATACAATGCATTAGCCCATAGTGCTGTTCAATTTTTTCACTATTATGAAAACTAATAAATTCGTCAAGCTGAATTAAGCATACAAATCAGATGAGGCATAGCAGATTACACAGTGAAGCGCGGTGTCTCCCGAGCCTAAATGAAATTTCAATCTAATAATTCCTTCCTGGCCCAGTCATAATTTGTTTAGAGATGTTGTTCTACTTCTTTCAAAGCGCTATTCGCACTATAATTAAATGATACTCAAGCTTTTAACTTTGATTTATTTCATTTCTCGAAGCTTGAGACAGAGCTGTACAGTGTCATTTTTTTATTTCTTTGAAAATTACCATGGCTGTTGTCGAGGTAGAAATTAAACACCTAAGCATTTACTTGAGCCGTCCAGCGCAACCCACATTCATTCATGTCCACACCCCCTGTCCAGTCTCAAGTCTAGACTTCTCCGGTCTCATGCCTTCTTCTCTGGGAACAGTGCTGGTAGGAATCTCCTTCAGCTACTATTTATTATTTTCCTCCACATAAGGGAGGAGAAAGGCAAGTCCCGGGACAGCGCAGGAAAGCGCAAAGAGGTTAATAAGGACCGTGGACAGAGCCCGTCGCGCGCCGTTTATCGCCACCTTCCCAGTATTCTTTGGCGACTCCCGGAGACTGTGCTCCCAACTTGAACCTGCCAAGCCAGTCCATTGAAGTCGTGGGTGAGCCGGAGGCCCCCTACTCTGCAGCCGCGGGGCTTCCGGGCGCAGACTACTCGAGGGCCCCCCTTCGCCACGCTCCTTTCCACTCTGTTTTGTCCCAGCGCGCGCCAGCGCCTCTCAGGCCTGCCGCCTGCTCTCGCACCTGCTCGCTTTCCCCAGGCACCGTGTGCCTGCACCTGCTCCCAGTCACCCCAGTCCGGGTCAGGCCACCCGCGGACTCCAGTGTCCAGGTCTCAGGGCCTTCTCCCCCTCGCCTATACTCGGCTCCTTTCGCGCTCTGGGGAGGTGACAGCAGCCCCTAACATCAAGGAAAGTAGAAGATTGGAGTGGGGAGGAGAGGAAGGGTGTGTGTGTGTGTGTGTGTGTGTGTGTGTGTAGGAAAGGTTGTCTCCTGCTTTTACAATTGGAACTAAGAGTGTGTCCACGTCTAAGAAAAGTGGTCCACACTGGGACAAAAGTGCGAGCAAAGTGTTGGCTAAAAATAGGCTCTCTGCGCCGAGCGGCTGTGGAAATGAAGATAAGTGGGGCTTGTGCCAACCCCCGAGGGCGTGTGTGTGTGTGTGTGTGTGTGTGTGTGTGTGTGTGTGTGTTGGGGGGGGGTTCAGCAGCACATGCGCTCTCTGATCTCTGGCCCTGCCTCTCCATCCATCAGTTGCCCCTTCCTCTTTTGATTGTGGCTAATGAAGAAAAATAAAATCAGTGGCAGGATTTGCCAGTGGACCCGCCCAAGACCCAACTCACGCTGAACTTGGATACTGGGAAGAGGAGGAGGAAGATCCGGAGGAAGAGAAAAGAGGGTGGAGAAGAGTGCGTGTCGGTTGGCTGGCGTGGGGGGTGGGGGTGAGTAGACAGGGTTGCGGAGGTGGGGGGAGTCGCATGCGCATAGGCGACCCGAGCTGGCTCCGTGGCCGTCCAATCCGCAGAGAGCTTCGAGAAACCGAGTGAGAGAAAGCCCTGCAGCCCTGTCGACCCCATGTCTCTTCGGCACCAGGCACCCGCCGGGCCGAGGGGGCGCAGCGCTGAGCGCCAACTGCGGCGTGCACCAGACAGAAGCGCAGAGCAGCTCGGAGGAGCTAGGTCGGTGGCAGCGTCCGCGTCCTCTCCTTCGGCCGGGAGTCGGAAACCCGGGTCACCTGAGCTGCGGGGAGGGGCGGGCCGAGTGGGGGCGGAGGCCTGGAACTTAGCGGTAAGCAGGAGCGGGGAAGCGGCCAGGTAAGAGACGTTCCTACTAGTCTGGGGGAAAAACAACCCACCCAAGGCTGGCTTGACCCGCAACTTTATTTAGGAGTTTCTTTTCCCGGCGTGGCGGAGACTAGGCAGAAGAAGCAGGAGGGGCTGAAGGCCGGCTCTTAGGAACTGCCCGGCGACTGGAGCGCAGACCTAGACAGTGGGGTGGGGTTGAGCAGGGACACTAAAGTACGTGAGAGCTGCGGAGCCCCGGGAAGGGGCGAGGCCTCCACGCGCCGGAGGGGGCCGGAAGGGGAGGTGGAGGGCGCAGCGGGGAGAGGGAGGCGGTGTCGGGAGAGCTGAACGGACCGCACTCGGGAGGGAGCAAAGAGAGAGAAGGGGCGACGCTAGAATCCTAGCCAGAGAAACCAGCACTTCCTGGCAAGGGGGCGGAGGCGCGCGGGAGGGAGGGAGAGAGGGCGGGGGTAGGGGGTAGGCGCGGGGAGAGGGGAGTATAACTCAGTGGTCGCGCGGCGCGGGGGCAGTTTCGGGCGCCCAGGTCTGCAGCCAGCGCCAAGCGGAGCCCAGCAAACCCTTAAACTGACGGCGGAGCGAGAGGAGGAGCGCGTAGTCCCGGCAAGGCGCACAGCGCTGGGAGCGGTGGCGGGAGAGCGCAACTTTACACTGCTCTTCCTTGCTCCTGCGCTCACCCAGCACTTCTCAAGAGGGTCCTGGCAGACGGGACCTGTGAGTGCGCTAAGGAAGAGCACCCGGGCGGACCGGGAAGATGATGATGATGTCCCTGAACAGCAAGCAGGCGTTCAGCATGCCGCACAGCGGCAGCCTGCACGTGGAGCCCAAGTACTCGGCACTGCACAGCGCCTCGCCGGGCTCCTCCGCGCCCGCGGCGCCCTCGGCTAGCTCTCCCAGCAGCTCGAGCAATGCTGGCGGCGGTGGTGGCAGTGGCGGGGGCGGTGGAGGCCGTAGCAGCAGCTCCAGCAGCAGTGGCAGCAGCGGCAGCAGCGGCGGGGGCTCCGAGGCGATGCGAAGAGCGTGTCTTCCAACCCCACCGGTGCGTATTTCTGCATAATCACCGCTTAAAGGCACATTTTGACAGCCCCCTTTATCTGCTTGATGTTTTTTTCATGTCTGCACAGCAAATCACCCCACACCTCCATCCAATTTCCCCCCTCTCTCTCTTATGTATTCAGCGGGTCTTTTCTTTCATATTAATTTTTATGACCTGGGATGTTGCCTGTGCGCGTGTTGTGTTGTGTTTGCAGGCTCACTTTCCTCCTCCTCGTGCACGCTCAGCGTTTCTCAGTGGCTTCCCTCGTCTCCGCCTCACCTGCTACTTTCAGGATTATATTATTATTATTATTATTATTATTATTATTATTATTATTATTTCAACGTTCTGGGAATGTTGTAGGCGCGGCGGCGTTGTCGAGCGCTGTGCCGGGGCTTCCGGAGAGAGTGCGCACAATTCCCTGCTGAGCGTAATGTGTGCCTTTTACTTGCAATTGCAGAGCAATATATTCGGCGGGCTGGATGAGAGTCTGCTGGCCCGAGCCGAGGCTCTGGCGGCCGTGGACATCGTCTCCCAGAGCAAGAGCCACCACCACCACCCGCCCCACCACAGCCCCTTCAAGCCGGACGCCACCTACCACACCATGAACACCATCCCGTGCACGTCGGCTGCCTCTTCTTCCTCGGTGCCCATCTCGCACCCGTCCGCGCTGGCGGGCACGCACCACCATCACCACCATCACCACCACCACCACCATCAGCCACATCAGGCGCTTGAGGGCGAGCTGCTGGAGCACCTGAGTCCCGGGCTGGCCCTGGGTGCCATGGCGGGCCCCGACGGCGCCGTGGTGTCCACGCCAACTCACGCGCCGCACATGGCTACCATGAACCCCATGCACCAAGCAGCGCTCAGCATGGCCCACGCGCATGGGCTGCCCTCACACATGGGTTGCATGAGCGACGTGGACGCCGACCCCCGGGACCTGGAGGCATTCGCCGAGCGCTTCAAGCAGCGACGCATCAAGCTGGGGGTGACCCAGGCCGATGTGGGCTCCGCGCTGGCCAACCTCAAGATCCCTGGCGTGGGCTCGCTTAGCCAGAGCACCATCTGCAGGTTCGAGTCCCTGACGTTGTCGCACAACAATATGATCGCGCTCAAACCCATCCTGCAAGCGTGGCTCGAGGAGGCTGAGAAGTCCCACCGCGAGAAGCTCACCAAACCAGAGCTATTCAACGGTGCGGAGAAGAAGCGCAAGCGCACCTCTATCGCCGCGCCGGAGAAGCGTTCGCTGGAAGCCTACTTCGCCATCCAGCCACGGCCCTCCTCGGAGAAGATCGCCGCCATCGCGGAGAAGCTGGACCTTAAGAAAAACGTGGTGCGCGTCTGGTTCTGCAACCAGAGGCAGAAACAGAAAAGAATGAAATATTCTGCGGGCATTTAGGAGAACCTCGGCCTCTCCAGGGACAGCCCCTCCTCGTCCCCTTCTTTTCCCTCCCCCTCTCTCTCCTGCCTCTTTTCTTTCCACTTTTGGCTACCAGAAACAATTCCAGTAAATGTGAATCCGGAGAAAGCGAGGATTGGAGAGCGAGCGAACGAGCGAGCGAGCAAATGAGCCCAAGCCCGGTGAGAATGTGAAACCATTTCTCAAAGGAGAGAAAAACAAAAGAAGGGATTTGTCAAGTTGTAGCGAAGTTGTCCCCTTTAACCCCACCCCGTCTGGAAAAGGCACCTCGGCTTCTTCACAGGAAGTCTGGAGCTGGCATTTTGCAGAAAGGCAGACGAGACAGCCTTTTAAAAGGCCCCCCAAATAATCAAGTAAGATTTGTTTTTATTCCTAAAGACATCACCCTTGTTCAAGTTTAAAAGTACACTTTGCAGCTATTTTTCAGAAGTAGAAATCGATTCAGGACTAAAACTTTAAACTAGAGTTGATGCTTAATGTGATAGAGACATCTCTAAAGTATTTTGAATTTAAAAAAGATGGCAGATTTTCTGCATTTACACTGTATATTATATATATATTTTTATTGTGGTTCTTACCCCCTTCTTCCTTCTCTGAAGTGTTAATGCTTAAGAAAGAAGTTGCGCCTGCTGTGTTCACTGATCTTGAAAGCTATTATTAGATTATTGCCGAACAACCCTCTGTAAATTATTAATTTATCTCTCGAGCAACTTAATTTGTGCACATTCTAATTAATTAAACTTCTTTAGTCTAACAAACGGGGAAACGTATGGCTAGTGGAGTTAAACAATTTTATGTTTCATGAGTTTACTGAATTTTTATGGCTTTCTTCTTATACTGTATTCCTTTTGGCCCATTTGTATATTCTCACTTTGAATGACGATTGTTTTTTCTTTGTTTTTACTGGTAGTGTTCTGATTTGTGAGTCGACACTCAGTAATGGATGTCTTAATTGCGTAGACCTGATTCACTGCCTAAAGTATTGTTTACTTTGTTACATATTTAATGGGGATTCCCACTTTGTCCCCACTACACACACACTCTCTCACTTACCCTTACACACACACACACACACACACACACACACACACACACACACCTCTAATGGAAGAGAAGAAGTGAAGCAGTTGGAAGCATGACTATGATGCATCATTTTCTAGCTTTAGGTGCATTTGCCACTTGGTGTTTGCCCTTCCAGATTCTAAGATTTCACCAAGGTATTTCAATCTTCTTGTTTTCAATTGCTTTCTTGACTACATTTTAACATTTACAGGAATCCTTCAGTTTTTCCTTTTGGAGGTTTGTTTGTAGAAAAACTAATCTGAACTGTAAGAAAGACAGTGCACTGCTTGTAAATTCACATTGTTTGGTAGAATTCTTTTGGAACAAAAAAAATTAGGTACATGGTGACTGGTACCTTAACTATTGTAAATATTCCATTCAAATGATGCACATATAGATATATTCTTACAAATTTTGCTGTATTGCTGTTCCATTTGAGGCTCTCTGAAGTCTTCAGTTCTGTATATGACCTGGTTTCTTGTTTTTTTGTTACTAGATGGTTTATTTACTATGGTAATGTATTAAGTTATTTTTGGTGTTGTTTGATTGTCTTTCATTGAAAAGATGGTTTTAATGTTTTATTGGCAAAGTATGCTGCTTTTTTCATTAAAATATACTATTAAAATTAAATGGCTTTTAAAATGCGATGCTGTTTTCAGTCATTTACATGGAAATTATTTTGATGGGGGATTTTTTAAAAGTAGAAGCATTTTGATGGTTTATTCTAGAGTTGTTATCATAGTCTGATTTGGAATTTAGTAGGTGTTTCTCTAGGAAGGTATAAAAGAACAGGGTTTATAATAGTCTGCTAATAGCTAGAGCTCATCTCACAGGGTGCTTTGCTTTTCTGTCCAAGATGAGATTGTGATATTTGGCTCTAAATACATCCCTTGGAATCTTTTCTCTAGATCTGCAATAATTCTGCAATGAGAGTCTTTGTGAGCAGAGGTATTACATGAGAAAAGGAAGAAAGAAACTCAGTTTAGTTTTCAGCAACACTGGGAGACCGGGTGTGGCAAGAGGCCTATTTCTGGGAGTACGACACCCTGGTTTAGGCCTAGGGACTGGCCCACCATAATTCTCAGTTCAGTCACCACTCCTGGAGATCAGTGGCCCAACCAGAGCAGGAAGCACCTAGGTTACTGGGTTATGAAGTAAAGTACGTCTCTGTCTCTCTCTCATTCTCTTCCTCCATGTCCATAACCCTTACACAAACATATTTGCAATAGGCAGTGTAGGTTAAGGAAGAAATTCTGGGTGGTTAGAAGGAGTAGATTTTTGCTCCCTTTCTATCACTCAATCAGACACCAAAGTTGGTGGAATCTAATGGTGGTCTGACACAAAGACATTTTGTGCTTTGATATACAGACTTTTTAAAAATTTTGATCCTAATTTAAAGATACTTCCTCATCCATTTTAAGAAACATATTAGGTTTTCAAAGTTTTCTTTTTTTCTAGGAAAGCTCTGGTTTATATTTACATTGTTAATGAGAAGAACACCTTACTAATCTATAGGTCCAACAAGAGGAAAGAACCAGGGGATCCTCTAGGGGAAATTCTACTACTCTGAGCTGTGACCTAATACGGAACTGTTTGGCAGTGTTTCTTATTTTGAAGATAAGTTTAGGAAATGTCCCATGAGTCATTGAAAATTGTTACAGTGGCTCAAGTTGGGATTAAATGTTGTTAGAGAACACTATGATTTTCAGATGGAACAAAAAGAACTGTGAGAGTTAATGGATAATAAGTGGAGGGAATTCTTTTCCCACAACTTAATTAAAGAAGACACCAGAAGAGACAAAATCTATGTGTCCATGTAGAAACAATGAGATATAATGTATAGATGCTTAAGGAAATATTGAAAGTTATAGGGATCTGAAAGAAAGAATTGTGAGTCCAGGTATAGTGATATTGGTGGTTTAATTTTATTCTTATATTTTAGAGGTCGAAAATCCCTTCTTCTATGTTATTATCTATTCTTAGATTCAGTTTTCTTGAAGTCTTTTCAAATAGCCAGCCTCTATCTCACTGTGCTAGGTCCTGGTTTCAGCACCACGGATAGTGACCACATGACTTTGTCCTACTCCAGCACACATTTGACCAAGCAGTGTCAGCCAGCTGGAGAACTTTCTGCTGGCTTACTTTTTCCAGAGTAGAGAAAATGAATTAAATGGCTTGAGTGTGTAGCAAGCCAGGCTTTCTGATCTAGGGTTAAAGTTATCTTCAATAAATAAACCTTCTTCTCCTATGTGGCTGTTATCTAAGATATGTGCCTTAAAAGAAAGGAAAGTCGGTTAGAAGAAAGACAGGTGTGCTAGTGTTTTTTTCTAGAAATATGACATCTTCAAATGAAGAGAGAAATCCTGTAAAGAAGTAGAAATTGAGAAATACATTGAACAGAAAAGAATAGGTATACTTTTAGTGCATTTGAAGTGCATGATAACTTCTGTGTACGCATGTTTGTCCAAGATTTTTATGACAAAAACAACATAACAACAACTATATTCACTTCAACAGTTGAGAGTGAAGACCTATATTTCCTCTCTCATTCACCTAGTATTTTTTGTCTCCCATGTTCTTGCACTTTTAAAACTATATCAGTTTTAAGTACATCTTCTTGCACTTCTTGCACTCTGTACACAGAGAAGAAATACATCTTCTCTGTGTTATTACAAGGGTAGAAGAAGCTCTTTTGCCTACAAGACGGAAATTATATCCATTATTTCAGCCTACTTAAATATGTTTGTTTTATGGGAAAATCAGAATTTTAAAAAAGAAATATTTTCTGAAAGTTTTTATTAATGAGAGTCGCAGAGACATATCAAAACAAACCAAAGGAATTTGGAGAGAAGAGGATTGATCTTAAAGAAGAAATTAAAGGTAAGAACAGAATGAACCCTGTATAAATTATTGAGAAATATTTATTTAGTATTGACTTTCAAAATACTGAAATGGATAAATAGCAAATTGTGTCTGAAGAGCCTTGTCATATCAATTAAATCCATTGGCATTAATGACTTATCTCCTAATTTTTCTCTTTAAGGTCCACAATTACTATTTAGTTAGAAAGAGACATTTTATGAATTGACTTAGCAGCACACCTGGTCACCCTCAATTTGACATTTTAGAACTTTACAGTTTATTTTTTAAAACTTCTCCAAAGGCAATTGATCCAATCTTTTTATGCAATGTGATCATTTAAGTCTAGACTAGAATGGAATAAATGTCCAACAACAAAGATCATGTAAAGCCTGGTGGATATCTGAGTACTCTCTACACCAATTGTACTCTGATATTATCCAGAAAAAGTGCAGTTTTCTTTGGATATTTGACATTAACTCAGTTGGTCAATTCTTCATCAGATTAGTCTAATTGACACATAGCTTGGGGAGAAATAATGGAAATAAGAAAAAGCAAGTGAAATAATTAGGATTTATATTCAACATACTATTCTTCAATTTTCTATGAAATGTATTTTAAAACTAAATAACAATACATAACTAAGTCTTTACACTCTCAAGGACAGATTCTGAGGCCTCTCTTTGCCAAGGGACTTGGAATTTGGGGTGTAAAAACGCTTTATTTCAAATTTTAAATGAATTCATTTTGAACTATCTATTGGGGACACTCTTGAGGACATGGTGGAAAAGGCATTAAAAATTTCTCTTGAGGGGCGCCTGGGTGGCTCAGTGGGTTAAAGCTTCTGCCTTCAGCTCAGGTCATGATCCCAGGGTCCTCGCATTGGGCTCTCTGCTCAGCGGGGAGCCTGCTTCCCCCCCCTCTCTCTGCCTGCCTCTCTGCCTACTTGTGATCTCTCTCTCTCTCTCTGTCAAATAAATAAATAAATAAATAAATAAATAAATAAATAAATAAATAAAACTAAAAAATTTTTTCACTTGATTTTAAAAGGCATATTATTCAGAAGATGAAGCTCAAATTTTTCCAAGCAAGCCATGACAGTAAGTTTAGAAATATCCATTTTAAATTATTTTGTGAAAACAATTTCTATCTCCAGGTAAAAGTACACATTGAAACTCAAAACCATACTTCACTTTTCATTTGGTCTTGGAGGGAGGGGCTGCAACAGAAGGTAAGGGGGAAAAGAGTTAGATTGGTGTTCTGATAGGACAAAAAGGAAGACAAAGGTTCCCCAATAGTTATGATGATAGAAATGTTCCTGGAATCTACATTTGTCAGGAGACAGATTTATGGCAATGAGAAAAAAAAAATCACTAAATTTTTCCTGCTTTGCCCCTTTAAAGGAGCCTTTCACAGTACTGAAAGGCTATTATGAGTGAATTAATAAATTACACAGCAAATTATTAAATCCAGATAATTACAAGGAATAAGTAAGTAATCATTAGTTATCTCAGCTAATTACTGTGGGTCAAAGCCAGGCGGAATGTGAAATCCTCCTCGGGAATTGAAATTAACTTTGCACAGTGAGTCTCTCTGCTTGACATCCCCAGTCTGTAGGCACATGGCAGCTCCCTTGTGAGCTAGTCTTTCTATTTAACTTGGAGAGAATAGAAATAAAATTAAGTGGCGATGTGATAATAGGAAGCGGCTCAGAAAGCAAACTGTGGGTTTTATTCTGTACTTTCAAGGCCTGGAGATGAAAAGCTTTATTTACACCAGTTTAAAAAAAATTTAAAGCACCCTTGTTGAGATAGACTCTCTGAGTGCACACACACACACACACACACACACACACACAGTCTACAGTCTTCTGGGGTGACAGTCAGATTAGCAACACAAGAAGAAGGCTCAAAGAACAAATGTTTTGAGGTGTGTGTGTGAGAGAGAGTAAGAGAGAGGAGGGAGGGAGAGAAAGATAGGGGTTGTAGTACTGAGAAATTAAGAAATAAAATGAAAATATTGCTCTTTGCTTTCATCCCACAGACTAGAAAGGCTGTCGAAAAGTGCAGCCCAGTTTAATAATCTGTTTGTTTTGTTTGGGTAACAATGTGCTTTCATCTTGCCACAGGAAGAGCCAGCTTAGTGCAAATGTTGTCTCTCGTTGATCTTTCCGCCAGATGCTTCAAGAACTGATGTCACCTTTTTTCCCTTTTTCATATAGCATCACTTTCCAAAGCCAGCCTCCATCACACTGTCTCCCTCCACTCCCACTAACCCCCCAAGGCCTTCTCAAAGGGCAGAGAAGACAGCCAAGCCTGGTGCCTGTTGGAAGTGGAAAATGTATCTGTGTGATAAAGTGATTGTGTATATCACAGGGTTGGGAAAGACTGGACACATGAAGAAAACTGCTGTTAATATATTTAAATGAGGGGGGGAAATCTAAGAGCTTTTTTTTTTTATCAATTGCAATTAGATGGACAGTCTTTCCGCTCATTCCCTGCTCTAGTCTGGGATGATAATAAAAATTTAATGAAGCCTGGGACGAGCAGAGAGCTCTGTCTAGGGACCGTGGAATAGAATATTTTAACTGTACATTTATACCAACTGTCTGGCTTCAAAGACGTGACTGCTTTTAATCTCGAATTAGAAAACCACAGATTTGAAATTAAATATTAGATACCCTCGGATCCCCTTCCTTTCTGAAATATTGTCACGACTCTGTTTTCCTCCATTGGCCCGTAACACACATATCTTAGGTCTCCAATTACATTTCCGTGAATAATAGATGGCTTTGATAGGGTGCAGTATTCTGGTGCTTTTGTTTTTTTTTTTTTTAATAGAGTTAATGCAATATTAATTGGCCGTAGATGTTATAAGAATGCACAGCCCCCTTTTCAGGAACAAATCGATGAGATAGGGATATGAGAGTCAGCGCAGGCGAAGGCTTTTCTCAGCCTAGGTCACTTCTTTGTGGAGGGGACCTTCTTAGAGATTTGGGTAAGTGGAGGGCTGCTTTGAGTTCCGAGGCCTTGGCTGCGCAGGCTCTGCAGCCTGGAGAGGGGACCGCGGGTGAAGGCGGAGGTACAGAAAGGGAACTACGTGCGGGAGAAGCAGGGTGTGGGGAGAGCGATTACGGAGAAGCTTCACTAGCTTTTCAAAGCTGAGGCTTCGCGTGTGCCTGGCCAGCTCTGGCCGGGTGGAGGCATCAAGATCCTCGCACCCACCGCTCTGGCTTACCACCCCTTTGCACCTGCTGGCCTGGGGTCGCACGCCAGCTCCAACTCTCCTCCGCTCGCGTTAGGGGTGCACCTTGGTGAGAAGCTGGTTGTGAATGGGTGAGGGTTAGAGTCCATAGGAGTTGGGGGTGGGGGGCAGAGCCGTCCATCCGCGCTGGACGCGTTGGCCTGCCCCCCCCCAGGGCCCCCAGATCCTGGGGGAGGCAGCGGCTTGCCAGGCGCGCAGCCAGGAACCCTCGAGAAAGAGAGGCCCAGGCGCCTCGCCCCCTTGCATTTTACTAATCACGTCTATTTAAATTCTAGCGCGGTCCGCCGCGCTCTCACCGGGAAAGCTCTGGAGAACTGGACCCATCAATTATTCTGAAAAAAATCCCAGACTACGTGAGGCTTCCAGCCTGCGGGAGGGAGGCGGCGGGAGGAGGTGGAGAACCTAGCCCCTACTCTTCCACCCTTTTTTCCTCCCTTCCCGGCGCGGATGCCTTGCTATACACTTAACTTCAGGATTCTGGGGCCCAAAGGAGCTAGTGCACCTTCTGAAGATTTGTGCTTTTGTGCACCGGGAGGGGAGGGGGTTGGCGTAGACTCGGACCTGGCCTAGCTTTCCCTTTGAACAGTGTGGAGAGGTTTGAGTCCTCTGCAGCCCGGTCAGAGAGATCACCGTTTCCTGACCTGCTACGCCCTCTGCATCGCTACTACCCGCCGCCCTCACTTTTGGCCAGGTCCCTAAGGCGGGCCGACTGGTTGGGGGCTGCAGGGGGTGGAGCAGTCCCCGTTCAGCCTTCCTTTACAACACAGACCTGCGAGGATGGGACCTTAGGGATATACTAGTTTAGAAGCCTTTTAGGAACCTCGATTTAAAGTCCTCTACCACTCACCCCACCCCCTATTCAGGCTCCAGGATGCCCCGAGGCGGAGCAGCAAGCAGAGCGCGCAGCTGGACGCGCTAGAAGAACGCGTTTGCTCTAAAGTAGGGAGGCGGGTGAGCCTGGCTAGTAATTACTGCCCCCCCCCCCAGCCTCACCCGCCCCCACCTCCGCACCGGTCTGCAGCCATTATTCCAGCTGTCACTCGCGGAAAGCGAGCGCCCTTCCCCTTCCCCAGACTTCGCTGTAGCTAACAGAAACCTGCGCCCCCCTCGCCCTCTGATAGTGTCCGGGTCGTAGTTCCTAAATTTTTGTTATAATTTTTCATAAATACAATACTCCCTCCTTCCTCTGTCCCCTAACCTTCCCATTTTCTGGACCCTGGGAGCATACTCAAAGTCTTATTTGTGTATATCGGTGAGTTTTTGTTTTTCTTAGATGGGGAATTAGAGGGTTCTCTTGTAGCTTCTGGGTTTCCCTGAACC
The DNA here is from genome assembly GCA_028646535.1 of Procyon lotor. Classification (NCBI taxonomy): domain Eukaryota; kingdom Metazoa; phylum Chordata; class Mammalia; order Carnivora; family Procyonidae; genus Procyon; species Procyon lotor. Next base: position 104,338,342 of record CM053604.1, read on the forward strand.
ATTTGAGGCGACAAGAAAATGAGAAGTATGTATCAAGTATCTCTGAGAGAAGCCAGCTGGCTTCTGGAATTCTTTAAGATGCCAAAGTCATCCTGTTAAATCAATGCTGTTTGATTTAAAAACAAAAACCAAAAAACAAGTTACTGAGGGGCTTGAAAGTGATTGAGAGGCTTAAGCCGACACCCTGAGGGGGTGGCTCAGGCAGCGTTGGTATTCTCGGAGGGCCTGGGGAGCTCTGAGTTGGTGGGCTCACCGGATGATAGATGGCTAAGACACACAGGGCCACACAGTCCTACTTTCTGAAACAGACACCAGGGTTTGGTTAAATGGCATTCTATCTCTGTGCAATTTGGTTAAACGGGGGTGAAGACTCCCTGACTTTCAGAGACAGAGTAGGTCTTGGTTTGGGAAATTGTTGGCCTGGTGTGTGAGGTGATGGAGGTGTGTATATGGTGGGCAACTTGAGGTAATTCCTTTGGAAAAAAACAGTCTCCTCATGCTCCAAATTCAGCAGCGGTCCAGGGTCCAAATAGGAAAGGGTAAGATTTCCTGGGGAATCCCCCTGGGGACTAGCTACTCCTGCCCCCATCCTGATCTGTCAATTTCCTTCTTTTAAACCCATGGACTTCTATTCATTGCACTGGGGGTCGGGTAGATGGGAGTGAGGTGTCTCTCCCTTGGTGTAGATGGTCCTCTGAGGTCCAGTGGGCCCTGTGGTTCAGCAAAAGCAAGGTCTACTTTAAAGATGAGCCAAGACCCGGCCTGAGCCAAATCACTTAACAGCATTCAGGATTCATACCCATACATACATACATACATACATACATACATACATACATACATCAGGCTTGGCCTAAAGCCACAGACCCCAAAAGGGATAGACACCCTTTACTTCAACTCTGTCTTTTTCCTGGAAACTTGTCGTCCAGGTAACACAGAGGTAGATGGGTGTTCACAAATAACACAGGGATAGACACAGGGACGGTCCTTGGGAGCCAGCATGCTTTGATGAAGCTTTTAAACTCACTCAAAATCTCTCCCTAGCACAGTCTAGCACAGACAAGTGATTAGACCGCAAGGAGCTTGAGACTCACCTTCCTGCGTATTTTTTTTAAGTGCACCTAACAGGCTTTGACGTTCTGTCTGCCACAGGTGTCCTTCCTGCCAGTCCTGCCTATACACAGAGCCCCAGTCCGGTGTCTTCTGGCTGTTACACTTCTGCCTCCAAAGGTGAAGCGGTCTGTGACTGCCAGGAAGGACATGGGGGCCCGGCCTGCCTGCGGCTGGGCTCAGGAGGGGCGAGGGGCCAGAATTAGACAGAGTGTTCCATTTGGAATCGGGCTTCAGTGCTTCAAGCTCTGGGCTCTTCCGGACTTCGTGGTGCTTCCAGAGAGGGCAGCTAGGCTCATGATTTGAAGTCCCATTTTGGTACCACTTTGGAGGATCTAGCTAACAATGCGGGATTTGGCTGACTTTCCATCTCAGTACCCAGAAGTGACCGATTCTTTGCCTGAAACCAGAATGAAAGCCACCGCTTTCTCCTCTGCCTCCGGAGTGGAGGATGGGCGGGAAAGAGAACCCAGTCCCTGGCTGCTGAACTAGGAGTTCTGATTCCTTCTGAGAGAAAAGTCATTTTTGAGGGTTGTGGCATTCATATCCTTAAACTGGGTCTCTAACTTCATGAAAGGGTCCTATGTGTATTAAGTAAGAATCGGTTGGCAACTTGCACTTTCTTTCATCAACTTTTCACTTTGCAGCCCTGAGAGCTTTTAATTACAGTATTGTCAGTGGGGCCCACTCTTCTATTTCCTAAATCATTTCATTGATTTTTTTTTTTTCCTCATGCTGCCTTCCTTTTCAGCAAGACTTATTTTTTTTTTCCCCTGGGATTCACTCCGAGCTTGAGAGGTGAACAAGAAAAAAGAAGGAATGTGAAGGGAGACTGGTGGTTAACAGGAGAGTGATCTCTATCTTTCCCCAGGGAGAGGGAGAAATGCAAAGAATAACCACGTCTGCCCTCTCCCTGGTGGAGGCGGTGTAGATGCACAAAAGAGAAAGGGAAGCTATAATAAAATAGAAAGGCCGTAGTGAGGGGCACCAGACCAGTCCGTTTCATCAGAACCCCAAGTGCCCAGATAATCGGTAATTAGTCTTGGTAACATGCATTTGTTCACCGTAAATGAAGTTGCAAAATTTCCTGAAGGTGACTTGAACTATATATGCTGGGCAGGAGGAAAAAGTGGAAGAATAAGCAAATCTAGCTCTCTGAGTTGAAATGTGGCAAACACCACTTCCCATGCTGAAAAGCTCAGCTACTTTTCCTCCTAAAACTGGGTGAAACTGGAATTTTTGGGTTTTGTCACTAATTTAGTTATTTACATAACTCTAAGTTTACTTTTCAAAAATAGTTTTTATCATCCAGTTTTGGCACCATCGCGAAGCATAAATCAGCCAGTGGAAAACAGAGAAGTAGGATCTTGCTGTCAGACAAAATGAGAGGTGAGGCTGATCTTTCTACTTTCTCCCACTGTTTCAGAATCCTCCACTAGTGGGTAGAAGTAATGTCTAGATGTTTCCTGAATGTCCCTTTAGCACTAGAAGCATGTGTGATTGAAAAACAGGGTTGGAGGGAGGAGTGGACAGATTTAATGAAAGATAGGAATAATCGTATTTATTGTACCCCAATTTAAAACTACTTCATAACTCAGTAATGATGGTAAGAAGCATCCTTACTCTCCACCTTTTAACTCCTGGCCATTAGGTATCAGTTACTCCCAGATAAAATGATTTAATCAGTCTAGGAGAAATCTCTTTAGTGCTCAGTCCTTCACCTTCCTTCACCTTCCATTTCTCCCCTCCCCCTGCCCTCTTCTCATTACTCTCATCTTTCAAATGACTTGGATGAAGAAATCTTAGAAGCTACTCTCAGTAGTAGAAACAGCTCTCTTATTGAGGCAGGATTTCTGTATCAACTCTAACACTGCCCATGAGCAGCTTATAAAAATGATCCCCCAAATCCCTATTTATTTTGCATGGGTAAGTCAGAGAAAACTGTCCTGAGCTACAGTAATGCTTGACTTTCTTGCAGCAGAAAGGGTGAGTTTTTGTTTGTAATTTATAATAAACAAGCCATTGACAAGCTAGAGTTGTCTGTTTTTCAGGTTTTGAAAAACTCACTCCTACACAAACTCTTTGCACTTGTTTAGGAAAGGATGCTATCCCTGAAATTGCAGCCAAATGCAGCTCTAAGCAACCCTGGTGTTTCAGATAGCATTTGCTCTGACGGACGCCAAGTAGAAGTGATAAAGCAGAAAGTGGACACAGGTAACACCATAGTAGAGTAACTCCTCTTCCAGGCTTCCCATTTAACTGTCAGAGCAGGAAGAGGTCGGAAGGAATCAGTTTTAAGAATTAATCCCCAAACCCTTTCTAATAACTTAATAACTTAACACTTATAATGTGGGAGGCACAGGAGGGAAAGGGGAAAAAAAAAAAGTCGAGCCACAAATATCTCCTCCACTTCAAACTGAGTAAGTATTAGAGTTCCTCCAACCTTTCCTCTCTGAACTCCTTCTGCTCTCAAATTCTTTTCCACTCTTTTTTCTTCCCACCATACCATTACCACTAAACATCTTTCTTCTTCCCCTCCTCCACCTCTTCCCTTTTCCTCCCCCAATCCCTCTCCTCCCCAGCACTTTCTTCTAGAAGCTGAATTGTGGGCAAAGCTAAAAATGAGATCTCAAGTGGTTTCACGACGAGAGGTTTCTAAAACTGGGGTCAGTAGAGCTTAGATCCCCGGAAAGTTGACTGTCTTTGCGGGTTCTATGGGGTTATGTGATTCGGAAGCACATATCGCAGCCCCAGGTCTTACTGGAGGAAAGAGTTGTGTCTGTTCTGGGTGTCTTGGTGGGTGTGAGGTACACACAGGTCTGAGGGCGTTGAGTCTCGTTGTTCTTTTGTGAACCTCTTTACCCATGTGGAGGAGATGCCAGGACATTTTTACTCTTCTGTTGAAGAAGCACACAGGACTCTAGAAGATATCATATTTACTACCTAAACACACTGACTTTTAGATGGAAATGCCATCAGTTGTCTCTGCCCAGTTCTGTTGCAGATCTATTAATCATATCCACAAGGATTGCCAAAATGGCAAGGCTCTCTTCGCTTTTCAGTTTATACAGAACAGAATCATTTACATAAAGTCCTTAAGGCAAATAACTGTTGGGGCTCTAATTTATATCTGATCGAAAATTAGCCGTCATTATGCGCTCCATTAGCAGCATCTTTAATGTGCTTCTAAGCACCATTTGTCAAGCGGCTTGTTAATATCCTTCAAGTCTTTAAAGTTGAGAGCTCATTAAAGAGTGCGCTCTGTTATTGATGTAATTTAGATGAGTTTGGAAGAGCAAGTACACCATGCCTTGAATGGGCAACCTCCAGAAGCCAGGGCAAGGGGCCATTTGGTGACCAAGTTCACTATGAATGATTTCCCAGAAGCCTTCACGCTTCTCTGACAGCAGGTCTCTTGGACATGCAGAGGAGTTTTTGAAGGCCCATACCCCCTGACCTAGGTGTAAGTCATCCCTTTCTTTGGGAAGGCCTGTGTTTATCTTCAGTGTTTTCTTTTTTCTCATTGATTCATATTTACTGTGGCTCACTGAACCTTGTGAGAAGGAGTGGGGAGCATAGAAAAATGGGCCTTAATATAAGGTCCTTGATGAGAGAATTTGCCAGTTTTCTTTTCTTTGTTTCTTCACACCTCCATCCCTTATTTAGTGCCTAGTTGTTTACTTCCTGAGGTCTGCCCTTTATTCCACAGAGTAGAGGAAGTAAACATCCATTGAGAAAACCATAGAATGAAAGAGAGATACTGCCCTTGAACCTATTTTGACTGAGGTACAGTAAACCCGCTTAATTATGTACATATTATTACATTATCTATCAACCACCCCATCAGAAGAGCATAAAGGCCAATAAATTACCTCAGTTATTTATCTGAAAATCCATATATTTTGTCATTTTCTTTCTGGAGGAGATTATGTTAGTGTAACACAATAAAGAAAACCATTAGCACAGCCAGAAAATTGCAACTGAGTGCAACAATAATTCCACTAGCAGGAATAAATAACAGTTTAGAAAGCTGCATTTTGTCCTGGATTTTCTGGTAGGTTGTATCAGCCTTCCTTTGAATCAAGTCCTGAGTGGATCTGTGAATCCTGCTATGAGGGGTTTAGTAAGATTTCCTACACCTGCCTTCCCCGCTTCTAACTCTTAAATTAAAAGACAAACATTCAAACCATCATGATTTTTGAACCCCACTTCTCTCTCTCCTCTAAATTCACTTCCCCTCCTGAGACCTTCTGGGGACTCAGAGATTAATGCAAGATAATGAAAGACATTAGGCATCTTATTCTCTCCTCTAAATTTCCAAGATTCTTTCAGCCCTGGAAACTTGTGTGAAGATGGCTCTACTTTATCAGACTGAATAAAAATAAAACCAAGAGTTTAGGAACTGGATGGGGGTGGGGTTGGTCCAAATACCTCCAAGTCTTCTTTAAGCCCCTCTCTCCCCTTTACCTCCCTCTTCGAGAATAATCTCATTTTCATCATTTGTTGAACAGCTTATTCTTGCAGTCCACACCTTAAGAGAGTTTATTACTCGCACGTGGAGAAAGAGAAGGGAGAAAGAAAGATATAATAAGATCAATCTAAGGACATATTGAGGTCATATAACAGCACAAATATTCTCAAGTGCTCTGTATAATGTGCAGTGGGGATTTTGGGCAGTTTTATTGTGTGGTAGGATCCTCATCTCCGTTGTTTTTTACAGGATTCCTCCAGGCTAAAGTAATAAAGCGAGTAATTAGAATGCTAAAGACAGATGTAAATAACAGGAATGAGACAGCGGTGACAGATGAGCGGCTGGGTCAGGAAAGAGCCCAGTTGGTGGAAATGACACGGCTCCCCCGCTCCGGATCCCCTCCCCCACGCCATTCCCTTTTTCTCTTTCGGCCTCTGCTCCCTCCTAGCCGTGGCCTTAGGCGGCCGACCGGGGACACGCCGGTCAAAATTGCAGCGGCGAGGCGCATCGTGGCTGCGGTCCCCGGAAGCCGGGGCCCTGGAGCGGGGTCCGTCCCGAGCCTGGAAGGCTGCAGGCTCGACCCCTGATCGGCCTCGAGGTGGGCGCCACTCGGGCACCAGGGCCTTCCCTGGGGCCCGTCCCAGGCCGCCGGGACTTGCGGGTGGTCTCAGTCCCTGGCCTCGCGGCCCCCGCCCGCCCCTGGCCCCGCAGCCGCGCGCGCGCCTCCAGCCTGCGCCCCCGGCCACCGCCTCCCGGGCACCAACTGGCGCGGCGGCTAAGCGCGGCCCCGCTTCGTCCTAGCGTCAGCCCCGCTGCCTTCGGGCCTGGGTCGCCTTTTCTCTCAAACCAGGGCGGAGAGGCGCAGGAGGTGCCTTCACCGCCCGCTTGGGCCCAGGAAGCCCAGCAGGCCGATCTTTGGCACCTCGGCCAGCGGAGCCGCCGCGACCCAAAACCTGGGAAACGTCCCAAGCCTGCCCGGTCTGCGCCGGGGTCTTGAGTCACACGCTGAGAGCGCCTCATAGGCCTTCATTTGACTCCCAAGGCCACTCCTCAGGACCCAGCCTTTACTGATGTAAACGTTACATTACCCCGCCCTAGGACCCGAGAAAAACAACTCTCCCTGCCCTTCGACAAATGTGCCTTTCCCAGCCCTGACCTACCGACCACTGGGCGTGTAAGAGCAAACGCAGTAATTCCCGAACGAACCAGCTTCAAAGCCCTCCCAACAATTTAAATAGATCGAGCAGCCTGGTCTAAAGTTCCTTGTATGCAAGTGCAAAAGCGTTAAGTGCTACCTAACCTCTCTCTTTGACGTTAGAGAAAGAAGAATCAGGTCTGAATCGGATCTCTTAACAGGTCATTTAGTTCCAAAAACCCCACAGACAACTCCCATGATCTGGTTGCCAGAGAGCCCCTCTTCCCCCGTTTGTCTGACAATTTCTAGCAGGGCTGCGGGCTTTTGGAATGGGTGTGATTAAGCGTGCACAGAAGTGACCACACACCACCATTCTGTGTTAGCTTTAGAGGCCCAAATACCTTCTGTTTAGCATCAGTACTCTTCTGACTACAACACACGTGCATCAAACAAATGTAAAACCCCAGAGTGAGCCAGATTAGGCGAGGAGGCAGTCCCGATCTCCCTGGTTATGTAGGTCCTGGGATAGGTGAGCTCCTGCTGGGATGGGTCAGCAGGTGCTTATGAAAGGTAGTGACAGTGACCTCTGCCCAGGGATTTCTCCACTACTTCCTGGATCATTAACATCAGTTATGCCCACCGGTGGAGGAAGAGAACCTTTCTTTCAGATTTTTAAAAAAGAGGCATGTAAACAAGAGGGGCAAAATGAGAAATACTTATTTATCAATTTTGGGTTTAATTTTTTAATACCTACTCAATAAATGTATTTGCATAATTTGTATTGCTACATGTGATAGATGCCTTAACCTGTTTCAGGTTATTCAGACTGATTATTATTTTGGTTCGAGTTAAAATTTATTTTTAAACAACCATCTCTTTCTTAAAAAAAAAACAAAACACTGGGGAATGGTTGTATTTGTGAAACTGGTGATGATGATGATCACTATTCTTATGCTCTGAGGTCAGATCTATAGGTCAGATTTTTTGAGGCTTTTGTTAAGTCTATTCTTAATAAAAATAAAGTATTTCAGGTAGGCGTGGCTAAAGAACTCAATGTCTTTCCTAGATGAAAGTTTATCACTCAAAGGTACTGATGAGGGATCACAATAGAATTTACCGAAAATTGGCAGGTTCCTCTGGACCGTATGTCTCTATCTCTAGTAACTGGAGGTCTGATCGGTTATAAAAGGACTGGTCTTAGAAAACGGAATTGGGCCTAAAACTAATGCCTCTGAAGAAAGGTCTTGGATTCATGGATAAATTCTCCCTGCTCGTGTGTGCCCTCAGGAGCTGAAATGTGGGTCTGCCTGGAATTTTGATGCAGTCATATCTCCGATAGCCGTCTTCACTTACTCATGTGAAGAAGCATCATACGTGTGGACCAGGAGTCATGCGGGTCCAGCCCATTGAGGTGGAGGATAGTGGTGAGGATAATGCCTCAGGCAAGGCTGTGTTGTAAATATGTGGCACAAAGTCCTCATGGCTGAGGTAGCTCTGTGAATGGAAATGAGGAAAAGCAGGAGTGCTGGGAAGGAGTTAGAGGTCATGTCAGCTCGGTCCACTTTTATAGGGGATGAGAATCGCTTCTTGGTTTCCTCTTACCTGTGTGAGAGACCTTTACTGTGTGCAGAACTTCCTTCTGTTACTGAAGTTTCAAACGTTAGGTTGTAACTCATTAGTGGGTAATGGGCTCAATTTAGGGGGCTGTGAGTACATAAAGAAGAAATTTTAAAAATGAAATACAATAGAAACATTCGATTTGGACCACACATTGTGAGAACAAGTTTTGTTTCAGGAAACTTTACTTTTTATTTTATTTATGTCCATGTGCCTATATTGGGCCATAGTGTAAAATGTATTTTTTAGCGTTTGTTTTAATCTAAAACATTTGAAAACCATTGTTGTAGGGCCCGCGCTCTGTTCTACCTTATCCGAGAACTCTTTCTGGGTTATGCCCGTCCGTAACGTTTTATAGTTCTTTTTCCCATCACCATTTATTTGGGCCACTTACTTGATGCTTCTCTCATGTGTTTTTGTATCATTCATTTCTCATGTGTACATGTCTTTCTGCCTAATTGAATCAAAACTTCAAAGGCGTATATGTTAGGCTTCTTTGTGTACTTCACGGTTTCCAATGTGGTGCTGAGCCCAGTGCACGAATAGAGATGCCTGATTCTGTGCTTAGCAAAAGCAAGCCAGACTTCAGCTCACGTGCCACCTTTTCAGGGATGCATTTCTTCTTTTTAAAATTTTTTAAAATTTTTAAAGATTTTTTATTTATTTGACAGAGAAAGAGACAGCGAGAGAGGGAACATAGCAGGGGGAGTGGGAGAGGGAGAAGCAGGCTCCCCACGGCAGGGAGCCCAACGTGGGGCTCCATCCCAGAACCCTGGGATCATGACCTGAGCAGAAGGCAAACATTTAACTGACTGAGCCACCCAGGTGCCCCTCTTCTTTTTTTAAAACAAGAAGTTTATTTAAACAACAAGATGCTTGACTTGAAGGGAAAACTAGTTAGGAATCATTTTTTTTTAAAAGATTTTATTTATTTATTTGACACAGAGAGAAATCACAAGTAGGCAGAGAGGCAGACAGAGAGAGAGGAGGAAGCAGGCTCCCTGCTGAGCAGAGAGCCCAATACGGGGCTCGATCCCAGCACCCTGGGATCATGACCTGAGCTGAAGGCAAAGGCTTAACACACTGAGCCACCCAGGCACCTGGAATTGTTTCTTTCAGAGGAATTTAAAGGATGCATTTCTTAACCTGTTCCCCACCTCTACTCCAGCCTAGATCATGTCCCCCTGATACTAGCTCCCACAGCACCATGGGATGCCTTCCTAACACTTATTGGGGTTTGAATATAAATATTTGTGTCACAAGGTGATTTGTGTCCTCCACTAGGGGGAGGACACAAATGGGCCACATCTGTTGATCTCACATGTACCTAACACAGTATTTGACCAATAGTGGACACTTAATCAATATTTGTTGACTGACTGACTGATGGACTGATAGGCTGAACGACCTAAAGAATGATGGCTGATCTGGCAGAAGCAGTGTCCCTTTCTTGTTATCAGAGAGACTTTTTGCTAATGAACATAAGATAAGAAGGGAAGAGTCAGATCTAATGATTTGAGAAAGATAAACTTTTGCGTGGTGGTGTCTCTCTCTCTCTCTCTTTAAGATTTATCCATTTATTTGAAAGAGAAAGTGTGCACGCACAGGTCCGAGCTGTCAGAGGAGGGGTGGGACAGTGGGTCAGAGGGAGAAGCAGACTCCCCTGCTGAGCAGGGAGCCCAGTGAGAGGCTTGATCCCAGGACCCTGGGATCAGGACCTGAGCCGAAGACAGATGCTTAACTGACTGAGCCACCCAGGCGCCCCACATTATTATTTTTTTCTAATTACACTAGCAGTGTGCTATCTTGGTTTACTTGCATCTGGTTATAGAAGTGAGTTCATATAAGAAGCAGCTATGTGAAGGACATCTTGCAACCTCTGAATAACTGCTTTGGAGAAAAAGGATTCTGTTGTGTGCAGTTCAGTTTGTGACCTACATAAGAAACCTCTTTCAGAACTTGTAAACCATTTCTCCTTCTTCATAAACCACTAGTCCTTTGATTAGATAAATGAGGGCTCTACCCCTGGGATTCCCTCTTTGTCCTGGCTGATAGTGCAGATCTAAGATTTGGGTTAAAATACCATAGGATTTCCCTCGTTTGTGGAATTGAAGAAACAAAACAAACAATTGTGGGGAGAAAAGGGGAGAGGCAAACCAAGAAACAGACTCTGAACTACAGAGAACAAACTGATGTTTCCCAGAGGGGAGGGGGGAAGGGGGAGGGGTTAAATAGGTGCTGGGGATTAAGGAGGGCGCTGGTGATGAGCACCAGGTATTGTATGGAAGTGTCGAATCACCGAATTTTACACCTGAAACTAATAATACACTGTATGTTAACTAACTGGAATTTGAATAAAAACTAAAACCAAAATACAATCAGTGTCCCGTCCCCCGCCCGTGCCTCCCCCCCCTCCCCCGTTTATCTTCTTGTTCTCTAGGTTCTTAGAACTTGTGGGGTTTGTTATTTATTTATTTGTTTGTTTTTTAATTTGATTGTGTGCTTTCTGGTTTTATTATACTTATATCAGCATACTATAGGAAACCATGTCATGCCTCGGCTTTGCATGCAAAGCCAAATAAATTGTCATGCAAATTCCAAATAAATTTAGATTGTAATCTTCCTAGCTGTGTGATCTTAGGAAAGTAACTTCACTGTGTCTTACTATTTGCATTTGTAAAATGAGACCACTACCATTTTTGTCATTGTTTTAATTAAGATCTGAGTTACCAACACAGTGTTCAGCACATTTTAGGTGCTCA
>CM053604.1:104349936-104414908 GCA_028646535.1 Procyon lotor
TACTCTTTGATGCATTTGTTTGAGAATTTTAGGTTTATGCATGTTTACTGTAAACATTTCTTACCTCAATGAAAACCATACTCTATCCATTACCCCTTTATTGAGAATAGATACTCTTTTGGTTTCTAGAAAGCAGGATATTAGAACTAGAAGAGGAAAATTTTTCCTTTTCTTATTTTACAAGGATGGTATGCTTTTATTTTTAGAATCAACACATTTTTGAGAAGTTTAGTTAGTTGCAATCTGGGCAAAATTTCTCTTTACCCTTTCCGTGGAACTATATGATAGTATTTTCTGCACTAATGTTTCAAGGATGTTTTACATTTATTATTTGCAAAATGCATCAATTTAATGCTTTGGGAAAATGTATTTGGGAGTGAAATAGCCACCCCATGCTTTAATGATTGTGGGTGTCAATAGTGATCACTTTGCAAGAGAAGAAGCTCATAGTGTTAATAAAGCGGAGAGAATGATAGCATGTCAATAAGCTTCAGCTATCTATTTAAAAGTCTTATTTGCTTTTAATATATAATAATCTGGCTGCTGTATAACAATTCAGGCCCTACATTTCCCAGCAGCTGGGGAGCTGGCTTTGGCTGTGCGTTGCCCTGCAGGACTTGGCTAGGAGCCAGGCCACAAGAAAAGGCAGTGTGGAAGTCAGGTGAGGAGAATTAGTTAAGCTTTTAATTAACTCACCCTTTCCTATTGTAAGGGATGTGTAGAGACTCAGATCTTCAGTTATACCTCAAATGCCCAAGCTAAGGTACACATTGACAGAAGCAATAAAACCATTTCCTGAGCTTCAAGTATGAGAGTGCAGAGGTAAAGCAAGGCTATATATTAAGACCCACTCAGCAGACCCAGGAGTCTGCAAGAATGTGTAAGGAGATGGAGAGATGTGGGGCACTTCAAGGAGCGGGGAGTTCTTTTCTTTTTAAAGATTTTATTTATTTATTTATTTATTTGACAGAGAGAGATCACAAATAGGCAGAGAGGCAGGCAGAGAGAGGGGGAAGCAGGCTCCCTGCTGAACAGAGAACCCGATGTGGAGCTCGATCCCAGGACTCTGAGATCGTGACCTGAGCTGAAGGCAGAGGTTTACCCACTGAGCCACCCAGGCACCCTGGAGCTGGGAGTTCTAATCCAGCCATTGCTGCCACCCTTCTCTGGGTAGAAGGCATTTGTGTTATGAGAGTAATAAGACCTTTCAACACATTCCACATATACATCTGTATGTAGTTAACCTAGATACAACTGGACACATTACTTTATTTATACCTGTGGACTATTGCACTTGGTGGGGGGGGGGTCCTTTGTCTGGGCATGTGCTAAACCTTTTATTTTTATTTTATTTTATTTTTAAAAAGATTTTATATATTTATTTGACAGAGAGAGAGCACGAGCAAGGGGCGCATTGGAGTGAGAGGGAGAAGCAGGCTTCCCGCTGAGCAGAGTCCGATGCAGGGCTCCATGTGGGGCTTGGCAAGGGGCTCCATCCCAGGTCGCTGGGATCATGACCCGACCCACTTAACCTACTAAGTCACCCAAGCAACCCTCGTTCTAAACCTTTTAAATCTCCTAATTCTTATGGATCACAGTTTTGCATCATCATACACTTATGCGGCCACCGTCTCTGAAGTCAACTTCTAAATATTTAATGACGAGAATGTTTACGGTTAACACATAAGAAGAAGTCCTGAAAGAGGACACGCTAAAGCTGGTTAATCTCGTGTGAAAGCAAACTATTATCCACTGCAAGAAAGGGAGGAAGTGACCTATAACCTAGTGCAGTATGGAGCATGATCTACAGAGCAGAACTGGTCATTGGAGTCTCAGACTCTCGGACAAATGCAGACCAGCCAGTCGTGTAGGTAAGCTAAGTGGGAGGAGTCAAGGACATGGTTGGCAGCTAAGGCAGCTGCTTGTGACTTCCCCTGGGAGTCTGAGGACAGAGCTGAGGAGCGTGTGAACTCAGGAGACCCTGATCTTAATTTATTGTTTGGGGCATTTAGCAGACATTACGTATGGATATAAAAATGACAAGAGTTGACTTATCAGGTGTTATTTTTCAAATACAAATGATAGAGTTTAAATTGCACTTTAGTAATTTGGATTTAAAATGTCAGTTCCGGGGCGCCTGGGTGGCTCAGTGGGTTAAAGCCTCTGCCTTCGGCTCAGGTCATGATCTCAGGGTCTTGGGACTGAGCCCGACATCGGGCTCTCTGCTCAGCCGGGAGCCTGCTTCCTCCTCTCTCTGCCTGCCTCTCTGCCTACTTGTGATCTCTCTCTGTCAAATAAAAATAAAATCTTTAATAAATAAAATAAAATAATAAATAAATAAATAAATAAATAAATAAATAAATAAATAAAATGTCGGTTCCCACATTATCTAAAGGTAAACAGCTTCCTCCATTCCGTCCTTCACTTCTTCCTTCTTTAGTGTCCCTCCCCATACTTTCTGTTCCTCTTATTCATTCTCCCTCTCAAGACTCTTTCTTTTTTCCTTAGCACAGATTTTACCTCAAACTGATTCTACATTAGAGTGGTTATTTACATTTTATCATATAGCTAAATTTTAGTAGCTAAAAATTTTCCATGAAAATGTTAAATGATTTTTTTTTTTTTGCTTTTAATTACTAACATTTTGATTTTATAGTTGGGCTTAAAGGCTTAGTGTACGTGATAAGCACATTGGTAAATTGAAGAATTTTAAATTCATCCTGTGAGAAGGACCCAAGGGAAAGAGAGTTAGCGAGCTATAACAGAAAATCTTGGATTCATTGTGCCCTATGTTTTGAAGCACAGCAGCTAAGGCTTTGTAAAAAGGCTTCCATAGAGTACTAAACCGTTATAGCCAAAATAAGTTTGAGGAACAATTTAATCCAAACTTCCCATATTATAGGAACAAAGAGATGAAGTGACTTATCTGAGATCACATAGCAAGCCAGCAATGTAACTGGTGCTCGGCTTCAGGTAGAAGGAGCGTACCTTATGTGTCTTTTCACCAGATGATGACCTTGTAGGAAATAAGGGTAACGTAAAAGCAAAGAACTTATTACAATTATTAGCCACTATATTTGCACCTCTGTCAGACTTAGTTTCAAAGCAGTTTTTCATTTCGATGACTGTGAGGCTGCACTCTGAGAGACCATGGCAAGGAACTAGACTATTGTCTTTCAGTGTAAGTAGAGGGGGCAGCTGTCGCCTGGGCCTCTGTCTCTGAAGCTGTCACTTCCCTGTTGCACTTCTCAGACAGGGGTCTGGCCCTACTGATCTCTTGGCCAGGAGATAATTCTTAACGACCTTCCTCATCCTCCTGAGTAGAAACTTAGAGAGTGATGTGAATCACAGTACAAATGGGTTATGTTGAGGTTAGGCAAGAAGAGGGATATATGTGGTTTTGGAGTGGGATAGGTGAAGTCAGTATACACAGCTCAGGGTCAAGGGATGGGAAGGTCTGAACTGTGGGGTAGGGCTGGGGAGACAGCTGCTAGACCTTGCCTTAATCTTAGAAAAAGTTGCTTCTGGGTGGGGGGTTGGGTGAGCCTGGTGGTGGGTATTGAAAAGGGCACATATTGCATGGAGCACTGGGTGTGGTGCATGAACAATGAATCTTGGAACACTGAAAAAAATTAAATTAAATGTAAAAAAAAGAGTTGTTTTGTTTCATTCTGTACAAGTTAAATTCATCCTTAAAGAAATAGCTGGCCTGCTCTGCATGCTGTATAATGATGTTTTGTGTCTGATTGGTATAGATTTTAGAAAATTAGAGAAGCAAATATTCCTGCCTCTTATGATTGCCTAGCATGTACCTCATTCTGTATGTGCCTTTTCAGTTTGTTCACTTACCTGGAGCAGGTAAAGGACATCGGATCTCTATAGCATGCCGTAATTTTTGAAATAAATGACTGATTTCGAGAAACATTTCATAAATTTGAGATGAGAAGTTCAAAAACACTCATCGTATATTTAAATGCTTGAGTTTTATCATTTATTAAACCTTGAAGTGAACGATATTTCATTATTAAAATTATATATGTTTGTAATAGGAACTATGGTAATAATGAAACACTTAAAATATGATATAATAATATTTCTAAAGGATAAAAGGCCACTCATTGCCTCACTACCCAAAGTCTATTAATATTTTGGAGTTGATTGGTTCTTCTATCTTTTCTACCTACTTATTTTTCCAGAATTGTATGTATAGATTTTTTTTTAAAAGATTTTATTTTTATTTATTTGGCAGAGAGAGAGATCACAAGCAGGCAGAGAGGCAGGTAGAGAGAGGGGGAAGCAGGCTCCCTGCTGAGCAGAGACCCTGATGTGGGGCTCGATCCCAGGACTCTGAGATCATGACCTGAGCTGAAGGTAGAGGCTTTAACCCATTGAGCCACCCAGGCGCCCAGAATTGTATGTATAGATTTGTATATTTTGCTTTGTCACAGAGGTCAAGAATCCTGGTAGCAGGCAGTGTTCTTTATTACGGCAACATTGGACTCTATCATGAAGTTATAACTTACCCATTTGTTTTCCTTTTTTGGGCACATAGAAGACTGAGTGTAATATTTGGTAGGTAGATGATATTCTAGTATACTTCTTGATACGTATGACCTCTGGGTTTGGACTCTTTCCTTAGCATGGATAGGAGTCATGAATTTACAGAGTCTTGATGGATGCTGTCAAATTACTTCCCCCCAGTTTAGCAGTTTACACTTGGGGCATCTGAAGTTCTGTGCATCAAGTATCCCTTCATTCCTCCTGCAGTAAGAGTACCTGCTTTGTTTTGATTTGCCTCACTCACTGATGGGATTGTGGAAACGGGTGTGTGTGTGTGTGTGTGTGTGTGTGTGTGTGCGCGCGCGCGCGCACTACCAAGCAGCAGCATATCTCCCCAGCTTTTAACAACCCTGATCTAATCAGGACACATGATTCAAGTTAGGCCAATTAGACTTCTTTTCTTGAGTCTTTACTAAAGGTGGAGGTATTCTGTCCTCTGGTGATATAACTTAGAGCTTTCTGCTACCAGGATTCCTGGAGTAGGACAGAAATTCTGTGATTGGAGAGAAGGGCAATACGAAGGGAAGTGAGAGGAAGAGGAATGAGGAAAGGGGCAAGGGGAGAGGGGAAAGAAGTAGGAGAACAGAGGAGAGAGGAGACAACTGAGTTCTTCAATTCATTTATTCCTGGCATCAAAGGCATCCATGTCCTTTCCAGTTACATAAGCCAATAAATCCTTTTCTGTGGTTAAGTTAGTTTGAAGAGGATTTCTGTGGCTTGTTTCTGAAAGAGTTGTAGTGTACATTCCCACTTTTCCCTATACTTTCAGTTTATTTATTTATTCTTAAAAAGATTTTTCATCATTAAGTAATCTCTACAGGCAACAAACTCCCAACCCCGAGATTAAGAGTTGCACGCTCTAATGACTGAGCCAGTCAGGCGCCCCTCTATAGTTTCAGTTTAAATGAAAAATCTATAGCATAAATGTCCTACTCTACCTTGCACTGATACCAAGTGTTAATCATAATTAGCATCAGTATTAATTACAATGCACATCAAAGCTTAAACTAAAAATCCTAAGTTGGCTAGCATTTGAATCAAGATTAGTGACAACAGGAGTAAACACGTTTTAAATTGATAAATGAGGTTTTGAATGAGTATTAAAAGTTCATGGGACACTTATTCTTCACCTTAAATTTAATATGATAGGTTTGTAACTTTTTCTTTTCTCTCCATCCCTCTTTAATTCTTAGGTAGAAAAATTCCAAGAAAAGATTAATGTTTTGCTATTATTGAACTCTTGATTTTTTCACAAAAAGAAAATATTATATTTATTTCCTTCAAGAGCGTCCAATATATTTCTTAGTTTTTCCTAATGTTTGGGTTGTATCTAGGACTATACTTGAAGGTACGTTATGTTCATTCCAAGGTATCTTGAGATGCTGCCAAAATGGGTTGATTGATGTGTGCCATTGATTTGAGCAATCCCTAAAAGTTTTCCACCATAAAGTGGATATGAGAAAGTCTCTATAGAGTATAAGAGGGGGAGGGACTTGGGTTAAAATAGTTGGATTCTCAAAGCCTTTAAAATGCTAATTTGCTAATACTCCAAAGGGAACTGCAAAAGGCCGAACATTTTTATTTTTTATTTTTATTGTACTTTATTTTTAAGATTTTATTTATTTGACAGAGAGCAAGAGAGCACACGGGGGAGTGGCAGAGGCAGAGGGAGCGGGAGAAGCAGGCTCTCTGTGGAACGTGGGGCTTGATTCCTGGACCCTGGGATCACAACCCCAGTGAGCAGAAGGCAGTCACTTAACCAACTGAGCCACCCAGACTTTTCAAAGGGCCGAACATTTTTAAACCATGAGACACCTTTTTCACTTAACATTTCATTGGCTTTGTGTTTGGTTTAGGAAATACAGCAGTGATCAAGATGAGCAGTTTCTTTGTTTCCACAGAATTTGTATTACTTAGAAGTCATTTATTCTGCTGAACGTGCATACAAATGAGCACTTGTAGAACATATACCTATATATTTGAAAGCTATACATTAAGCTTTTAACAAATTGTTCACATTGTTCAAATGTGTTCCATGCTCTTGCCTTGACTGATATGTCAGCAAAAATGACCTGGAAGACCAAGCTTTCATTTAGAAATTTTTGGATTCCTTGGTGTTTTGTGATGGTGAAGGGAAAGCATGTTCCTGGCTCTCTGCTCCTGGGCTTCTTCCAAACCCAAAAGAAGTTTTGCTTGCTATTTATGAATACCACAGCGCTTGCATCCAAAGTCTACCCCCCTGGTAGTGAGGAAACCCAGAGCACAGAGGGTGGTGGGGGGCAGGTAGGGTAGGGGTTCCCCATATTTTGTTCTAAGGGTAATACCACTTACTACATCACCTGTGCAGATCCTTGTTCTGAGGGAAACAGACTGAGTTCGCCATTTTGAAAACAGCAACAACCTTGAGAAGATGGTACTATAGGGTTTTGATTTAAATGTACTTAGTGTTGTCTTTGTGACAAGAGGCAGATTAGAACTTGAAACAGTTACCATAAAGGATGGGAATTATATTAAATGAATCTGCCTCTCTTCCAGAAACCAGATTTCAACTTAGCATATTTCGTCTTAAACCCGGCAGTAATTGATAAAAGACTTCTGAACACCAAGGACCTACCCAGAGCACAAGCATTTGTTTCTGTAAGAGGTTGAGAGCTACCATTTAGTCAGTGTTTGGAAATAAGTAGCATGGGGGTGCCTGGGTGGCTCATTCAGTTAAGCGCCCGACTCTTGATTTTGTTTGGCTCAGGTCTTGACTCAGGGTTGTGAGATGGAGCTCTGCGAGGGGCTCTATGCTGGGTGTGGAGTCTGTTTAAGATTCTGTCTCCCTCTCCTTCTATCCTTTCCTACACAACCACCCACCCACCCACGACACCAGTCTCTCCCTCTCAAAAAGAAGGGAAGGGAAGGGAAGGGAAGGGAAGGGAAGGGAAGGGAAGGGAAGGGAAGGAAAAGGGAAGGGAAGGAAAAGGAAAGGAAAGGAAAGGGAAGGGAAGGAAAAGGAAAGGGAAGGGAAGGAAAAGGAAAGGGAAGGGAAGGGAAGGGAAGGAAAAGGGAAGGGAAGGAAAAGGAAAGGAAAGGAAAGGAAAGGAAAGGAAAGGAAAGGAAAGGAAAGGAAAGGAAAGGAAAGGAAAGGAAAGGGAAGGGAAGGGAAGGGAAGGGAAGGAAAAGGAAAGGGAAGGGAAGGGAAGGGAAGGGAAGAGAAGAGAAGAGAAGAGAAGAGAAGAAAAGAAGAAGCACATATTGTTAGTAAGCTGAAATAATAGCAAGTAGCAAGGAAAGGAGAAAATGCAAAAACTTGACAGAAGAACTATAAAAGCACAGTCATCAGTGGCCATCAGGTATATAGGAACAAACAACCATACACCCCTCAATCCTTGTTCCGTGGGACTTTATGGTAGCTCCATGAGTTTCCATAGATTTAGAGCTAAATTATTTTTGTTTTACTCTTTATTAAAAAAAGATAATGTGGTACACAGAGGTTTTGTACATGTTTAAAATGAAAAAAATATTTAGAGATAGTGGTTCCTTGTTACTAGTAATATTCACTTTTGCAGCATACCTAATGAGTAAATTGACCTATTTATAGTTCCTGAAAATTTCCAGATTAATGGCATTCTCTAGCATGAGAATTATCACACTTACACTTAAAATCTGGCACAGCATGGCTTATTTTTCATTTTTTAGAAAGATTTATTTATTTATTTTAGGAAAAGAGGGAGAGGGAGATTAGTAGAGTCCCCGCTGAGCATGGAGCCCAATGCTGGACTCGAGGCTCTATCTCAGGACCCTTAGATCATGACTGAAATCAAGAGTTGGATGCAAGAGTCAGTCACTTATCTGACTGAGCCACTCAGGTGCCTCGACTTCTTTTTTCTTATTTTTCTTTTAAAGGAAGCTGTCCTTTAGCATTCTCTTCCCCACGATGCATGGAGTCCTAGGAAGTCTTTTGAAGAAAGCATATACTGGGGTGTAATGGAGGGTATGCTAAGACTACTTAGTCTTAGGATTCATTCCTGCCCACTGATTAACCAGCTTTTTTGGGCTTGAACAATGTTTGCTAAAGAATATTGACAGGCTGGATCGTTGCTGATTGCACCTGACTAAAAGTTCCCTTAGTTTTGCTTAGAATATGTTGCGGGTGTTTTCTGGAAGCGTTTTGTGATCTGAGTCGGACAAAATGTTTATTTGCCAGTAGATTTAGTGGATGAGAGGGAAGAACAGTGAACAGGCAGGCATTATGTATGTGCCATGAATTTAAGTCATTGATAGACATCAGCTATGACAATACTATGGCACAGATTTCTTTATTTTCAGCAGCTGAGGTTCAGAGACATGAATTATACTTGATTGCACAATATCTCCTCACAGAAATTGTAAGGAGAATGGCATGCCCTAATAGGGCTTATTTACACGGAACACCCTAGTTCACTGTTTCCCCTCTGGCTTTTCTTAAACAAGCAATTTATTCTCAACAGTTTTAAATTTAAAATCAATATTTCTAATAAAATAGTTTTACACTTTTCATCTTTATGTATGGACATGTATTGGAAGAGAATCCAAATGAGTTTAAGCAATCAAGACGAGGCTATCAATAAAAACATTCTAGAGAAGTCTATGAAAATGAAGTATTTTTGTTTATCTCTCAACACAAAAATATATAGGGATGGACACATTGTGTAAGTTTTATCCATTAATTAGATATGAAGTAGTAAAGCTGGCTTCAGGGAAATTAAGTGAATTAATTTTTGTAATACAAAATGTTAAAAATCTACTAAAGTATACATTTCGAAGTCTAGCGTTCCCTCATGTCTGTTTTCCCTGTTACCCCGACCCACTTTTATTAGATTTTTGTGTATCCTTCTACTGAGTTTGGACAAATGTGCAATGACAGGCATCCACCTTAGAGTATTGTATAGAGTATTTTCACTGCCCTAAAAATTCTCTGTGCTCTGCCTAGTCATCCTTCCCCCTACTCCCAAGCCCCGATATGTTTACTCTCTCCATAGCTTTGCGTCTTCTAGCACTCCATGTAGTTGGAATCGTATAGTATGCAGTCTTTTCAGATTGGCTTCTTTCACATGGTAATATGCATTTAAGATTCCTCCGTGTCTTCCATGGCTTGATAATTCATTTTAGTGCTGAACAATATTCTATTGTCTGGATGTACTAAATTAATGGAGAATAATTAAAGTACTATCTCAATGTAAGCACTTAGAGCAACTGTAGGAATCCTTACAAATTTCTGGACTCCAAGGTAAATTTTCTGTACTTGGTCTACTAAAGCATTCCATCCATGAGGAGTACTCAGTACTTACTTTAAAAGAGCAAATTGCTCAAATTATTTTCAAACAACCAAATGAATTTTTAAAAATTTGACATCCTACTTGTTTCCAGGTTTTGCTGATTATACAGAAAGCTGCTGTAAACGCCTACGTACAGATTTTTGTGAGGACATAAGTTTTTAACTCCTTTGGGTAAATACCAAGGATCATGATTGCCAGATTGTATGGTAAGAGTATGTTTGGTTTTTCAGAAACTGCCAAACTGTCTTCCACAATGGCTGTCCATTCCCACTATCAACGTATGAGAGTAGCTTGTTTTTGTTTTAAGTCTTGTTTTTGTCTTGTTCTCGTTGATAATGATGACTTATTCTCTTCCATAGCCCACTATAGATAAAGTATTGATATGTATCAATATATATACCCAATAACTTCTTTAGATTCTGAAGCCCCCTGAAACCAAAATGTTTGAAAGCCATATTCTTGGTACTCTGTAAGTATTGGGCAATTTGAAAGAGTGAGGTCTGGAGGGTGAGGGCCAATTATTCATCAGGTTTTTGTTGTTGTTATGTGCATGTTCTATTCTGAGTCAACCAGGTTTCCATTGCCACAGTAGAAGTTTGTAAGCTTTAGAATAGTGCATCAACTGAGCTAAACTATTATGAACATTGTTCAGTCCTCTCCTTTCTATTTTTACCATTTTTTTTCTAGCTAGATGATTCCTGTTCATATCAATGTCTTTTATGTCTTAAATAGCCTTGTTTTTATTATTTTATTTGTAATTCACAACAAAACCCACTTTTTCCAAGTCTATTCATTTTTTCTTAAAGATTTTATTTATTTGAGAGAGAGTGAGAGTGAACTCGCTCCCTCTCTTTCTCTCACTCTTGCTGTGAGAGGGAGAGGGAAAAGGAGAAGCCGACTCCCCGCTGAGCAGAACACCTGGCACCAGGCTCCATCCCAGAATCCCTGAGATCATGACCTGAACTGAAGGTATATGTGTAACTGACTGAGCCACCCAGGTGTCCCTGTTTTGTTTTTGTTTTTTTAAAGCCTTTATTTTTAAGTAATCTTTACACCTAATGTGAGGCTCAAACCCACGATCCTGAGATCAAGAGTCACATGCTCCATTGACTGAGCCAGCCAGCCCCACCTCCTCCCACCTTTTTAAGTGAAATTGACATTTTTGGGTTTTTTAATTTGTTTTTTTTTCTTTAAAGATGTTTTATTCTTAAATAAATCCAAGTCCATTCTGAGGCATTGCTATGACCATGTAGGGGGTGTATATTGGGAATGGGAGATGGCTCTGTGTGGTTACCTCGTGGCCTCTGGGCAGCTGTATAAGTGGTAGTGGGCTATAGAAGAGAATAAGTCATCATTATCAAGGAGAACAAGACAAACAGCAGCGTGGTCCACTGAGCATCTTTATGTCCAATCTCTGGTTTTTCGTATCTGGGCAAACTTAGAAGTCTGAAGATAAAGAATTTGTGTACGTATTTATGTGGATTTGGGATAAGTTGCTGTCTAGGAAATAGATGTTTTTCATAATTCCTTTTAGAGATGTGCCCATGGTTTGGCATTAGCCTAAATATTTGGCCAAAATTTTTGTCTTTGGTTTAGAGGACAATTGCCTACTTCAATTGTCACCCTGTATGTTTGCAGAATCAGCAGTGTGGTCCTATAGGTTCCTATCTCGTTGAATCTTCATAGCAATGCCAACAACAGGAACAAAGCATATAATTCAGATTTATTGCTTCTATCTGAATATTCTCTTTCAAATGTAGATATATATTCTACATGTGGTTTGGAATGATGAGTATGACTATAGATTTAAGATGTTGACAGTCTATCAACCCACTGAAGTATAAATGTAAATGTTATTGCAAGAGTAAAATAGGGCAATACTTAATGATGATTGTGCAAATTGCTAACTTCACATACAAAAATAATCAGAAGATTTTAAATAATAAACTTATAAGGAAGTAGATTTGAAGTAAAGATTAATATTGAGGGAGCATGTATTAGCCAGATAATATTAGGAAGAATATTATATCTTCTTAGAGTCCATAAATATTTATAAAATTTAAATAACATAAGAACAAAATGATAGGTGCCTGGTTGGCTCAGTTCGTTAAATAGCTGCCTCCCTTTGGGCTTCCTGCTGAGCAGAGAGCCTGCCTCTCCCACTCCTCTCTCTGAACCCCCTCATGCTCTCTCTCTCTCTAATAAATAGGTAAAATCTTCCAAAAATAATAAAGAAAGAATAATGGAAATCATATTATGAAGATCTTTGGAGTTGTATCAGTAGTCAAATACTAATTTAAAAAATTTTCCAATTATTATTACATATACTTAAAAAAAAGGTCTATTTGTTTATTTATTTTTAAGAGGGGAGGGAGGGACAAAGGAGAGAGAGAATTCCAGGCATATCCCACGCCAGACATGGAGCCCAATGCAGGGCTTCATCTTACAACCCTGAGATCATGACTTGAGGAGCAAAAACCAAGAATCGAATGCTTAACTGACTGAGCCACCCAGGCACCTAGTCAAATTATTTTTATTTTATAGTTTGTGCGTGGGGTTTTGTTGTTTTTGTTTGTTTGTTTTTGTTTTTGTTTTGTTTTTGTTTTTGTTTTGGTGACTTAGTTCCATTAGGCCTGCGTCTTTCAGGAAAAAGTTCATCTTGGAAATTCTTCATGGCTTGAGGAATGGATAAAAAGCAAAATGTTGTTTACTTTGTTATAATTTCACAAGGTTGGAAAACAACCTAAATCGTGTACAACACCTGTGATAAATCATCTTTGATCTAGGCATAACAAAGAATATACAGAATAAAGGAAGACAGTGTTAAGGAAGAATGAGAAACTCCTAAAATATCATGTTCTTCCACCAACCTTAGTTGCAAGGATTCATCTATTTCGTATCATACATGAGTTGTATGGTGAGCACAGGAGAATCTATCAGTTGACAGTACTGATAAAATGTTCTTCTTTTACTGTGTCAAATTTTTAAGAATTTACTACTGGTTTTAATGATAAAATTACAGTAAAAATTACTTTCAGGTAAAATTCCAAGATTCCGATACCTGAAAAGTTCATTTATGACTATGAACTCAGGTTTGGGTCTTAGTTTTAGCTGAACATTGATTTATTTTGCCTTACCCATAATTCGGCACACCTCTCTTAGCATTATTCCCGCAGCACATAGCACATAAGAAAAAAGGAAGAGCTCATGATGCTGCTAATAAGGTTGCCACTTTCCTCTCTGTTTTTCGTTGTTGCTGTTTTATTTTTTTCTTCTCTGTGACATGTTTATTGAACTTTTGCCTATTTTGGTGGGGGGGGTATTTATCTTTTTTTTTTACAGTTTTGTGGGAGTTCTTTGTAAATTTAGTTTATTCTTGTTTTATTATTTTATAAAATTGACTCTCTTTTGGTGTCTTTTGATAGAAACTTAAAATTTAATTTATCAAATTTATCAGTATCTTTTTTTTTTGAAAAGTTCTTTCCTAGCATGAGGTCATAAAAACATTTTGCCATATTTTTCCTAAAAATCGTGAAGTTTTATCCATCACATTTAAATCTCCAGTCAATTTAGAATTAATTTTTTATGTGTATATTTCATATTAGTTTGAATAACCAATTCTTCCAGTACTATTCATCAAATAAAGCTTTAGTGATTTTCAGTGCTATCTGCAGCATAAATCAGGGTTCCATTTGTGTGAGATTCTGTTTGGAGCCTCTCTATTCTATTCCATAGGTCAACTTACCCCTTCACAAATGCCACGTTTAAACATTATAATAGGTTTATAATAAATCTTGATTTTTACGTACAAAAAAGTGTTTTCCTTGCTTTTCTCCTTCTCCTTCTTCAACAGTATCTTGAGTATTTGTAAGTTTTGCTTTTCCACACTTGATCTTAGCCAAGAGGCCGAGAAGCGATAAGTTTTGCTTTTCCATATAAATTTTAAAACTAGGTTGCAGTTTATTTGAAAATTCTGCTGTGGTGTTTTTTTGTTTGTTTTTTGAAACCTATACTTTACGTACAGGCAAACACAGATCTAAATGTACAATTCAGTGAGTTTTGAAGAGTGTATAACCTATAGCCAATCAAGATACAGACTATTTCTGTCACCTCAAAAAGTTCCCTTGTGGCCCCTCTCTCTTAATTCCTGCCTGCCAGAAGCAACCACTGTTCTGGTTTCAATCAGAAGTCAGTTCTGTGTGCTCTTGAATTTTATTTTTATTTTTTATTTTTTTAAAGTTTTTATTTACTTATTGGACAGAGAGAGAGAGATCACAAGTAGGCAGTGAGGCAGGCAGAGAGAGAGGGGGAAGCTGGCTCCCCGCTGAGCAGAGAGCCAGATGAGGGGCTTGATCCCAGGACCCTGAGATCATGACCTGAGCTGAAGGCAGAGGCTTAACCCACTGAGCCACCCAGGTGCCCCTGCTCTTGAATTTTAAATAAGTAAGTCCATTTGGTGTGTACTCTTTTGTGTCTGGCTTTTTTTTTTTTTTTAAGATTTTATTTATTTGTTAGATTGAGAGAAAGAGAAAGAGAGAGAGAGAGAGAACACATGAGCAGGGGGAGTGGGAGGCAGAGTCAGAGGGAGAAGGAGGCTCCCTGCTGAGCAAGGAGCTTGATGTGGGACTCATCCCAGGACCCTGGGATCATGACCTGAGCTGAAGGCAGATCCTCAACCAACTGAGTCACCCAGGAATCTCTGTGTCTGACTTTTTTTGCTCAATATGATGTTTTTTGAAATCTATTCATGGTTTCTATATATCTGCAGTTAATTATTTTTTGTCATTGAGTAATATTTCACAGTGTGGGCATTCCACAATTTGTTAACCTCTTGTACTGTTGATACTCATTTATGCAGTTTTCATTTTTTGGATATTATGAATAAACCTCCTGCAGAGATTCACATATAGGTCATTTAGATTTCTCTTAGTAAGTACCTAAAAGTGGAATTGAAGGGTAATATGGTAAGAATATGTTTAAATTAATAAGAAACTGCTAAATTATCTTTCAAAGTGGTGTACCATTTTACATTCCCATTAGCAATGCATGAGAGTTCTGGTTGCTCCACATCCCTGTCAGATGTTTTAGGTGTCGAGTTTTTAAATATTAGCCATTTTAGTGAGTATAAAGAAATTTCTCATTTTTTAAAAAAATGTGCTCTATTCTGATGACTTGTAATGTTGAACAGCTTTCCATGTGCTCATTGTCCATTCAGAAATGTTACTTTGTGAAGTGTCTGTTCAAGTGTTTTGCCCATTTGATAAATTGGAATGTGAATCTTGTTATTACTGAGTTGTATGAATTCTTTCTATATTCTGCATGTAAGATCTGTATCAAATATTTGTGTTGTGGATAATTTTTTCCAAACTGTGGTTTGAATTCATTTTCAGAGTAGTATTTATTAACAGTTGAGGGAGGGCTCCTGTTTTGTTTTTTTTTTTTAAGATTTTATTTATTTGAGAGAGAGAGAGAGTACAAGCAAGGGGAGCAGCAGGCAGAGGGAGAGGGAGAAGCAGGCTCCCCACTGAGCAAGGAACCCAATGCAGGGCTCCATATCAAGATACTGGGACCATGAACTTAGTGAAAGGTAGATGCTTAACCAACTGAGCCATACAGGTGTCCCTTGTGCTTAATTTTTTAAAAATTGTATTATTATTATTATTTATTTATTTTTTTTAGAAAGAGAGAGAGAATTTGTCTACATGAATGGTGGATGGAGAGGAGCAGAGGTAGAAGAAGAGACTCCCAAGCAGACTCCACACTGAGTGCAGAGCCTGACTCAGGGCTTGATCCCACGACTCTGAGACCATGACCTGAGCTGAAATCAAGAGTTGGATGCTTAACTGACTGAGCCGCCCAGATGTCTTTTTCCTTCAGCAGTTTAAAAATGTCATTTGTCTTCTGGCTCATTATTTCTGATGCAAAATCTTCCTTTGTTTGTGTTGTATGTTATGTACCTTTTTTCCTCTGAGTACTTTTTCGATTTACCATTTAACTTTTGTAAGCAGCAGTTTGATTTTGATGTACCCAGTTTTTCTCCCTTTGAATTTATTTTGTTTGGAGTCACTAGGCTTGTTGGATCCCTAAGTGAGTACACATTTCCAACACATTTGGAAAATTTTGGCCATTGTTCAATACACACACACACACATACACACACACACACACGCATATAGTCCCTCCTCTCCACCTGGGCCTCCAGTGACACTATACGTGTCAGATCATTTTGTGTTATCCTACAAGTAACTGAATGTCCATTAATTTTTTTCAATAATTTTTTCTCTGTTCTGTTGGGTAATTCCTTTTGATTTGCCTTCAAGATCAGTATAACTTTCTTCTGCAGTCTCCAATATACTGCTAAGCTTATCCAGTAGTTTATAAATCTGTATCAGCATAATTTTCAGTTCTAGGACTTCCCTTCAGCTCTTTTTTTTTTAATAGCTTTTATTGCTCTCCTGAGATTGCTCATAAGTTTACTTATTATGATCACCTTTCCTCTAAGCCCATGAACAAGTATGTACTATCTGCTTTAAGGTCTTTATCTGCCAATACTAGCATCTGGATCATCTCAAGTCTGTGTCTATTGTTTGCTGTTTTCTTGGTTATGGGTCATGATATCTTAATTTTTTGTGTCTAATAATTTACTATTTTATGCTAGACAATCGTTTGATACATTCTGGGGAGACTGGGTTTTTTTCTTTTTTAGAAAGCACAATAAATCACTGGCAGATCCCTTTGGTCATGATAATTCTGCTGTGACTTTTTTTCACTATATTGTACTTATTTGTGAAAAATCATAAAAATTTCTCATATATATTTATACACACATACCTATTTTCATGAAGTTGCAACATCTCTTATCACTTGAAATACATTACTAATCATTAAATTATTACCTTTTACAATTATTAATTTCTTTGTAAGTATATTCTATTTCCTTAATTACATTGTGAGCCTCAGGGATGGATCTTTATTTTATACTTATTTGTAGTCATGGCATTTGACACACAGCTGGCATTCAATAAAAGTTATTGTTCTTAATGACAAGAAGATTGTCTTGCTGTGATCCTTTGGGCTTTGCTCCACTATTCTTCCATAGCTAGTCTTACTCGACTTTTATAGGTAGCAAACATTGAGTTTATTCATTCATTAACTCATACATTCGTTCATTTATTCATTCAACAAATATTTACTAAGAATCTACCATATGCCAGTTCTTGTCCTGGTGCTGTGATTACAACAGTGATAAGATGAACAATGTTCACACCCTCATAAAACTTATTAGTGGATGTCAAGAGTTTAGCTAAGCCTCTCCATGGTACTGCTGCCTTAGCATCCATTTTGTTTGGCCAACCCACCTGGACACCTCCTCATGCCCTCAATAACAGAGTCATAGGTAATGTAAGTTCCTGGTATAGCTTCTCCAGCAGCCCTTCAAGTAAACAGTCTTCCTCAGCAGCCAGGGCCTTACTCTTGCATGCCCCTTATATAAGACAGCCATGGGGCTTACAAAGCCTCTTTGTTTGAATTGACTAGCCTTAGTCTGGGAATCTCAAAATATTCGACCCATGAACCCTAATAAAGGCACATGCCCCAGGTCCTACTTCCTTCTGTCTGCACTCTGCCTCAACTTCTCCCATGGTCCCTCAAGGAATGCTATGTACTTCCTCTAGGACCTGTCACTAATAAACTTCTCTATTTTAATTTCTCTTGTGGTGTTTTACTGCTCACCATCTGGCACCTTGTGCTCTACTTAAGAAATGTTAGTTAAACAAAGTCCTAACAGTGGGAGAAACAAATAATAGGGAAATAAATAAGTAACTGTGTAAGATAAGATTAGTACTTTTACAAAATGTATTTATTTATTTATTTGAGAGAGAGAGAGAGCACAGGCAGGGAGGGAGGTCAGAGGGGGAGGGAGAACCAGGCTCCCCACTGAGCAAGGAGCAAGATGTGGGACTCAATCTCAGGACCCTGAGATCGTGGCCTGAGCTGAAGGCAGACCGAGCCACTCAGTGCCCTGATAAAATTAGTATTCTACGAAGGAAAAATAAGGCAGGGGAAAGGGATAAAGAATAAAAGAGGTAGTTATTGTGGTGATAATGATGCATGTGTGTTTTTAAAAATAGGATTTTGAGGAAAGA
The DNA here is from genome assembly GCA_028646535.1 of Procyon lotor. NCBI lineage: Eukaryota > Metazoa > Chordata > Mammalia > Carnivora > Procyonidae > Procyon > Procyon lotor. The sequence goes on from CM053604.1 coordinate 104,367,944, forward strand.
CCTATCTGAATAGGTGATATTTGGAGCACAGACCACAAGCAAAGCAGTTAAGTGACTGTCTATACCCAGAATAAGGGACTGATTATTAGCTGTGATTTCAGAAGTATTGGAAAGGCTGCATTCTCTACTAAGCTTCCGAAATCCAGCTGTCTGAACTTTGCACATTTATCTTAAGGCTTTATTGCCTTAAAATGCAAATCCCTTTGGGAGAGTATCTGTTTAAACTTTTACCTGTCAAATATTTCTGTGTGCATGAATTTCAGGATTTTGATGAAGTGAAAATAATAGTTCAAGAACATGAGTCAGTGGAGCACAGTTGTTAAGAGCACAAGTTGCCTGGGTATCAAATCCCGGCTCTGTTACTTAGTAGCTGTGGGTGGGGCCTTCATCAGTTACTTAATATCCTAATGCCTCAGTTACTTCAGTTGTAAAATGGGGATAATAATAATATCTGTGCTAGTATAGTTGCTACGATGACGGTATGCTATAGAATTTTCATTTTTCATGGTTCTTCCTCCTGGGAGGATTACCCATCTCGGCTCCATTGTCAGACTTGGCCAAGTCACTTCTTTTCTTCAGCCTTTGAAATGTGAGCTTAAATGATGTATATAAGTTAGAAGCTAAAACTTTAAGGTCCCTCATATATTTTCATCATTCTTTCTCTCCTCTCTGCCGTGAGAATGGTGATGTCTCAGACAGAGGTTTCTTCAGCCTGCATCCTGGAGGAAAGAGGGCAGGAAGCAGAGCCATGGTCAAAGTCAACGTATAATGAGATATACACATTGTTATGAGCCACTGAGATTTGGGGTCATTTCATAGTGCTGCGTCTTTTAACTCATCTTATTGATATAAACGAGTTATTATTTCTAACATGCTTTTAACAGTATCTGGCACACAGTGTATATTAAATAAATAAATATAACCTTGAAGGAATATAGCTGTTGAAGAGAAACCATAATAAAATCACAAGGTTGGGGCTCCAAAACCAAACTTCTCGACTACTTCTCAATACTGCCGTAATTTTGTGCTGAAGATATAAAATGTCAGGTGATGTGCCATTTCTTTGCACTCTGAACCAGATGTTAGAAATAAGACGTTGGAATTGGATGTTAAAAATGATGTTGGAGATGATTAATTTGCTGATGTTCTGCATTATGATTGTTTCCAAAGTGTTTCTTACGGAGTCTTTACTCCTCACTCCTACGTATACTTAAGAGCAGAGATAACAGGGCTTATTAAAAAATACGCACACAATGTCTATCACAGTCTTCTCACAAAACAATCTCCTTAATGTTTTTCTTTTTTTTTCTTCCTTAATGTTTTTCAACCAACTGGATAACCATAAGAAAAAATTAACTTGTTAATCTGGATGGTTTGAAAAGAAAAAGGAGAGTTTCTATTCATCTGTACCTGTTGTAGGAGTGACCATGATTTCCCAATCCCATTCTATTTGCTTTGTTAGCTAAGTTATTGTACTAAATTCTAAGTTTATGTTTCTCCTTATAGTTTTGGTTGGAAATTTAATTATTGCTAAGCTTTCTGACTTAAATTGCTTCTGGTGAATTAACTGGGTAAAGGAAGAACGAAGACTATTCTTTTTTCTAATTTATGTCTGCCAAAAAGGTCACAGGTTTAGGAATATATTAGAAGTCAATCATAGCCCTAATACTTTTTTAAATTTAATTTTATTTTTTCAGTGTTCCAAGATTCATTATCCATGCACCACACCCACTGCTCCATGCAATACGTGCCCTCCTCAATACCCACCACCAGGTTCACCCAACCCCCTAACACCCTCCCCTCCAAAACCCTCAGTTTGTTTCTCAGTCTCTCATGGTTCATCCCCCCCTCCGATTTCCCCCAGTTCAATAATATTTTTTTTAAAAGGGCGGGCTAATCTAAATTGAATAAATGGTGATTTAAAAATGATGTCAAGATTTGAGCAATTTCCTCCTTGAATCATTGAACAATATTAAAAATGTCTATGCTGTTAAAAATATTCTGCTGAAAGTCTGGAAATGGAAGAACAATTGAAGTATACATTCATAATAAAAATTTAGTGTATGGGAGGAAGTTTACTGCAAATTTGTATAATTTGTATTGTATATTATGCTTTATAAAAGAATATGCTTTCCAACCATATAAATATAAAAGGATATCCTTTATAAAAGTGTTAAAAATTATCTCTCCCTTTTTTTTTTAAGATTTTATTTATTTATTTGACAGAGAGAGAGAGATCACAAGTATGCAGAGAGGCTGGCAGAGGGGAGGGAAGCAGGCTTCCCGCTGAGCAGAGAGCCCGATGCGGGGCTCTATCCCAGGACCCTGAGATCATGACCTGAGCCGAAGGCAGGGGCTTTATCCCACTGAGCCACCCAGGCGCCCCTTAAAAATTATCTCTTAATTAAATAGTTATTTAATTACAACCAAAGGTACTTAGTCACCGAGGTTAATAAGAAAGAATTTAAATCACTAGGGAATGAAATATCAAGAAAAAAATTAGAAAACATAGAGCATGTGTTTGAAAAAAATTTTTTTGCTTGGGAATTGGAAGGCATGAATTTTTATTTTAAATTTTACTTCTTAAAAGAGCTTGTCAGGTTTATTCATATATATTTTTTAAAGATCATATATATTTATTTGACAGAGAGAGAGAGGCACAACAAGAGAGGGAACAGAAGCAGGGGGAGTGGGAGAGGGAGAAGCAGGCTTCCTGCCAAGCAGGGAGCCCCATGTGAGGCTCGAATCCCGGGACCCTGGGATCATGGCCTGAGGCGAAGGCAGATGCTTAACGACTGAGCCACCCAGGCACCCCACTCATGTATTTTTAAACATGTATTTTTGTACAAAATTATGGTTTTGGAGACTCATCCATGTTCATACTTAAAATCCCAGTTCATTCATTAAAAGTTGTATATGGTTTCCATCATATGAATGCCACTATATATCTATTCTCATAATAACGGATATTTCCAGTTTTTCATTACTATAATATCCTTAGTAATGCTTTGTTATAAGATAACATGTGATAAGAATCCTTAGTCTGCTTTGTTATGCATATGTGAGAGTTTCTTTAGTTTATGTGCTCTGCGATTCATAGGGTATAAATACCTTCGACTTTCCTAGATAGTGGTCACTTGTTCTCTAAAGGGTTCTACTTCTCCACATTCTCACCAATACTTGGGGTTATTGGAATTTTGTATTTTTTTGCCAAATTGAGTGCTTAAAAGATGTATCTTGTTATTTTGTCATATATTCTCCTGATTAACTGTAAGATCGATTATCTTCTCATATTTTTCTAGACTCTTTGGAGTTCTTAGCTTATGAACTGTCTATTCTTTGGACATTTTTATATTGTGTTGCTTTTTTCTATTTATTTGTGTACTTTATCACATTCTAAATGTTAATGTTTTATTGGTTATATGAATTACAAATTATTTTTATACTTATTTTATTAATGCCATGTGTATGCAGCATGGGGAGGGATGTGTGTATCAAAATGTGAACTTTTACCTCGATGAGAAATTCTCTTATCACTTACATAGTACTTACTCTGGGTCAAGTATTTTTATTTAGGCATTTTACAGATATTAACTGCTTTTAATCTTGATGACACCCATGTAACAGGTGCTATCAGTATCTTATATTCCTTTTTCTTGTTAATTTCACAAAGAGCAGTTTTATTGAGATGTAATTCACATGCCATAAAACATACCCTTTTAAACAAGGTACAATTCAGTGGTTTTAGTATATTCAGAGAGGTGCGCAATCATTACCATGACGTGATCTCAGAACAAAGAAGCCCCACATTGCTTAGGAGTTCTTAACTCTCTATTTCCACTGAAGTCTCCAGTCCCAGATGATGACTAGTGTACTTACTGCTTGTGTATGTTTCCCTATTCTGCATGTTTCCTATTAACAGACTCATACAATATGCGGCATGTTGTGTCTGGTTACTTTCACTGAGTATAATGTTTTCAAATTTCATCCATATTGTAAAATGTATCAGCATCCCATTTGTTGTTATTGCTGAATAATATCCTTTGTTTGACATACCACATTTTGTTTACCCAATCATCAGGGTTTGTTGTTTTTTTTAAGATTTTATTTATTTGACAGAGAGAGAGAGATCACAAGGAGGCAGAGAGGCAGGCAGAGAGAGGAGGAAGCAGGCTCCCTGCTGAGCAGAGAGCGGGATGCAGGGCTTGATCCCAGGACCCTGAGATCATGACCTGAGCTGAAGGCAGAGGCTTTAACCCACTGAGCCACCCAAGCACCCCTATCCAATAATCAGTTTATGCACATTTAGGTTGTTGGTCTTTTCGGTGATTACAAATAGTGCTACTATAAATGTTAGTGTACAATTCTTTTGGAGTGAAATCTCTGGGTCATAAATCAACTCTAGGTTTAATTTTTTAAGGAATTGCCAAACTGTTTTTCAAAGCAATTGGACCTTTTGTATTTCTACCAGTGCTATACAAGTGTTCTAGTTTTTCTGCATTCTTTCAGCACTTGTCCATCCTTTTTGAATATACCCATACAAATGTGTGTAAAGTGGTACTCACTGTGGTTTTGATTTGCATTTCCCTCATGATTAATGAATGATATCGAGCATCTTTATCTGTGTTATTGGCTATTTGTGTATCTTTGGAGAAATATCTATTCAAATCATTTGCCCATTTATAATTGGATTGTCTTTTTGTTGTTGAGATGCAAGTTATTTACATGTCAATTATCTTTATGCTAAAGATAAGGAAACCAGGTACAGGAAAGGTAAGTAACTTGTCTAAAGCCACACAGCTAGGGTAAGAAAGCAGTCTGGCTCTGGGTGGAGACCATACTATTAACTTTTATGCTGTTTTTTTGTTTTTTTTAAGATTTTATTTAATTTTTTGACAGAGAGAGAGAGAGAGAGAAAGAGAAAGAGAGAGATCATAAGCAGGCAGAGAGAGAGGGGGAAGCAGGCTCCTTGCCAAGCAGAGAGCCCTACACGGGGCTCGATAAGGGCTCAATCCCAGAACCCTGAGATCATGACCTGAGCCGAAGGCAGAGGCTTTAACCCCCTGAGCTACCCAGGCGCCCACATATGCTGTTCTGTCTCATAGCATTGTTCACCCTGTGTTTTAGTGTAGTGAAATTATAATATTATCTATAAGAAATAGGGGCAGGTTAAAATTTAGGACTTAGGTTTTGGAAATATATCATGATGAAAAGTCATGATGTTGGGTGCCTTAAAATTTATTGCTCAAAAAATATTTTTATAATAGTAAAGGAAATAAAAACATTTGCTTATATTCCATCACATAAATTCTTGACCTATATTAATGTAACCTGTGATTGAACTCAAATTTTGATTCTCAGAAAACTGATACAAATTCCTAATCTCTTTGGAAGTAGGAATAGCATCTTACATGTTTTACAATAACAAATTGCTTGGCATAAAAGATGCTCAGTATAGCAGTTTAAATATCTGAAGGCTATTAAATGTATTGGATTTATATAAAATTAATTTTATGTATAGATATGTTAAACATTATCCTAAACTAACAAATGTTTTCAGTTTACATTCCGAAGTGACGCATTATATATGATCATTATATTTCCTCAAAGACAACTTCAAAAAATTAGTTTGGTTAAAAGTATACTTAAAATTGACTCGCAAAATTGTCCAACAGTATACATTTTGAAAATCTCTTCTATTAATGTCAATATCTACTGAAAATTAGAGAAAAATATCCAACTCACTGAATCATTAAACTGTCTGCCAAATTGAACTAACTGCATTTCATTTTTTAACACTTAATATGTTTGTATATTCAACATTTATAGTTTATCAATGTCCACACAAGACAAGGCAGTGCTTTCAGATTAAGGGCACTGTGAATTCATTATAATTATCTGGTACTTAGAAATTTGTCGGGATTTTTGCCTTGAAGTCCTAGTGGTTATCACACTCCACGGCAGAGTAATGGGCTGGGCAATGTTGGGCTCGTAGTGACTGTTGCTGACTTATTTTGCTATTTCTATTCATGAGTAAGTGACTTGCTGGTAAGAAGTTAGACATTTCAGGTTTATATTTCTCTTAAGGAATGAGACTATTTTTCTCCAATTGTTACTTAATAAGGACCGAGGGGTGCCTGGGTGGATTACTCGTTACATGTCTGCCTTCGACTCAGGTCATGATCTCAGGGTCCTGGGATCAAGCCCCGCATCGGGGCTCTCTGCTCAGAAGGGATCCTGCTTTCCCCTCTCCCTCTGCCTGCCTCTCTCCCTACTTGTGATCTCTCTCCTCTCTGTCAAACAAACAAATAAATAAATAAATAAAACCTTAAAAAAAAAAAAAGAATTCTAAGTTCTAAATTTTAGTCCTAAATACATGCATTATTGAATACTTTTTGATGAATCATGAATAGGTAATTATTTCTTTTTCTTGATGCTAGTGTGCTTTATGTTAACATAATTGATTTCCTTTTCCTGTACTCAAGCTTACTGTCCCTAAATTTTGAATTGACTATGTTCCATCCTGGCCTTTCTTTTTTAACTACCATCCATATTCTGTCAACTTTCAAATTGTTATCTCTATCCTGGCCTCCTGTTTGAGTTCTGCACTTGGATGTCTGCCTCTTTGACTTTTGCTGTAGGAGGTTTAATAAGCATCTCACACTTGTCTCTAAAATAGGGCTCTTGATTTCACCTTCAGACACTGATCTTTGGCCTTTCTCATCTTAATAAATGTACTACCAGTCATCACTTTGCTCGAGGAAAAACTCTAGGATCCACTTTGGTTTTTCCCCTTTTTCTCAACATCTCAACCAATCTCATCAGCAAATTTTGCAGACTGTACCTTAAAAATACATTTTAAACTATTTGCTTTTGTCCATCTTCATTGACACCCTCATATGCTTAGTGATGCTCATCTATCTCTTGCCTGGATTATTGCCGTTATCCTAACAAGTCTCCAAGGTACCACCTTTGCCCTCTCATAGTCTCTTCCCTACTCAAAAGCCAAAGTTGTCTTTTAACACTTTCAAAAACACATGTCTGCCATGGTTAAAAGTTCTGAATGGCTTCCCATTGGTATTTATAATAAAATCTGAATTCTTTATCCTGGTCTAAGGATATTTATATGACTTGGTACCTGCCTGTTTTGCATTTAACTTCCACTGGTGCCACTGACTCCCACCCATTCTAGTGCAATCACACTATTCTCATTTGTATTCCACAAACACGCCAGCCCTTTCTTGCCTCAGGGCCTTTGCATCGCTCTTCTCTCAGCTTCTTCTTTTGGCTTTTTCTTCTGCTATATTCTTCTCATCCTGCAGGTCTCAGTTCAAATGTTACTTCCTCTTTTATTTCCTTTAAGTTTTTATAGCAATAGGTCTTGTTGATTTACTCACGTGTGAGGACATTGTGTGCTCCATCTTGAATGTTGGCCCCATAGATATAGCCTCGCTGTCTTGCCCACTGTAATCTACAGTATCCTCAGTGCTTGTTGCTTCAATAATGACTGTTCAGGGCATGCAGTTTAAAAGCTAGAATAAACCCACAGCTCCTTGATGATTAGCAAAGGCGGGTAATTGCAATGAGAACCTTGATCTTAAATGAATCATCCCCTAAAAAGAAATTAGTTTTCTACCATGTTTTAAGTGGACAAAATGAAGACTTAATTTCTTGTAACTCTAATGGCTTCTTTCTCCTTTCCCCCTTCTTTTAACCTGGATTGAACCTAAGTACATCGATGAGTGGAGTATTTAAAATCAGAAGCTCTTACAGCTGAAAAGGATAAAATAATATCATGTAGTCCATTTTACTGATTAAGAAATAGAAGCTCAAAAATAAGGGATTTTTTTCCCCTCCAAGTCATAGAAAGAAAGGCACAAAACTTCTTTTGTCTTTATCATATATTCTTTTTATTGTGCCAATGATACATGTTCATTGGAAAATACAGAAAATTTTAAAAATTAAATTTATATCACCTGAAATTCTATCTTTTGGAAATAACAACTGTTAATGTTTTATGGTATATCTTTCAGGAATTGCTTCTATGCATAATCAGTAATATAAATAAACCATGCAAATTTCAGGAATTGCTCTTCTATACATTCACTAGGGTAAATAAGCCAATACCAACTTACATGCATATATCTCTATATCTATCAAACCTATCATAAATGTATCTGTATATCTATCCATTCATTCTAAATAAACATGTCCTCTTTCCTCACTTAATAGTACTGTAGTATCCTTTTCTGCCATTAAATATACAGCCAAATCCAAGGGTGGTATTCAAAATATTTAAAGATTGGTATTTCATGGGCACCAAGCAATGAAAGGACAGACTGTAGCCCGGAGGTTTATTCCTGGGGCAGGCATCAGTCCTTTAGTTGCTAGAGAGGGCGGGGCTGTGGTCATCCTAAGGAGGGGCTGGGAGAGTGTGCGGGTCCTGATAGAATGACCCAGGGCAGTACTACGGAACTGCGGCCAAAGGCTACAGAAACATTTCAGTATTTTTAATGCCCAGTTTATATTTTGGGGCAGGCAAGCCAAATTCAATTCTACAGCCATCATTTTTAGTTATTGTATTTTGTTCCATGGTGTGGTAGGGTAGAATTATGCCTCTTGCTCACCCCACCTCCACCCACGGCCCCCCAGTGTCTCACTCTAATCCCAGGAATTGGTGACTAATGAGGAGGAACTATTCCGTGATTGTATTATGTTACATGGCACAGCTGACCTAAAGTTAGGGAAATTACTTACGTGAGTGAGCCTAATCTAATCACCCAAGCCCTTAAAATCAGAGAGCTTTTCCTGGTTGTCACAGCAGGAAAATTAGAGTGTCTTGAAGCCCGAGAAGGACTCCACCCACTATTGCTACCTCTAAAACTGAGGCAGCTCCAGAAAGGAGTGCTGGTTGTCTCAACTGCTGAGGGTGGTCCTTGGCTGATCGCCAGCAAGGAAACAGAGTCCTCAGTCCTACAGCTGCAAGGAATTGAATGCTGCCAACAACCTAGCTGAACGTGGAAGAACCTTCTATGCCAGACCTGTCAGATAAACAGCCTGGCTCGGTGGGTACCTTTATTTGGCCTTCTGAGGCCCAAAGCCGAAAATCCAGCCAAGTCAGCCTAGACTTTTGACCTGCAGAACAATGAGGTTAATAAATGAGCATTGTTTTAAGCTGCTATATTGGAGTAATTTATTACAGCAGCAATAGAAAACTAATATACCTAGTATGAAGGTACTATAAATTATCGGACCCATTATTTATTATTGGGAATTTAGGTTGAATCTATGTATTTTTTGTTTGTTCTTATGCTAGCATGAGGAAGAAATTTCAATAATAGCAATGTCCCTTCATCATCTCTCACTTGTCTGATTATTTCCTGAGATAAATTCTTAGAAATGAAATCGCAGGGTCAAAGAGCTTTTAAAAGCTTTTGGTACCTACTGTCAAATCACAAGAGTTTTTGTTTTTGTTTTTGTTTTACAATTTACATTTCTACCCCGTTTACTTACTGTTGTAACACTAGTTATTTTTATTCCTTTTAGTTTTTGATCATATGACAGGGAAAATATTAGTATTACATTGCTGTTTTAATTTGTATTTCTTTGAACACCAGTGGATGCAAAACATGTTTAAAAGTCTCAGGATTATAAAATGGTGATAAATTTATTGTTCTCTGATGTCAAATTTACTCAGCCTGGTAAATTCTAGATTGTTCAGGTGAATAATTAGTGAGAATATTTAAAAGAAATTTTGAGTTAATTCATATATATATACACATATGTGTGTGTGTGTGTGTGTGTGTGTGTGTATATATATGCTCAAAATTCTAAAATTTGGGGACAATAACCTCATAGAATCAATTACAGTTTCATAAAATGTATAGGTATGACTCTACAAAGAACTGTTATTTCAGATAGAGCTGGAGAAGTTAGATACAAAAGTAAGATGTTTGGAAAGAAAAGCAGTTTTTAGTGGAGTAGTAATTAAACCTGCAGCACTGCAGTCTTTTTCTTTCTTTGATTTTCAGTCAACTTAGATCAACTTTTCAAAATATAAAAATCCCATAATAATTACATGGTCACACTACTCTCCATAAAATAATTTATAATTTTTGATATGTGTGTTCAGATGGAGGTGAGATAAATATGTCAGTGATAAGGAGAATGTAATATCTTTCTTTAAAAATATATGTTCGGGGCGCCTGGGTGGCTCAGTCGTTAAGCGTCTGCCTTCGGCCCAGGTCATGATCCCAGGGTTCTGGGATCGAGCCCCACATCGGGCTCCCTGCTCGGCAGGAAGCCTGCTTCTCCCGCTACCATTCCCTCTGCTTGTGTTCCCTCTCTCTCTGTGTTTCTCTGGCAAATAAATAAAATCTTAAAAAAAAAAAAATATCTGGGGAAAGTAACTTTGGAAAGAAGGCATTAAAATGATTCATCTTAGTGGAAGTCACGTTCATTTCTCTTTCTAAAGACTCCCTATATTTTACCTTTAAATGTGGCTCTTGAGAGTGAAACAAACATGTCTCTGTCTTCTACATTTCCTTATATGCCATCGTCCCTATGTAGATATGCTTATTACTCCTTGCAGGGAAAAGGAAGGCCCTAAAAGGGAAGAAGGGGAAGGAAGGAAGAAAGATAAAGGGTCCTTTAAGATTTAGATCAATAGGTATCTACCAGGATATTTTCAGTGTTACCTGAAATATGGGAGCACAAAGATATTTGTTTATTGTAACTTGGGATGCATATATATATATATTTTTAAAGATTTTATTTATTTATTTGACAGAGAGAGAGATCACAAGTAGGCAGAGAGAGAAGGGGAAGCAGGCTCCCCACTGAGCAGAGAGCCCGATGCGGGGCTCGATTCCAGGACCCTGAGATCATGACCTGAGCCAAAGGCAGAGGCTTTAACCCACTCAGCCACCCAGACGCCCCGAGATGCATTTTTTATAACAACTTTTGGGGAAGTGTTTGTAGAGTTGTGGACATTTTGATTAAAAATATTCTCACAGAACTTTCCAGACATAGTGTTAAGATACCTTAAAATTAAGAAGACATTATCATAAGAGGCTGTTGTTACAGAAAAAGCTTCAAGAGGAAGAAAATGAATATTTGCAATTTTAATTTAGAACTTCAAAGCTAGAATTGTTCTTGTGAAGGGAAAAAGTTTTCTCATGGCTAATCTTATTATTTATTTATTTAAAGATTTTATTTATTTATTTGAGAAAGAGAGAGCGAGAACGAGCAGGGCAAGGAGAAGCAGAGGAAGAGGGAGAAACAGGCTCCCCGCTCAGCAGGGATCCCAACATGGGATTAGATCCCGGGACCCTGGGATCATGACCTGAGCCCAAGGCAGACCTTAACAGACTGAGCCACCCAGGCACCTGTAGTCTTACTTTTTAAGTAGAGTCATATGAGATAGGGTATTTTTAACGAAAATGGTTAAGAAAACATTTTACACTATGGGAAAAGAATCTTTTTTGTCTTTAATATTTTTAATTGTTAAAACACATACCCATAGCACACACGGTCTTACATGTGGAAAAAATTTAATACAGAAGTATAAAAAATAAAATCATTCCCAGTTTCCCATTCCCTAGAGATAATAGAGTTCACATTTGGGATTAGATTATTTAAGACCTTTTCTATACTCATACATATATACATATCCACAAGTACACACAACTATATTTAAAGAACAGTGTGATTAGGCTGAATTTACTCTATAGCCACATGCCTCTTTTTGTTTTTATTTAAGTCAGATTTATTGTTATAATTGATGTAGCAAAATTCAACTTCATGTATATAGCTCAATAATCTTTGAGGAGTGTATATAGTTGTACAATCAAGATAGAGAACATTTCTATAGCCCCCCAAATTCTCTCATATTCTTTTATAGTTACTTCCCTTCCTCTATCCCCTGTTTTTGGCAGTCATCAATATGATTTCTGTTCTGCAGTTTTGGCTTTTCTAGAATATTATATAAACATAATTTTTGTGGTTGGCTTCTTTCATTTAGCATAATGCTTTTGAAATTCATCTCGTTATATTTATTAATAGTTGCTTTCATTTTATTGCTGAGTTGTATTTCATTCTATAGAATATACCACAATTGTTTATCTATTCAACAGTAGATGCATATTTTGGTTATATCCACTTTTTGGTCATTATGAATAGAATTGCTATAAATATTCACATACAGGTCTTTGTGTAGATATTTGTTTTCATTTCTTTTGGGTACATAACTAAGAGTGGGTTGCTGGGTCCTATGGCATGTATTTAAATTTATAATGAACTACTAAACTTAGTTTTCCAAAACAGCTGTCCAATTTTGATTTCCATTAGTGATTTTGAGAGTTCTAGCTGCTCCACATCTTTTCAACACTCGGAATTGTCAAACTTTTAAGTTTTGCCATTTCCAAAGGCACCTAGTGTGGTATTGTGGTTTTCATTTGCATTTCTCTAAAAACAAATGGTGTTGAGGATCTTTTCATGTGCTTATTTGCTATCTTTATGTCTTCTTTGGTGAAACATCTTTTCAAATCTTTTCCCTATGACTTACTTTACATTCTTTGACTTACTGAGTTGTAAGAGTCTATATATATTTGTATATAAGAGTCATATATATACAAGTCCTTGTCAGATAGGTTTTTGCAAATATTTTCTTCTAGCTTGTGATCTTTTTATCTTCCTTTTTAAAGAACTTTTTAATTTTTTCTAATTTTGTTGACATGTCATTGACATATAACATTGTATCAGTTTTAAGTGTATGACATAATGATTTGATATATATATATATATTTTGCAAAATGATTACCGCAGTAAGTTACCATCCATTCCTTCACATAGTTACAAATTTGTTTTACCCCTTGTGATGAGGACCTTTAAGATCTACTCTGTTAGAACTTTCAAATATATGATATAGCATTGGTAACTATAGTCACCATGTTTTACATTTTATCCCCAGAACTTATTTTATTATTATATTTATCTATTTATTTAGATTTGATTCTTAAATAATTTTAAATACCCAACATGGGGCTTGAATTCACAAGCCCAAGATCAAGAGTTGTATGCTCCACTGACTGAGCCAGCCAGGTGCCCCTTTTTTGTTTTATAACTAGACATTTGTACCTTTTGACCACCTTCACCCATTTTGAACATTACCCACTCTCTGCCTCTGGCAACCACCAATCTGTTCTCTATATTTATGAGTTTTTGTATTTTGTTTTTTTGATTCCAAATATAAGTGAGATCATATAATGTTCGTCTGACTTATTTTACTTACCATAATGCCCTTAAGTTCCATCATTGTTGTTGCAAATGGCAGAATTTCTTTCTTTATGATGGCTGAAAAAATTCTATTTTATGTGTGTGCATGGAATAAACAAAATATATATCTCTATATCTCTACATATCTATATATCTATATATCTCTCTCACGTTTTTCATATATCAAGTTTTTCTTAAACATTTATCCATCAATGGAAACTTAGGTTGTTTCCATGTCTTAGCTATCATAAATAATGCTGCAGTGAACATGGAGGTGCATATATCTTTTGAGATAGCGATTTTCTTTCTTTTCTCCACATCCTTACCAACACTTGTTATTTCTTGTTTTTTTGGTGATAGCCATTCTAACAGGTGTGAGGTGATACCTCAATGTGGTTTTGATTTGCATTTCTCTGATGATTAGTGATGTTGAGCGTCTTTTCATGTACCTATTGGACGTCTGTATGTCTTCTTTGGAAAAATGTCTATTCAGTTCCTCTGCTCATTTTAATTAATTAATTAATTAATTAAAAAGACTTTATTTATTTATTCGACAGAGAGAGAGAGAGAGATCACAAGTAGGTAGAGAGGCAGGCAGAGGGAGAGGGGAAAGCAGGCTCCCCGCTGAGCAGAGAGCCCATGTGGGGCTTCGATCCCAGGACCCTGAGATCATGACCTGAGCCAAAGGCAGAGGCTCAACCCACTGAGCCACCCAGGCACCCCCTCTGCTCATTTTTAAATTGAATTGTTTTTGCTATGAGGTGTTACATTTTAGATATCAATCCCTTATTAGATAAGTGATATGTAAATATTTTTCTCCTATTTAAGTTGTCTTATCATTTTGCTAATGCTTTCCTTTACAGCACAAAAGCTTTTTAGTTTAAATAGTCCCACTTGTTTATTTGGCTTTTGTTGCCTTTGCTTTTGGTGTTGAATACAAAACAACCATCAAGACTGAGGTCAGAGAGCTTACCATCTATGTTCTTCTAGGAGTATTATGTTTTCACGTCTTATACTCTTTAATCAATTTTGAATTTATTTTTGTGGTTGGTGTAAAACAGTGGTCCAGTTTCATTCTTTTGCATGTGACTGTCCAGTTTTCCCAAACCTTTTATTGAAAAGACCATCCTAAGAAAAGGAAGGAAGGAAAGAAGGAAGGAAGAAAAAGACTATCCTTTCTCTGTTGAATATTCTTGGCTCCTTTGTTGTAAATTAATTGATCAGATATGCATGGTTTTATTTCTGAGCTCTCTATTCTGTTTTATTGATCTGTTTTTTTTTGCCATTACCATGCTGTTTGGATTACTATAATTTTGTAATATAGAAATCAGAAAGTGTGATGCCTCCAGCTTAGTTCTTCTTTCTCAAGATTGCTTTAGCTTCAGAGTCTTTTGTGGTTCCATAGAAATTTTAGGATAGTTTTTCTATTTCTATGAAAAATGCCGTTGGACTTTTAATAGGGACTGTACTGAATCTGCAGATTCCTTTGGGTAAAAAAGATATTTTAACAATATTAATTCTTCCAGTCCATGAGCATAGAATTATATTTATTTGTGTCTTCTTCAGTTTCTTGTATCAGTATCTTAGAGTTTTCAGTGTACATGTCTTTCACTTCCTTGCTTAAATTCATTTCTAGGTATTTTGTTCTTTTAGATGCCATGGAAATATTGTCTTAATTGCTCTTTCTGGCAATTATTAGTGTATAAAAACATAACTGATTTTTGTATATTGATATCATATCCTGCAACTTTACTGAATTTATTATTAGTTCTGAGAGTTATTTAGTGGAGTCTTTGGGCTTTCTATATACAGAATCATGTCATCTGCAAATAGAAACTGTTACTCTTTCCTCTCTAATACCTTTTATTTCTTTTACTTGACTAATTGCTGTGGACTAGGATTATGTTGAATAAAAGTGGTGAGAGTGGGCATCCTGTCTTATTCCTGATCTTAGAGGAAAAGCTTTCAGTTTTTCACATTGAGGATGTTTGCTATGGGCTTGTCATATATGGCCTTTGTTAGACTGTGGTATGTTCCATCTACACTCACTCTGTTGAGTGTTTTTATTATATATGGATGTTAAATTTTGTTAAGTTCTTTTTCTGTGTCTACTAAGATGATCATATGATTTTTACCTTTCATTTTGTTAATACGATGTATCACAGTAATAGATTTTCAGTTTTTGAATCACCTTCGCATCCCTGAAATAAATCCTGCTTGATCATGGTATATGATCTTTTTAATATATGGTGTTCAGTTTGCTAATATATTGTTGAGGATTTTTACATCTATGTTCATCAGGGATATTGGCCTATAATTTTCTTTTCTTCTAGTGTCTTTATCTGTTTTTAACATTAGGGTAATGCTGCCTTGTAAAAGGAGTTTTGCAATGTTCCCCATTCTATTTTTTGAAAGAGTTTGAGAAGGATTGATCCTAATTTTTTTAAAAATATCTAGTAGAAGTGTCCATCAACTGATGAATGGATAAAGATGTGATATATGTATACCATGGAATATTACTCAGTCATAATAAATGAAGTCTTTCCATTTGCAGTGACAAGGATAGAACTAGAGTGCATTACGCTAAGCAAAATAAATTAGTCAGGACCTGGAGATCATGACCTGAGTTAAAGGCAGATGCTTACCCAACTGAGCCACCTAGGGGCCCATAAGACTATTAATGATAAAGAACAAATTGAGAGTTGATGGAGGGAGGTAGGTGGGGTAGGGCTACACAGGTGATGGGTATTGGAAGGGCACTTGTTATGATGAGCACTGGGTATTATATGTAAGTGACAAATCACTAACTTCTATTTCTGAAATCAGTATTATACTATATGTTAACTAACTAGAACTTAAATAAAAATTTGGAGAGAAAATTAATTAATTAATTAATTAATAAGGAAAAAGAAATAAAAGTATTTGGTAGAAATTAACATTTCTACCACTGTTACCAGTGGTATCATTTCTACAGAAATGTTACCAGTCGTAACATTTCTACGACTGATGAAGACATCAGTCCTGGGCTTTTGTTTGTTGGGAGGTTTTTGATTACCGATTCAATCTGCTTACTAGTAATTGATCTATTCAGATTTTATATTTCATGATTCAGTATTGGTAGGTTGTGTGCTCTAGGAATTTCTCCATTTCTTCTAAATTGTCCAATTTGTTGGTGTATAACTGTTTATAGTAGTCTCTTATGACCCCTTGCATTTCTGTGTTTCTATTTGTAACATCTAGTCTTTCAATTTTGGTGTTGTTTATTCGAGTTCTCTTCCTTTTTTTCTTGGTGAGTCCAGCTAAAGTTTTGTGTATTTATTTTTTTAAAAAACCCCAGCTCTTATTTTCAATGATCTTTTCTATTGTCTTTTTAGTCTCTATTTCATTTATTTCTATTCTGATCTTTGTTATTTCCTTTCCTCTACTAACTTTGGGCTGCATTTGTTGTTTTTCTAGTTCCTTGAGGTATAAAGTTAGGTTGTTTAAGATCTTTATTTTCCCTCTTAATGTAGGCATTTATCACTTTGAGCTTTCCTCTTAGAACTGCTTTTCCTGCATCCCTTAAGTTTTGGTGTGCCGTGTTTCTATTTTCATTTGTCTCAAGGTATTTTTAAAATTTCTTTGATTTCTTTGTTGACCAATTGGTTGTTCAGTAGCAGGTTGTTTACTCTCCTCATATTTGTGATTTTTCCAGCTTTCTTCTTGTAATTGATTTCAAGTTTCATACCATCGTGGGTGGAAAATATGCTTAATATGTTTTCCACCTTAAATTTTTAAGGATGTGTTTTGTGGCCTAACATATGATCTATCCCGGAGAATGTTCCATGTGTATTCTGTTTCTTTTGAATGAAATGTTCTGGATATGTCTGTTAAATCCATTTGCTCTACTGTGTCATTTAAGGCCAATGTTTCCTTATTGATTTTTCTGTCTTGATGATCTATTTGTTGATGAAAGTGGGAATTTTAAAGTTCCCTAGTATTATTGTATTGCTGTCTATTTTTCCCTTTAGGTCTGTGAATGTTTGCTTTCTATATTTAGGTGTTCCTATGTTGGGTGTATTAATATTTACAAATGTTATATTCTGCTATATCCTATTGTTACATTGTTCCCTTTATTATTACATAATGTGTTTCTTTGTCTCCTATCACAGTCTTTGACTTAAAGTCTATTTTGTCTTATATAAATATAGCTATCTTAGCTTTCTTTTCGTTTCCATTTTTATGTAACATTCTTTCCCATCTCTTTACTGGCAATCCTGTGTATCCTTAAAGCTGAAGAAAGTCTCTTGTAGGTGACATATAGTTGGGCCCTGTTTTGCTTTTAATCCATTTAGCCATTCAATGTCTTTTGATTGGAGTGTTTAGTCCATTTACATTTAAAATAAGTATCACTAGATTGGACTTTTTACCACTTTCTAACTTGTTTTCTGGCTGCTTTGTAATTCTTTGTTTCTTTCTTCTTTTGCTCTCTTCCTTTGTGATCTGATGATTTTCTGTAGTGTTATGCTCATATTTCCTTAAGTTCTGTGTAACTACTATAGGCTTTTGCTTTGTGGTTACCACAAAGCTTACATAAAATAGAACTGTTTTAAGCTGATAACAAACTTGAGGTCCCATGCTCTGCTCTGTCCTTTTACTTATTAGATTCTTTTTCTTTTCCTCTTCTTCCTCCTTCTCTTCTTCATCAATCTTTTTTCAAAAATTATTTTTTATGGGCATTAGTTTTTTTGATTGTTGTTGCAAATTCTTCTGCTCTGTCACTGGTCTTTTAACTTTGTTTAGTGACCTTTTCACTGTATGAATATTTTAATGTAATCATATACGTTGTAGTTATTGTTAATTCTGTTGATTTTTAATTACAAAAGCATTCTCCAACCCAAGAATGGAAACATGAGCCCCTCTGTTTGAGTCTATCTGATAGTTCTATCTGATCAGATAATGTGAGATGGGGAACACATAGATTTTGCACTTGTGTAGAAAATCAGAGGTTTCAGCACATGTATTATGGTAAAACACATTAGGGGAGGGGCCTAAGACTGAAGAATTTTCTTAATCTTTTAAAATAGACATGGACACATTTTATTATACAGTTGATCCTTGAACAAGGTGGGGATTAGGAGCACCAATCCCCTGTACGATCAAAATCCACATATAATTTTGACTCCTTCAAAACTTAACTACTAATAGCCTAATGTTGACTAGAGGCCTTTCTGATAACATAAACAGTTGATTAAAACATATTTTGTATGTCATATGTATTAAATAAAGTAAGCTAGAGAAAGTAAGCTAGAGAGTAACAAACTAGAGAAAAGAAAATGTTAAGAAAATCATAAGGAAGACAAAATACAGTTTTGTACTATATTTATATATATAAAATGCACATATAAGTGGACCTACACATTTCAGACCTGTGTTGTTCAAGGATCAAATATATATGATCAGCTAAAAGTATCATAAAATATGATTCTTGACGATGTAATATTATAATAGTGTAAGAAATATATATTTGGTCTTCCGTCCCTGATTCCTGGCCTGGAGCTCCTAATGTAATCCAATAAATTAACATTTGGGTTTTGTCCCTGGTTCCTTAAACAGCTCTAGAGAGCTAAAGGTCAAAGGAACATCTTTTGTTATAATATTTGTTTTTTGTCCTCAGTTCCTGAAATAGGTCTAGAATGATGAAAGTGAAAGGATCATCTTTTGTCATTCATAACAAGCCCCTTTCAAGGACACCAGAGTTTATGTTAATGAGGTGACTTTTAGAAAGCCCTTAAGGGTGGGGTCTGGTTGCCAACCACGTGGTCAGAGGGTTGAAACTTTCAGCCCCATCCCCTGAACTTTGGAAAATTAATCAGTAATGACCAATGATTTAATCAATCATACCTATGTTGTGAAGTCTCCCTACAAGCCCCAGGATCTGAAAGGATTTGGAGAGCTCTGGGTTGGTGAATGCATAGAGGTGCTGGGAGGGTGATGCACCCAGGGAGGGCATGGAAGCTTGGGCCCCCTCTCTCATACCTTGCCAATGTAACTCTTCTATTTGGGGGCTTATATCTATCTTTTATTGCATTTTTCATAATAAACTGGCAATGTAAATATCTTTCCCTGAGTTCCATGAGCTGATATATAGCAAATTATTGAAGTTAAGGAAGGGAGGTTGTGGGAATCCCCAGTATGTAACCAAGTCAGTCAGAGTGTTAAGTGACACTCTGGGATTGTGATTGGCATTCGAGGTGGGAACCAGTCTTGTGGAATGATCCCGTAATCTGTGATCTGTGCTAACTCTTGGCAGTTAGTGTCAGAGTTGAGATAAATTTTAAGACACCCAGTCAGTGTCTATTGAGAATTGGAGAACTGCTTGTTGTGTAAAACCTCATGCATTTGGTGTCAGAAGTGGTGTGAGTAGAGGAAACAGAAGTCTCCTTTCCAGAGGTAAAGTTTGCTGTACCTCTGTAAAGGAAACTGTTTTGAATAGTACAATATGAGAGTCTTTACTCCTTATAATCTTTTCATCTATGTTGAAAAAGCTTCCTGAAATTTTAATAAATATTTTCCCCATATTTATTCGGCATAAATTTCCTTAAGTTTAAAATGATTTTCTCATTAGATACAAGAGTTTTGATTCTATAATAACACTCTTCTTTGTGGAACAGTGGATAAAGGGAAAATTTTACAGTTTGTTCTCAACTAAGCATTTGAGATGTATTATTATTTTCATGAATTTAGATGATTTAGATTAAATTTGTAGTAGTACACTGCAATACAAAATCCAATCTAAACATAGTCATAGATTTATTATAATTCTATCTGTAGTACTTGTAACATACTCCTATTACAGTTACCGAAGATGAAGGTGACATGATAAATTTCTTGCTTTGTTGCTGAGTCCAAAGCTGGTTTAAGTCTCATTTTTTTGATTATCTGGAAATCTGAAACAAATAAATTACAAAATTTACTTTTACAGTGAGGCAGAAAGTAGAAAACATTCACTTGAAAGACATTTTGTTTTTGTAATTTTCAGACATAGCTTAAAAGATGAAAAACACTTAACATTATGTGATATTTAAAAGTAAATCTGTGATTTTTTTTTTAAGACAGTGTTTCAGTATTATCAAGTACTAGATGAAATTATTCTTCTCGTGTTTGGAGCAACAGTTTATACTTAGCCTCTTGCCTAATTTGTATGCAACAGAAACTTTACTTGATTTACCATACCTACTGTGTTCTTCTTCCAAATTCTCTGGGGCTTGACTTAAAGTTTCCATTGTGGATTTTGTAGATTCTCCTACAGGAAAAAAAGATGTATAAATTTAATGGTTTATCATAAATACAATTTACAGTTATATTGAGCTTGAACCTGAGAATCCTTTTTCAGAGGTATCTACTCTTATCATCTGTATGATAGAACTGTATGTATGACTTGTGTCACCAGGACATAGTATATTGGTCAAAAATGACCATGATATCTCTCACTTTACATGTTCCTCAACAGTATGAACCTGTCACTCCCCCACTCAGAGGTGGAATCTAGTTCACCTTCTGTTGAACCTGTGCTAGGCTTAGGACTCTTTTGTAATCATTGGAATGTGAAGAGAGTGGCTACATGATTTCTGAGGTGAGGTCAGAAAAGGCTGTGCAGCTTCCTTCTGGTTCTCTTGGGGTGCTTGCTTTGGAGGGAGCAAGTCACAATATAATAACCCCTACCACCCTGCCATTCTGGAGAGGTCACATAGAAGATGCTCCAGTTGACAGTTCCAGCTGAGTCCAAAGTTCCAGCCATCCTTCCAAGGCTCCCGTCTGTGAGGGAAGCTGTTTTGGATCCTTCAAACTAGCCCATCTGTCAGCTGACCACCACCATTGGGTGACCTCAATTGGTGTCTAGCCAAACCATGCTTTAATTCCTAATGCACAGAATTCTTGTGATACGTATAAAATGATAACAAGAATAGCTACCTTTTGAAGTATAAAATGATTTGTTAAAGCAATACTTGGAAGGAAAATTAATTTAGAGAGTAATATAAAGTATCCAAATAATTAAATCAGATATGGGAAGTTTATACATATAAATGGGCATGTTAATTTTGTATTTAACTTTCATATCTGTCCTTTAACTTCTGACATGGATCCACTGGGATTAATCTAATAATATGCTCTTTATTCTTGCTTATCACAAGCCTCAGTCTCCAGATCCCCTTCATTTCCTATATTTTGTTTTCCATAAAGTTCTGTATTTTGTCCCTATCTCCTACCATAACTCCTGAAACATTTCCACTGTATCCTTATTCCATTTTCCGAAATTCCCATTACTTTCTTGCTCTAACAGAAACGTGGCTGTCTTCAGAGGACACTGCCAACACAGCAGCCCATTTTGTTTTCCTTTTTGTCAGTTTTGCTACCATTGGGCCTGGAGATGGATAGCTGTCCTGCTTATACCCTATTGTTTCCTTTCAGGACATTCACTTTCTTTCCTTCCTTTCCTAAAACTCAGTCATCAGTTTATACAATCAACTATTGTGATTTACCTTCAACTGGGATCATTCTCCGTTGATTTTATCATTGGCTCATTGTACCTTACTACTACTTTCTTAATTTAGCAATTTAAATGTACATGCAGAAGATTCTTCACCCTGGGTCTCAATTCCTTGAGCTCTGTTCTTCTAGATCTGGTCCCAGCTCCATTGCAGCCACGGATTCCCATGGATATACTTAGACCTTGTCATTAGTGATAACTTCAAGCCCCCCTCAAATTTAGTTGCCAACATTCAACTACTTGACTTCTAGCTTTATTTTTCTAGATCACTCCTTCTAGTACCCCAACACCAGCAATTCATCTACTTCCTTGGGACTTCCAGTCCTGCCAATTTTCATTATTCCTCCTCATTTTGATCTCTTCTCTCCCTTATTTAACTTAAATTCTATGGCCATTCTCTCCCTTACCTATAGCCTGACCTGATTACCCTTTTTCCACTTCATCATGCTCACTTGACAAAACTATAACCCTAGATAAATCTAATTATCTTCTTGTTCCTATCCTGTATTATATACCTCAGTGTGACTGGGAAAAACATATAACCAGGCCTCCCTTTAAATTCATAGCCATAGATATTAGGTAGCCATCCTCTTAAGTATTCCTGGTCTATTCATTCTTCTCCCCTCATAGCTGGTTATTTAGCTCTTTCTTCTGTTTGCCCAAACCTCTAATCCTGCCCATGGATCATTGTTTTCAGCTGATGATGTATTTTCTGGTCTCATGGAGGAAATAAAAGACAACAGGAAAAAACTTCCACAAGCTGAGTGTTAACAGTTACTTACCTACTTGTTTTTTGTTCTATATGCTCTCTCTTACCTATGCTCCCATTTAAGGCTAACCTCAGACTTTACCATTTCTTGCCCACATGAGACATGGCTCCAGTAATTCCTTCTGCCCCCCACTTATCAGAGCTGTTTCCCCCCTCCTCTATTAGATCTCCCTTATCAGCAAATAAATATTTAGTTGAACCCACATGACTAAATTCTCACCCGTGAATGTAAACAAAGTAACACATACTGGTTCTGGGTCTGAGTGTTAGACACTGGGCATTTATTCCTCCTTAAACTTTCCCTTTTCCTCAATCTTAGACAACAAAGCCATTACCCCACGATTCAGTTTCTAACATGCAGATAATGACAACACCCTAGGGAGTGATTTTGTCCCACAGGTGGCTTTTGGAAATGTCTGGAGACCTTATTTGGTTGTCACAACTCATAGGTGGAAATGCTACTGGCATCCATGGGGTAGAGCCAGTGATGCTGCTAAATATCCTGCAATGACCATGGCAACCACACCCTAGCCCCCCTCACCAACAAAAAAAATCATCCAGCTCAAAATTTCAATAGTGCAAGACTGAGAAACCCTGCTCCAGGGGGATGATGGAGCAACAGAATGGAAGATCATGGTTCCCTAAATGCCTGTGGAGCTACCGTGTGTATGTAAACTGCTCACTTTAGGGTTAAGGAAGAAACAAATTTGTGTATTCTTAAGCTACTATACTTTGGGAACTCTTTGTAACAGGAGCTTAGCCTTTACCTTAACTAACATCATTCTTTCAGGTAAGGAACTACCTTGGGTTTCTCAGTTTAATATTTGTCACTGTATGATGATATATAGAAAACCCTAACATCCTAATACCAATTTTGTACTATCTAATATCTTTTTTTTTCTTTTCTAATGTCTTAAACTCAGCATTCCCTTTGGTTTGGCAGGATGTAACAATATCTCTTAAGCTGAGGAAATCTTTTCTGGATTTTCAAGTTTAAAATTATTCCTGGTTTGTCTCAAATAATTGTTTTGCATTCATTCCCCAGATTTTGAGGAAAGGTGATTTTTATTGGGATGATTTCCTAAGTAGAATCTCTGGGAAGAATATCTATATCTGTAGCTATTCTTTTACTCAACTGAGGCCACAATTGCTCATTTAAATAAAAGACATTCAAACTCTCTCTGTGCTAGGAAGCCTTAGCAATGATTAATTTATATAGGGGAACACCTGAACTCATCATCCAGGTGTTCTGATACTTCTATTCATGTGCAACAAGATGAGCACCACAGGATTGTTTGTTCTTGGTTACACTGTTGCAAAAGCACTCATCTTGATTCCTAACCTAGGTTTTGTACCGTGGGTTTGACTTAGAATGTGATTTATGATGTTTGATCTGTAGGACTTCAAGGAAACTGGAAAATTAGGACCCTTACCACTCCCAACAAGACCAGAACCAATACAAATTTGATAGTAGGATATTTGCTTATACTGTCTACCATTTCAGTAGAAACAGGAACTATTCTGTTGCTAATAGTAAACTCTCAAAAGCTAGATTCCCTCAGGTGGGCAACAAAAGGATCTTATTTATACCACCACTTAGCCTATTCTGTACCAAAGAACAATAGAGTAAGTCAGCAAATGCTGAATTGCAATCAATCTACCATCCCATCCCTTCCCTTGAAAACAATGGCATATAATTTTCATGTAATACAGTACTATATACAAATGTGATTTTAAAAATGCTATTGGTAGAGAAATGTGAATTAAAATGAAGGAGACACTGACTTGTACTTTTGAGAATGAGAAGGTAAATGAGTTTTTATAATTTTGGCATGCAAAACATTTTTAGTGGCCTTATTCTAGAAAAGGGTAAATAATAACTCATACATAAAGGTTGTGTCAGAGTTTATAGACTAGACCCCTGGTAATGGATTCCACCTTTCCACAACAAATCAAAAGTATTGTTGTATGCTCACATGAATATACAGTAGTCATTACCTTAAATTTAAAACTCACTATAAGCAGCAAGCACAGAGCAGGATATGAAGGCTGTATTGTATCAGTGTGGTCTGCAGAGAATTTCTTCCTATGGTTTTTGCCTTGTTGAAATATATGTTGCAGCTCAAAGCTAAAGGGATTACTCCTGAATAGTCATCACAGAGGTTGATTACGTTCGTATATCACATTTAGCTGGACCCTGCAGGCTATTATTCCATTAGCTACGCTGGTCCTGCTATTGTCAAAAAGTTGATCACCTAATGTTAAAAGACTGTGCTTTCTGTTGACCTTATCAAAATGACTCAAAAGGTTTTGTTAAAAAATAAAACTCAGGTTGTGTTTTATGAAAGTGATTAAGAATAAATACTATGTATAAAAATGCTCATATCTTATGGGTGATCTTAGCATTATACCGTTATTAATGATAAAATTATATTTTGCTTTAGTATTTCAGCACATTTTACCTAAAGCCATAGATTTAACTTTAGTAGAAATAGTTCTTTCTTCCTGATAGTAGAGAGTGTCAGAAACTGATTTCTGAAAAAATCCATGTCTCCCTTCCTTCCTCCCTCCATCTATTCAAATCATATAAAATTAACACCATAGAATTAAGCTCAGTATAGCTATATTAACACAATAGTACATTTACAATGGCCTAATTATAACATGGTTTTATAAGGCAACTCTACTGAGGAGAGAAGTGTTTTGTTTGGAGGAAATATGTCGAGAAATGGAAAGTTTGTCATTTACAATTGATAGTCAGAAAATCACTTCAAGGAACACCTGGGGGATTCAGTCAGTTAAACATCTGACTCTTGATTTTGGCTCAGGTCATGATCTTAGGTCTTGAGATGGAGCCCCAGATTGGACTCCATGCTGGGCATGGAACTTGCTTAAGTTCTCTCTCCCTCTCCTACTCCCTCCTGGCTTGCATAAGCACATTCTCTCTCTCTCTCTCAAAAAAAAAAAAAGGAAAATTACTTCAAATAATATATATATATTAGTATACATTAATATAGTATATATTAATATATACACATTAAATTTTATTTAATTATTTGACAGAGAAACAGAGAAAGCACAGCAGAGGGATCAGCAGGCAGAGGGAGAGGGAGAAGCAGGCTCCCCACTGAGAAAGGAGCCTGACATGGGACTCCATCCCAGGACCTCGGTATCATGACCTGAGCCCAAGGCAGATGCTTAAATTACTGAAGTGCCCCTCAAATGATATTTTAACTGTTTATTCTTTAAACAACAGTTGTGTAGTTTCACTTATTTAATCATAACAGTTGAAAAATTTTAAAGAAATGAGCTAAATATATATTCTTATAAACCCTGAATCCCGTTACCAATATAGGACATATTTCAATAAGCTTGACTTTTTTTTTTTTTTTTTTTAAAGATTTTATTTATTTGATAGAGAGAAATACAGTGAGAGAGGGAACACAAGCAGAGGGGATGGTAGCGGGAGAAGCAGGCTTCCTGCCGAGCAAGGAGCCCGATGCGGGGCTCGATCCCAGGACCCTGGGATCATGACCTGAGCCGAAGGCAGCTGCTTAACGACTGAGCCACCCAGGCGCCCCAATAAGCTTGACTTTTAACCTATGTTATTGTGAATTATTTACAGATTAAGTAAGCGAATGTAAGTGTTTCCTTGACAAAGATGTTGACAGGTATGGCTTTATGATTTAAATTGCTCCATATAAAATTTTCATTTGAATCACATTACAAAAGCTGTCTTTGGGGAACAAAGAGGATTTTGAAGCTATCTCAATGAACAGCTAGTTTTTGAAATATGTTCCCAGAAATGGTGAGGGACTGGCACAGAGTCATGTCTCCTTTTTGGCATGGTCTTCCTTGTAACCGATGGTGTGTAAAAGGGCTGGTCAGGGATACAGCCTGTGGTCCTGGAGCACAGCCAGGCACTAATTTCAGCCTCATTAGCATTGTTCTCTAATCAACTGAACTTTTCAGCAAGTGGAAGTTTCCTAATATTTCTTGTACTTGCTTGCCTTTAGCCACCCCAGTTGATACAATAGAGAAGGAGAGGGTATCAGTCAGGAGGAAACAGATGGCACTTTCAACTTGGATTTTGAAGAGACTTTAATGAAGGGACTACTGGGAGCCAAGGGCAAGGCTAAGGAACTGACAAGGGATGCTGAGCCACCCAGCGCCTCACAACAGAGGGATGCCATGCCGTTATCTTCCCTGGAGCTGAAAGGTAAAGGGGAAGAGGATGTTGTTATTGCACCCTGAGTGAGAAATGGAGATTTAGAAATGGGGTCTTCCCATAGAAGCTACAGTCAGCAGCTGTAGAGCGTCACAGCTATAAGGACTGAGCTAAAGTCAGGGACAGAGGAATACTTCCCTGACCTCTCCACCTTCCTAACCTCTGATCTCCTGCTGTGATCTCCTTTGGATACATCCAAACCAGGAAGCCAGAAGGCCAATGAACCTGTGACATGCAGTCTGAGGTCAGTTTTCTGGGACACAGAACAGACAAAGTTGGAGAATGGATCTTGGGGTGTGTGTGTGTGAAAGAACACATCTCAGTTTTTGACCCTTAAGAGAATATGCCGAGGCATGCCTGGGTGTTTCAGTCAGTGAAGCATCTGACTTCAGCTCAGGTCATGATCTCAGGGTCCTGGAATCAAGCCCCATGTTGGGCTTCCTGCTCAGCAGGAGGTCTGCTTATCACTCTGCCCCACTCCCTGTTCCTGCTCTTGCTCTCAAATAAGTAAATAAAATTGTAAAAAAATCAATTCGTGAAACTGAAGACAGAATAGTAGAAACTACCCAAAATAAAACAAAGAAAGGCAAAGAATTAAAAAGATAAGTGGAATAACATTGAGTTATAAGACTGCTTCAGTCAGTCTATTATTATAAATGTTACGGGAGTCTGGAAGAAGATGGGTAGAAAAATATTTTATGAAATTACAGCTGAAAATTTTTCTAAACTTGATGAATACCACAAACCCATAGAGCTAAGAAGTTCAACAAACTCTAAGTTCAAAAAACTTAAGAGTACTGAATGAAAAATAATCCATCAAGTCCAGAATTCTATACCCAATAAAAATACGTTTCAACAATGAAGACAAAATGAAGACTTCAAAGACAGACAAGCTGAAGCAACTCTTCAACAGCAGATTGCACTACGGGAAATGATAAAGTCCTCAGGCAGAAGGAAAATGACAACAGTTGGGAATTTGGGTCTATACTAAGACTATGAAGAGTTAGAAAAGTTAGAAAAGAGAAAAGTTAGAAAAGGCAAGGAAATGGGTAAATATGAAATATTTTTTAAATTATTAAATTCCTTCAAATGATATTTGACTGAAAAAATAATAAATTGTGGGACTTATATATAAAAATATAATATGGGTATAAAAATATAATGCATGTAAAAGTATAATGTGTGAAACAATAGTGCAAAGGCTGGGTAGGGAGGAGAAACAAAAGTATGTTACTATAAGTTTCTTATACTCTGCGTTACATGGTGTACTGTCACCTGAAGGTCTGATAAATTAAAGGTGTGAGCTGGTCCTTACTATTTTTTTTCTGGTTGTGGATATTTTTTTAAATTGTTTTAATATATACAAAATAGAAAATTTTCATTTTAACCATTTTTAGGTGTGTAGGCATTAAATATATTCACAATGTTGTGAAACCATTACCATTATCTATTTCAAGAAAATTTCAACATCCTGAGCAGAAACTCAGTATCAAACAATTCCTCATTCTCCCCAACGCTATAGCTGTTGGTAACCTCTGTTCTACTTTCTGTCTATAAATTTGTTTTGTCTCAGTACCTCATATAAGTGGAAACAAACAATGTTTGTCCTTTTTTTTTTTTGCCTGGCTTATTTTACTTAGCATAATGTTTTCAAGATTCATTTATGCTGTAACTTGTATCAGAATCTTTTCTTTTTTTTAAAGCTGAATAATATTTCATTATATGTATATACTATATTCTGTTTGTTCCTTTGATGAACATTGGGTTGTTTTGACTATTGTCAATAATGCTATGAACACTGGCATACAAGTATGTGTTTAAGTCCTTGCTTTTAATTTATTTGGCTATATACCTAGAAGTGGAATTGTTGGATCATATCATAATCCTATGTTTAACTTTTTGAGGAACTACCAAACTGCTTTCACATCATCTGCACTATTTTATTTTTACATTTCCACAAGCAGTGCACAAGAGTTCTAATTTCTCCTGGTCCTTGCCAACATTTGTTATTTTCTATTATTTTGAGACTAGTCATCCTAATGAGTGTGAAGCGGTGACTCATTTTGGTTTTGGTTTAGATTTCTTTAATAACTAGTGATGTGGAACATCTTTTCATGAGCTTATTGTCATTTGCATATCGTATATGGTGAAATGTCTACTGAAATCCTTTGCTCAATTTTTAATTGGGTTGCTTGTTTTTGTTGATTTGTTCTTTATATATTCTGGATACTCAACTCATATCAGATATATGATTTGCAGATATTTTTCTGTATTTTTCACTTTTTTGATAGTGTCCTTTTATGCACAAAAGTTTAAAATTTTGATGGATTCCAATTTATCATTTCTTTTTTTGTCCATACTCTTGGGAGTCAAATCCAAGAGATTATTGCCAAATCCAATGTTTTAAAGACTGCCCATTATGATTTCTTGCAAGAGACTTATAGTTTTAGCTCCTATATTTAGATCTCTGATCTAGTTTGTGTTAATTTTTGTGTATAGAAAAGGTGTATACAAAGATAGGGGTCAAATTTAATTCTTTTCTTTTGCATGTGGATATCTAATTTTCCCAGTCCCATATGTTGAAAAGACTATTCTTCCCCATTGAGTGGTTTTTGGACTCTTGTCCCAAGTCAATTTACCATATACATATGAGGGTTTATTTCTGATTTGTCGGTTCTATCCCACTAGTTTATGTGTCTGACCTTATACCAGTACCATCCTGATATGATTACTGTAGCTTCAAAGTCAATTTTGAAATAAAGAAGTGTAAATCCTCCAACTTTGTTCTTCTTTTTAAAGATTATTTTGGCTATTCAGGGTAACTTTCAATTTAATATGAACTTGAAGATTGCTTTTTCCATTCCTGCAAAAAGCCTGTTGGAATTTTGAGAGGGATTGCACAGAATTTGTAGATCACTCTGGGTCGTAATGCCACGTTAATATTAAGGCTTCCAAACTATGAACATAGCCTGTGTTTCCATTTATGTCTTTTAAAATTTCTTTCATCAATTTTTACAATTTTCAGTGTATAAGTGTTTCATTTCCTTGTTAAATTTGTTCCAAGATATCTTATTCTTTTGGATGCTATTGTAAATGGAATTTTTTCTTAATTTCCTTTCAGATTTTTCATTGCTGGTTTCCAGAAGCAAAGCTGTATATATGTGTCAATCATAGCAGCCTGCAACTTTGCCATTTTTTATTAGTTCTAGTAGTTTTTTGATTTGTTAAAAAATTCTTTGGGATTTTCTGTATTTAGAATCATGTCTTCTGCAAGTAGGGATAGTTTTGCTTTTTCATTTCCAATTTAGATATCTTTTTTGACTAATTACTCTGGCTAGAACTTCCAGTCTCATCCCACTTTTACATCATTTTGATCAGGTTTCAAAGTCCTATAAGAAAAGATCCAATTTGCTTTATTGAGATTATGTGCCCATCCCCCGGCCTTTAGCTTAGGGGATTTTGATAACCAAAATATGTACATGGAGAAGGAGTTATTCTATTGGATGAAACTGTGGCACTATTACCAAAAAAAGGGGAGATAGATGCTGAGTAGCCAATAAACAAACAAACAACTGTTGGCTCCAAGGCCCTATATGGTCATGATTAGTTGTGGCAAGTCCAAGACTAGAATTCAGGCCCTGTGATTTATAGGCCTATATTCTTGTCCAATAAGCTAGCAGTTCTTAGGTACATTTTAATTACAAATTATTTTTTCTCAGAATGCTCAGTTCAATAGGTTTGAATTTTCAGTGTTACCCTTGATGCAGTTTAACTTCTTCTTCTCATTACTATTGAGGTAAAATTGGTACATTACATTATATTAACTTCAGGTGTACAACATAGTAATTTGATATTTCCATACATTACAAAAGATCACCACAATAAGTCTCGTTACCGTTTGTCATCATATAATTGACCCCCTTCCCCCTTTTTTGCCCACTCCAACCCCTCACTTCCCCTGATAACTACTAATCTGTCCTTTGTATTTATGAATTTTGTTTTTAGATTCCACATATAAGTGAAATCATACAATAATACAATATTTGTCTTTCTCTAACTTACTTCACCTAGCATAATACCTTCAAAGTCTATCCATGTTGTTGCATATGGCAAGATTTCTTCTTTGTAATGACTGAGTGGTATTTCACTGTGTCTATACACCACATCTTTATCCATTCATCCATTGATGGACACTTTCACATGGTGGCTATTATAAGTAGTGTTGCAATGAACATAGGGGTTCAGGTATCTGTTCAATTCAATGTTTTCATTTTCTTCAGATAAAAACCCAGAAGTGGAATAACTGGATCATACAGCAATTCTGTTTTTAATTTTTGGAGGAACCGCCATACTCCATACTGTTTTTCATAGTATGTGTACCTATTTACATTCCCACCAACAGTGCACAAGCATTTCCTTTTCTCTACAACTTCGCTAACACGTGCTATTTCTTGTCTTTTTGATAATAGCCATTCTGGTAAGTGTGAGATGATACCTTATTGTGGTTTTGATTTGCAATTCCTTAATGATTACTGACATTGAGCATCTTTTCATGTGCTGTGGGCCACCTGTATGTCTTCCTTGGAAAAATGTCAATTCAGATTCTCTGCCTGCTTTTTAATCTGATTTTTGTTGTTATTAAGTTGTGCGAGTTATGTATATCGAATATTAGTCCCTTATTGGATATATGATTTGCAAATATCTTCACCCATTAAGAAGGTTGCCCTTGTATTTTGTTGCTGGTTTCCTTAGCTATGGTTTGATGTAGTCCCAATCATTTATTTTGCTTTGGTGCCATTGCTTTTGGAGTCAGATCAAAAAAGAAAATATTGCCAAGACCAACGACAAGGAACTTACCATCTATGTTTTCTTGGGTGTTTTATGGTTTCTGGTCTTACATTCAAGGCTCATTTTGAGAGCCATTTTGAGAGCCAAAATTAACCCATTTTGAGTTAATTTTTTTATGGTGTAAGATAGTGGTCCAGTTTCATTCTTTTGCATGTGGCTTTCCAGTTTTTCCCAATAGCGTTTATTGAGGAGATAATTCTTTCCCCATTATATATCTTGGTCTCCTTTGTCATGAATTAATTGACTGTGTATACATAGGTTTATTTGGGAGTTCTCCATCTATTTCATTAATTTATGTGTCTGTTTTTAATGCCAATACCATACTATTTTGATTGTTACAGTTTTGTTTTATAGTTTGAAATCAAGAAGCCCCTGATACCTGCAGCTTGGTTCTTTTTTTTAAGATTTTATTTATTTGAGAGAAAGAGAGAGACCAAGCAAGAGAGCACAGGCAGGGTTGGGGGAGGAGCAGAGAGAGAGGGAGAAGCAGATTCCCTGCTAAGTAGGAAGCCCAATGTGGGGCTTGATCCCAGGACCCTGAGATCATGACCCAAGCTGAAAGCAGATGCTTAACCGACTAAGCCATCCAGGTGCCTGGGTTTGTTAAGGTTGCTTTGGCTATTTGGGTTCTTTTCTGGTTCCATACAAATTTTGTAATTATTTTTTATAGTTTTGTGAAAAATGCCATGAGATTATTTTGAATTTGTAGAATTTTTTGGGTAGTATGGGCATTTTAGGAATATTTATTCTTTCAATCCGTGAGCACAGAATATTGTTCCATTTATTTATGTTTTCTTCAATTTCTTTTATCAGGGTTTTATAGTTTTAAGTGCATAGTTTTCATCTTCTTGGTTAAATTTACCCCTAGGTATTTTTTCTCTTGCTTTTATGATTCTCTCATCTTTAACTTTTGACATTTTAATTATAATTGTCTTGGTATGGTTCTCTCTGTGCCTGCTGGACCTAGATGTCTGGTTCTTTCCCCAGGTTAGGGAAGATTTCAGCAATTATTTCTTCAAATAAGTTTTCTGCCTCTTTCTCTTTGTCTTCTCTTTCTGGGCCCCCTATATTCCAAATGCTGTTGAACTTGATGTTGTCCCATAGGTTTCTTAAGCTATCTTTGCTTTTTTAAGGTTGTTTTTTTCTTTTTATTGCTCTATTGGGTAAGTTCCACTGCCTTGTATTCTAGGTCACTAAGTCTTCTACTTCACTAGTCTGCTCTTGAACCTTCTAGTGTATTTTTCAGTTCGGTTATTGTATTTTTCAGTGTTGTGACTTCTGACTGGCACTTCTGAAGTTTAAATTTTTTGGGCCAAATTTGATGAAGTTTAATATGTGTAGTATATTATATGCTACCTAATTAGCTACCCTAAATGCTGATAAATGGATTTGGATTTTTTTTTTTTTCCTGGTACTTTTGTAAAGATAAGAGAGTTTGGAAAATACACAAACTCCATGTTCTTCTAATGAACAGATTACTTCAGAACAGAGGATTATATAGGGGGTGACATCTTTAATGACTAATCTAGAGATGTAAAGATTAATATTTTTGCACAAATTCAATTTTAAAATGTATGCTGAGATTGTCAAACATGATGCAGGTATCTAAGAATCTAGTCCAAATATAGTTATATGAGTAAATATGTACCTTATCAGCAGCAAGGTAGTTCTTAGAAATAAATCTTTCTTAAAAAACAAACCCAATTTCTCCACCAAAGCCATAAATCAAATCCTTATGATCTCAGATGAGGTAACCTTCCTTTCTAATTTTTATAAAAGTGAATGGGTTTTAAATAATGACAAAGAAAAAAATTAAAATTAAAATTAATATCATTTTCCAGGTCATTTATATTTTTGTGGTCTCTCAGTGTGTTCTCCAAACCAGCAGCATCAGCATTATCGGGAGTGTATTAGAAATGCAGAATCCTAGACTCCGTATAAGTAGTGGTAGCTGCTTGTCATTGGTTCATTAGCAACATCCAGATCATAAGTAAAAATTAGATTTGTTTCCATGGATTCAGAATGTATTTTGTACTAGGTAATGGGATAAGGTCTTTTTAAAACCTCCAGACCACCCTATGTTCCAGGTCTTATTATCCCTGGTGCACAGGTAAGGAAACCAAAGATAGAAGATTGCTCAATATCATACAGTGTATAACTGAGTGAGTGGAGATCCACACTCAGGTCAGTTTAGATCCAAAGTGCATGTTCAAAACTTCTGCATTCACTCTCACTCCAGTGAATTCTGAAGGAACTCAAAACAAAAAACCTGTTATGCATCTGTTTTGTATCAAGCCTTCAGGGGTTAATTTTACTCGACTTTGTAGAGAGCCACTAGGGAAAGCCTACTTATTTCTTAATTGTTGTTTGTCTCTTCAATTTCTTGACTTCTAGAGACTGTTTCTAATGCTGCAGTCAAAAAACTGCCACACGCCCCACGGATCTCCCTGCAGACCACTAATCCCACACCTAGGCCAGGACAGCTGAGCTTGGACTAGGGAGAAACCTAATCCAGGATTTCCATCACATGAGTTGTTGCCTTTTTTTCATTATACTCTGACTTGACCCCTAATGGATTCCGCTTCATAAAGTCAGAAAAAGAGGGAAAGAAAGCAATTTATTCATGTTTTCACTAGAGCTCACTGCAGACATGAAATTTCTCTAAAAATGCAAATCATTTGGTACAACAGAAGTGAAACTCAGTAGCTAAAGCTCTTAGAGGAAAGCGCTTTCCCAGGGCTAATGTTTTTATGCCCAGTGATTGAATAAATCGATCCATTTATTACAACATCTTTGCTTAAGTTTTTTATTCCTGGGTGAATGTGTCTAAAGGTACTGGAGGACTCTTCTTTAACACTAAGAAAATGGATTACACTTGTTAATTTGGCTTTCATTCTCAGATATATCAAAATAAATACCATAAACAAGTGTAGAAGAAATCAATATGGATCTGTTTGATATCAGATTGATCAAAAGAGGATTTAGTAAGCCTCTAAGATGTAAAGACTAATGTACAAACTAAGCCCTTACTTATATAATATGACTTTAGACAAGCCCAGTATCTGAAAGAAACTATTTCTGAAAACAGAAATGGTGCACTTCTGTTGCATTAAAGAAAAATCCCCAGAAGGCCTACCTATCCAAGGTATTTAATGTGAACATTTGTTTTTAAAAGATTTCTTGTCTTTTGTCCAGCCATTCTTGTTAATTCACAGGGCACCCTATCACAGATTTTTTTTATGTTACATAAAGCAAAAATTACACTTAACAACTGTAAGGTTGGTCATAAAAAATAGATAAAACAACAGTCTTAAAAGCTCAGATATCACAAGGAAAGGCTATCAGTCATTCTTCACAGAAGGTGAGGACAATGAGAAGTAAAAATCATACACAAAGACTCCTATAATACTACATAACCAACTCTGGGCCACTATGATGTGTTTTGTAGAACTCCAAGTAGTAAACCAATTGCTCCAGGAATACTCTTTTGGTTAAACATATATTTTTTTTTACAATTTCACTTGTATAATAATGAATGAGAGAGAGATTCATGCTACTCTATCCTCAGAATGATACAATTTTAAACTGCTTTACCAGTAGTGAGTATAGTATATGTTGAACATGTGCTGTGTCTTTCAACTAGTA
The DNA here is from genome assembly GCA_028646535.1 of Procyon lotor. NCBI lineage: Eukaryota > Metazoa > Chordata > Mammalia > Carnivora > Procyonidae > Procyon > Procyon lotor. Next base: position 104,403,239 of record CM053604.1, read on the forward strand.
AACTCGACTGATTTGTCATTTATTCAGCAGAAATTCTTTGAGCACCCACCAAATGAGAAACACATTTGTGGGATAGTTGCTGGTGTAGTTTGTCACAGCATTCAAATTAGATGAATTCAGAATACACGGCCAAAGGGGCAGCATGGAGCTCAAGTGCAATCATGACATTAATTCTCTGGAATAGTGCCTGATCTTCAGAGAAGGAATGACAATTTTATGTACAATTTCTCAAAGCGATTAATTTAGGATAGCCTAGTACGGAGCACAGAGTTTCAAAACAAATACTAAGACAATAACAGAACACATGTAAATGCATTTAAGTGCTCATTTCCACAATAATAAGCCTATTTGGGTTTTCCATTGTGGGACTCATTCTTTGATAGCTTTATTGGTTGGTCAAAAATTTGAAAAGCAGACAATCTCGGTGTTAAAGCATGTCCCCTCCCCTCAGCGTGTACACATTATATAACTGTGCGTGTATTTTGACTTACCGGTAACCAGAAGTCATTTTTGTAAAACTTTTTGTGGTTTGAATTTAAGTATAGAATCACCATTTCTTTGTAGTCTTCAGGTTATAGACTTCTTTTTTGAAAAGTAATATACGCATCCCTGTACCTACAGTATCTTGCATGATGTCTTAGAGATAGTGCCTGTTTAATGTTTCTGAATTTCTGAATGAATGTTTGTAACCTATGATTTATTTTTTAAAATATGACATATAAAATATTGGTTGGCATATATTGGATGATCAGTAGATGTCTGTTGAAAGAGACAGAATGCATGAATATGTTCTTAAAAGTTTAGTTGAGAATACAAAAGATGTATAATTAAGACAAAGCTATTGGTTTGAAGTATCAAATAATTAAATTGTTCAGCAAGATCTATGGACAACTCTTTAATGAGTACATAATAAGTACTCCATTTTTAAGAACTGGTTTTCCTCTTCACTGTATTATATGCTCATCTTGCAAGTAAAGTAGGAAACGTTTACATTTTTAGTCACAATTTCTTTTTTTTTTTTTTTTTAAGATTTTATTTATTTATTTGACAGAGAGAGATCACAAGCAAGCAGAGAGGCAGGCAGAGAGAGAGGGATAAGCAGGCTCCCTGACGAGCAGAGAGCCTGATGCGGGGGCTTTAACCCACTGAGTCACCCAGGCACCCCATAATTTCCAAAGTGCTTCAGAGAAGAAATGAGCTTTTTATGTACAATTGCGTAAAATAATTTAAAAGTTTAAAGAAATACTTATTTAATTTTTCCTTACTGTCTTAATGAAAGAAGGTTTCAGCTACACAAATTGTATTAATTTACATGGATTCAGTATTTTAAAGAGGAAAGAGATTATTGAGTCTACTTTCCTCATTTCAGTTATGGAACTATAGTGTGCATAGTTACAGAGGGAAGAAGAGAGAAAAATTAGTAAAATTGGAAGATTGTTTATTCCTACAACACAAATAATCTGTGCTGTTCAAGTTTATCTTCTATAGCCCTTCTGCACTGTAGTTAAGGGAAAAAAAAGGTACTATATCTAAAATCCAGACATATTTTATGTGGAAAGATACTACTTAACTTATGCTTTAATGAATGGGAAGATATGAAAAATAATAATACATATCAGATAATAAAAGGTACTGGAAAAAGACTACCTTTATTGCTACTTCCTTTTGGATAATTAAGTTGAGGAAAAATATAAAATAAGCTTTATAGTGATAAGACAATATCAAGTTATTTATCTGCATATATTTATATTATATATTTATAATTATATGCATAATATATAAAAATATAATACAAATATATTAAAATACATATAATACAAATATAAAATATATTAAAATATATGGTCATTATTCTTGCCTTTTTAAAAAAAAATTCTTGCCATTTTTATGTTACCTAGGAAACTGAGAATAAAAAAATAAAACTCTAGGGGTGCCTAGGTTGCTCAATGGGTTGAGCGACCTACCCTTCCTTGGTTTCAGCTGGGGTCATCATTTCTGGGTGTGGGATCCAGCCCCTGGTGGGCTCCATGCTCATCAGGAAGTTGGCTTGAGGATTCTCTCCCTCCCCCACTGCCCCTCCCCCTGCTTGTGCTCCCTCCGTCTCTAAAATAAATACTTAAATCTTAAAAACAATAAACAACTATGTAGTTTAAACTTTGTTGATTTGCTCCAGCGTCATACAGCATCTTATCATACATACTGAGACAGTAAATTACATATTAACTTGAAACGAGTCCCTTATATCTATACACTTAAACCACCTACTTAAAAAATTTCCCCGATGCAGCCTCTGCCCTCTTATCTCAGTTATCTCCCACTCAGGCTGACCTGTTTTCTTATTTAAATACTATTACATAATTACACTTTTCTCTTTGGTACCTGTTTATCCAACCCAGGGTTTAGTAATACTTTTCATTAAGAAGGTATACAAACAACATATTTAGAATGACATTAAAAAGAAGTGATATGCTCTATGCATATCACTGATGACTCTATGGAGGCCATTTTTTTCTAAACTATAGAAGTATAAACTAAGTGTAGTAAAGAAAGAGGTTTAAACTTTAGAAAGTAAAATGAATAGAATAGTCTTATTGCACAGACATTATTACAGAGGAAGGTTTTATTAAATACTTTGTGAAAGAGTGAAAAAATAATAGGCCCTGATATAGACTATTTGTGTCTCCCCCAAATTCACATGTTAAATCCTAATGCCAAATGTGAGGGTATTTAGAGGTGAGGCCCCATGAATGAGATTGGTGTTCTAATAAAAGAGGCCTCAGGGAGCTCTGTCACCCTTCCCATCATGAGGTCAGAGGGAAAAGGATGATGCCTATGCACCTGAAAGTGGGCTCTCACCAGACACTGAGTCTGCCAGCGCCTTGATCTTATCTCCAGAACTCTGAGAAACCAATTCCCGTTTTTTATAAGCCACCCAATCTATAGTTTTTTTTTTATTAAAGCAGCCCAACAGACTAAAACAAGCTCTAAGAAGCCTGTAATTATTCCCTGTTCATCTTTAATTTTGAAGTTGTTTTTTTGAATAGGTGACATATGCACACGGTACCTCTTTTTTTAAGGTTGGACAGTGAAAAATCTGTCTGAAATCCAAGTACTTACTTCCCCTCCCTACAGGCAATTACTGTTACTGTTTCTAGGGTATCCTTTCAGATGCATTCTATGCATAAGTGAAAGGATAAAAAATATATGCTCACGTAGAAATATATAATACATATTTATGTCTTGTTTACACACAATGAGCCTGCATTGACATATCATTATTCCCTGGGTCCATAGGTTACATTGGGATTCACTCTTGGTATTGTATAAACTATGGGTTTAGACAAATACATAATGACATGTATCTACCACTGTAATATCATACATAATAGCTCAGCTCCCTAAAAATCCTCCGTTCTCTTCCCTTCTTCAACCCCAATCCAGGGCAAATACTGATTTTTTTTTTTACTGTCTTCATAGTTTTGGCCTTTCCCAGAACGTCTCAGAGTTGAAATCATACAGTACGTAGCTTTTTCAGGTTCAGGTTTCTTTCACTTAATAATATACCTTTAGTATACATTAAGATTTCTCTGTGTCTTTCCTTGGCTTGAAGGCTCAAATGAGAAGTGCGATGGCTGGATGGTATGGTAAAACTATGTTTAATTTGTTCCATTTTGCAGTCCCACCGGCAATAAATGAAAGTTCACATTGCTCCACATTTTTTTTTTTCCTTTGCGCCACATTCTTGTCAGCATTTGGTGCCATCGTGTTCCAGATTTTGGTAATTCTAACAGGTGTGTAGTAGTATCTCATTTTAATTTGCAATTCCCTAATGACATATGACGTGGGGCATCTTTCTATAGGCTTATTTGTCACTTGTGTATCTGGTTTGGTGAAGCGTCTGTCCAGATTTTTGTCCCATTTTAAAAATCAGGTTGTTTGTGTGTGTTTTTTCAGGTTGTTTGTGTTCTTGCTGTTGGGTTTTGCTTTTTTTTTTTTTTTTAAAAGATTTTATTTATTATTTGACAGAAAGAGAGAGCAGATACAAGCAGGGGGAGCAGCAGAGGGAAAAGAAGCAGACTCCCTGTTGAGCAGGGGCTCGATTTCAGGACCCCGGGATCATGACCTGAGCCAAAGGCAGAGGTTTAACTGACTGAGCCTCCCAGGGGCCCCTTTAAGAGGATTTTTTTGGGTATTTTTTTTGATAGCCATCTTTATCAAAAGTGTGTTTCACAAATATTTTCTCTCAGTCCGTGACTAGTATTCTCATTCCCTTGATTATTCTCTTTATACAACTGGGGTTGACTCATTCATTGATAACAGCGGAATAGTATTCCACATATGGATGTACCACAATTCAACCAGTCACTACACGTCTTGTTTGATTTTTAAGTTGTTTGCAATCTTTTATTATTACAATGCTATAAATCAATCCTTGAACATCTGTGAGTCTTTTGCATTAGCTTTTCCTTCAGCTTGGATTGTTGTCCCCCTGAGAGATGCCTATGGTTCACTCCCTCACTTAATCTAGGTCTCTCCTAAAATGTTACCTCCTTTGAAAAGTCTTCTTTTCCATTCTTCCTGAAGTAGAACTATCCCACCCCATCTCTCTTTCTCTATATCTATTCTGTATCTGTACCTCTCTATGTAAAATTTATATATGACACATTTTACTACTCTCTCTATTACATTACATAATACTATATATATCATGTTATGTTGTATGTTTATATTTTTAGCTGTCCAAATGCCCCTCTAGTGAGTAAGCTCCATGAAGGCAGAAATTTTTTGTTTGCTGCTGTATCTCTAGTGCCTCTGGCAATGTTTACCACATAGAAATCATAGAGACGTTTAGTAAATAGTTGAATGAATGAATGAATGAATGAAAGAATGACAGTCTTGGTCTATCTGTTGGATAAACATAGAATTAATGGGTCAAAGCTTTGTGCATTTAAAATTTCTATATTGACAAACTACTCTTCCTAAATTTTGTATCCATTCTTTCACCAGTAATATGTGGGAGAGCCTATATCATCACACGCTCACCAACATATTATTGCATTATCAAACTTGCCAATTTGATAGCTGAAAAGTTGCTTCTTATAGTTTTAATTCACATCCTTCTTATCATGAATAAATTTTAGCACATCTCACATTAAAATGTAATTTTAGTAAATTCTCCATATCCTTTTCCCATTAAAATAAAAAATGAGTTATTGGCTTTTTACCTATTTGATTTATGAGATCTTTATATGTAAAAGAGATGAGCCCTTTATGACATTTGGACATTTTTTCCAAGTTCATTGTTTTTACTTTTTAAATTTGTTTGTGGTACTTCTGTTATGCAGAAATGCTTTATTTTTATAAAAGCATGTTGTCACTTTTTTCTCTTTTGGTTGTAGAGTTGGGTTGGTTGCCCTGTGATCTTAGGTCCCTTATGGGTTCAAGAAGTTTGTTTGTAGATTTTCTAGTTTTGTGTTATTGTTGCAGTAAAGGTGAGAATGACATTCTTTTCAGCTTTCTACACTTAAGCATAAGCTAGAAGACTATTGATTTTTACATATTAATATTGTACCTAATCATCTTACCAATCTCTTATTATAATGTTTTTCATTTGCTTTTCCTTAATTTTTCAATTCAGCGATTTATAGCTATGTAAATACTCTTCTCACCCTTATCCAGTTCTTATATATCTTCTTTCTTTATAATACTGTTACGTGATAGCAGTGATCATGGGACTCTTTGTTTTATTATGGTCTTTAATGGAATTATTCTTAGCATAAATGATGAATTTTATTAAATGTATTATGAGCATCCATTGAGATGATCACGTGATCTTTCTCTTTTCATTTGTTCATGAATTCAACAAGAATTTGTTGAATGCCTATAATGTTCTATGTTCTAAGCTCTGGGGATACAACACTGGGGAAAGAAAGCAAAGAATCCTGTTCTTGTGGAGCATATAATTCTAGTGGTTAAACAGATAGTATTAAAAAAGTAAAACTTGCGGGGTGCCTGGGTGGCTCAGTGGGTTAAGGTCATGATCTCAGGGTCTTGGGATTGAGCCCTGCATCGGGCTCTATGCTCGGCAGGAAGCCTGCTTCTCCCTCTCTCTCTGCCTGCCTCTCTGCTTACTTGTGACCTCTCTCTCTCTCTGTCAAATAAAAAAAAAAAAAGTAAAACATGGCATTCCAGATAATATATGCTATGGAGGAAAGGGTATACAGATATTGGGAATGCATATATGAAATCTGGTTTGCAACTTCAGAAAGTCTGATATTTTGGGCCTGGGTTTCTTAGTCAGTTAAGCATCTGCCTTTGGCTCAGGTCATGATCCCGGGGATCTGGGATAGAGCCCTGCACTGGGCTCCTTGCTCACTGGGGAGTCTGCTTCTCCTTCTCTCTCTGTCTGCTGCTCCCCCTGTTTGTGCTCTCTGTCAAATAGATGAACAAAATCTTAAAAAAAAAAAAAAAGTCTGATATTTGGAGAAAATTCCAAGGAAGATAAGCCAGGGACTATCTGGAAGAACACAGGCAAAAGGAACAACAAGTACAAAGCTTCAGAGGTGGAAGCATGTCTGGTATGTTCCATGAACAGAAAGAAGACCTGTGTGGGAAGAAGAGTATAAGCAAAGGTCGGGGGGAGGATAGTAGGAACGACTATCAGAGAGCTAATAGAGCGCCAATCATGCAGGGTCTCAAGGCCACTGTGACTGTGTTAGCTTTTACTCCATGTGAGATAGGAAATCATTTGGAGGGAAATCTCAAACAGAGAAATGAGATAATTTAATTTGTATTTTAAAAGAATTGAATTACTCTGACTACTTTTTGAGAACAGACTGTATGGGAAGCTATTTCAACAGTCTAAGTAAGATGTGTGGCAGTTTGGACCATGCTGGTGGTAGTGGAGACAATAAGAAGTTCCATGATACTGGATATATTTTCAAGGACTAGCTGACAAGATCTGTTGGCAGATTTTATGTGGTGTGTGAAGAGATTAGGGTTGACACTCAGCTTTTAAATTTGTGCAAATGGAAGGGGAAGCACCTATTAATTGAGACATGAAAGCCTGGGAGAGCTCCATTTGGGCCCATTTGAGATGAGTGATGAGAATATGACTCTGGACACTTAAGTCTGAGATGTCTATTAGATAGCCAAGTGAAGATGTCACATAGGAATTTGTGTACACAAGTCTAGAATTCAGGAGAGAGCTCCAGGCTGTATATACAAATTTGAGAAGTCATCAATGGATAGGTGATATTTAAGGCCATGAAACTGGTTGAGATTAATAAAAGAATGAGTGCAAATAGAAGAGAGAAAAAACTGAAGCTTGGGCCATGGATCACTATAACATTTAAATATCAGGAGGATTAAGTGGAACCAGCAAAGGAGATTGAGAAGGAGCAGCTAGTGACAAAGGAGAAGCCAGTATGGTAAGCCAACTGAATCTAATACTTAAAGAAGGAGACAGTGATCAACTTTGTTCAATGTTGCTGAGATGTCAAATAAGAAGAGGAGGATGGGAAAATGACTATTGGATTTGGAATGTGAAGGTCATCAGTGAGTTTGAGAAGAATAATCCTAGTAGAAGATGGGACTAGAAACCTGATGTGAGTAGTAAGTTCAGGAGAGAATGGGAAGGGAGTAATTAGAAAGACCTACTATAGATGATTATTATAAAGAATGTTGCTATGAAGTGGAGCAGAAAGATGGGACAGTAAATTGTGAGGATTGTGAGGTCAAAGAGAAATTTTTTGAAGGTAAGAGAAATTACAGCAAAAACTAAATGCTGATAAAAATGACCTATAGACCATTTGATGTGGAGGGAGAAAGGGGAGAATTGCTGGAGCTAATCTAATGGCTTTAAGAACATGAGAATGGATGAGCTATATTTTACAGGTGGAGAGACAGTCAATTTTTAGCAACAGGAGACAATGCATATTGAGCAGATATGTAGGTGGGTGGATAGATGTTGGGATGATACTTTATTGAAGTTCTCTTTGGATTGTTTTTTTGGTGAAATAGAAAGGGGGGTCATCAATTCAGAGTAAAGATGGGGGAGGAAGCGTTGGAGTTTTGAGGAAAGGGGGCAAAATATGAAATAGGTGGCTGGGAGCAGTGAAGGGAGAATGGACCATTGGGGATGCAGGGATTGGGGTTAGCATCAAGGACCCACTGCAGGTTAGTGGCCATGATCACTTAAAATGGCAGCAGTCAGGGGCGCCTGGGTGGCTCAGTCGTTAAGCGTCTGCCTTCGGCTCAGGTCATGATCCCAGGGTCCTGGGATCGAGCCCCACATCGGGCTCCCTGCTCAGCGGGAAGCCTGCTTCTCCTGCTACCATTCCCTCTGCTTGTGTTCCCTCTCTCGCTGTGTTTCTCTCTGTCAAATAAATAAAATCTTTAAAAAAAAAAATGGCAGCAGTCAGCGTGGCTGTATGTTTTTGCAGCAACATTCAGTTGTACAGATGCAAACAGGAAGTAGACAGTGAGGTGAATTTATTTGGTGTTAGGGTTTTGGTTTTACCAGGCAAATATGAAGAAGAAAGAGGGACAAGTGATGGGCCACAGACTTTAAGCTGCTACAGACAGAGTGGTTTCATGTAGAATTTCCTCCTGGAATATTTCAGGGAATTTGTATGTTTTACTGAATACTGAATTGCATTATAAGAGATAAGTTGATAAATTGAGAAAAACAATAAAAGTATTATAATTCCCTATTGAGAATTAAAGCTTAACAATATAAAGATGTTACTTTTTTTTTTTTTTTTAAAGGACTCCACTAGCACTAAGGTGAAAGCAAGCACAAGAAATGCTGATACTTGGATCAAAGTGAAAGCTGACATTCCTGGAAACTTAATGAGAACATGTAAGAGAGAAATAGTCATGATCTGGTCCATCTTGCTTTTAGCTATTGTCATTTTATAAGTATGTGTGGCACTGTCTGCTACTGATGGTAAGTTGTTCTTGCAAATAAAATAAATGTTATTTAGCTTACCTGAGTGTTATACTTAATACAAATTCTATGAGGGGTATTCTAAGAAATAAGGTATTGAAACAAACAAAAAAATCCTTAAATTCACATTTTTGATATGTGATTCTGAGCACTGCTATTCAACTGCAAGGAGATTGGAATGTTATGCTATTTGAGTACTTACCCAGTCATGTTTGGTGGCATTTTCTAGTGTTTGAATATTCATTATAGGCAATAATTCTTTGTGAATTTTACTCAGGCCATTATTTCTTTAGATATCTATATTTTTTAAATTATAGACAGCTTTTTAAAGATTTTATTTATGTATTTACATATTTATTTAGAGAGCACAGGCCGAGGGAGAGGTATGGGGAGGGGGAGAGGGAGAATCTCAAGCAGACTCTGCACTGAGTGTGCAGCTGGATGCAGGGACTGATCTCACAACCCTGAGGCCATGACCTGAGCTGAAATCAAGAGTGGGACAGATGCTTAACCAACTGAGCCCCCCAGGAGCCCCACATTATAGACTTCTTAATTTATCAACAATAAGTCCAGAGTATGAAGATCACAGAAATATTTTAAGAATAAGTTATGATTTGGGGAATTCCTAGAAATTTTGTTTCTTATTCTCAACAATTAACATGTGCTGGGAATTTGGGATACTAGTCAGAAGGATGGACAGGAGGGAAGTGAAGCAAAATGAAAAGTGGTAGGACAAACTGATGATATAGGTCCTGTTGGAAGCCTGTTTATTGTATGAAACAAACTGGAGGGCCAGGAGATCAATGCTTGAAATTGAATTTGTGAAGGGTGATCCAGTTATTGCTATTGGCAGGTCTAGGTTTACCTGGGAGGATGAGAGGGTAAGATAAGATGGAAGACAAGGACACTGAAGAAGAGGCCTGGAAAGTGAGAGAGGAAAATGTTGGAGGGATCAGTACGTGGATACTGAAATTGCCAAAAGTGAACAGGATTGGGATGGAAGGACAATGAACCAGGAGCCAAAAGCTTCAAGAAATGAGAGAACATGGGGATAGACAGCTGCAAACCAGAAGAGGTTGAAGAGTACAGTTTCGTTACTTGAGACCTATGGGTAGGGTTTTAGCCAGCATGAAGGGACAATATGGCCAAGGCTATTTGTCAGTTTGTAGGCTCGATGGTCCACAGGATCTGGGTGAGAAAACTGCCATCGCTTGAGAGCACTGCAGAGGAAGCAGTGTCCTTGGAGGACACCCAGGTCTGGCTTTGTATGAGGCAGCAAAGGGAATGTTGGGAGAAAGCTGCAGCATGTTCCTTTTCTAACCATGTGTTTCTGAGGGCTTCCTGAAGGATTTAAGTCATTGAAGAGGCTTGAGAGATGAGATTGGAAAAAAGGTATGCAGAAAACCTTATGGATAGGAAAGTTTTGGGATATCAGGGATTTCTGTCATCGGTGCAATAGACAGTTACAGAGTTAGTGAGATTATTCCTAAGAGCCTCAGGCAGATAGTGGGGGCACAGCTGGGGGTGATAAACTGAAGCAAGGGTAGGAGTTCTGCCTGGAGCTCACAGAAATTGAGGTGCCCTCTTTACTCCTGTCAGTTTTGATGTGGAAGTGGAGGTGAAGTGATGTTTCCCAGAACATCTGGATCTCCAGCTGAGTCGGAGGAATCCGAGGTCCATGTTAACTCTTGCAGTGGAAGGACAGACTTATTCCAAGTGCAGTGAGTTGTATCAATAGATTTCCCAATATTGGACAGTCTTTACACTCCTATTACAAACCTCAATTGGCCATAGTCTACTTGTTTCTATTTATTCAAATAAATAGTATACTTGTTTCTATTTATTCAAAATTTTGTATCATTGCTTGTGAGATGTGTCTATAATTCTTTCTTAGTGCTTTGTCAAATTTTTATATTAAATTTAATATTTGTTTCATAAAAACAACTGGATCCTTCCCCCTCCCCCCCATAATCCTGAAAAGTGTAAACACCACTGGCATTATCTATTCCTTAAAAGTCTGGTAGATCTCGACTGTGAAAGTTTTTTATATATTAAGGATAGAAATGTTGCCATTACTTGTTTTTATTATATCACATTACTGGGAAAGAGGACCCATGGTTTGTTATTGTAGACTTAGCACTAAATAAGTGTCTGAAATGGGCAATATTGTTGTCATCAACATTACAAATTGTGATTCATATATCAAGAAGAAAAGCTTAAGTTAAAATATCTTAATATTATTTGCGAATATCTTCTCCCATTCTGTCAGTTGTCTTTTGGTTTTGTTGACTGTTTCCTTTGCTGTGCAAAAGCTTTTGATCTTGATGAAGTCCCAATAGTTCATTTTTGCCCTTGCTTCCCTTGCCTTTGGAGATATTTCTAGGAAGAAGTTGCTGCGGCTAAGGTCGAAGAGATTGCTGCCTGTGTTCTCCTCCAGGATTTTGATGGGAGTCCTGTCTTACATTGAGGTCTTTGATCCATTTTGAGTCTATTTTTGTGTGTGGTGTAAGGAAATGGTCCAGTTTCATTCTTCTGCATGTGGCTGTCCAGTTTTCCCAACACCATTTGTTGAAGAGACTATCTTTTTTCCACTGGATATTCCTTCCTGCTTCGTTGAAGATCAGTTGACCATAGAATTGGGGGTCCATTTCTGGGTTCTTTATTCTGTTCCATTGATCTCTGTGTCTATTTTTGTGCCAGTACCACACTGTCTTAATTAT
>CM053604.1:104415408-104443909 GCA_028646535.1 Procyon lotor
GGTCTCTCTTTCCGTCGCTTTAAATTCACTTTTTCCACTCCTACCTTTCTGAAAGTGGTTGATTTTCTGCTCCTAGAATTGCTGTTCTTATTCTCTTCTCTCTGCTGTTGTGTTTGCCGGCTTTTAGAGTGGTTTTCAGCCTCTTTCTGGATCCCAGTGCTCTCCGTGCCTCCTACACCTCCGCCATCTTGTCTTGGTCTCTATACTGAGCATTTCACCTACACTGTCCCATACAGGGGACAGACCCCAGTTATTGAATTGCTCCAGCCGCGGAGTGTGGATCCTTTACATCTGGGATAGACTGAAGGGAAATGACTACAAATTGGGCTTGTGAGCACTTCCCCCAGATGGAGCAGTTAATCAAAGGAATGGATAGAGCCCCGTGATAGGGACATTTGGGGGCATTCATTCACTATGAGGAGCAAATGCCCACACAATGAAGTTACCCAGTCTTGATTTATCAATAAGGAAGAGTGGCTTATTGGTAAGTGTGGCTTATTTATCAATAAGGAAAAGTATTGCCAGAATGGCTTGGGGGGGGCGAGGAATGAGTATTGACATCCTCTGAGATACCTCTCTGTCTGTACACATAATATCCTAATGTATCTGGTTGTTACATATTCTTACTCTGAATGAAGAAGGTATTCATTAGATGTCTTCCAAACAGGGATGTGTGTTTGGAGTGTGTGTGTGTGTGTGTGTGTGTGTGTGTGTGTGTGTGTGTGAGAAAGAGAGAGAGAGAGAGAGACAGAAAGATAGAGACAGAAAAGAAAGAGAAGGGAAGGCAGAGAGAGATGAAGTGTGAATGGTTGAGCAGCAGAGATAGAACCTAGAAATTCCTCAAATACAGATTTCCAGAATGCAAAGAGATTTATGTAGTAGATGCCTACAAGTTTCCCCAGCTGTCTTCTCATATACGAGGTGTCCCACGAGGGGCATAGCACAGTTACTAAATTTTTCCCACGAGCACTGTGTGAGTACCGTAAGTACCTCTGATGGGCAGGATGGGTGGCAGCCTCTCGGTGCCCTGACAGGTGTTGTGTGAGCCTCTCTCATTAATCATCAACGTACGTTGTCCCCTGCTTACTTGTCTTTCACAGTGGGGATTGTATTTGATTCACCTTATAATTGCAGAGCCTAGGAAATGCTTGGCTTATAGATTGTACTCAAGTTTGATGAACGAATCACCAGTGGGCTAGATGGCTACCTGTAGGGGTGTGTGAGCACGGATTAGAGGTGGAGAGAGGGAATGGTCCCTTACCCTACAGTATTTTAGGAGTGAAAATCTGAAAAATTAAGAGGAAAGTGGAGAGGGAATCCCTGTTACTCATCATCAATGGGCCAGTTGACCAAGATTCAGAGAGCAAACCGGGCTGAACACTGACATCCAGACGCCTGGCATGGGTATCGGACTGTCCCCAACATGATTAAGAACATGCCATATTCACATTGAGGACATTGGACAGAGGGTCTGAGGAAGACAGTGGACGAAGTTGCTGGACTGTTGTGTAAGCAAGAGTGGAGCAAGCGTCTAGAGAAAAAAGGGTCTAGGGCATTCTGAGCCACATTCCAGGGAATGTGGAAGAAACTCGTTGGCAAGAACTAAAGCCTCGTGGGCAGAGAAAGGAAAGATGACACGCTGGCGGGTAGGTAGAGCACTCCTGTCATGGAGCTGGGATGGGCACGAGATATGGCGTGTTGAGGGAGCCATGGCAGCCTTCTCTGGGGGTGCAGCAAGTAAAGCCTGGATGGGCATTAGTGAGACAGGATGGAGAACAACTTTTCTTTCCTGTTTTAGCTGTTAAATAAAGTTTAGGGTAAGTCCAAACTATAGACTAGAGTTTAGCTGTTAACTCCGGTCATGCTTAATATTTCGTGGATGGAAGGCTACTTGATGACGGCTGATAGGAACAATCTTTGTGTCTTTAGAGGCCCCGGGTCTTCTGATACAAAATGTGGTGTCCTTCTCCCTGCACCCCCTCCCGCAGCCCCCCCCCACCGCCTTGACTCCTGCTGTCCTACTGTTGACAGTAGTAGTCCATCGCCTTAACCACTCGGCCACCTCCTCCCACTCTACTGTTGACAGCAGCATTATGGAGCAGCAGAGTCACTTATCACTAGCGCAGACCATAAACACTAGTCAATTTTCTGAAATATATCCTGTAAGGTTTCTTATTCAGATGTTAATACAAAGCCGGTGAAAGGCTTTTAAAAACATTTTTTTCTTTTGCCTTTAGTACTGGCCTCTAGTACTCCCACTGCAAGAAAAGGCACAGTAACCCCCACAATGTACTTCTCTTTTTGTCTAAATAATGCCACAACAGGAAAACCCATCTGCAAAGAGATGCTTTTGCTTTCTATATTGCAATTGGGAAGCACGGCGAGTATTTCTCTGTCTAAACTCCCAGCTCAGCGATTGATGTTAGAGAAAGCTCAGTCTCCTAGAGTGAGTGGAGTTTATAGACTAGCCTTCAGCTTGTAGATCCTCTGTACCAGCCCTAGGGGAGGATAGATTTTATAAATAAAATATTTGTGAACAGCAGTAGTCACAGCATTATTACAAACTTAAAAAAAAAAAAAAGATATCAAAGGGCATGGTAACATGAAGGGAGCAACAAGTCAGCGCTTGCTTCTCTGAACCATCCAGGGGCCACACCACCACACAGGACTGATTAGGATGCTCAAAAAGGGATCGACGTATTAAAAATTAGAGACGTTCAAACTGTCACAAATTCCAAATACACTTGGTGCCAATTTTCCAGTTGGCCTAATGTTGTGATGTTAGGTATTTGTATTTGTGAAGCAATTATGTGATTTGATGGTGAACCTGACCCTGCAAAATTAGAGTAGTTGTGATTTTCCCTTTTGTTTGCTCCTGTGGCAAATGGGTGAGTGTACCGAAATAACAGTTTACAAATAATTTGGGTTAAAAAAAAATACCACTTTCAGGTAATTTGGGGTTGTTGTTAGGGATAGGAGCAGTAGGTTTTGTCTCCTGCTTCCCTACTGAGATGAAAGAGCGTGTTTAGAGAAATGTTGGGAGGAACGAACGGTTCCTCATTTCTCCGGTTCTGTTGGTTGCTGGGGCTTCTGCCCTCTTTCAGGCATGATTGAGATATAAATGTAAGATTCTGCATCATAGGTCCAAAGGTAGCTCAAAGAATGACCCAGAACCAAGTCTAGCCTGCAGTAGAAGTTTATCGCTGGAAGCTCTCATTCAAAAACGCTTTTGGTCTTCTTAAGATGAATGTGCATCTCTTGATTCAACATATTATAGTTAACTGAAATTCAAGGCTTATGGTAAACAGAATTGGACCCTGAGGTTTTCTTTAGCAAAGCCTTTAGTGAGGCTTTGGATGTCTACTTATTTTATTATGCTCATGTTTTAGAAATCCTATTAAGTGACATTATAGCTATAAAGATTAAAATGATACATAAGATGGATAGCGTTAGCAAAACAATAAAATTAGTTATCTGGTCTAACATAATTTTGTCCACAAAGTATTCTGTGGTTCGACTATCAAAAGTTTCGTTGCTTATGGAGGGAGACATTATTGAGAGTAAAGGCATAGCCCTCTAACAGGATTAAGAAAAGTTGCCTTCATATGGACAAGTGGATTTTCAATACAAAACTAACCATCTTCTACACTATTTAATCGCAAATACAATCTTAGATGGTTGGCGGCTATGCTGTGCCTTTATCTCTTTTTATAGTCTAGGAAATAACCCTCAATTACACAAATTAGAGTAGGTCAATTAAAGAACACAAGGGCATAAAGATTATGGAGAAGATTCTCTTGTGTCACAAATTATGCATGAAAAACAATTCTTCCTCTCTTATTCTTTGGTAATTGGTAATCTTTCTAGAACAAATATATTCAAGTAAGCTTCCAATGCACACTTTGTACATTGCATGCATAATCAATGTTGAAATAAGAGCTGGATGTTGGTGAATGATATTTTTTGAGTCAGGGGGTCAAAGCTGCCTTGTATTCCTCTGGGTAAGATGTGGAAGTTGCAGGAGATTTTAGTTGAGTATTATCCCTAAACAGATTTTTTTTTATAGACTTGTCTCTGCGCTCCCTTTTACTTACTCTTTCTTTAGTGTGGTGTAATATACATAATTTAAATAACCAGGGACCGTCTCTGGGCTCAAAACCACCTGCTGGCTTATATTAGCTAATTAATGGTGATTTATCTGAGTTACTAATTTGAATGGAGCTGATTGCCTTTAGGAATTTGGGAAACGTTGTAAGAATTCTGATTAAAATTATGCCTTTGTGATGGACAGTCTCCTTAAAAGGCTTAAAAAATGTTGCCTGTTAGCAGATTAAAAAAAACAACTGCCAAATCGATGACCTTGTGTTGTTTTCTGGCTCAAATCATGTCTTATGGCAGCTTTCCTTCCTTTGTGATTCAATTTTATCTCTGCCAGGCTTCTTCTCATTTTGTCTCTTACATTAGGGCTTGTTTGCCTTTGACTGCTTGAAAAATAGAACTGATTTCAAATCCATAGAGCTTAATCATTTTCACAAAAACTAATACAGTAGATTCATTTTAGCCAAACTTATGTGTCAGGCTGGCTTGATTCCCAGGGCCTGAATGTATGAATTTAATGGTGGTACAATGTCTGAGGTGAGAATATAATAGAAAGCTCTCAGCAGTATATCTATTGGATCGGTGTAATTTCTTTTTTTTCTCTGCTGGCCTCAATGTCTCTTAAGGCGATGTAGTCTGTAGACAACAAAAGCTGGCCATCTCTCTACTGTGATCCCATTGCTGTTAAAATCAGCCAAGAACCTCCTTCTCATATTAAGTGTATAGTAGGCAACTGTTAAATACACAATTAAGGTTCACTGAAACATTAATTCTATTAACTGTGCTCAATTTTGATTTCAGAAAATGTGTAGTAATGAACACATAATTACTGCTTTGAGACTTTTGAATTTAGGAATAGTTTATCTAACCTAGGCAACCCTCTCATTCCTCCCCCCCCCGCCCCCCCGCCGTCGCTGCCCCCTTCCCCCTGCCAAAAGTAATTCAAGTGATGATAGAATGCATACAGTGCTTAATGTATACATATTTTCAGTTTCTACTTATTAACTTCCACATATCTTTTAAGGAAACAGATATTTTTCACACACGCTTGTTATTATAGTTAAAAAGTTTAAGGTTTTTAAATTGAAGTTCAGCTGACATACGATATTATATTAGTTTCAGATGTACAACATAATGATCCAACATTTATATACATTATGAAATGTTCACCACGATAAGTCTAGTCACTCTCTGTCACCATACAAAGTTACTACAATATTACTACGGCATTCCCTACTGGACTTTTCATCCCTGTGACTTATTTACTTTATAACTGGAAGTTCATACCTCTTAAATCCCCCTCACCTATATTTTGCCCATCCTCCCAACCCTCCCCTTCCCCTCCCCGAAATTTAATTACTGAAAAATAGTCATTAAAGAATTCAGGGCTAAAAAGGAGACGAAAACGGAGTTCTTAATGACCCAGATGTAGTTTGGCTGGCTTGTTAAATACTAAGGAGTGTAACTGCAATATGATTTGCCACTTTTTCTTACTTCCAACACACTTCCACGAGACAGAAAAAGAATATATATACGCCATGCTATATTGTACACGTACAAAATTGTTAGGAGAGTAGATCTCATATTAAGTGTTCTTATCATAATATAATAAGTTAAACATTTTTAAAGATAAACAGATGGTAGCTACACTTGTGGTGAGTACAGCAAAATGTAGTTGTCAGAGTTGTCAAGTCACTATGTTGTACACCTGAAACTAGTGTAACATTGTGTGTCAACCACACTTCAACTAAAAAATATACAAACAATATACACCTGGATTCTACATCAGTTATCAGTTATTGACAGCCTCACAAAGCTTTGCTATTTCAATTTTGAGGTGGAAATGTTTAGCTGAAGTTATTTCTGGCTTCGGGGCTCTCAGGGAGTTCCCTAGGGATGAAGTTTCCAGAGCGGTGAAAGCGTTTGCATTTGCAATGGCTCTCTCCATCTCTTCAGGAGTTGGGACTTTCGGTGTCCAGAACTCCTCTCATCTCCCTTTACTTCAGTTGTGTAACTCAGTTTCTTGGGACCTGCCTGTGCCTCTTTAGTTGTGTTGAACTCATTTAGCTCTCTTCTCTGTTGCCTGCGCTCTGCTGGTGGTTTCTTTTCCCTCCGAATTTTGACTGCCTTAAGTAAGAGAGAAGCTCTTAATTTCATTAACTTTATGCCGAAGGGTCATAAATTCATGGAGATATGGATGAAAATTTTTTCTGATCGCCACTAGATACTCGGCTCTCCCCATTTCTGGCTTTACTGAGTATGAGGCATTTTTGCTGTTGGCCCTCCAGTTCCTAGTCCAGCTCAGTGCTTGGTGGTTAGAGAATTCAGGTGTCCCTGCTTTAACTGGAATGCAGTGTCCATGGTAAAACACAACACTCGTCCATATTCAAATTACTGTTGGTGTAAGTATTGTAGGATCAGAAAGGGTTTGTTGCAGGTGATGAGCAACTGAATTGAAGTCAGTGCTTGTAAAGTAACAGAGGGAGCAGCTGTGCTTATCTCATAACTTTCAGATAGATTTCGTTCAATGACACATTTTTTGACAAAGGTAAAATCTTTCAGTGGTTAACTGATTGATGGCAGAGAGCGTAGCGAGGTGCTATCAATTTCTTCCTCTTAGTCACCACCTACAGTGAGTTCCGAAAGTCAAAGTCATCGACTGTGATCTTCAAACTTGCTGCACTTACAGACTTCACCAAAAAAGCCTCTTTTTTCCCAATCTGCACTGTATTCTTTTTTCAGAGATTGAGCATTAATATTTATAGGCTGACTCCATGCAAGTTCTAAAGTTGTTCTAGAGAAAAGATTACACTAAGTAATAGGGTTGGTTCTTGCTCAGCCAGAGAAGAGGACGGTGATGACACCTACCTGAACTTAATTCGCAGAGTCCCGGTCTTCCCCCATGGCAAGAGATGTTTCCAGAGCCCAGAGTGGAGGATATAGCCAAAAAGCATGTTATTCAAACCATTTTCGAAAGTTTAACATATAGATTTAAAGTGATTTCTAACGCTCAGAACTAGCTTGGCATGAGTATTTGATCAACTTGTGATCTGTTCCATTTCAAGAGTGGTAGAGGGGAGAAAATAGACTCCAAATCATAGCTACTGTCTTGTGCAAGTTTCTTATTAAAAACAGCATATTCCTGTAGCCCAGAGGGCTGACAGCTTCTTCCAAAGCAGAAGCACTGCTCTAAGCTAACCTCAAGGGGCTACTCGAGAGAGAGATGCAGCCTTCCTCCCTTTTGCTGGGGGGCTGGGGCCCAACAGTATCATAGCCTATCACAACTCCAAGCCTCAGTCACCCCAGTGAGCAATATTCCTTAAGGCATTACTAGCAGACGGTTCCCTGGTTAATTGGTTTATAAGTATTTTCATAAGAATACTTAATTTTAAAAAGAAAGAAAACACTTTAAAATTGGATCAGCTTAGGGGAGTACATATACCTAGGCAATTTAAGTAAGGAATTTTTCTTTCTTTTTTTTTTTTTTTATCATGTTCAAACATAGATATCATTTGCTTCTATTATATCACTTGTGCTTGACATTTTATCTACAGATGATCAAAATATAATAAAAGGATCACCTCCAGACTGAGGCTCTTAACAGTGTTGAGTAAAGCGATGCTTGGAGACATAGTGCTGAGGAACAGAAATGTACTGAATAAATTCAGTTCAAAAGGATGATCATGTCCTGAGGTACCGCTAATGTGAGTGTTTTTTCTTACTGTCTGCTAAAAGTGACAGCAACTATAAAGAGGTTTTTTTTTCTTTTCTTTTTTTCCCATTTTTCTCTCCATGTAGATCATCAGTTTCCAGTGTACAGATTAGACTATTTCACTTCTCATGCATAGGCTTATTGACTTGAAGTTTGACCATAAGCATTATGTATGTATTTTTATATGTGTTACCAAAAAAAAAAAAAACTTCATTAATGTTACAAGTCAGACTTTCATGTACTAGTTCATCATTCTATAAATTAAAAAATGCAGTTAAAGGTTTGGAAGAATTTTAAGGCTTATTGAAAAATAAAGTATAATTGCTATTTTTAAAATTTAGAACATTTTATCATTAAAATAAAGAGAAATGTGTTAAGTCAAATTCACATGAAAGAGATAAGATTTTCATAGGAAGTAACTCTTTATAAAGTTAAATTATGATTCAAATGCCCCATTGTTTCTCTTAAAGAAACCAAAAATCAAGTTAATATTTAGGTAAAATGCATTCAGCTTTCCAGATTTTAATTTCCAAATCAAAGAATGGGCTAAATTTGGAACTAAAACTCTTTTAAATTTCCTCTTACCTACAGAAATGAGAGCATTATGTATAATTTCTTCCAGAAGCATTTCTACAGGTAAGTACGTGATCCTTCGGTGATAACAAGGTATCACTGTCCCTACTTCAGCACACTAACACAACTGATTTGGTTTGTAATGTGACCCCAAACCAAGTGAACTGATTAGACAGGCAGCCTTCAAAAGACAGGCAGACCTTGGCATCTGTCCAGATTTACCATTTTAAATGCTACAGATAGTCTATGGCTGGGGGAAAAAAAAAAAGAATCTTGGTCAGGAGTGCAAATTCAAAGGATATAAATCAACTGTCAATAACATTGACTGAAATGTTTTTAAAGCTTTAACTCTCTAGAGGGGACCATTGCTCAGAATATATAGCCTCTGCCATAAACACATCTGCGGTCAGATAGCTGAATTCTCAAGGAAAGCAGAACACTAAGAGCAAATTCGGGGGTTTCAGAAACAGAATAAATCTAGAGAGCAGCAAGGTCTTGAGTCAAAAAATTATTTACTCAGCCTCACCGTGTCTTAGTTCAGCCAGGCTCAACTAAATGTTAGGAAGCAAGCAACCAGAGCAAAACAATCAATTCTAATGTATGAATGGCCATAACCTTCTTACACATGTTTGCATTTAAAAACAAATGTTTGTTAACTTAAATGCTGACTTATTGAACCTCAAAACAGAGAAGCAAAATATATATAGGCAAATCATTCTGACATGTGAGGAAAGATTTTTTTTTTTAAAAGAGCAGGCACATGTGAGTGGGAGAGGAAGGACAGAGGGAGAGGAAGAATCTTAAGCAAGTTCTATACCCAGAGCTGAGCCTGACCCAGGGCTCCATTTGACAACCATGAGATCATGACCTGAGCCAAAACCAAGAGTCAGACGTTTAACCGACTGAGACACCCAGGCGCCCAAGGAAAGCTGCTTTTGATCAGGAGCTATAACATTATGTGGGAGCCTGGTCTTTGAGTTGGCATCTACCACAGAACAAATTCCTCCTTTTGCTAGTATTTTCATGGTTGCTTCTCTTTCTCTACTTCTACACCAATGAGGATTCTCAAATATAAAGGTAATAATTCTTTTCAACATTATTTTGGCATTGATGGTGGCTGAGAAGGTTTCATTGTTTGGGTGGGATACGTAGGGCTACAGATTTTTAAATAAATAGAATGTTTTAATAACATATTAATTGCACGTGGACTACCTGTCTGATAAAAATAAAATTAACAAGAAAGTGGAATTAGAATTTTTTTAAAAGTGGGTTTGTGATTAAAACCACCAGTCTCATTATTGCTAAATCCCATTGCAATGATTTTCAACACTGGGTTAAATGGCATTATGTATAAATATACTTCAGCATTAGGTTTTATGGGATCTTTGGCAGAGGATGAAATCACAAAGTTTAATGAATTGTCAAATAATTTTTCTTCACAGTCAATTTATAATCCAAGAAGGAAACAGAGCCTCTAGTTGGATCAGAAGAGACTGTTAGAAGGCTTGAGAATTGCTAAGAAGCCTTGGTGGCTAAGTTGGTGTTATTGGAATTAGGCAATTAGAATTAGTTGTTCAGTTGTTAAATGAACTGTCAAAGGTTAAAAAGATCTTTGACAAATTCCAATCAGTGTTCCTTCAGAATCATTCCCGGAATTGTGCTGTAAATAAAACATTCTGTACACCACTGCTTTAGGAAGTTGGCATCACACATCTCCAGTGCGTCCTCACACTTCCTCCATAATATGTCTCACCTCCAGCTTCTGACATAAGAAAAGAATGTTCTCTGATGATCTCTGTGCAAAATTTCATCCTATTTATGACACTGTAAATCATTCTTCTGGTAGTTAATCATATCTGGTCTCCGGAATCAGAGAGCCCTGGTTTTCGTCCTGCTTATATCACCCTCTGGCTGGGTCACTGGAGTCAAATTACTTAACCTCTCCGAACCTCCATTTTCTCAGTTGTAAAATGGAGCTCCTCATCTCCTCCATTTCCTTTCTGCTATTTTTAACAACTGCCCTTGGTGCCTCACTGTTCGGGTCTAATTGCCAATGCCTTAGATCTTTCTCTACCTTTTTTCTCCCCCC
Source organism: Procyon lotor (assembly GCA_028646535.1). Taxonomy (NCBI): domain Eukaryota; kingdom Metazoa; phylum Chordata; class Mammalia; order Carnivora; family Procyonidae; genus Procyon; species Procyon lotor. Next base: position 104,425,881 of record CM053604.1, read on the forward strand.
AATGAAAACGTATTGTTTTGTCCCATTGCCTCAAGGCCTTGTTAATGTGTTAGCTAACTAATAATTCCACTCCCAGATAACAAAATGCCTTAATTTAGTGGAAGCAGACATTCCTTCTTAATGATAATGACTTTTTATTTGTATAAAGATTTATAGTTTACAGCACTTACACATATATGATCTAGTTAATTCACAGGGCACCTCTGAAGTAGGATATTAGTATCTACATTTCGTGGATGAGGAAACCGACACTAATGAGAGGTCAAGTGATTTTCTCAAGGATATGTGCATAATTTGGGATTCAAGTTTTAGGTCATCTGGCCCTAAATCCAGAATTTGTTATACTTTACAGTTGTAATCAATGAAGTATTCAAGTAGTACTGAGAAATGTGGGAATTTCAGACTCAGGGATGGCTGATATTGCAAAATAACAATATAGAGGTTCTAACAGTCACTCAGCCACATGGGTTAAGCCTGTCTGGGCCTCAGTTTCCTCAACTTCAAAATTAAGGGTTGGAAAAAATGAGCTTTGAGCTCTACTTCAACTTTAATAATCTGTGATTCTATGAACATATGCGTTATAGTTGTAATTTCTACACCAACTTTCATTTTCTTTTCAGTTTATATTAATAGTTGGCACAGAGAATTTAGTTATCAACAAGTATGACAGTTCTTTCCAAACACGTTATCATATATAATATTTTTAAGAGAAATGAAGAAAAAGCACAAAAATCGAGTGCTCAATTTGAAGATTCAAAAAGCAGAGTGTAGCTATCAATTTCTTTTCTTTCTTTTTTTTTTTTTAAAGATTGTATTTATTTATTTGACACAGAGAGAGAGAGAGAGAGATCACTAGTAGGCAGAGAGGTAGGCAGAGAGAGAGAGAGGGGGAAGCAGGCTCCCTGCTGAGCAGAGAGCCAGATGCGGGGCTTGATCCCAGGACCCTGAGATCATGACCTGAGCCGAAGGCAGAGGCTTTAACCCACTGAGCCACCCAGGCGCCCCCAATTTCTCTTGACAAATCAATTCTGATGGGGCTGTCCTCTGCATCCAAAAGTGCTTAGTTTTAGGAGAGATGTCCATGGAGTAGTGAAAAAGGAAGGGGACACCACTTAGCTGTCTCCATCAGCCAAGTCAACCCCAGCCATTGGGAGGGTAACTGAAGATCCTCAACATGCTCGATAAAATTTTAAAAAGTCAGATGCAAAACAGTATTAAGCCATGTAGTCAATACTGATGCTGCCTATGTTAAATACAATTCTTTCTGTATTATTATAAACTGTCCGAGAAAATCTGGCCCAATTTTATAGGACAGGCTAAAAGCAAATTTAAAGAAAAAGATGACATTTTGAAGGTTTTTTCCCTCCCATTAACACAACTAGGCTGGCTGAGCTGTGAAACTGTGATGGAAATATTAGAGCTGTTGTGCCTGAAAAAAATGCAGTGATCATTTCATTCTTCCTGTCTTTTAATGCTCCAGGGTTTTGGAGACGAATAGGAGCAATAAGTTCACTTTGCAGAATTAATGCAGTAATTCTTTATCATAAGAGCAGAGCATTACCTCAATCTGATTTTGCTACAAAATGGTTCAAAGTCTATTTTTAATGATGGCCCTAATTTGTTAACACCTTTTAAATTATTAATCCCCTTTATATTCAAGTAGTTATTGCATGTCATAACAATGTATCTATGCAGGGAAATTTAATAGTATTTTCTAGATGTCAAGAAAAGGCTTGTTCTGCAAAATGCTATTAAAACTGATAATGAGCTAAATATTTGCCATAGCAAACACTGAAATTACTATATCAATCAGCATTGGGCTCTCTTATTCAATAAACAGAAATTAACCTATTAACTATGCCTAACTTTCAGCAACAAGACGGTTGCTTTCAAGCATTTCTCTCCTCTTCAAATCTTTCTTTTTTTAAAACTACATATTGGCCTATAACATCAGAGTTTTGAATCAAATTCTTAGTATCAGTATTTATGGCTGGAATTCTAAGGTACACAATATAAAATATGCATGTTTTGCTCTAGTGATTACAAATGTTTTTGACTTTCTTTTAAGATGACATCCTCTTACACGTGATAAAAATTACTGCATCTAAGTCAAATACTCAAGCTTTTAAAGCACATTTAGAATATTTTTCTGATTTTGAAGATTAAAAAAGCTATCTTTCTAACTTTGTGAATTATGGGATTTTACGAAGGCATAACTACAAAAAATATAATAATGAAAGGTAGTGAAAGTGTCTATCATTGGTTATTTTTAGCTTTTAGATACTTAAAAAAAGAGATACAATAATAATATATATAAAGGATATATTTCTCATGCGTGCCTCAAATAAGGATGTTGATCCAAAAGCACTTTACACATCATTAAAAAGAAGTTCCCAATTTCTGCTGTGATTTAAGCAGGACAGGACAAAGGTATCTTCATATAGTGGGTATGTTCTAGTTCTAATTACCAACTTAGTTACACTTTGGGCTAATAATCAGTGTCACAGAGAAATGATGCAGGACTGGCTTTCATTTACACTCTTCTGTTAATACTCATATAGTTTGAAGAGCTTTTTTATATCTTCAAGTGCTTTCATAATTTCCAAGTTTCTGAACAAATTCCACTGCACACTCTAAGTTATTTAACATAAGGCTAATGTTGATGTTCAGAGGATGAACTTTAGAGTTTACATTTGCAGTTAAACACAATAAAAATAATAAAACAACATGTATATTGTGCTTTAAACTTTCTGAAGCTTTTTTTGTCTATTACAACTCCACTGAAGAAGAGTACGTCTTATCTTCTCCTAATAGATTCCAAGACAAACTTACAGAAGTTGTATAATCTGTTCAGTGAGTGGAGGTACTGGGAAAAAAACCCTACACTTGGTCATATCAGGCTTATAATTCTAGTTCTCAACCCTAGCATTTCCTATAATCATATATATACATATATGTATGAAATCAATATGTAACTGGGTGTCCCCCAGTTAATGTCCATTTAGATCCTGATCCCTAGGTTTGGGGTATAATCTGCATCAGTAGTTATCTGAAGCTGACAGAGGCAATGATACTGTACTAGTGTTGTATGAGGACAGGTGGGAGCTACCCCTGTGAATGTGGCATGACCTACAGAGCTGTGGAATCACTATGTTGTTCTCTGAAACTAACATAACATTGTGTGTCAATTATACTTAAAAAATTATATGTATCTAAAGAAACTGACAGATGATTCTAAACTGCAGCCAGGGCTGAGAACCCTAGGGATCTTGTTTAACATGCAGGTTCTGATCCAGTAGAGCCGCGCTGGCCTGAGCTCCTGCATTTCTCAGATTCCCAGGTGATGTTCACACTGCCAAGCACAGACCACATTTTAAGCAGCAAGACCACACTTCCTCTGTCATATCAATTTTCTATAACCACCTTGATGAGGAAACATTTTCACTTTTTAAAAAAGAGGATCTTTTATACTTAAGGAGTAAGGGGCAAGTATTTCCTTGAGGAGGTCTCTAATTGCTTTGATTTACGTAAATTATGACTGCTTGACAGAAATATACTTAACTGAATTCTGATCTTCAAGGAGTCCAAAATTAAGCATAATCTAATACAAGATCACATCCCTCAAATTCAGAAAACTGGGAATCAATGACCAAGTCGGGCAAAGGGGCTGACTCAAGGCATGGATTCTGCGATCAAACCTGGGTTTAGATCCCAGCTCTGTCACTCACTAGCACATCTCCTAATCTCCCTAAACCTCAGTTTTTAATGTCTAAAATGGTCACAATGATATTTGCTCATTCACTTGATAAATGCATCCAAAGCCTACTCAATGCCAGGCACCGCCATTTGGTGGTGAACTGGGTAGATAGCCAAGGTCCCTGCCGCCAAGAACCTTACCTGTACCCAACTTGTCCTATCTTTGTAGGAATAAAAGGGACACTGCATAGAAATCGCTTAGCATAGGGCCCAACATGTAAGGGCTCAATGAATGTTAGTCATTATTTTATATTAGCTCTAAAGTCTTAGCAGTTATTATGTCCAATTAGCACATACCATTTTGATATGTTGATAGCCCCAATAAGAACAGAAACCATTGATTAAATATACTAATCATAATTTTGGATACAGAACAGAGCTTACAGGCACATTATGTGAATATGCCCAGGAGCAGAGAGCTAAGCCTTCATTATTAAAAGAAATGCGTGGACTTCAGTTCTAAGTTTTATGGTCAATTTCTGGTCAAAGACTATATGTTGTTCAGATGTTTCTAATAAAACTGATGAGTATACCTATACCTGTAAACATGAGCAATAAATTCAAGTGAGAGTGATATTGCAAAAATATTTAAAATGTCCTTGAATGTAAATTTATTGATAAAAGCTTTGTTTATCTCATTAGCTTAATATATTTGGAAATGGCTGACTTAATTAAGAATTATTTTCCTAAAAAAAATTATTTTCCTTTTGAAAATAATTTTTAAAATTATTGTCCATTTTTTGTCCATTTATTGTCCAAAAAGATTGTCCATTTTTTTCTATTTTTAAAGAGGTACCATTTCTAAGAGACATAGTTTAAAATCTGAAATTTCTCTCAACTGCAACTTTAAATGTGGAGAGCATAGAAGGGGTAATTTTGCTAAAACAGCTCCTAAAATGGTATAGGAAAGGTACAGGATTAAAACACAAAATGTCAATATTCTCCTTTTGTATCAGACTTCAAGCAAGCTGGGCCATTTTCATAAGCGGGACTTCACAGAGGTGAAACACAGAAATACCCCCCATTCTAACACATGTAATGACAAATATACTTTAAGCCAAGCTCCTGGTTTGGAACTCAAAGCACCTGCAAGTTTTCCTGGATGATTTATAGGTGTGGGGCGCTACTGCCTTCCCTGCTCTGTTCTGGAATCATGGCCCCTCTGAGGCAGAAGGTACTTCTGTGATCACACTAAGTTCACCAGCCTCATTACTGAAAATAAAACTGAAGCACAGAGTTGTAATGCCTCTGCCAACCCATCCTCCAGGTGGCAGACCCAGGACTGGACCCCAGTTGGTTCTTCATATACCACCCTTTTTTTTTTTAATTAGTAAAGAAGATTTTATATCATTGTTATTTATGTGTCCTGGATATTTTTGATTTGAGCAGAGAAATTCTAAGAAGAGAAAGGAAAAGATGTATTTGTTCCAATAACTAAGATGGTATTTGAAAGCACAGAGTAAATACCCACATAATCTTCCCATTTCCTTCCCATTACAGTAGGCTGTTTACCCTTAATTTACTTGTTCTTTGCCGATCCCCTCTTCTCTAGCCCCAATTTCCTAAGCTTCTCATTATTCTCTTATCTTGCTAGAGTTTGAGCTCTATAACTCCAATATAGGAAATCTTTGAGATAGAATAGGAAAGAATGCACGTAAGGCTTTCCCACTTTAGAGAAGCCCGTGAGCTACCAAAATGGTGAAAGAGCCAATCAGTTTTGTTCACTAACTGGATGTGGGCCATGAGGAAAGAGAGGTCAAGACGACTTCAAGAGTTTTGCCTTGAGAAGCCAGAATAATGGATTTATCATTTAACTTAGAGAAGACTGGTCCAGGAGCAAGTCTGGGGGCGGAGGGTGAGTGTGTGGGGATGAAAACAATCACATTGAGATTCAAATGGCGATTAGATATCACAGAAAAGATGTCTAAGGGGCTGTTGGCCCTACTGATCTAGCGTTCTGGGAATATCTCGGTGGACACACAAACTCATTTATCAATTATACTTCCATTTTTACCTTTGTAATCTATTTTATTTATTTCTATTTCTATCTTTATTATTTTCTTTTACTTTCTTTAGATTTATTCTTTTTTTCTAACTTCTTAATTTGTATGTTTAGCTACAAACATATATTTGTACGTTTAGCTCATCAATGTATATACTGCCTCTTTCTTAATACAATATCCAAGGTTATAAATTTCCCTTTACGAGTTGCTTTAGCTCTATTTTACTAATTTTGATATTTTCAGTTATTTGCGATTTCCTTTCTGACTTTTTTTTTGAAAACGCTATTTAAGAAATTTTTTGTAACTTTCAAACAAGTTTTTGTTTGAATTATCCTAACTTAATTGTGCTGTGGACAGCAGATATTGTCTGTGTATCAGTCCTATGGATTCTGTCAAGGTTTGATTCATGGACATTAATTTTTAAAAATGTTTTGTATATATATTTCATATATGCTCCATTGCATATTTCCCACTATTACAGTTTCATATGTGTTCATTACAGCATTTAAAAAATTGTCGGTTCGAATCTTTACTTTTGCAGATATTTTGGTTTGATTAATCCATCAATTACCAAGAAAAGAATGTGAAGGTTTTTTATTATGATGGTAGAATTGAAATTTCTCCATGTTTTTTCTATTTTCATTTTATACATTGACATGCTTTGGTATTAGGCAACTTTACATTTAGAATATTATATCTTCCTGGTGAATTGAACCTTTTGTCATTATGTAGTAACTTTCTGTTTTCAATGCTTTTGCTTTAAAGGCCTATTTTAGCTAATAAATAAAAGCTACATTGCTTTCTTTAGTATTTGCATGTTTATCTTTTCCTATTCTTTTGTTTTCCAACCTTTTTTGTTTTAGTATGCTTCTTATAAATACCATGTAGCTATATTTGTTTAATTCAGTCTGATTTTTTTTTGAAGATTTACTTGAGAGCGAGAGAGAGAAAGCAGGGGGCGGGGGCGGGTGTGTGTGTGCAGGGGGAGGTGAGCAGAGGGAGAGGGAGAGAGAAACCTAAGCTGACTCTACTGAGCATTGAGCCCAACAGGGGGTTCCATCCATGTATGGGAGATCGAGACCTGAGCTGAAACCAAGAGATGGCTTGACTGACTGCTTCACCCAGGTGCCCCTAATCTTTGTTTTTAACGGTGCACAAGATAGTTCAATAATTTAGTAAGTTTGTATTCATTGCTATTACGGATTTATTTTTAGTATATTATTTAATGCCTTTTATTTGTTCTAATATTTCCTGTGTTTTATTTTTTCCTCTCTTTCCTCTTTTTGGTTTGTTTGGGCTTTTTCACCTCATTCCTTTCTTCCCTTCTACTGATCTATTTCTTTCAGTTGTTATTTTAGATATGATATATACTGTAGTTTAGAAAGCTGGAAGTAGGTGCACTGGGGTGGCTCAGTTGGCTAAGCATCTGGCTCTTGATCTCAGCTCAGGTCTTAATCTCAGGGTCTTCAAGCTCCGCGTTGGGGTCCACACTGGGCATGGAGCCTACTTCAAAAAATTAAAAAGATTAAAAAAAAGTTGAAGTAAATTAATATGTTTAATATGTTTAACCTACTAAATGTAATTATTTCTGAGAAATTTTCCATCTTTTTTTAATCCTTAAAATTGATTTTATAGATTTTCTTTTTTTTAAATGTTTAGATGCACTTAATGATTTAGATTGACTTATATGTGTATCTTTTTCCCACTTGTCTTTCTGAATTTCCGACCTTGGATTGCATTCCTTTGTCGTTTAGTATGTACTTTAAGATTTGTTTTAGTATGGTTTTGTGAGCAGTAAATTGATTTTTTTAATCTGAAAATCTTCTACCTTTGTTCTTGATAGTCTCACTAGATTTGTAATTATAGCTTGATTGTGATTTCTCTCTTTATATTGAAGATATTATTCCACTTCCATTGTTGTTATTTGTAGTTGACTGTGACTGTCATTTTCTAAAGATAATCCTTTTTTCTTTTGGTCCACTTTTAAGATTTTTGCTTTACAAAAAAAAATCTTTGCTTTATGAAAATGATAATTTACATTTCACTTTAATAGACTTAACAGTTTCCTTTCTAGACGAAGCCACAAAACTTAGGGCAGACTGCCAACCAGCATGTTGCAGATATTATAAGCCTATATGCTTGTCTTCAGCAAGTTTGAAGACTTGGTTGAGCGATATGAATAGCTTTGCCTAGTAAACTCTGTAAGCATAAATCTGGGAGTTCTGTTTGACTATATTGTAGATAAATCTGTACCCATTAAATGCAATAAAATAAATCAACAAAAAAAAAAGAAGGTCTTTGCTTCAATCTTTGGTATTTTGAAGTTTTACTCCTATGTTTCCAAATCATATGTTTCTTTTTATTTAGTTCGCTTGGAACATGTTGTGCTTCTTATATGTGAGTTCTCATTTCTTAGCAATTCTCAGCCATGATAGCTTTAAGGTGTTGCTTTTCTCCCATTTCCCCCTATGTAACTTCCAATTATTATATGTTGGACATTTTTACTCTATTTTTTTGTGATTCTTAAACACTAGTCTATATTGTCATTCTCCTTTATCTTTAACATGTTCTATTCTGGTATTTTGTTTAGAGCTATTTTTCATTTTACCAACTCTCCATGTAGCTGGATATCATCTTATGCTTAGCACATCTATTGCAGTTTTGGTTTTTTTTTAAGATTTTTTATTAGAGAGAGAGGGAGGGAGAAAGAATGAGTGAGGGGAGGGGCAGAGGGCAAGAACCCCCCCAAGAAGACTCCCCACTGAGCACAGACCCCCCCCAATGTGGGGCTCGATCCCACAACCCATGAGATTATGACCTGAGCTGAAACCAAGAATTGGACGCTTAACCAATTGAGCCACCGAGGTGCTCCTTTATTGCAGTTTTACAAATATTTTTTATTATTTATCATATTAATTGGTCCTTGGCATACACCTTTAATTTTTTTTCCTTGATTTAAAAAAAAAAATGTGTGTACTAACTTGGTAAGCTCAACCCTAGCTAAACCCTAACTATAACTATCTTTATAGTTGGCACCCTATACCAGAGAATAGCTTAACTTAGTTTGAGAAAACCACAAAAATGCTGATTGGTCTTTATATTCATGAACATTAACCTCATATGGCCCACTAGATTTGCCTTGGAATAACGATGTATTGACCTAGTTCTCATACTCTTTAATTCTTCAAGAAAATAATTTCATATCTTCTCTTTTCTCCTTAAACCTCCCAATCTGATCTGTAGATAGTAATTATATTTCTTATTTCATTAAGAAAACTTGGGGAGGGTATGTGCTATGGTGAGTGCTGTGAATTGTGTAAGACTGATGATTCACAGACCTGTACCCTGAAGCAAATAATACATTACATGTTAATAAAAAAAAAACATAAAAAAAAGAAAACTAGGGTAATTGAAAGATAACTGATAAACTTCCAACACATCTCCTCATGTAACTTGCTGTTTGCCCACACTCTTGCTTCAATGGAGATGTGTCCATGCTGTCATCAAAGTCCATCCCTGCTATTTGTGTAGTAGATCTCATTCCCTCTTGCCTGAACAAGAATATCGCTCTAACATGTCTCCCTGTTTCCCCCATAATTTCTTCCATTTCTATTGGGTCATCTCATCTTACTTACCCCACCCATGAATTCTGGGACCTCATATCTTATCTCTTGTCTTCTGGCTCACTTCTCTTAAGCCAAAATGACTTCTTTGCTGTTCTTCAAATGTAGAAAAGCATGTTATATTTTAGGCCCCTAGGTATTTTCCTTACTTTTTTTTTGCCAGCTTAGTCATTCGCTTTTAAGGTCTTTAAAAATATTTGTTCCATATTTCAATGGAAGTAAAATGTTTCATGGATATGTAGTCATCTGTGCTTTTTTCTCTTCTCCACTGTTAGCTGCTCCTCTAGAACCCAACTTTCACTTGTAGAATGACGCTGGTCTCAGGCCTCGGCCATTTCTCTTTTCTCTTTATGCTCTCTCAAGGCTATTTTGTGAAGTACCACTGCTTCAAATGCTATCCATTAGCTATGACTATGACTCTCAAATCCATGTCTGTAGTCTAGTCCTCCCCGCTGAGCTCCACACTTACATATTCAACTCCTGCTTGAAGTCTGTAGTTGAAGATCTAATAATATCTTAAACATCTGAAACATAACACAAAACATCTCAAAGAGAATCCTTATTTTTTCCAATCAAAATCATCTCCACCTGGTTGCTCAAGCCAACAATTTAGGAATCATCCTTTTTTTTTTTGTTTTAAATTATGTTGTGTTAGTCATCATAGTTTATATGTTTCATCATAGAAACATCATTAGTTTCTGATGCAGGGTTCCACAATTCTTTGTGTGCATATAACACCCAGTGCTCCATGCAATCCATGCCCTCCTCAATACCCATCACCTAGCTCACACAACCCCCACCCCTCTCCCTTCTAAAACCCTTTCCTGGAGTCCATAGTCTCTCATGGTTGGTCTCCCACTCTGATTTCTCCTCCTTCATTTTTCCTTTTCCTTCTCCTAATGTCCTCCATGTTATTCCTTATGTTCCACAAGTAAGTGAAACCATATGATAGTTGACTTTCTCTGTTTGATTTATTTCACTTAGCATAATCTTCTCCAGTCCCATCCATGTTGCTGCAAAAGTTGGGTATTCATCCTTTCTGATGGCTGAGTAATTTCTCTATTCATTCTCAAATGTAATCTATCACCTGCTAGTTCTACACAAAAATGCATTTCAAGTTTCTGTCCGCTTCTCTTTATCACCACATGCCAGTACCTTGATGCTAGCCAAATTTTCAGAGAGGGACAGAACTACTATGTCATTTTCTCTTTCTTTTTATTCAATTTTCTTTTGGTGGAAATTAAGTTGAAAAATTTCTTTTCCACTTAGCTTTCTATATTCTGCATGTTGTGGTTCTTACAGATTCCTTGTAGCAGAAAAGCAGCCGCACATATATACACACCCAACAGCAACAACGTTATCCACATCAAGACACAATCATTACGCCGTGTTTCCATCTGTACATGTGTGAGTACACACTTCTACCTCAGGAAATAAATAGACTACACATTGAGTTTGTTATTAGACATTATAGACAACAAAGAATGACTGTAAAAAACAGTTTCAAAATGCTGTTCTAAAATTTATAGGCTGGGCAGCAACAACTTTGAACAATGAGAGGAGGAACTTAAGTCTGAAGTATATTTGGTCTCTATATAACTTGGTTAGAATCCCTGTAAAGGTAAAGTATAAATAGAAGAATAAAATAAATGTCTCATCCCAGAATTATTGTGTGAGAGCCTTTGAAAAAGATTTTACAATAATCATTTATTGCCAAATTCAATGAAATATTCCTGGTTATAATTGATAGCATTGCCTTTGTAATTTGATTCCTTCCAATAAATTTCCAAATTTTCCCAAATAATTTTTAGCAATCTCAGTGTTTAGGTATAGTTTGATATCATAAACAAATAGCAATACATTTTTAAAGGAATTTACTATAGCTTAGAAAAAGCTTTGAAATAGTATTATAAATTGAATACAAGCAAAATACGTAGTACATTCTTAAGCCACTTTCATTGGTAAACACTGTATAATGCTTGAGATCTATTAGCAATTAAAATAGACGTAATGTCTAGATGTTTAAAATAAAAGTAATAGATAATACGATTCTCTGTTTTAATTTTTGCCATGATAGCCATTATAGTCTAGGGTTTTAGAACAGATTAGAACTAGATTAGAATTGGCTTTATCTGGCTGGGTCTGGGCATCACTACATTTTCCCCCCCAGTCACTGGCTCTCGACTACTGGTGAAACTGCCAAGGGCTCATTTTACTTCCTTTACATTGGTTCTGAATCTCCTCTTAATGGAAGACTATCCTGGAAGCTAGTCAAAATAAGATTGAATTTATAGGTTTTCACGTAGAATGGAACCACCTGCTATTTCCACTGCTTTTAAAGCCTCTTATAACTAGATAGCTGAAGCTAGAAAGTGAATCTTAAATTCAACACTACATTCAAATAATCTTTTTTGGTGGATAAGATGTTATATTTCACCCCCACCCCATCTTAGTAATGACATTTATAGCTACTTGGGATTCTAGACCTGTAGAGGTTCTCAAAAATTGGACTATTTTACAATTTGAAAGTATTATATATATTTTTACTTTTCTTTGAAATGTCGAGTATAGTAAACACAATTCTAACTCAAAATTTTAGCTTTAAGAGAAAGCAAAGAACATTTAAGTGTGTATCAATTTTCAGTATGGGAGATAAAAGGAAATGTTTAAAACATAAAGTTACCTACTTCCTTCTGAAATCCTCCCATTTGAAATAAATGTGACAGTATGCTTTGTAGTAGAACTTTCACAATATTTTAATTGAATTTAAACAGTTGTGAAAGGGCAATTCTAGAGATATAAAATTTCCAGATTTGCTAAAATTGACCTGCTTCCCTCAAATTAAACATTGCAGAATATTCTTTTTAAAAGTACTTTTCAGGAATCCATTGTGAAGTCACAAAAGGAAACCTCGCCTCATGGGCTGGGACAACCCATTCCACCCCTACTTCACCACCCATACAAACAGAGCAGACAAAAAGATGGTCTTGTAGGGGTCCTATGGTGGCCCCTGAAGAATCGGGCTAAATCACGCCTGCTTCTCCTTGGGCCACATGAGCAGGGTCATCTTAAACAACCTTCCTGTGTTCTGCTCGCAGCCCCTCCTGGGCCAGGTCCCTATACCATCTAGGACCCTCATGCTGTGGTCCTATAGGCCACCTCTCCTAGGTCTGCCATCCCAAGCAGAGGCACCAGCTCTAAGTGGGATCTCCTTAGACATATACCCTGGTGCTGCAGCAATATGATTCTTCTTTTGCCAAATTCTCTGCTAGCAGAGCATCTGAGTTATATCAAGACTTGTACTGCAGACCTAGATCCCCCAGAGCTTCGAGGGCCTCCCCACTTCTTACCACTTGGGGCTCCACTCCAGAGTCAGTGTCTTGGAGGTCTTCTCTGCTCTGTCGCCCAAGTAACTGTAGCCAAAGGAACTCTGCTCTCCACAGCTTTTCCCCATCTCACATCCTGCTTTAATTTCTGCAGGACAATTTTACTCTCTGAAAGGATCTTCTCTATTTCTTAATTTGCTGGTGTGTGTTCAAATGCATTGAGTTTTTCAACACGGTAAGCCCCGTGCCTAGAAAAGGCTCCCTAGCATATGGCTGGTGCTCAATAAATCTTTGCGGAATGAATGAAAAAAAAAATACTTTTTAGTCACAATGCATGGGTGGAGACCATAATTTTCAGTCACCTCAGTAATACACAGGGTTAGGAGTCTTAATGGGCATAGCATGGTCAAATGAATAATTTTCTGAATGAACCTTTCTAAACTTGGTGTGTATATGTAGATGTTATGGGGACCTTAATTTTCTGTATTATTATTATTATTATTATTTTTTTAAGATTTTATTTATTTGGCAGAGAGAAACACAGTTGGAGAGGGAATACAAGCAGAGGGAATGGTAGCGGGAGAAGCAGGCTCCCTGCTGAGCAAAGAGCCCGATGCGGGGCTCGATCCCAGGACTCTGGGATCATGACCTGAGCCGAAGGCAGACACTTAACAACTGAGCCACCCAGGCGCCCCAATTTTCTGTATTATAAAGATGCATTCTTATTGTTTAAATTGCTTAAATGTTTAGTAAGACCAAAAATAAGAAGAAGCATGTCCTATTGTGCAATCTGTTGAGGCCAGCAGTATGCAGCTCTCTTCCAGAGATCGTGGGTCCCATTTGAGCAAATAAGATGAGACATTTAGGCACGTACATAGTGGACAATATCTGTAGGAATTTCCCTCTAGGACTAAGTGCTCTTTCTTGGGATAGTTTCTGCTTCTACTGTCTGAGGTTTCTCATAGCTCTAGATCTGCCTTTTCTGGAGTCCACCCCTTAAACTGCTGAACCAAATATTTACTTAATATCTAATACATTAAATATATGTATATATCTCACTGTACCAAATTTTTTGCACTCAATTCTGTCAATAGTTTTGTAAAGTTGAAATTATTTGCTCATGTAACAAATTATGAAAGGGGAGATTAGATAGTAAATGGGTGGGCCTGTAATAGAATCCATTGTCTCATTATAAATAGCTCTTTTTGATTGCATCCTGGGGAACTGGACTTTATAGATTTGCATGCATCTGAAACAAAATATCCTGTCAATCTTGGATCTGAGGATTACAATAGTCAGATAAATTTTATAATTTACTAGTTAGATGTGCATGTGCAATATAAAGTATATAAAAAAGGTAATGGTTTATAAAAAAAGGACAATGGCAACAGACATACTTTGTTATAAAAATACATCCTCCCCTTCTTGAAATAATAGCATATATTCAGAAATACACTCAACAATAGAGTGTCTGGAAAAAAACATGGAATACAGTGAAATACATAACCAGATGTGAGCAGAAAGATTGCCAGGTCAGATAATCCAATATTAGAGGGTCTGCTATTTTTCCAAATAAAAAAATATATATCAAAAAAAACCCCAGAAATTACATCATATTGAAATGAGTTAACTTTCATTTTAATCTCAAGAAAAGGGATTAAAAAAATCAATTTCTGAACAGAAGATTCCTTTAACACTCCTGAAGCTGAGATTTTGAAGGCACAGTAAAAAATATGGCTGGACTCCAATATCTCTAAACAAATGATGGTTGAAAACACATGTAATTTTATAGTTTAAGACTAAAATCTTGAAATGTATATGACACATTGGTAGACTATAAAGTTTGCTTGGCACAGTGTTAAGTTAATGTAAGGACCATACAGTGAAAGATTTACTCAATAAAAGCAAACATTATATAAAACCCACTCACTATATTTGGGGTTCGGTAGGACTTCATTACAAGCAAGGTTCACTAATGTGATACTCCAATACTACATTATCTCAAATTATTCACCTCTGGTATAGGATCAGAAAATGAAATTTTATCACAGTAGTATTCTGAAATGTTTTTTACTTTGGTATCTTTAGAAAATGAAATACACCTAGCTGTGTACATGCTGTGTCTCTCTATACAGGTCTTCTTATACATCTATGGACTATTAGATAAATTTGACAGGAGAAGAAATTCAATGGTAAAGAAAATGAGAATTCTGATAGCTATGAGAAAAATCTTGACTTTTAATTTTTAATAAACAAAAAAACTAAAATGATAACCCCAAGAATTTTCCAGATCAGTTGCTCCTAGGAAGCAAATAAACTGGAAGACAAAACAGAAGCAGCTACTAAACACGCTATTTAGCCAATAAAACATAATACCTACAATGACATCTTTTTAGATGTAAAACCCTTATTCAAAAGAGAATCTGTGGTGCAACTGTCAATTGCAAACTCTGTGTCTTTATTTTTACTTCTACAAGTTAATTTCTGAAGTTTTGATTTAATACACACAGAAGACACTGAAACTTCTACTAATTTGTAGCACATTTCTTCACTTTTTCTACTGAGTAGTCTTATTTTGTTTCTTAATAGTCCTTTCCCTGCCACGTTCCCTGCAGAACGTGACCACTTTAGAATATTCGGTTCATTATTTTATAGATATTAAATTTTTGCCATGGCCGTTCATACAGAAAATGTTATTTAAAACTCTAATGGGTTATTGAGAGTGCATTAATTATCAAGAGAAAGGAAAAAGCAAAATAAAGACCAAGATAAAATGATTGTTAATAACATTCCTATAAAGTTACTTAAGAAGTAAAATGTTTATTTATTATGTAACTAGTTTTCTGGGGTTACTGTGTTGGAGAAAGGGGCAGAGAAATAAATTAAGGAATACCACATTGGATGCAGCAATCAGCTCATTGTTTTGTTTAGTAAGAAATGATAGCAACTGATAATGAAAGCCTTTTTCTTGCGTCAATGCAATCTATCCTATGAGGTAAAATGCTGCCCGTTATAGTGTTTTGTTGTTTTTAACACAACCGGATAACACCAGGGAAATGTCTAGGAGAACAGAAAATTGGACAAATCCAAATCAATTTATTCTGTAATTATTACTTTGCTATGAATGACTATTTAGTATAGAATATAGAAGCCCGAAGGCAAGGGACTTTGTTTTATTTAAATTGACCCAAGTTGTAATCACCATGGGTTCCCAAGTTAACATCAGCGAAAGAGAGAGAGAGAGAGAGAGAAAAGAGAGAAAGGAAAAAGAAAAAGCTTTCAATTGAAACAGATAACCTAAAAGACTTCATAAACCTGGAAACCTGTGTGGTCCAGTTCCATGGTTTTGTCCCAGGAGGGGAAAAGCAGTCCAAACAACAAAAGCAGTTGAAGTATAATTCTAATTCTTGCATTTTTCAGGTATCATTTACAGAGATTCATTCATAATCCAACGTACCCATCATTATTTCCCATTTCCTTTTTTGCACTTTTCCTTTACTCTCTCCATACTGCCCACGACTCTATCGTACCCTTTGTCTCTTCTCTCTCTGGCTCAGCATCTTAGTCTCTGGCCCCATTCACCTTCTTCCTTCTCTTATGAGTGACTTTAGCCTCTACGTAAAATTACTTAGCCTTTCCCTCAGCCAATGAAAATCCTTTCCTTTGGATTGTAGGAAGAAGAGGAGGGAAATTGAGCAGGTATGAGGATGAAGGAAGATGGTTAACACTCACCCATGAACACTTTTTTTTGAGGCACCATTGGTAGAGGTTTTATTGCAAAATGTAAGTTTAAAATAATCTGCTATGCCTTAATATAACCTCACTATCTGTTCTGGAAAAAGGTAGTCATTTAAGAGGTGCATTATTAGAGTTAATGTTTTCAACTGTTCGTATTTTTGGTGTTTTTCAACTGAGAAAGGAGCTGAATCCCAAGTGAAGATAGAGCACTGACTGCTTTCCCTCTAAAGTGATAAGGGACAGCTTCTTATTTTTAGTATTATGGTAATGTCCCTGATATTTGTCTATTCTGTTTGTGCTAAATAATACCATTTGTTTTAGGATAGAGCAGGACACAGTTTATAAATATCTTAATTATCCTTTCAAGATAAAAAAGGAAAGATAGGATCCACAGTTGGCGAAAATATAAGAGCAATTAACCTAGGACCCTACTCTCAAATGGTATTCTTAACTAGCCAGCTAGACTCATTTCTATTCCTAAGCTACATAAAGACTTGTAAAGTCGATTGAAAAACTAACTCAGTAGCTTGAATTCAGGATCAAATATAGTATCCCCTCATTTTTCCAACATCTTTTTGGAAAGTAGAGGGTAACCTTTTAAGTAACTTAAATTTTCTCCACTAGAGTACCAAAACTAAAAACAAAATAAAACATAGTGGAATAGTTATAGGCAGTACAGTACAACGGAAGAAGAGTGAGATGTGATCATTGTAGATACATATTTATGTTCTCATCCTGCCATTTACTCTCTCTGGCCTGGGGTAAGACATTTCACCTCCTGTGAACTGAAGTTTCTTCGTCTGTAAAATGGGAGCCTGAACTAAAAAGGCTGGGAGTTTTTTATATCACTAGAGTTCTGCTAAAGAAAATTTCCTCAAAATTCCTCTGCATTTCTAAACAGACTAAAAACTGAATGTAATTTAATCTTTTCTTGGTGGCTGAGAATCACCAATATAAAAAGTATATGATACAGTTAAAGGCATTGAGTTTATAAGATCTCTTGTTCCCACATAAAATGTCCTCTGACTGCTGAGTGCTTATATGAATGTGTGTGTGTGTGTGTGTGTGTGTGTGTGAATCTTTTTATTTTCAGCTATTATTTATTGATGTTTTCGCTGTGTCTGTTTATAACATGCTGCCTTGTTTTTAATACACTTATTGAGGGGTAAAATACTCTTCTCTAAAGTAGGTTGCACTTGCCTCAAGCAATAGCAGCAAAGTAAATGTTTGGTTTCTTGATGTCACCAAAGTTTGACTAACAGTTAAGTGAGGTATTTCTTTTACTGTCAAACGGTAAATCCATTTTCTTCTGTTCCATCCTGAGAAGATGGAGGCCAGTCATTAAAGTATCCTTTCCTTAATGCCACCTGCTTGAAGATAGTTATTAAGTCATTACAGAACCTTTCCTCACTGTCCCAGCTAGTCTCAGCCTTTACTCAGGTGTCATATTTTCCAACTAATTCTTCTTCATTATAATTTGATAAACACCCTCAATGCTTTCACATGCTTCTTATACTGTCTGATTTCAAAATCAAAACTGTAGTTTAATAATAAAAGACTTGCTAATTTCTTTTTTTTTTTTT